>CM053036.1:116684074-117318241 GCA_028564925.1 Lithobates sylvaticus
CTCTAAATCACAAGCTCTCAACATTTCCCTACCTCCTCAAACAGTCTCTACTGAAACAAAATTTCCAATTCATGTGGAACGACACTTCTATTCGCTACTTGGGAGTTTCACTGACGGACAAAATGGAAACCCTATATAACTATCCCCCACTTTACAAAAAAACTGGAGGCAGATCTTAAACTTTGGTCCACGCATGGTCTCACTTGGATTGGCAGGATCAACTCAATTAAAATGACCCTACTACCAAGAATCCTATACTTCTTCCGCTCCCTACCCATACCAATCCGGAGAGACCACTTAAAATCCCTACAGAGTATAATATTGAAATACATTTGGGGAAAATCAGGATATCATATCCCTCAGAGCACACTATTTTTACGCAGACTTGGGACTCCACAACCTATACAAATATTTTCTTGCGGCTAGACTTGCCCAACTCTCTACATTATACTCTAGGTGCGACAAACCAGATTGGGTGACTATTGAAAGACAGGCTACCCCCAGCTTCATATTGGACTACCTTCTCTGGTGCCCCAATAAGACCCGTCCACCCACACTGTCTCTTGTCCTGTTGCATTCCTTCATGCTTTGGGACACCCTCAGAAACAACCCTACTCTGGTCTCCTCGGGACGACCTCTCGCACACCTCTTTCACAATCCAGACTTCCAACCAGGTTTGAACATCACAGATTTCATATGGTGGTTGGACAAAGGGGTATATCGCATATGTCACTACTTTACCACAAGCGGTCCTATCTCCCAGGGGTCAAGTCCTGGGGAAAAAAAGTGTGGGAACTCCCACCCAAGATCCACTCCCCCACCAAAAAATAAATAAAAAATGATACGCTCATATGCACAAACGCTTCAAAAGTGGTATTGTTCATCTAATTTTCATATTGTGTGTATGAAGCTTAACTGTTAGTACATAAAAAAAAACAAAAAAAAAAAACAATCCTCAATAAACATAAATACGGTAATACTCTGAATAATCAGCATTCGTTCAATTGTGCTTCCATGCAAATGTGAACATCATGTTCTGATCTTTATTGGGGAATGTTATTTTGTATACAGAGTGTTTATGTGGTGAGTTTACACTTTTCATTGAACAGAGTTTGGATAACACGGGGTGAAACGGAAAGGTCATAAATGAACTGCACATTATCTGGACAGAATGCTTGGGGAGATAGTGATGTGTTCCTGCTTAGGAGATATATGTTAGCTTGGGGGGCTGCAAAATTTGCAGGGCTCCAACACATACTCGCTGCTATCCCAACCCTTCACATATTTCCACATAAACTTCCCTCCTGGCATTATACTTTGCCAGGTATTGTGCTCAGCTTACCACCCCAAACTGATGTTCCTCCTCAGCTCACCTCTCTCCCTGCATGTCCTGTGAGCAGAATAGCTGTGCTCCTTCTCTGGGTTCTCTCATAATATGGCACTGAAGATATAGGAGGGGGAGGGGATTCAGCGGGACACACAGAGCAAGTATGCTGGAGACTGGGGGGGATGAGGAGACAGAAAATCTGGTGGGGCCGGCGGGGAGGAGCGCATCATGAGAGGTCTGACTAAACACAATTTCTTAGCATCAGGGACCTAATCTACCCGTGATTGACAGGTAGATCGAAGAGGAAGCTGTCTTGGGGCCCCCTACTGGCAATGCCTGAATTGTCAGATGTGCGGCACTTACTATTGCAAACTGTGTCGGCAGCTGCTGGTGTAGCACCTGCCACACAGCTCGCATACTTCAAAGTCTTGCAGGGGACAGCTGCTAACGGGAACTGAGTTCCTGTTGTGGAAAAAGTACAGGAACTCCGCTCCCATGCGTTCCCGCAGGACTTGAGCCCTGCTATCTCCCTCAGCTACTGTTTCAACCACCTTAAACTTCCGGATTCGGAAAGGTTCCGCTTTTATCAAATTTCACACTTCCTTCACAAATTATGGAACCTTCTGGAGAAGGATCTTTAACATGATCCACAAGGTGACCGGTTATCAGATTCCCAGATCTCCTGAGGTGGCCATCCTCAATGCACACATTCCACAACTTCTTAAGAAGGCCACACAAACACTAATCCACTTTATTCTTCTAGGAACTAAAATTTTGATAGCCAACGCCTTGAAAAAGCCTAAACCATCCATCCTAGCAGTGAAAAGAAAAATATTGTGGACCATGATACAAGAGAAGTTATCCAGTATATTATCAGATACTACCAAACAATTTAAGAAGATTTGGGAACCATGGGCCAAATACGTAGGCATTTCCTTCATTCTGGGTGCCCAATCTACAGCTCATCTTCCCAGGGCCCTTTGTTAGGCACAGTTCTTACCCACCACCCTCTCCTTCCCCTTCACACATTCTTTTCCCTCTCTTCCTCTCTTTACTTCTTTCCTCTCAAAGGCAGTGTTGGTCATCTTACTTTAAAAAAGTAATTAGTTACATTACAAATTACTTCTCCCAAAAAAGTAATTGAGTTAGTAACTCAGTTACTACATTGGAAAAGTAATTAGTTACTCAGCAAAGTAACTGACTTTTTTTTTTAATATTCCTAGGGGCGGGTCTAGTATTACTGTAAGCAAGGGGCGCGTTCCCCCCTGCACGTCTATTTCCCCCCCAACACATATATCTGTTCCCCCTCTGTACCCCACTACACGTCTGCCCCCCCCCCCACACACATATATCTGTTCCCCCTCTGTACCCCACTACACGTCTGTCCCCCCCCCACACATATATCTGTTCCCCCCCTGTACATCTGTCCCCCCCAAACTCACGGATCGGATCGTTGCAGAGTCACGGATCGGATCATTTTTTCGGATCAGCAAATAATAATTGAATTTGCAAAAACCTTTGAAAAT
This sequence comes from Lithobates sylvaticus, assembly GCA_028564925.1. Lineage (NCBI taxonomy): Eukaryota > Metazoa > Chordata > Amphibia > Anura > Ranidae > Lithobates > Lithobates sylvaticus. The sequence continues at coordinate 116,686,928 of CM053036.1, forward strand.
TCCACCACCATAAAGCCCCCACTGTAATATCCACGTCATCTCCCCAACTGTAATATTGTCTGGGTATAGCTGGGTACGGCTGGGTATCGCCGAGTATGGCTGGGTATCGCCGAGTATGGCTGGGTATCGCCGAGTATGGCTGGGTATTACCGCGTATTGCAGAGTGTGGCGGGGTATGGCCAGGTGTTGCGGGGTATGGCGGGGTGTTGCAGGGTATGGCAGGGTGTTGCAGAGTATTGCGCAGTATTGGCAGGGTGTTGCAGAGTATTGCGCAGTATTGGCAGGGTGTTGCAGAGTATTGCACAGTATTGGCAGGGTGTTGCAGAGTATTGTGCAGTATTGGCAGGGTGTTGCAGAGTATTGCGCAGTATTGGCAGGGTGTTGCAGAGTATTGCGCAGTATTGGCAGGGTGTTGCAGAGTATTGCGCAGTATTGGCACTGGCAGGGTGTTGCAGAGTATTGCGCAGTATTGGCAGGGTGTTGCAGAGTATTGCGCAGTATTGGCAGGGTGTTGCAGAGTATTGCGCAGTATTGGCAGGGTGTTGCAGAGTATTACGCAGTATTGGCAGGGTGTTGCAGAGTATTATGCAGTATTGGCAGGGTGTTGCAGAGTATTGCGCAGTATTAGCAGGGTGTTGCAGAGTATTGCGCAGTATTAGCAGGGTGTTGCAGAGTAGTGGCAGGGTATGGAGGGATGGCTGCTGCCATCCGATCTCTCCCCTCCACTGTACAGATCTGTACACAGAGGGGAGACCAGCGTCATCTTGACGCCGGTTTGTTTACAAAGTGATCGCTCCGTCATTTGACGGAGCAATCACATTGTAAACGGCCGACGGGTGCACCAAGATGGCCGCCGCTCCGGAGCTAGGCCGGAGCGGCGGCCCTCTTGGTGCACCCGTCGGCCGCCGCTCCGGAGCTAGGCCGAAGCCACGGCCTTTCCTAAGGCCGAGGCCGCGGACGGCTCCGCGATCGCGGCGGGTAATTGCGGTAACGCCGCCCCAGTAATGGGAACGGCGTTACCGCAAGGGGAAGAGTAATCAGTTAGATTACTCGTTACCCTCTAAAGTAACGGCGTTACGTAACGCCGTTTACTTTAACGGCGTTAGTGCCATCACTGCTCAAAGGTTATTGATGTTTGTTGATACAGAATCTAGACTCCACGATACTGTTCTTATATTGCTGGTAGTGATCATATAGTTTAGCCGACTCCTGAATCTGAAAGGCTACAATTCCGGCGGTAAGGGTGGGGGTGGTGACTTCATCTCTGGCACAGCATGAACCAGATAGGGGTGCCGGATGTGGGGGTCTCCTCGCCAACTCAAAACCCTAGCCAAGGGAATGATGCATAGCCTACCTGCTTGGAAAAGATATATAGGGCAGTTTAATAATATGTTTACATTGTTCTACATTTTTGTTTATAAACCTAGTTTTTTATACTATGCAACATTTCATTCTGGGGGTGTTCTCCACAGAACTATTCAATATATTTCAATTGTACTTTATCTATGTTTTTGTTAAAACAATAAACATTTATTGAAAGAATAAAAAAATGTTACAGGGTTGATAACCCTTCCCTATGTTTTCCAAAAAGCTTAAAAATATATTTTTGGACTGGAGCTACACTTTAAAAATTTACCATTTCTAAATTACAAACAGATTCTACTTAACAACAAATCTACACAGTCCCTGTCTTGTTTGCACCACCTTTATACTGCTGTTCAGGGTATATAGGGCCTGGGGGCCCCACACCTTTCCTTTTTTTTAATTTGGGTACAGGGTACCCCTTAATATCCATACAAGACCCAAAGGGGCTGGTAATGGGCGGAGGAGGGGGTTCCCATGCCATTTTTCTCAACAATTTGTATCCATATTGCTGGGACCAGACATTACATTAAAACCACAAGCAGTTTTAAAGGACTCTTTTTTTTTTTTCGTTAGAAATGTACTTTTATGCAGGGACTGTTCTAAACACGGAAAACACATGCCACTTCACAGGCATACTATAGACCCCCCCCCCCCCCCCCCAGGCCTGATATTTAAAGGAATATTTCACTTTTTTTTTCACTTTACGCGTCATTAAATTCAGTGCTCCTGAAAAAAAAAAAAAATGTCAGTTTTTAAAATTTTCTTTTGCATTGATACATGTCCCCTGGGGCAGGGCAAGGGTCCCCAAAACCTTTTTAGGACAATAACTTGCATATTAGCCTTTAAAATGAGCACTTTTGATTTTGAACGTTCAAGTCCCATAGACTTTAATGGGGTTCTACAGTTAGCACAAATTTTCGGTCCTGCAAACCGAACCGGGGGTGTTCGGCTCATCCCTAAAACACTACTTTATTCCCATAGAAAGGTATAGATCTAGAATGAGAAAATATGGAAGTATTGTGCATGTTTTAGTAATAATTACAATCCATTTGTGGTCATTTCTGACTAATACATGTATCTGCTTGAAAACAAAGCTTTGATGATAATTCTAGGATAAATCTCTCATCTGATGATCTCCTCGGATCTCAGTGTCGGATTTGGCGGTATAATAGGGCTGATTATTTGTCTGTAACGTTCTATATGATTCCGGCGGGAACATTTGAAATTCAATTTGAAATTTGAACCAATCACAGTTATGGGTGTTTCATTCATCAACCAATCATATCTTTCTTTTGAGGTTTCCAGAAAGAGAGCTCTCGCCATACTTGTTCGGAAGACTTTTCATTGATCTCTATAGCAAAGATCCTATAGCATAGCGGATTTTGAAATAAAATCAAAGACACATTTAATTTGATTGTAATATTGATTCTTGAAATGTCTGAAATAAAATGTTCTCCGGAAAGTATGGGAAGTTTCCTATAGGATTTGGCGGTTGTCTGTAACGTTTCATGGAATTCAGTTTGAAAGTTGAGCCAATAACAGTTATAGGTGTTTTTCTCAGATATTATTATTATTTTTTTTTTTATCCCTCTGAGGAAGGAGAGGAGATCTGTGTTCCTTCTGTGTCCCTTTCCAGGCTGATTGGAATCTTTTGAATGATCCCTGGAAGAAATTAATCAGAAATAACAGTCAGAGGAGAATGAAGAGGGGTCCCTGTAATGAGATCACATTGTTCTATAAACTTAAAGCTTTATTCAATACAATCTATTCTGGTAACGTGTTGGTATGGAGAGGTGTGCGGTCAATATCACATTGTTCTCCCATGGAGATCAAACTTTCCATTTTCTATATTTACAATCTGATGCCCCAATAACAATGTATGTGGGGCTCTGTGTATGAAGAGAGGTGGGTGTCTTTGTGTTGTATATAGAAATGAGCCACCTACATACTACACATCGGAGCTGTGACTTCATTCTAACCATGTACACAATTATTCTGGATTATTCGAAGGGCTTTGCTAGCCAGGTACATCTATCCCCACCCAAAAAAAAAAAAAAAACACTATGTATCTAGATGTCCACTTGTGTTTCCAACTCACTAGATCCCCAGACATTGTTCTGGTTCAGCTACAAAAGTCTACATTGTAAACACAACTTGGAAATTAGGAAGGAAAACAACATTACAATGAATCACATTGTATCTCTTCTCAGATCAGTACAGATGCCATGTATCCTCTCACCGACAGGTGTCAGTGTTGCACCTTCATTTGGAATAGAGTGGGATCCGTTTTTTTTTAAATTTCTTTTTATTGTCAGTGATCAGAGTAAATCTCCAGAGGGTCACTTCCAGGTCCCTCCCTGGTATAAAACAACTTACAGGACTTACATAACATCAACATGGTTCATGTGTGGTGTTTGTATACCGCAAGTATGGAAAATAGAGCAACTCCTCCAGTCCACAAACTGTGGAGGGTGTCCCAGTTGGATGGACAGGTCCTCTTTATGGGGTTGTTGGTGGTCTTTTCAGCCCCAATGTCTCCTCTCCCCCTATGTGATAGTATTGGTCAGGTGGCAGGTCCTCTTTATGGAGATACAGTGGAAAAGTGCTATTCGGGATATAGAGGGGCGATGTTTTTGTACATAAGGTGGAGTGGTGCTATTAATGATAGGAAGGAGCGGTGTGCTATATATATAAAGTATAAACCAGAATACAGTTGGGGAAGGAGGTGGACAACATGTGTGAAGTTTCTGGGTATCTATCTATCTATCTATCTATCTATCTATCTATCTATCCTTAGTTATTTAGAATGGATATCTGGGTCTCTGGAGATTTATTGTACTATGAGATACATGTACTTCCCATGTGATTGGGAATCATTGGATCAGTGGAAGTTTTTAGCGCTGTATATTTTCAGGATTAGCCGGAATTCTTCCACACTAGTAGATCGGTGATCTGAGGGATACAGAGGAGAGGAGATATTGAGGATACAGAGAAGAGATCCTATATAGGGAAAGGAGGAGCGGACCTAACTGGGATACAGAGGGGAGATGATAATGGGGTAAAGGGGGTCCCCAGGTTCAAACGTTTGGTGTCTTCCCTTTACTTTTAGTTCTTTTTGGATGTGAGAGGAAGGGAACACCCTGAAATCTTGTCCTGGGAAATGTTAATACAAATAAAAAGTTTCCTGGTCAGTATGCATTTTTTTTTTTTTTTTTAGTAGCCTAGAACTAAATCCACCGCTCACTAACCTACAAATAGTCAGTATTTACTATCACGATTCACCTCGAGCTACACTATATTAGGATTTTCAGCAAAGTTCTTGTTACTGAAATGATCTCTTGGGGGATCCAATGTTGATGGATTGGCTCTTTGATCACCAAAACAATAAACGTATATTCTAGATAGAAGGATTCAAAGCAAACATTATACCTGCGTAGGATATATAGCTGTGTAGTAAAACAGAACGATAACAAGTATCTGGATAACAATCGATGTATCATGATGACCAGATAATGATACATAGCACATAAAACATGACATTGTGTAATCAGCTGAGACATTTGTATGTATAACAATATCTGCCATCACATCACACAAGGATCTCATGTCACCGGCTGATGTTTTTGTTCCAGGCTCCTTCTACTCAGCTATAGATGAGCCGAGTTCTGTATTAGAGGGAAATGTTTCCTGGTGGTCACTCTTCACTCATCTAATGGGGAGATCATTCTAGTGGGAGATGTGAGAAGATTGTTTTCTGTGTAGAATTTGGGTAGAAAACAAGATAGAAGGAAGAATGGGACACCCCCTCAGGAGGATGGCTGTCTTTGCTGCCTCTGTGTTGAGCCTCATCAGCAGCTCCTGACAGCTGGAAGTGACCCCCGATAAGTGACAGTCCAGTGAGCAGATCGGGTCCCCGATGAAGATCGGACATCGTTCTATTTCAGAATAAAATCGTTTTTCTCTCTGCCCGGGAAACACAACAAGAGAGAGAAGGTTCCCCATTACTGAAGTAAAGAGTGGGTGGGCGTGTCTAATGTGTAACCAATAGCAGTGCAGACAGCTTGTTGTGTACCAGCCAATAGAAATGCCGATCGTACTGTATAAAGGCAGAGTGCTAGGATCATCGCATTATGAACGTTTTGTAAACCTTTCTGAAGAATCATGACGGAGACTGAGAGCGCCCCAGCCGCCGCTCCTCCAGCGGAGCCCGCCGCCAAGAAGAAGCCGGCTAAGAAGGCGGCAGCCGGTGGAGCCAAGAAAGGCAGCAAGAAGCCGTCCGGTCCCAGCGTGTCCGACCTCATCGTCACAGCTGTGGCCGCTTCCAAAGAGCGCAGCGGGGTCTCCCTGGCCGCCCTCAAGAAGCTCCTGTCCGCCGGAGGATACGATGTGGACAAGAACAACAGCCGCCTGAAGGTGGCCATCAGGGGGCTGGTGACTAAGGGGAGCCTCGTCCAGGTCAAAGGACATGGCGCCTCCGGGTCCTTCAAGATCAACAAGAAGCAGGAGGACAAGGCAGCAAGCGCCAAGAAAAGTACCAAGAAGCCATCGGCTGCGGCCAAGTCCCCCAAGAAACCGGCCGCCAAGAAGCCAGCCAAGTCCCCCAAGAAGAAGACCCCCACCGCAGCCAAGAGCCCCAAGAAGGCCGCCAAGAAACCCGCCAAAAAGCCTGCAGCTGCCAAAGCCAAGAAGGTGGCAAAGAGCCCCAAGAAGCCCAAAGCTGCAGCCAAGCCGAAAAAAGCCGCTAAGAGTCCGGCTAAGAAGGCGGCTAAACCCAAGACAGCAGCCAAGCCCAAGAAGGCGGCTCCGAAGAAGAAATAATTCCCCACCGGAGCCCTCCTTTCATCTACACACCCCAAAGGCTCTTCTCAGAGCCACCCACCTCCTCCTGACAGAGCTCTACGTACACCGACCAGTGGCACCATTATACCTCCTACCTACATCCTCCTCACATTCTACACTGGCTACTTGCAGGTCATCAGAGCCACCTACCTCCTCACAGGGCTCTACAATCATAAACCGACCAGGGGCACCATTATACCTCCTCACATTCTACACTGGCTACTTACAGGTCATCAGAGCCACCTACCTCCTCCTCACAGGGCTCTACAATCATAAACCGACCAGGGGCACCATTATACCTCCTACCTACCGTCTACATCCTCACATTCTACACTGGCTACTTACAGGTCAGAGATCGGTGTTCCTTTTCAGTTGGAAGGATTTTTCTTCGGCATCTATTGAATGGGATCTAATCATTCATCACAAGTAAAGGACGGAGAGCAATGAAGATCATTCCCTGTAATCAGATCACTTTGTTCTATAAACTACCATGAAAGAATTTAAAATAGAACATACAATCAGATCTCCCGATAACAATGTGTGTGTGTCTTTGTATGGAGAGGTATAATGTGGCTGAATCTTTTTACTTTACTACTGATCTGTAAGAAGTGTGAATAAGAATACAAAGTGTTTGCTTATAGATTGAACCATGTATCACATTCTCTGTATAGAACATAATCGGAGAATAGGAAAGCAGACAATGGTGTGTGTGTGTGCCGGGCTCTTTGTATGGAGAGGTGGGTGGCTCTGAGAAGAGCCGTTGTGTTGGGTAATAGAGGCGGATGAATTGTTGGGATCACTTGGATTTGGCGGCCTTGTGGCTCTCGGTCTTCTTGGGCAGCAGCACGGCCTGGATGTTGGGCAGGACTCCTCCCTGGGCGATGGTGACGCCGCCCAGCAGCTTGTTGAGCTCCTCGTCGTTGCGGACGGCCAGCTGGAGGTGTCGGGGGATGATGCGGGTCTTCTTGTTGTCGCGGGCAGCGTTGCCGGCCAGCTCGAGGATCTCAGCCGTGAGATACTCGAGGACGGCGGCCAGATAGACGGGAGCTCCGGCCCCGACCCGCTCAGCATAGTTGCCCTTCCTGAGCAGGCGGTGAACACGACCGACTGGGAACTGCAGACCAGCCCGGGATGATCGGGTCTTGGCCTTAGCCCGAACCTTGCCTCCTTGTTTGCCGCGACCAGACATGTTAGATATTTTCCTAAATCGTCAGATAAAGATATGTACTATCTGCCGCTTCCTTATATTTATACCGTCAATGCTCTGACATCAAATTCTGTGATTGGTTATTCTTCAAGCCAGCCAATAGTGTTCTGACTTGTTTCTACACCAATCAATAAACGAGGGAGGAAAGCATTTCACTCCTCCCCATCACATGACTGAATCCTCCAATAGAAGAGTGAGGAGGGAGGAGGCTCATTTGCATAGGACGCCTATAAAAGCAGCACATGAGGGCGGCTCCAGCACACATCGGAGTTGATCTGATTAATCCTGATCATGCCTGAACCAGCCAAGTCCGCCCCGGCGCCCAAGAAGGGCTCCAAGAAAGCCGTGACCAAGAGCCAGAAGAAGGACGGCAAGAAGCGGAGGAAGAGCAGGAAGGAGAGTTATGCCATCTACGTGTACAAGGTGCTCAAGCAGGTCCACCCCGACACCGGCATCTCGTCCAAGGCCATGGGCATCATGAACTCCTTCGTCAATGACATCTTCGAGCGCATCGCCGGAGAATCTTCCCGCCTGGCTCATTACAACAAGCGCCGCACCATCACCTCCCGGGAGATCCAGACCGCCGTCCGCCTCCTCCTGCCCGGAGAGCTGGCCAAGCACGCCGTCTCCGAGGGCACCAAGGCCGTCACCAAGTACACCAGCGCCAAGTAATCCCCCATCCCCCATCATCACCCCAACACAAGACACAAAGGCTCTTCTAAGAGCCGCCCACCATTTCCATCAATGAGCTGTCATCACATTTTATCACAACTAGAAATTCTAAATACATTACATGAAAAATAAACCGATTATGACAATTGTAACTTCTGATGATGAAGTTGTATGTTCGAAGCTTTATTATGGTACGAAATCCATCCCAATATCCGCTGATTCTCTTCATTCTGGAATTCCTGACATTTTATTTCCTCCTAGACCCCAGTCTGTACAATGAATATTGGAGGATCTGATTTGTACATCAATATTGTCGGCTAGTGGGAACAAACTATCCAATCGCATTGTATAGCTTCCCCGATCTCCGTATAGAAGACATGGATTTGTATAACCACTAGGTGTCAGTGTTGCTCCTCAGAGAATACATTGGGGCTTTTTTTTTTTCCCCGTGAATTGAAAGCGAATATTTATGTATATAAGGATGACACCTATATAATCTTATATACAGCATTTTCACCTACAGTTTACTTTCTGTTTTATGGTTTATGTAAGACTGCGCAAAGCCGTATTAAAGGAAGAATATATCTCTTCCGAAGATGTGTTTTTGTTGCAATGTTTCTGTTATTTATCTGAGAATTGCAGACTCTGCCTTAAAAATGCACAAAATTCTGTTTTCGCAATGAATGGGTGACGAGTCTGGAATGACTAGAAATGGATTCTGAAGACTATTGAATAATGTAAAACATCCCCATATGTTCTCTTTTATTCCAAGTCCTCCGAATCCCCCCAACATACAGAACATGATGGTGAGATGATACCTTTCTATAGGATGGATAATAAAGTATTACACGTTCTATTATCAGCTATGCATAGGATATGTAACGAACTGGAAAAAAGAAACAAATCAATTCTATAATTTCTCTCTCTCCCTCTTATATATAATTTGTAAATACAGCAGATGCACATCTATGTTAGAGCCATGTGGCCATCATTTAAAAAATAAAAAAAAAATACAAAATTATGTTTTTGAAAAACTTTTTTTTTTTTTTTTTTTTTTTACAGAATTCTGAGTTTGAAGGGCTCTTCCATACACATCATTTGTTTGTCCTATATACCTATCGGGGATGTTCATAAATATGACATTATTGGTAGAAATAGGTAATAATCATGACACGCCAAATAAATATGTACAATGAATCAATGAAGAAAATATCGCGCTTCTGATGGATCACATCCGATTCCATTCAGCAAAATATTGAAAAGCTTCTAAATAAATGACATTCTCTGCAATAAAATAAATGACTAAACCCCGCCCCTTCTCATGTCTCCCATCAGGTCCGCTCAGCATCACACCCAGGAAGGGGAGATCTCGTACAAAATGTGTTTCCTTTTCCAAAATAATGTTTTATAAATATGATATTACTATGAACAATTTAAACTGCTGATTGTGTGTCCGTTATGAAGTGTTAAAGATTCATTTTCTCCGTGTAATCTCCAGGTATAAATAGACAATACTAGAGAAGCAATAATTAGTTCATCTTCTGGAAATGTATTTATGTTGCATCTGAATACAACAGAATATTTATTTATTTATATTATATTTATATATATATTTAGGAGACTTAAAAATGAATGAGATTATCTTTTTTTGTATGAATGGGTGTGACTCCGCCTCTTTCCCTGGAAGGTTCCCATCAGGTCCGCTCAGGCTGTATATAAGGAGGGCAGGCAGACGGCTGAGCGCAGTTTCTGTTTGAGCAGGAAATATTCGTCATGTCTGGTCGCGGTAAAGGAGGGAAGGGTCTGGGCAAAGGAGGCGCCAAGCGGCACAGGAAGGTGCTCCGGGACAACATCCAGGGCATCACCAAACCTGCCATCCGACGTTTGTCCCGCAGAGGAGGTGTCAAGCGCATCTCCGGACTCATCTATGAGGAGACCCGCGGAGTGCTCAAGGTTTTCCTGGAGAATGTCATCCGCGATGCCGTCACCTACACCGAGCACGCCAAGAGGAAGACCGTCACCGCCATGGATGTCGTCTATGCTCTCAAACGCCAGGGGCGCACTCTCTACGGATTCGGAGGCTAAACCTTCATAGACACCTACCTAATTCACCTACACAAAGGCCCTTCTCAGGGCCACCCACCTTCTCATACAAAGAGCTATCTAGATTTCTAGTGGGGCTATAATTTTCTTGAATTTTAAAATGTGTGAAAGGTCAGGCTGTGTTTAGCTGAACATGCGTTATAGCGGCCCGCCCAACCCCCCTTCAGGCAGCCACAAAAAAAAATGTATATGTATTTTTTTTTTTTATTACTGGCCCTTTAACCACTTAAGCCCCGGACCAATTTGCAGCCAAAGGACCAGGCCCCTTTTTGCGATTCGGCACTGCGTCGCTTTAACTGACAATTGCGCGGTCGTGCGACGTGGCTCCCAAACAAAATGGGCGTCTTTTTTTTTTTTTTTTTTTACCCCCACAAATAGAGCTTTCTTTTGGTGGTATTTGATCACCTCTGCGGTTTTTATTTTTTGCACTATAAAAAAAAGAGCGACATTTTTGAAAAAGCAATATTTTTTACTTATTGCTATAATAAATATTCCCAAAAAATATATAATTTTTTTTTTATTTTTCCTCAGTTTATGCCGATACGTATTCTTGGTAAAAAAAATCGCAATTAGCGATTGGTTTGCGCAAAAGTTATAGCATTTACAAAATAGGGGATAGTTTTATAGCATTTTTATTAATATTTTTTTTTTTACTAGTAATGGCGGCGATCAGCGATTTTTATTGTGACTGCGACATTATGGCGGACACATCGGACATGTTTGACACATTTTTGGGACCATTGTCATTTATACAGCAATCAGTGCTATTTACATATACTGATTCCTGTGTAAATGACACTGGCAGTGAAGGAGTTAACCACTAGGGGGCGGGGGGTTAAGTGTGACGTGTGTTTTTTTTACTGTAGCGTGGCTTGGCGTTCGTCTTTTCCGATGACAGGAAACAGACGATCAGTGTCAGTCTCACTAGGAAGCACTGGGAGAGGTTTGTTTACACATACCTCTCCCCGTTCTTCAGCTCTGTGACCTGATCGCGGGACACCCAGTGCCCATCGGGTCCCACGGTCACAGAGCTCAGGACCTGGTCGTGCGACCCACGGATGGTCACTTAAAGAGCAACGTACCTGTACGTTGATGTGCCCAGCCGTGCCATTCTACCAACGTAAATGTGCAGGAGGCGGTCCTTAAGCGGTTAAGGAACTTTTTTTGTATTTTTTTTTTTTTTTTTTTTAAAGTGGTGTTTCCCCCTAAAAAAATAAAAAATACTTAACATTCCTAAAAGAAAATAATTGGAAACATTTTCTTTTTTTTTTTTTACATACCTCTAAATGCCTTCTTCGGTGCCTGGGCTGGTGACATCACTTCCCCTCGGCGCAGGAAGGGCTCCCCAGTCATCTGGGACCTGTCACGTGTCCCAGATGTGTGTTGCGCCACTAGCACAGTGGGTGCCCGCCTGTGAAGCCACAGCTGGGTGCCCACAGTTGCAATGCCGGCGCTGCCGAGCGGATCAGGGGGTGAGCGGAGCTTTGACCCCCCGCATCACTGGAACAGGTAAGTGTCCGATTATTAAAAGTCGGCAGCTGCAGTATTTGTAGCTGCTGACTTTTAATTTTTTTTTTTTTTTTTTTTTTTTTAGGGATACACCTCTTTAAGTGCACTTTGTTTGGATGTCGGACACAGTGCCCTTATGTGATGTGCCATGTCTATGCAATCACGAGATTGCAGATGTGGCGCTGCATTTGCGGGCGTTTTCTGAAGCGCCGAGTAGCATCCGCTCGGCCATAGTAACATATACTACAGGCGCCGGGCGGATGCTACTTTGGCGCTTCAGATTTGATTGACATCTGACCTCAGTTAGATGTCACTTCCTGTCTCTCTCTCCCATCGCGCCTGGGAGAGGAACCAGGAAGTATGCTGCTCCATCAGCGCTGCCAGTGGAAGGAGACACCGCTGGAGAGGACAACAGCATGGTAAGTACACAGGCTGCATTTAATGGGACACAGGCAGGCTGCATTTAATGGAGGAGGGGAGCTTTGGAGAGGGGAAGGGCCAAGTAGTTAGGGGAGCGATTGCGCCCTGTACCAAACTGTTGGTACTCCGCCGTGGCCGGTCCCAAGCCCGCGCTGAGAAAGGAGGAGGGGAGCTTTGGAGAGGGTGAAGGGCCCAAGTAGTTAGGGGGAGCGATTGCGCCCCGTACCACACTGTTGGTAACTCCGCCGTGGCCGGTCCCAAGCCCGCGCTGAGAAAGGAGGAGGGGAGCTTTTGAGAGGGTGAAGGGCCCAAGTAGTTAGGGGGAGCGATTGCTCCCTGTACCACACTGTTGGAGTGAAGGGAGGGGGTGAGGGGTGGGTGAGAAAGGAGGAGGGGAGCTTTGGAGAGGGTGAGGGGTGGGTAGGGGGGAGGGAGGGGTGTGCAGGGGGGTGAGGGGTGGGTGCAGGGTGGGAAGGGTGGGTGCAGGGGGTGAGGGGTGGGTATAGAGTGCAGGGGGTGAGGGGTGGGTGCAGCGTGCAGGGGGTGAGGGGTGGGTGCAGAGTGCAGGGGGTGAGGGGTGGGTGCAGAGTGGGGGGGGTGAGGGGTGGGGGGGGGGGTGGGTGTAGCGTGCAGGGGGTGAGAGGCGGGTGTAGAGTGCATGGGGTGAGGGGTGGGTGTAGAGTGCAGGGGGTGAGGGGTGGGTGCAGAGTGCAGGGGGTGAGGGGTGGGTGCAGGGGGTGAGGGGTGGGTGCAGCGTGCAGGGGGTGAGGGGTGGGTGCAGAGTGCAGGGGGTGAGGGGTGGGTGGTGGGTGCAGGGGGTGAGGGGTGGGTGCAGAGTGCAGGGGTGGCTGCAGGGGGTGAGGGGTGGGTGCAGGGGGTGAGGGGTGGGGGGTGGGTGCAGGGGGGGGTGAGGGGTGGGTGCAGAGTGCAGGGGGTGAGGGGTGGCTGCAGAGTGCAGGGGGGGGGGGGAGTGCAGGGGGGGTAGGGGGGGGTGTAGAGTGCAGGGGGTGAGGGGTGGGTGCAGGGGGTGAGGGGTGGCTGCAGGGGGTGAGGGTGGGTGCAGGGGGTGAGGGGTGGCTGCAGGGGGTGAGGGGTGGGTATAGAGTGCAGGGGGTGAGGGGTGGCTGCAGAGTGCAGGGGGTGAGGGGAGGCTGCAGAGTGCAGGGGGTGAGGGGTGGGTGCAAGCCCGTGCTGAGAAAGGAGGAGAGGAGCTTTGGAGAGGGTGAAGGGCCCAAGTAGTTAGGGGGAGCAATTGGGAAAGTTCAGTGACACTGAGGTGATGATCCATCTCGGTGAGGTTCAGTGTCACTGCGGCAATGAAGACCTCTCTGAGCGAGGTTGGTTCTGAGAGCAATGGCCCAGACCCCATTCCATAACACTTGGAAGATGCTCTTTGCGGTAATAGAGCTGGTCCAAAGGTTGCGCGTGAAGGTTGTGTGCAAGCATGCGTAATGTGCAGGGGAACTCTGTGCTACCCTTCCGAAACTGGAAGACTGCTTACCAGTGCTCTTGAATTTTTTTTAACTCTGCCATGGCCGGTCCCAAGCCCGTGCTGCGAAAAGAGGAGGGTTGGGTGCTGGGACAAGCAAACCACCCCTGTAAAAACTATTTGCTACTGGGGCCAGGCACGTCAGTGAAAACGCCACTGGAGATTCGTCAGGATCTCAGCCAAATAGGCCTAAGAATGATCGCACCAAGCATACTATTACATAAAGCGCCACATTTGGGTGTGTTTTAAGACTTTGTGGAGCCTTGACTACTCTGTTTCTCCTACAATGGGACCTGGATCTTGTTTCGTTGCCACTATATGTCAAGTCGTTGCGGTGACTAATTTGGGAAAAGTGTTGAATTTTTTTTAACTCTGCCATGGCCGGTCCCAAGCCCGTGCTGAGAAAGGAGGAGGGGAGCTTTGGAGAGGGTGAAGGGCCCAAGTAGTTAGGGGGAGCGATTGCTCCCCGTACCACACTGTTGGTAACTCCGCCCTGGCCGGTCCCAAGCCCGCGCTGAGAAAGGAGGAGGGGAGCTTTGGAGAGGGTGAAGGGCCAAGTAGTTAGGGGGAGCGATTGCTCCCCATACCACACTGTTGGTAACTCCACCCTGGCCGGTCCCAAGCCCGCGCTGAGAAAGGAGGAGGGGAGCTTTTGAGAGGGTGAAGGGCCCAAGTAGTTAGGGGGAGCGATTGCTCCCCGTACCACACTGCTGGTAACTCCGCCCTGGCCGGTCCCAAGCCCGCGCTGAGATAGGAGGAGGGGAGCTTTGGAGAGGGTGAAGGGCCCAAGTAGTTAGGTGGAGCTATTGCTCCCCGTACCACACTGTTGGTAACTCCGCCCTGGCCGGTCCCAAGCCCGCGCTGAGAAAGGAGGAGGGGAGCTTTGGAGAGGGTGAAGGGCCCAAGTAGTTAGGGGGAGCGATTGCTCCCCATACCACACTGTTGGTAACTCCACCGTGGCCGGTCCCAAGCCCGCGCTGAGAAAGGAGGAGGGGAGCTTTGGAGAGGGTGAAGGGCCCAAGTAGTTAGGGGGAGCGATTGCTCCCCATACCACACTGTTGGTAACTCCACCGTGGCCGGTCCCAAGCCCGCGCTGAGAAAGGAGGAGGGGAGCTTTGGAGAGGGTGAAGGGCCCAAGAAGTTAAGGGGGAGCGATTGCGCCCTGTACCAAACTGTTGGTAACTCCGCCGTGGCCGGTCCCAAGCCCGCGCTGAGAAAGGAGGAGGGGAGCTTTGGAGAGGGTGAAGGGCCCAAGTAGTTAGGTGGAGCGATTGCTCCCGGTACCACACTGTTGGTGTGAAGGGAGGGGGTGAGGGGTGGGTGCAGAGTGCAGGTGGTAAGGGGTGGGTGCAGAGTGCAGGGGGTGAGGGGTGGGTGCAGAGTGCAGGGGGTGAGGGGTGGGTGCAGAGTGCAGGGGTTAGGGGTGGGTGTAGAGTGCAGGGGGTTAGGGGTGGGTGTAGAGTGCAGGGGGTTAGGGGTGGGTGCAGAGTGCAGGGGGTTAGGGGTGGGTGCAGAGTGCAGGGGGTGAGGGGTGGGTGCAGAGTGCAGGGGTGGCTGCAGGGGGTGAGGGTGGGTGCAGGGGGTGAGGGGTGGGTGTAGGGGGTGAGGGGTGGCTGCAGAGTGCAGGGGGTGAGGGGTGGCTGCAGAGTGCAGGGGGTGAGGGGTGGCTGCAGAGTGCAGGGGGTGAGGGGTGGGTGCAAGCCCGTGCTGAGAAAGGAGGAGAGGAGCTTTGGAGAGGGTGAAGGGCCCAAGTAGTTAGGGGGAGCAATTGGGAAAGTTCAGTGACACTGAGGTAATGATCCATCTCGGTGAGGTTCAGTGTCACTGCGGCAATGAAGACCTCTCTGAGCGCGGTTGGTTCTGAGAGCAATGGCCCAGACCCCATTCCATAACACTTGGAAGATGCTCATTGAGGTAATAGAGCTGGTCCAAAGGTTGCGCGTGAAGGTTGTGTGCAAGCATGCGTAATGTGCAGGGGAACTCTGTGCTACCCTTCCGAAACTGGAAGACTGCTTACCAGTGCTCTTGAATTTTTTTTAACTCTGCCATGGCCGGTCCCAAGCCTGTGCTGCGAAAAGAGGAGGGTTGGGTGCTGGGACAAGCAATCCACCCCTGTAAAAACTATTTGCTACTGGGGCCAGGCACGTCAGTGAAAACGCCACTGGAGATTCGTCAGGATCTCAGCCAAATAGGCCTAAGAATGATCGCACCAAGCATACTATTACATAAAGCGCCACATTTGGGTGTGTTTTAAGACTTTGTGGAGCCTTGACTACTCTGTTTCTCCTACAATGGGACCTGGATCTTGTTTCGTTGCCACTATATGTCAAGTCGTTGCGGTGACTAATTTGGGAAAAGTGTTGAATTTTTTTTAACTCTGCCATGGCCGGTCCCAAGCCCTGCTGAGAAAGGAGGGGGGGTGGAGAGGGTGAAGGGCCCAAGAAGTTAGGGGGAGCGTTTGCTCCCCGTACCACACTGTTGGTAACTCCGCCATGGCCGGTCCCAAGTCCGCGCTGATAAAGGAGGAGGGGAGCTTTGGAGAGGGTGAAGGGCCCAAGTAGTTAGGGGGAGCAATTGCTCCCCGTACCACACTGTTGGTAACTCCGCCGTGGCCGGTCCCAAGCCCGCGCTGAGAAAGGAGGAGGGGAGCTTTGGAGAGGGTGAAGGGCCCAAGTAGTTAGGGGGAGCGATTGCTCCCCGTACCACACTGTTGGTAACTCCGCCGTGGCCGGTCCCAAGCCCGCGCTGAGAAAGGAGGAGGAGAGCTTTGGAGAGGGTGAAGGGCCCAAGTAGTTAGGGGGAGCGATTGCTCCCCGTACCACACTGTTGGTAACTCCGCCCTGGCCGGTCCCAAGCCCGTGCTGAGAAAGGAGGAGGGGAGCTTTGGAGAGGGTGAAGGTCCCAAGTAGTTAGAGGGAGCGATTGCTCCCCGTACCACACTGTTGGTAATTCCGCCCTGGCCAGTCCCAAGCCCGCGCTGAGAAAGGAGGAGGGGAGCTTTGGCGAGGGTGAAGGGCCCAAGTAGTTAGGTGGAGCGATTGCTCCCTGTACCACACTGTTGGTGTGAAGGGAGGGGGTGAGGGGGTGGGTGCAGAGTGCAGGGGTGAGGGGTGGGTGCAGAGTGCAGGGGGGAGGGGGTGGGTGCAGAGTGCAGTTGGTGAGGTAGGTGCAGGGGGTGAGGGGTGGGTGCAGAGTGCAGAAGGTGAGGGTTGGGTGCAGAGTGCAGGGGGTGAGGGGTGGCTGCAGGGGGTGAAGGGTGGGTGCAGGGTGTGAGGGGTGGCTGCAGGGGGTGAGGGGTGGGTGCCGGGGGTGAGGGGTGAGTGTAGAGTGCAGGGGGTGAGGGGTGGCTGCAGGGGGTGAAGGGTGGGTGCAGAGTGCAGGGGGTGAGGGGTGGGTGCAGAGTGCAGGGGTGAGGGGTGGGTGCAGAGTGCAGGGGGTGAGGTAGGTGCAGGGGGTGATGGGTGGGTGCAGAGTGCAGGGGGTGAGGGGTGGGTGCAGGGGGTGAGGGGTGGGTGCAGAGTGCAGGGGGTGAGGGGTGGGTGCAGAGTGCAGGGGGTGAGGGGTGGGTGCAGGGGGTGAGGGGTGGGTGCAGAGTGCAGGGGTGGCTGCAGGGGGTGCAGGGTGGGGGTGAGGGGTGGTGTGAGGGGTGGGTGCAGGGGGTGAGGGGTGGGTGTAGAGTGCAGGGGGTGAGGGGTGGCTGCAGAGTACAGGGGGTGAGGGGTGGGTGCAAGCCCGTGCTGAGAAAGGAGGAGAGGAGCTTTGGAGAGGGAGAAGGGCCCAAGTAGTTAGGGGGAGCAATTGGGAAAGTTCAGTGACACTGAGGTGATGATCCATCTCGGTGAGGTTCAGTGTCACTGCGGCAATGAAGACCTCTCTGAGCGCGGTTGGTTCTGAGAGCAATGGCCCAGACCCCATTCCATAACACTTGGAAGATGCTCATTGCGGTAATAGAGTTGGTCCAAAGGTTGCGCGTGAAGGTTGTGTGCAAGCATGCCTAATGTGCAGGGGAACTCTGTGCTACCCTTCCGAAACTGGAAGTCTGCTTACCAGTGCTCTTGAATTTTTTTTAACTCAGCCCTGGCCGGTCCCAAGCCCGCGCTAAGATAGGAGGAGGGGAGCTTTGGAGAGGGTGAAGGGCCCAAGTAGTTAGGGGGAGCTATTACTCCCCGTACCACACTGTTGGTAACTCCGCCCTGGCCGGTCCCAAGCCCGCGCTGAGAAAGGAGGAGGGGAGCTTTGGAGAGGGTGAAGGGCCCAAGTAGTTAGGGGGAGCGATTGCTCCCCGTACCACACTGTTGGTAACTCCGCCCTGGCCGGTCCCATGCCCGTGCTGAGAAAGGAGGAGGGGAGCTTTGGAGAGGGTGAAAGGCCCAAGTAGTTAGGGCGAGCGATTGCTCCCCGTACCACACTGTTGGTAACTCCACCCTGGCCGGTCCCAAGACCGCGCTGAGAAAGGAGGAGGGGAGCTTTGGAGAGGGTGAAGGGCCCAAGTAGTTAGGGGGAGCGATTGCGCCCTGTACCAAACTGTTGGTAACTCCGCCGTGGCCGGTCCCAAGCCCGCGCTGAGAAAGGAGGAGGGGAGCTTTGGAGAGGGTGAAGGGCCCAAGTAGTTAGGTGGAGCGATTGCTCCCGGTACCACACTGTTGGTGTGAAGGGAGGGGGTGAGGGGTGGGTGCAGAGTGCAGGTGGTGAGGGGTGGGTGCAGAGTGCAGGGGGTGAGGTGGGGGTGAGGGGTGGGTGCAGAGTGCAGGGGGTGAGGGGTGGGTGCAGGGTGCAGGTGGGTGCAGAGTGCAGGGGTGAGGGGTGGCTGCAGGGGGTGAAGGGTGGGTGCAGAGTGCAGGGGGTGAGGGGGGGTGCAGAGTGGAGGGGTGAGGGGTGGCTGCAGGGGGTGAGGGGTGGGTGCCGGGGGTGAGGGGTGGGTATAGAGTGCAGGGGGTGAGGGGTGGGTGCAGGGGGGCAGGGGGTGAGGGGTGGGTGCAGAGTGCAGGGGGTGAGGGGTGGGTGCAGCGTGCAGGGGGTGAGGGTGGGTGTAGAGTGCAGGGGGTGAGGGGTGGGTGCAGATTGCAGGGGGTGAGGGGTGGGTGCAGGTGCAGGGGGTGAGGGCAGGGGGGTGCAGCGTGCAGGGGTGGGTGTGAGAGGGGGTGTAGAGTGCAGGGGGTGAGAGGTGGGTGTAGAGTGCAGGGGGTGAGGGGGGTGGAGTGCAGGGGGTGAGGGGGGGTGCAGGGTGGGTGCAGAGTGCAGGGGGGGGGGTGCAGAGTGCAGGGGGTGAGGGGTGGGTGCAGAGTGCAGGGGGTGGGGTGCAGGGGTGCAGGGGGTTAGGGGTGGTGTAGAGTGCAGGGGGTGAGGGTGGGGGGGGTGCAGGGGTGAGGGTGGGTGGGTGGGGGGCAGGGTGCAGGGGGTGGGTGAGGGGTGGGTGCAGGTGCAGGGGGCTGAGGGGTGAGGGGTGGGTGCAGGGGGTGAGGGGTGGGTGCAGAGTGCAGGGGGTGAGGGGGGTGCAGGTGCAGGGGTGAGGTGCAGGGGGTGAGGGGGGTGGGTGCAGAGTGCAGGGGGTGAGGGGTGGGTGCAGAGTGCAGGGGGTGAGGGTGGGTGCAGAGTGCAGGGGGTGAGGGTGGGTGCAGGGGTGAGGGTGGGTGCAGAGTGCAGGGGGTGAGGGGTGGGTGCAGGTGCAGGGGGTGAGGGGTGGTGCAGGGGGTGAGGGGTGGGTGCAGAGTGCAGGGGGTGAGGGGTGGGTGCAGGGGGGGTGCAGGGGGTGAGGGGTGGGTGCAGGGGGGTGAGGGTGCAGGTGCAGGGGGGTGAGGGGGGTTGGGGGTGGGGGGTGAGTGAGTGCAGGGGGTGAGGGGTGGGTGCAGAGTGCAGGGGGTGAGGGGTGGTGCAGGGGGGGTGGGGGTGGGTGCAGAGTGCAGGGGGTGTAGGGGTGGGTGCAGAGTGCAGGGGGTGAGGGGTGGGTGCAGGGGTGAGGGGTGGGTGCAGAGTGCAGGGGTGGCTGCAGGGGGTGAGGGGTGGGTGCAGGGGGTGAGGGGTGGGTGCAGAGTGCAGGGGGTGAGGGGTGGGTGCAGGGGGTTAGGGGTGGGTGCAGCGTGCAGGGGGTGGGTGGTGGGGGTGTAGAGTGCAGGGGGTGGGGGTGGGTGCAGGGGGTGAGGGGTGGGTGCAGAGTGCAGGGGGTGAGGGGTGGGTGCAGAGTGCAGGGGGTTAGGGGTGGGTGCAGAGTGCAGGGGGTTAGGGGTTGGTGCAGAGTGCAGGGGGTTAGGGGTAGGTGCAGGGGGTGAGGGGTGGTGCAGGGGGTGAGGGGTGGGTGCAGGGGGTGAGGGGTGGGTGCAAAGTGCAGGGGGTGAGGGGTGGGTGCAGGGGGTGAGGGGGTGGGGTGCAGAGTGCAGGAGTGGCTGCAGGGGGTGAGGGGTGGGTGCAGGGGGTGAGGGGGGTGGGTGTAGAGTGCAGGGG
Organism: Lithobates sylvaticus; assembly: GCA_028564925.1. Lineage (NCBI taxonomy): Eukaryota > Metazoa > Chordata > Amphibia > Anura > Ranidae > Lithobates > Lithobates sylvaticus. The sequence continues at coordinate 116,706,970 of CM053036.1, forward strand.
GTGAGGGGGTGGGTGCAGAGTGCAGAGTGCAGGGGTGAGGGGTGGGTGCAGAGTACAGGGGGTGAGGGGTGGGTGCAGAGTGCAGGGGGTGAGGGATGGGTGCAGAGTGCAGGTGGTGAGGGGTGGGTGCAGGGGTGTGAGGGGTGGGTGCAGAGTGCAGGGGGTGAGGGGTGGGTGCAGAATAAAGGGGGTGAGGGGTGGCTGCAGGGGGTGAAGGGTGGGTGCAGAGTGCAGGGGGTGAGGGGTGGGTGCAGAGTGCAGGGGGTGAGGGGTGGGTGCCGGGGGTGAGGGGTGAGTGTAGAGTGCAGGGGGTGAGGGGTGGCTGCAGGGGGTGAGGGGTGGGGGGTGAGGGGTGGGTGCAGGGGGTGAGGTGGGTGCAGAGTGCAGGGGGTGAGGGGGTGGGTGCTGAGTGCAGGGGGTGAGGGGTGGGTGCAGGGGGTGAGGGGTGGTGTGCTGGGGGTGGGTGAGGGGTGAGTGTAGAGTGCAGGGGGTGAGGGGTGGGTGCAGCGTGCAGGGGGTGAGGGGTGGGTGCAGAGTGCAGGGGGTGAGGGGGGTGGGTGCAGAGTGCAGGGGGTGGGTGTAGAGTGCAGGGGGTGAGGGGTGGGTTCAGAGTGCAGGGGGTGAGGGGTGGGTGCAGGGGGTGAGGGGTGGGTGCAGAGTGCAGGGGGTGAGGGGTGGGTGCAGGGTGCAGGGGGTGAGGAGTGGGTGCAGCATGCAGGGGTGAGGGGTGGGTGTAGAGTGCAGGGGGTGAGGGGTGGGTGCAGGGGGTGAGGGGTGGTTGCAGAGTGCAGGGGTGGCTGTAGGGGGTGAGGGGTAGGTGCAGGGGGTGAGGGGTGGGTGCAGAGTGCAGGGGGTTAGGGGTGGGTGTAGAGTGCAGGGGGTTAGAGGTGGATGCAGAGTGCAGGGGGTTAGGGGTCGGTGCAGAGTGCAGGGGGTTAGGGGTCGGTGCAGAGTGCAGGGGGTGAGGGGTGGGTGCAGGGGGTTAGGGGTGGGTGCAGAGTGCCGGGGGTTAGGGGTGGGTGCAGAGTGCAGGGGGTGAGGGGTGGGTGCAGGGGGTGAGGGGTGGGTGCAGAGTGCAGGGGTGGCTGCAGGGGGTGAGGGTGGGTGCAGGTGGTGAGGGGTGGGTGCAGGGGGTGAGGGGTGGGTGTAGAGTGCAGGGGGTGAAGGGTGGCTGCAGAGTACAGGGGGTGAGGGGTGGGTGCAAGCCCGTGCTGAGAAAGGAGGAGAGGAGCTTTGGAGAGGGAGAAGGGCCCAAGTAGTTAGGGGGAGCAATTGGGAAAGTTCAGTGACACTGAGGTGATGATCCATCTCGGTGAGGTTCAGTGTCACTGCGGCAATGAAGACCTCTCTGAGCGCGGTTGGTTCTGAGAGCAATGGCCCAGACCCCATTCCATAACACTTGGAAGATGCTCATTGCGGTAATAGAGTCGGTCCAAAGGTTGCGCGTGAAGGTTGTGTGCAAGCATGCGTAATGTGCAGGGGAACTCTGTGCTACCCTTCCGAAACTGGAAGACTGCTTACCAGTGCTCTTGAATTTTTTTTAACTCTGCCATGGCCGGTCCCAAGCCCGTGCTGCGAAAAGAGGAGGGTTGGGTGCTGGGACAAGCAAACCACCCCTGTAAAAACTATTTGCTACTGGGGCCAGGCACGTCAGTGAAAACGCCACTGGAGATGGGTCAGGATCTCAGCCAAATAGGCCTAAGAATGATCGCACCAAGCATACTATTACATAAAGCGCCACATTTGGGTGTGTTTTAAGACTTTGTGGAGCCTTGACTACTCTGTTTCTCCTACAATGGGACCTGGATCTTGTTTCGTTGCCACTATATGTCAAGTCGTTGCGGTGACTAATTTGGGAAAAGTGTTGAATTTTTTTTTAACTCTGCCATGGCCGGTCCCAAGCCCGTGCTGAGAAAGGAGGGGGGGGGGGTGGAGAGGGTGAAGGGCCCAAGAAGTTAGGGGGAGCGATTGCTGCCCGTACCACACTGTTGGTAACTCCTCCGTGGCCGGTCCCAAGCCCGCGCTGAGAAAGGAGGAGGGGAGCTTTGGAGAGGGTGAAGGGCCCAAGTAGTTAGGGGGAGAGATTGCTACCCGTACCACACTGTTGGTAACTCCGCCGTGGCCGGTCCCAAGCCCGCGCTGAGAAAGGAGGAGGGGAGCTTTGGAGAGGGTGAAGGGCCCAAGTAGTTAGTTTGAGCGATTGCGCCCCGTACCAAACTGTTGGTAACTCCGCCGTGGCCGGTCCCAAGCCCGCGCTGAGAAAGTAGGAGGGGAGCTTTGGAGAGGGTGAAGGGCCCAAGTAGTTACAGGGAGCGATTGCTCCCCGTACCACACTGCTGGTAACTCCGCCCTGGCCGGTCCCAAGCCCGTGCTGAGATAGGAGGAAGGGAGCTTTGGAGAGGGTGAAGGGCCCAAGAAGTTAGGGGGAGCGATTGCTCCACGTACCACACTGTTGGTAACTGCGCCATGGCCGGTCCCAAGTCCGTGCTGATAAAGGAGGAGGGGAGCTTTGGAGAGGGTGAACGGCCCAAGTAGTTAGGGGGAGCGAAGGCTCACCGTACCACACTGTTGGTAACTCCGCCCTGGCCGGTCCCAAGCCTGCGCTGAGAAAGGAGGAGGGGAGCTTTGGAGAGGGTGAAGGGCCCAAGTAGTTAGGGGGAGCGATTGCTCCCCGTACCACACTGTTGGTAACTCCGCCCTGGCCGGTCCCAAGCCCGCGCTGAGAAAGGAGGAGGGGAGCTTTGGAGAGGGTGAAGGGCCCAAGTAGTTAGGGGGAGCGATTGCGCCCTGTACCAAACTGTTGGTAACTCCGCCGTGGCCGGTCCCAAGCCCGCGCTGAGAAAGGAGGAGGGGAGCTTTGGAGAGGGTGAAGGGCCCAAGTAGTTAGGTGGAGCGATTGCTCCCTGTACCACACTGTTGGTGTGAATGGAGGGGGTGAGGGGTGGGTGCAGAGTGCAGGTGGTGAGGGGTGGGTGCAGAGTGCAGGGGGTGAGGGGTGGGTGCAGAGTGCAGGGGTTGAGAGGTGGGTGCAGAGTGCAGGGGGTGAGGGGTGGGTGCAGAGTGCAGGGGGTGAGGGGTGGGTGCAGAGTGCAGGGGGTGAGGGATGGGTGCAGAGTGCAGGTGGTGAGGGGTGGCTGAAGGGAGTGAGGGGTGGGTGCCGGGGGTAAGGGGTGAGTGTAGAGTGCAGGGGGTGAGGGGTGGGTGCAGAGTGCAGGGGGTGAGGGGTGGCTGAAGGGAGTGAGGGGTGGGTGCTGGGGTTACGGGTGAGTGTAGAGTGCAGGGGGTGAGGGGTGGGTGCAGCGTGCAGGGGGTGAGGGGTGGGTGCAGAGTGCAGGGGGTGAGGGGTGGGGGCAGGGGGTGGGTGTAGAGTGCAGGGGTGAGGGGTGGGTTCAGAGTGCAGGGGGTGAGGGGGGTGCAGGGGGTGAGGGGTGGGTTCAGAGTGCAGGGGGTGAGGGGTGGGTGCAGGGGGTGAGGGGTGGGTGAAGAGTGCAGGGGGTGAGGGGTGGGTGCAGGGGGTGAGGGGTGGGTGCAGCGTGCAGGGGTGAGAAGTGGGTGTAGAGTGCAGAGGGTGAGGGATGGGTGTAGAGTGCAGGGGGTGAGGGCAGAGTGCAGGGGGTGAGGGGTGGGTGCAGAGTGCAGGGGTGGCTGCAGGGGGTGAGGGGTAGGTGCAGGGGGTGAGGGGTGGGTGCAGAGTGCAGGGGGTGAGGGGTGGGTGCAGAGTGCAGGGGGTTAGGGGTGGGTGTAGAGTGCAGGGGGTGAGGGGTGGGTGCAGAGTGCAGGGGTGGCTGCAGGGGGTGAGGGTGGGTGCAGGGGTGAGGGGTGGGTGCAGGGGGTGAGGGGTGGGTGTAGAGTGCAGGGGGTGAGGGGTGGCTGCAGAGTACAGGGGGTGAGGGATGGGTGCAAGCCCGTGCTGAGAAAGGAGGAGAGGAGCTTTGGAGAGGGTGAAGGGCCCAAGTGGTTAGGTGGAGCGATTGCTCCCTTTACCACACTGTTGGTGTGAAGGGTGGGGGTGAGGGGGGGGTGCAGAGTGCAGGTGGTGAGGGTGGGTGCAGAGTGCAGGGGGTGAGGGGTGGGTGCAGGGGGTGAAGGGTTGGATGCAGCGTGCAGGGGGTGAGAGGTGGGTTTAGAGTGCAGGGGGTGAGGGGTGGGTGTAGAGTGCAGAGGGTGAGGGGGGGGAGGGTGCAGGGGGTGAGGGGTGGGTGCAGAGTGCAGGAGTGGCTGCAGGGGGTGAGGGGTGGGTGCAGGGGGTGAGGGGTGGGTGTAGAGTGCAGAGTGCAGGGGGTGAGGGGTGGGTGCAGGGGGTGAGGGGTGGGTGTAGAGTGCAGGGGGTGAGGGGTGGGTGCAGAGTACAGGTGGTGAGGGGTGGGTGCAGAGTACAGGGGGTGAGGTGGGTGCAGAGTGCAGGGGGTGAGGGTGGGTGCAGAGTGCAGGGGGTGAGGGATGGGTGCAGAGTGCAGGTGGTGAGGTAGGTGCAGGGGGTGAGGGTGGGTGCAGAGTGCAGGGGGTGAGGGGTGGCTGCAGAATGAAGGGGGTGAGGGGTGGCTGCAGGGGGTTAAGGGTGGGTGCAGAGTGCAGGGGGTGAGGGGTGGGTGCAGAGTGCAGGGGGTGAGGGGTGGCTGCAGGGGGTGAAGGGTGGGTGCAGAGTTCAAGGGGTGAGGGGTGTGTGCAGAGTGCAGGGGGTGAGGGGTGGGTGCTGGGGTGAGGGGTGAGTGTAGAGTGCAGGGGGTGAGGGGTGGGTGCAGCGTGCAGGGGGTGAGGGGTGGGTGCAGAGTGCAGGGGGTGAGGGGTGGGGGCAGGGTGTGTGTGTAGAGTGCAGGGAGTGAGGGGTGGGTTCAGAGTGCAGGGGGTGAGGGGTGGGTGCAGGGGGTGAGGGGTGGGTGCAGAGTGCAGGGGGTGAGGAGTGGGTGCAGCGTGCAGGGGGTGAGGGGTGGGTGCAGGGGGTGAGGGGTGGTTGCAGAGTGCAGGGGTGGCTGTAGGGGGTGAGGGTAGGTGCAGGGGGTGAGGGGTGGGTGCAGAGTGCAGGGGGTTAGGGGTGGGTGTAGAGTGCAGGGGGTTAGAGGTGGGTGTAGAGTGCAGGGGGTTAGAGGTGGGTGCAGAGTGCAGGGGGTTAGGGGTGGGTGCAGAGTGCAGGGGGTGAGGGGTGGGTGCAGGGGGGGGGGTGGGTGCAGAGTGCTGGGGGTTAGGGGTGGGTGCAGAGTGCAGGGGGTGAGGGGTGGGTGCAGGGGTTAAGGGGTGGGTGCAGAGTGCAGGGGTGGCTGCAGGGGGTGAGGGTGGGTGCAGGTGGTGAGGGGTGGGTGCAGGGGGTGAGGGGTGGGCGTAGAGTGCAGGGGGTGAGGGGTGGCTGCAGAGTACAGGGGGTGAGGGGTGGGTGCAAGCCCGTGCTGAGAAAGGAGGAGAGGGGCTTTGGAGAGGGAGAAGGGCCCAAGTAGTTAGGGGGAGCAATTGGGAAAGTTCAGTGACACTGAGGTGATGATCCATCTCGGTGAGGTTCAGTGTCACTGCGGCAATGAAGACCTCTCTGAGCGCGGTTGGTTCTGAGAGCAATGGCCCAGACCCCATTCCATAACACTTGGAAGATGCTCATTGCGGTAATAGAGTTGGTCCAAAGGTTGCGCGTGAAGGTTGTGTGCAAGCATGCGTAATGTGCAGGGGAACTCTGTGCTACCCTTCCGAAACTGGAAGTCTGCTTACCAGTGCTCTTGAATTTTTTTTAACTCTGCCATGGCCGGTCCCAAGCCCGTGCTGCGAAAAGAGGAGGGTTGGGTGCTGGGACAAGCAAACCACCCCTGTAAAAACTATTTGCTACTGGGGCCAGGCACCTCAGTGAAAACGCCACTGGAGATGCGTCAGGATCTCAGCCAAATAGGCCTAAGAATGATCGCACCAAGCATACTATTACATAAAGCGCCACATTTGGGTGTGTTTTAAGACTTTGTGGAGCCTTGACTACTCTGTTTCTCCTACAATGGGACCTGGATCTTGTTTCGTTGCCACTATATGTCAAGTCGTTGCAGTGACTAATTTGGGAAAAGTGTTGAATTTTTTTTTAACTCTGCCATGGCCGGTCCCAAGCCCGTGCAGAGTGCAGGTGGTGAGGGGTGCCTGCAGGGGGTGAGGGGTGGGTGCCGGGGGTGAGGGGTGGGTGTAGAGTGCAGGGGATGAGGGGTGGGTGCAGCGTGCAGGGGGTGAGGGGTGGGTGCAGAGTGCAGGGGGTGAGGGGTGGGGGCAGGGGGTGAGGGGTGGGTGCAGCGTGCAGGGGGTGAGAGGTGGGTGTAGAGTGCAGGGGGTGAGGGGTGGGTGCAGAGTGCAGGGGGTGAGGGGTGGGTGCAGGGGTGAGGGGTGGGTGCAGCGTGCAGGGGGTGAGAGGTGGGTGTAGAGTGCAGGGGGTGAGGGGTGGGTGTAGAGTGCAGGGGGTGAGGGGTGGGTGCAGAGTGCAGGGGTGAGGGGTGGGTGCAGAGTGCAGGGGGTTAGGGGTGGGTATAGAGTGCAGGGGGTTAGGGGTTGGTGCAGGGTGCAGGGGGTGAGGGGTGGGTGCAGAGTGCAGGAGTGGCTGCAGGGGGTGAGGGTGGGTGCAGAGTGCAGGTGGTGAGGGGTGGGTGCAGAGTGCAGGGGGTGAGGGGTGGGTGCAGAGTGCAGGGGGTGAGGGTGGGTGCAGAGTGCAGGGGGTGAGGGATGGGTGCAGAGTGCAGGTGGTGAGGTAGGTGCAGGGGGTGAGGGGTGGGTGCAGAGTGCAGGGGGTGAGGGGTGGGTGTAGAGTGAAGGGGGTGAGGGGTGGCTGCAGGGGGTGAAGGGTGGGTGCAGAGTGCAGGGGTGAGGGGTGGGTGCAGAGTGCAGGGGGTGAGGGGTGGCTGCAGGGGGTGAGGGGTGGGTGCCGGGGGTGAGGGGTGAGTGTAGAGTGCAGGGGGTGAGGGGTGGCTGCAGGGGGTGAAGGGTGGGTGCAGAGTGCAGGGGGTGAGGGGGTGGGTGCAGAGTGCAGGGGGTGAGGGGTGGGTGCTGGGGTGAGGGGTGAGTGTAGAGTGCAGGGGTGAGGGGTGGGTGCAGCGTGCAGGGGGTGAGGGGTGGGTGCAGAGTGCAGGAGGTGAGGGGTGGGGGCAGGGGGTGGGGGAGTTAGGGGGAGCGATTGCTCCCCGTACCACACTGTTGGTAACTCCGCCATGGCCGGTCCCAAGTCCGCGCTGATAAAGGAGGAGGGGAGCTTTGGAGAGGGTGAAGGGCCCAAGTAGTTAGGGGGAGCGATTGCTCCCCGTACCACACTGTTGGTAACTCCACCCTGGCCGGTCCCAAGCCCGCGCTGAGAAAAGAGGAGGGGACCTTTGGAGAGGGTGAAGGGCCCAAGTTGTTAGGGGGAGCGATTGCGCCCTGTACCAAACTGTTGGTAACTCCGCCCTGGCCGGTCCCAAGCCCGCGCTGAGAAAGGAGGAGGGGAGCTTTGGAGAGGGTGAAGGGCCCAAGTAGCTAGGTGGAGCGATTGCTCCCGGTACCACACTGTTGGTGTGAAGGGAGGGGGTGAGGGGTGGGTGCAGAGTGCAGGTTGGTGAGGGGTGGGTGCAGAGTGCAGGGGGTGAGGGGTGGGTGCAGAGTGCAGGGGGTGAGGGGTGGGTGCAGAGTGCAGGGGGTGAGGGGTGGCTGCAGGGGGTGAAGGGTGGGTGCCGGGGGTGAGGGGGGTGGGTATAGAGTTCAGGGGGTGAGGGGTGGGTGCAGCGTGCAGGGGGTGAGGTGTGGGTGCAGAGTACAGGGGGTGAGGGGTGGGTGCAGAGTGTAGGGGGTGAGGGGTGGGGCAGGGGGTGGGTGTAGCGTGCAGGGGGTGAGAGGCGGGTGTAGAGTGCAGGGAGTGAGGGGTGGGTGCAGGGGGTGAGGGGTAGGTGCAGAGTGCAGGGGGTGAGGGGTGGGTGCAGGGGGTGAGTGCAGCGTGCAGGGGGTGAGAGGTGGGTGTAGAGTGCAGGGGGTGAGGGGTGGGTGTAGAGTGCAGGGGGTGAGGGGTGGGTGCAGGGGGTGAGGGGTGGTTGCAGAGTGCAGGGGTGGCTGCAGGGGGTGAGGGGTGGGTGCAGGGGGTGAGGGGTGGGTGCAGAGTGCAGGGGATGAGGGGTGGGTGTAGAGTGCAGGGGGTTAGGGGTGGGTGCAGAGTGCAGGGGGTTTGGGGTGGGTGCAGGGGGTGAGGGGTGGGTGCAGAGTGCAGGGGTGGCTGCAGGGGGTGAGGGGTGGGTGCAGGGGGTGAGGGGTGGCTGCAGGGGGTGAGGGGTGGCTGCAGAGTGCAGGGGGTGAGGGGTGGGTGCAAGCGGCTCCGAGCTGCCACCTGGCAGTCATCTCGGCACCAGAGAACCTCCAGCACATTCCGCCAGTCTACCAGGATTTCAAGGATGTGTTCGATAAAAAGAAGGCCGACCATCTACCACCTCACCGGGCTTATGACTGCCCCATTGAGTTATTGACTGGCTCTGTGATCCCTTTCGGGCGCATATTTCCGTTATCTGAGACCGAATTAAAAGCGTTGAAAATCTACATTGACGAAAACCTTGAAAAGGGCTTCATTCGGCCCTCTACCTCGCCGGCTGGGGCTGGCATTTTTTTTGTAGGGAAGAAGGATGGGTCACTCCGACCCTGCATCGACTATAGGGAGCTTAATAAAATCACTGTAAAGAACCGGTACCCATTACCTTTAATTCCTGAGCTTCTCCAACGTTTTCGATCAGCTAAGATTTTCTCCAAGCTTGACTTAAGAGGCGCCTATAATCTTGTCAGGATCCGCGCAGGTGACGAGTGGAAGACAGCCTTCTGGTCCAGGTTTGGCCATTATGAATATTTAGTGATGCCTTTTGGCCTGTGCAATGCTCCAGCTACCTTCCAACCAGTGGCGGAACTACCGCCATAGCGACACACGCGGCCGCTATGGGGCCCGCAGCTGCTATGGGGCCCCTGGGGAGGAGGAGGAAAGCATACTGCCGGGGCCCGGGGGGGTGGCGAGCACTGCCCGCACGGGCCCCCAGCCAGGGGAAGTGAGGAGAGGAAGAGGCGCGCTGTCCGTACAAGGCAGCAGAGCGCTGTGTAATAGCTTTTATTTGAATGCCCTGTGAGTTCCCGGGGCTCAACGTCACATAGCCCCACCTCTTGGCCCGACGCTTTTGATAGACAGAACGCCGGTCCAATGCGGGACATGTGACGTCATCAAAGGCGCCGGGCCAAGAGGTGGGGCTATGTGACGTTGAGCCCCGGGAACTCACAGGGCATTCAAATGCAAGCTATTACAGCGCTCTGCTGGACAGCGCGCCTCTTCCTCTCCTCACTTCCCCTGGCTGGGGGACCGTGCGGCCGGTGCTCGCCCCCCCCCCCCCCAATCTGAGAGAGCCCCACGCTCGCCAATAAGGGCTGCTGCAGTCTGGCTCACCTCTAACACTGCACAGGTGAGGCTGCATTGGGCACGGGGGAGGCTGCATTGGGCACGGGGGAGGCTGCATTGGACACGGGGAGGCTGCATTGGGCACGGGGGAGGCTGCATTGGGCACGGGGGAGGCTACATTGGGCACGAGAGAGGCTGCATTGGGCACGAGAGAGGCTGCATTGGGCACGAGAGAGGCTGCATTGGGCACGAGAGAGGCTGCATTGGGCACGGGGAGGCTGCATTGGGCACGGGTGAGGCTGCATTGGGCAGGAGAGTGGCTGCATTGGGCACGGGGGAGGCTGCATTGGGCACGGGGGAGGCTGCATTGGACACGGGGAGGCTGCATTGGGCACGGGGGAGGCTGCATTGGGCACGAGGGAGGCTGCATTGGGCACGGGGGAGGCTGCATTGGGCACGAGAGAGGCTGCATTGGGCACGAGAGAGGCTGCATTGGGCACGGGGGAGGCTGCATTGGGCACGAGAGAGGCTGCATTGGGCACGGGGAGGCTGCATTGGGCACGGGTGAGGCTGCATTGGGCACGGGTGAGGCTGCATTGGGCACGGGTGAGGCTGCATTGGGCACGAGAGAGGCTGCATTGGGCACGGGGGAGGCTGCATTGGGCACGGGGGAGGCTGCATTGGACACGGGGAGGCTGCATTGGGCACGGGGGAGGCTGCATTGGGCACGGGGGAGGCTGCATTGGGCACGGGGGAGGCTGCATTGGGCACGAGAGAGGCTGCATTGGGCACGAGAGAGGCTGCATTGGGCACGGGGGAGGCTGCATTGGGCACGAGAGAGGCTGCATTGGGCACGGGGAGGCTGCATTGGGCACGGGGAGGCTGCATTGGGCACGGGTGAGGCTGCATTGGGCACGGGTGAGGCTGCATTGGGCACGGGGGAGGCTGCATTGGGCACGGGGGAGGCTGCATTGGGCACGAGAGAGGCTGCATTGGGCACGGGGGAGGCTGCATTGGACACGGGGAGGCTGCATTGGGCACGGGGGAGGCTGCATTGGGCACGAGAGAGGCTGCATTGGGCACGGGGGAGGCTGCATTGGGCACGAGGGAGGCTGCATTGGGCACGGGGGAGGCTGCATTGGGCACGAGAGAGGCTGCATTGGGCACGGGGAGGCTGCATTGGGCACGGGGAGGCGGCATTGGGCACGGGGAGGCTGCATTGGGCACGGGTGAGGCTGCATTGGGCACGAGAGAGGCTGCATTGGGCACGGGGAGGCTGCATTGGGCACGGGAGAGGCTGCATTGGGCACGGGAGAGGCTGCATTGGGCACGGGGAGGCTGCATTGGGCACGGGAGAGGCTGCATTGGGCACGGGGGAGGCTGCATTGGGCACGGGGGAGGCTGCATTGGGCACGGGGGAGGCTGCATTGGGCACGGGGGAGGCTGCATTGGGCACGGGGGAGGCTGCATTGGGCATGGGTCAGGCTGCATTGGGCATGGGTGGGGTCAGGCTGCATTGGGCACGGGTCAGGCTGCATTGGGCATGGGCAGGCCACGCTGCATTGGGCACGGGTCATGCTGAATTGGGCACGGGTCATGCTGCATTGGGCAAAGGTGAGGCTGCATTGGGCACGGGTGAGGCTGCATTGGGCACGGGTGAGGCTGCATTGGGCACTGGACACGTTGCATTGGGCACAAGTGGGCACAGGTGAGGCAGTATTGGGCACAGGTGAGGCAGTATTGGGCACTGGCCATGCTGCTTTGGGCACAGGTGAGGCTGCATTGGACACTGGACATGCTGTATTGGGCACAGACCACGCTGCATTGGGCACAGGTGAGGCAGTATTGGGCATGGGCAGACCACGCTGCATTGGGCACAGGTGAGGATTATTGAAGCGCTAACACCGGGTGTTTGGAGTATCTTTATCTGTTGATTAAACTTTCTGGAATACATATATTGCTATTGTGGTGTAGGATCTGGGCTCTTTCTTTCTTCTCAGACTCGAACCACACACCCTTTGAGCCCCGCCCTTTAAACCACGCCCACTATTTAATTTAAGCCCCGCCATTTTTTTGTGGGGGGGGGGGGGCCCCCATACAACATTTTGCTATGGGGCCCTGTGATTTCTAGTTACGCCCCTGCTTCCAACATCTGGTGAATGACATCTTTAGGGAACACCTGGACGACTTTTTGGTCGTATACCTGGATGATATCCTCATTTTTTTCTGCCACCTTGGATCTGCATCGGAAACACGTTAGGAGAGTACTTTCCATCCTTAGAACCCATCAACTTTACCTTAAAGCCGAGAAGTGTGAATTTGAAAAGACTACGGTACAGTTCCTAGGATTTATCATTTCTACCAAAGGCACTGCAATGGACCCCCAAAAGGTCAAGGCAGTAATAGAGTGGTCAGCTCCCAAGGACAAAAAGGCCGTCCAACGTTTCATCGGGTTTGCTAATTTTTATCGGAGGTTCATCGTCGGGTTCTCTACTATTGTTGCACCCATCACCCGCCTAACCCAACAAAATGGCCGTTTCCAGTGGTCTCAGGAAGCCCAGGATGCCTTCTCCAAATTAAAGAGCCTCTTCACCACTGCTCCTATTCTTCGACATCCGGATCCGCTACTTCCCTTCGTACTAGAAGTAGATGCCTCGGAATCAGCCACAGGTGCCATTCTGTCACAACGTCACGGGCCAAAAGCCCTCCTTCACCCAGTGGCCTTTGCCTCTCGGAGATTGAGCCCGTCCGAAAGAAATTATGACGTCGGTGATCGTGAGTTATTAGCCATTAAGGCCGCTTTAGAAGAATGGAGGTACCTTCTCGAGGGGGCAACCCACCCAATTACTATTTTTACTGATCATAAAAACCTTGAATATTTACGTACCGCCAAACGGTTGAGGCCTCGTCAAGCCCGCTGGGCACTTTTTTTTTCAAGATTCACGTTTCACATCTCCTACCGGCCGGGGTCCAAAAATGGTAAAGCAGATGCTCTCTCCCGAATCTCCCCGGAATCTTCTCAAGTGCCGGAACCAAGTACCATTTTGGCCCCCCAAAATTTTCTGCTCCTCTCGCCAGCAGATCTATCTTCCTCTCTCCTCGCTGCTTCAGCCCATTGCCAGGATCCCATTGTGTCTACCCTGGAGAAACGTGAAGACCTATTCTGGTCTCGGGATAAGATCTTTGTACCCCTAGAAGTAAGACCTTTAGTCTTGAAGACGCTCCATGACCACAAACTGGCAGGTCACTTCGGGAACCGAAAGACGGCTGAACTCATCTCACGCTCCTTCTGGTGGCCAGGCTGGAGGCAGGACTGCCACACATACATCTCTTCCTGTGTTCCGTGCCAACGAAACAAGGGTTCTAAAGCCAAGCCCTGGGGATTGTTGAAGCCATTACCCATTCCGGAACGTCCATGGGCAGACATTTCAATGGACTTTATTGTGGAACTACCCCCCTCAGAAGGCTTTTCCACCATACTGGTAGTGGTTGATCGACTGTCTAAAATGGGCCATTTCTTGCCCATGGTGGGCACTCCCTCTGCCCTTGAAACTGCCAACATTTTTATTAAAGAGGTCGTCAGGCTCCATGGGGTCCCCAGGAGCATTGTCTCTAACAGAGGCTCTCAATTCACCTCAAAGTTCTGGAAGGAACTCTGCAAAACCTTAGAAATTAAGGCCTGTCTTTCCTCGGCATACCACCCACAGAGCAATGGTCAAACGGAGCGTACCAACCAAACGCTCAAGCAATATTTACGTTGTTTTTGTTCCTCTGCACAAGATGACTGGTCCTCCCTGCTGGCATACGCGGAATTCGCGTACAACAATTCCTCCCACTCAGCCACCAACCAAACTCCCTTCTGGGCAAATTCGGGCTTCCACCCATCTTTCCTCCCAAACTCGTTTCCTGAATCACCAGTTCCTGCTGTACAAGAACGTCTAGAGGCCATCCAAACCAATTTTAAAAAACTCCAGGAGACCATGCAACAGGCCCAAGAAGGGTACGAGAAGTATCACAACAGGGGAAGGAGGGAGAACCCCCATTTCAGAATCGGAGAAAAGGTGTGGTTGTCAACAGCTCATCTCAGGCTCTCTTGCCCTTCACGGAAACTGGGTCCCAAATTCATTGGGCCATTTGAGGTCAAGAAGGCAGTAAACCCCGTGGCTTTTGAGCTTTCGCTACCTAAGGCGTACAAGATACATCCTGTCTTTCATGCATCGCTACTGAGACCTTTGGTTCCAAGTCCCTTCCCAAACAGGGAGGAACCTCCTCCACCACCCGTCACAATCGATGGTATGGAAGAATTCGCCACAGCAATGGATCCTAATTGAACAACGCCTGACAGGGATGGACCTTCAGGGGTTGCCTTGGTGCCAGAAAGGCTACCCAGAGCAAGTGACAAAATGCCCCACGGTAGGGGAGACCTGGAGGGTGGCCCAGAGGGCCACTCGGGAGCGGCTGAAGGTGCCCCTCCCCTCCCCACTGACCCCAGTAGTGGGAAACCCTGACTTCGGACCGGGACTTTACTCTAGGTTTCAAGACCTACTAGTGACGGGGAAACGCCAAATACGCCATTTTATAAGAGGCGGTAGGTGGATGTCTAGGGGGGAGATAGTGGACGACCCCCTCCTGAGCAAACTCCCCTTTTGGCAAAAGATACAGCTAGCGCATTTTATCAAGGCCCAGCCCTCCCGAGGCTATTTCTGAGAAGTCTTACACCATTCGAGCAATTGTGCTCGGAGCAAGAGCCCATAAGACACACAATATCCCTAGCATACCAGACCCTGAACTCAACCCCACGTGATTTCAGACTTCCATTTATAACGAACTGGGAAAGAGATCTGGGGATAGAGTTCTCCGAGACACAAGTGGAGAGGATACTTCTCTTTACGCACAAAACGGCGCTGAGCGCAAACCAACAGGAGACCGGCTATAAAGGCGTTGGTACTACACCCCGGTGAGACTACAAAAAATGTTCCCCCAGAGCTCGGACCGGTGCTGGAGGTGCTGCGAGGAGGCAGGTAGCCTCCTACACATCTTTTGGTCTTGTAAACTCCTGACTCCTTTTTGGTCGGAGGTGCACCGCATCCTACAGAAATTTACAGAGAGGACTTTGCCCATGTCCCCAGGGTTCTTCCTAATCCACCACCACGACATACCGGGCAAAACATACAGGAAGTCCATTATCCCCTCACTGGTCACGGCAGCAAAGAGTTGCATTTCCCTTGTATGGAAACAGACAGATCCCCCAGGAGTAGCTATGTGGCTGAAAAGAGTAGCTGACATTCATAGAATGGAGGACCTGGTGGCCACTGATAAGGGCACCAGGGAGCAATATCTCAAGAAATGGCATTACTGGCTTGAATTTTTCTTCTCAGAGGAATACGCAAGGTTAACGATGTGAGCTAGGGAGGTAAAGACCCCCTCCCTTCTAATCAAGCTTACCATCTGGGCTGGAGGAAGGGTATTACCCCTCTTGTGGGTCTCCCTCCCCCCCCTCTTTCTCCCTCCTCTTTTTCTCTCTCCTTTTCTCTTCCCTCTCTTACCTCACCCCCTCCGTCCCCTCGCCCGACCCGCTCCTTACACTTTTCCCAACCAGGGGAAAAGGAAAGGGGAAACAGGGAAATCAAAAAATAAAAATCAAACTTAAAACAATGGCTACCTACCCAAGGGTAGACATTAGAGCATTCCGCAGGCTGGCATCGAGGGGGTCACAGGGAGCTCCTGGGCCCCCCTTGATAGCTGGATTGGTGCTAGAGAATACTCGACCCAAGTCATAGATGGATGTAAGTTTATATGTATGTGATCTAAGAGGAATGACGAGGGTACGGAAATCAACATTTGGAATATGCCTTTTGTACCACAGTTTATATATGTTTGTTATCTTGTTTATACTACAAATAAAGAATTTACAAAAAAAAAAAAAATCAGCTTTTTTTGCTAGCTAATAACTAAAACCTAAACACAATTATATACAGTATTTTCTGAAAGCAGAGGTCCTGTAAAATAGAATGGTGGCAAATGCAATTGTTTATGTCACATGATATTTATGTGAATGTTTATCAAATTTAAATTTTCAGAAAAAAATACACAAAGATGAATTTTAGTGCACACAAACACAATATAATAGCCACTTTTTTAGTAAATCGTGTAGCGATACCCCCAGTTAAGAGGGCCGCAAGTTTGTTTTGGGTCCCTGAGTACAGCTCCACCAACCCCCCGGCAATTTGCTCTACCCGCTCTGGCACAGTTAATCAAGGGGTATGTATCTAGGCACATATGAATATCACTTATACTTTAACTGTAATGGACTCAAACTCACAGGCAACTGCTGACTGAAATAACTGTCTTTACTTTGGCAGTAAGAAAAGAAATAGTAACATGCATCAAACATTTGACTTACAACACATTAGCAGGTCCCTGCAATATGCACTTTAACATGTACACATATAAGTATCAGGATAGCAATGGGGAACGGAGCGCCACGTGCAGCGACCGTCTGCTATGCACCTCTGAGGTGCAACAAATCTAACTGCGACTATCTAATGGATCAGGCCTGATCCCTAACAATAGAGCTCAGTCCTTGGGGAACCCCAGAATTCTTCACCGGCACAAGAACTGTAGAGATGGTGCACATGTAACTTTAAATGGTGTGTTTGTAATCCACAAGAAAGAACAATCTTCTTCTCTGAGGTAAATTTGCCTTGGCAGTTCAATAGGCATAAGTGAAATGACAATGCAAGATGAGCCTTTCAGCTCGCTCACCACTCCGGGTACCGTCCTCAGCTCCGGGACCTCCACTGGCGGCGTCCGGCCTCCTCCGTCACAGCCCCTGCGCTCCGGTCCTCTCTCCGACCGACCGTCCTCAGGAAAAAGGCTCCGCTCTGCTGCTGCTGACAATGAGGGGTGAGAGTCTCTCTCTGTCTGCTGCAAGGCCCAGGCTTCAGGCCTTCAGCAGTCCCGGTCCGCACAGGTGTCTCCTCACTCAGTGGTCTCTGCGTCACCAGCCCAGTCAGAAGAGGAAGAGGCGGTCCTTCCTCCTCCCTTTTATCACCTCCCCCAGCAGCCTCTCGGGCGGAAACAACCATCCTCCCGGGAGCCTGGGGAATTATGGAGACTGTAGTCTTCTCCCCTAAAAGGGGAACGACCCCGCTACACACTCCCCCCACTTTGAATCTTTGGTCCCCAAAGACATTGTTCAATCTACAAGCTTTCTTTGAAACAACCCGTTCACATAATTCAGACAGAGGAGCTTCCCACCAATTAGCATAGGATGGGGAGCTGTCCTGTCTACAGGTCACTTCAGTGTGGGCGACCTGTCTAACTGTGCCAGAGAGTGAGCTGGGGTTGCCCTCCACCAAATGAACAGTGGATGGGTCAGGGCGTTCAGCACTTCTCCTTGCTGTGGTAACAGAGTCCTCTGAACTTTTTCCCATTTGGGGGTAAGTTAACTTCTTGGGAGGCCTCACAACTCTGCGAGCTCTCTGTTCTCTTGGCAGTTCTTCAGGAACACATTCTGGCAACATCTCTGGTTCTGGAACATCTACTTCTTCTTCTTCTGAGTAGAGACCAGGGATATCTTCCCAGCACTCAGGCACAACACTGAATGGAACAAACTCTGTAGCTTCTGGGTTCAATGTTTTATCTTCCACATCCTCAGTAAGTGGAAGATCTATGGCGGAATTTCCTGAAGTTGAGGAAGGCCATAGCCATTCAAGTTCTCCTCTTTCTCCTTCTGCTGATTGGGGGTCCTGTCCACCCCTAATTTGGGATGTCTGGGACCGAGTGTTGGGTCTGGGGGTATCCAGAACGGAAACAGATTCAGGTAAGTCTCTCGCTGGAGGTATTCTGACTGCTTCAGTGAGTGGGAGCAAGTGATTCCTATGCCAGGTCTTCAAAGGCCCCACTCTCCCTTCTGGCTTCAACTTGTAGACAGGCAATCCAGGTAGCTTTCTACAGATGATATATGGCTCTGATCTCCATCTATCAGCCAGCTTGTGCTTTCCAGGGATCCCTAGATTGCGTAACAGTACACGGTCCCCAGGCTGTAGGTCTTGTACTCGAACCTTCAAGTCAAAGTTCCGCTTGTTTCGGGCCCCCCTCTGGTCAGAGGCCGCCTGATAAAACCGGTCTCTGACAAGTTGGAAGGTTCTCTCTGCTCCCAAGTGACCATGCTGGTCATGTAGGGCAATCAGCACAGTCTCTCGATGCTTTTCAGGGAGAAACAACTGCCACTTATCTTCTGGGCTATCAGAGGGGCCCCTTCGGTAGACCACCCCCTGATGCACCTGTAATTTGTCCAACTCTCTCCTCAGTAGGCGAGCCTCTTTGGAAGGGTGAAGTCGGAGTCCCTCTGGACTCTTGTCTTCCAGTGCCTCCAGGACCAATTTCCCCATGGGGTCTTCCAATTGGTCACACCTTAACTCTTTCTTGGACAGCTTCGGTAGGCACTCTTCTTCTAGTTGAGTTACCCCACAGTAACACTTTGGGACTCCCACTGTGGTAACTCCTATCTCTTCAGCTCTGGATCCTCCTCTGGCTTGGAGTTCAGCCCCCTGACAAAGGGCTCGCACTCCTTCTGGTGCCACTTGAGTCCAGTCTTCCCAATCATCGACCATGACATGGGATCTTCGGGACAGGGCATCTGCATCCCTATTTCCAGCCCCTGGCCTGTACTTGAGGCTGAAATTGAATCCAGACAATGCCGCCAACCATCTGTGTCCAGTTGCATCCAACTTGGCGGTGGTGAATAGATAGGTCAAGGGGTTGTTATCTGTTTTTACAGTGAATTCGGCCCCATAAAGATAGTCTTTCAACTTGTCAACTACTGCCCATTTGAGGGCTAAGAACTCCAACTTGTGGGTGGGGTAGTTCTTCTCGGAGGGGGTCAGGCTCCGGCTCACATAGGCCACTGGTCGTAGCTGGTATTCATACTCCTGGTAGAGTACTCCACCTAGGCCCTCATGGCTGGCATCAACATGTAGCTCATATGGTCTAGTGGGGTCAGCATAGGCCAAAACTGGGGCTGTGGTGAGACTCCTCTTCAAGGTTCTGAAAGCCTCTTCACACCTTGAGTTCCATTGGTCTTGAACCGACTCACCGGGCCTCCTGGGCCCCAATCCATCTTCCTCTCCTTCTGTCTTGAGCAGCTCGTTTAGGGGTTTCGCAATGCGGGCGAACCCATCCACAAACCTGCGGTAGTAGGAGCAGAACCCCAAGAAAGATCGAAGTTCGGTGACTGTCGTGGGTCTCGGCCACGAAGTAACTGCCTCCAACTTCTCAGGGTCTGTAGCCACCCCTTTTTCAGACACTATGTGTCCCAGATAGTTCACAGAAGACTGATAGAACCGACACTTCTTGGGGGAAAGTTTGAGTCCCTCTTCACTGAGCCTCTTCAATACTTTCTCCAATCTGGCTTCATGTTCTTCCAAAGTTTTTCCAAAAACAATGACATCGTCCAGGTACACAAGGACTTCTATGAGATTCATGTCTCCAACTGTCCTTTCCATAAGGCGTTGAAATGTAGCAGGAGCTTCAGATAGGCCCTGAGGCATCCTGTTGAACTCAAAGAACCCTACTGGGGTTATGAAGGCAGTCTTTTCTCTATCTTCTGGATGCATGGGGATTTGATAGTACCCACTCTTGAGGTCCATCACACTAAACCACTTAGCTCCAGATAAACTCTGTAAGGCATCCTCTATCCTTGGCGTGGTGTACTGGTCAGGAATGGTCCTCCTGTTGAGAGTTCTGTAGTCAATGCAGAGCCTCAACGACCCATTCTTCTTCCTGACTACCACTATTGGGGAGGCATAGGGGCTTCTGGACTCCCGAATCACTCCCGTCTTCTTCAGTTCCGCAAGCTGCTCCCTCAGATCCTCCAGATCTGCTAGCGGGACCCGCCTTACTCTTTCTCTGAATGGCTTGTCCTCTTGCATGCGGATTCGATGGGTGGCACTCCTCGCACACCCCACATCAAACTCATCTTTAGAGAAAATCTTCTCCCATATGGTCAGCTGGGCCTTGGCTCTCTCCTTCCAAGCTCCAGGTAGGTTTGGGTTTTCCATGGAGAGTTTCTTCCAAACATCTTCTCCTTTACCCTTCCCTTTCACTTCTGACCAGCCAACTGGGACAGCTGGGCTCACCTGTCCCAGTAACATCCTGGCAGGGATCTCCACAGGCCGCTCCGTGGGGTTCCTCACACTGACTGGGACTCTTCCCCTGGCCTTCTTCAGTGCCTTGATTGGGATCACTTCTGGGATCACTTCCAGGCCTGAGTGACCCTCCATTGGGTCAGATTCCAGCATTACAAATGGACCAGGCTGTTCCCAATTAAGCTTCACCATGGCCCTCAGGCAGGTTACCTCTCCAGGCTGCAACACCGCTCCTTCTCTTCCAAGCCTCCATACCTTGCCTATCCCCTCACTTGGGGTCTTCTGCTCTAAGACCAACCGCTGGTAGGCCGCCTTCAGCATGGGATGGATCTTGGGAGCTGAAAGATTCTGCTTCTGCACAAGGGGGGTCAGGAGCCTTCTGACTAGATCCGTGTTCGTCCCTATGATCAGGGAGGTCTTGCTGGTTCCTGGCGGGCGAGGGCACACCACTGCCAGAGTGTCAAACACTTCAGCCTTTGCAGCCACGGATGGGTCAAAGGTCAATCTTATGGGTAGGTAGCCGTCATAGGGGAAACTCTGAGTTCCCAATCCCCATATCTCCAGCTCCTCTATCTTCTGGATAGGCAGATGACTCAGGTATCTGTCATAGAAGTCCCTGTACAATAAGGTCACTTGTGCTCCAGTGTCCAGGAGGGCCTGTGTGTACACTCCTTCCACTTGGATGGGTACAGTAGGAGATGGACCAACCAGCTCCTCTGGGTAGGGCCGAGTTGATGCTGTCCTCTTCTTTGGACTCTTCTCTTTCCAACTAGATTAGCGCTTGATTCTTTCCTGAGCCTGGTATGCATTAATTTTCTCCCTCTTTATGGGAGTGTGAACCCGTTGAGGGACATTGTTATCTCTCACTTTTAAGGGTTCTCGCTTGGGAGTGCTGTGTCTCTTCGGAGGGGTCTTGCCCCCTTTCTCTGGGGTGTACCTTGGTTGAGGAACCCTGGGTCCCTTTTGAGGGGTTTGGTCTCCTCGCTTTCTTTTCCCGTTATACTTCTTGGAGCTCACTGAAGGCGATGGGCACCCGGTTGACTCCTTCACCGGGGCCCTTTGGCGTTTCCCGCTGGCTGGAGGCTATCTGTTTTCTTCCTCTTGGGACTGGAACATACAGCTGCAATATGGCCAATTCCCCCACAATTAAAACAGATCATCTCTCCGTAGTCAGGTGGGGATGCTGGTGCTGAAACAGTTGGAAATAATTCCCTCCTGCTTGCTTCTTTCTTGGGACTCGGCGTCTCTTTCGCCACCAGAGATGTCAGTATCTCCATCATCTGGGACATCTGCAACTTCAGGGCATCTACTTCTGTCTCTCTTTCAGGGGTTAAGGCCGACCTGACCGTGGCCACTGGAAGTTTTGTAGACCCCATCACTTGCTTTTCCCGTTTCTCTTCCAACATGGCCTCTTCCTCTCTGACCATTCGAATGAGATCGGGGTAGTCCAGGCTCTTCCCATCCTGCCGGGTGCGTAGTATTAGTGCGACAGGGTCTAGGGGTTGGGCTCCCCTCATCACCTGCTGGGCACGGGCTTCATCTACCTTCCCCGGATCTATCCCCTTCTTCAGGATAATCCTATGCAGGATCTTGTCTATACGTCCCATATATTCCGACAGCTTCTCCCCTGTCTTCTGGTAACAGTGTTCCAGTTGATAGGTAAGCTCCGTGATTTTCTCTGTCCCACCAAACACACTTTCCAGGATGTCTAGGTAGTCCTGGGCAGTGCAATCCTTCTTGCTTGTCTTCAGGTTGCGTATGGCCTCTAAGGCAGGCCCTTTTAGGCTCTCAACAATCCTTTGCTTCTTTCTACCTTCTGGGACCTCCCATTCTTCCAAGGCCTGAGTGGCGCCATCTAACCACTCTTCAAATCCCTCTTCCCCCGAGGGTACAGGTTTCCTCCCTGAAAACATCCGGAGTTTCCTGTATCCCGACATCGGGTAGTCCCCGGGGTCTCTTCTGCACTGAGTCAAAATCTCCCCTAGGACAGCGCACAGTTCTGCACTAAGAGTGGTTTGTACAGGTGCGGGACTTTCCGCGCCCTTCTGCTCTTCCTTCTTTGGGGATAGCATAGTTTTCATTGGAAAACAGTCTCCCTTGCGCGGCAGCGCATGCAGCAATTGATAGGTCTGACCATCCAGTGCTTGTATGCTTTGCCTCCTGAACTGCTCTGGAGTCTCACTTCTCCATTCTACTAGGGCGTATGTATACCCGGCATCATTTCTCATGTCCATTACCCGTGACTTGTGGCCTGGGGATAATGACAGTATGAGCTGCTTGACTGTCTCTTCCTGCCATATCCCTGGCAGTTCAATGACTGCTGCTGCAGCTGGATCCATGCCCCATATTGTGGACCACCGTCCCACTTCTATCGGGTCCATGCCGGTACCTTCTGGCGACTTTTCCCGCTGTCTCAGGATCCCGGACGAGCCCCCACGTGTAGCGATACCCCCAGTTAAGAGGGCCGCAAGTTTGTTTTGGGTCCCTGAGTACAGCTCCACCAACCCCCCGGCAATTTGCTCTACCCGCTCTGGCACAGTTAATCAAGGGGTATGTATCTAGGCACATATGAATATCACTTATACTTTAACTGTAATGGACTCAAACTCACAGGCAACTGCTGACTGAAATAACTGTCTTTACTTTGGCAGTAAGAAAAGAAATAGTAACATGCATCAAACATTTGACTTACAACACATTAGCAGGTCCCTGCAATATGCACTTTAACATGTACACATATAAGTATCAGGATAGCAATGGGGAACGGAGCGCCACGTGCAGCGACCGTCTGCTATGCACCTCTGAGGTGCAACAAATCTAACTGTGACTATCTAATGGATCAGGCCTGATCCCTAACAATAGAGCTCAGTCCTTGGGGAACCCCAGTATTCTTCACCGGCACAAGAACTGTAGAGATGGTGCACATGTAACTTTAAATGGTGTGTTTGTAATCCACAAGAAAGAACAATCTTCTGCTCTGAGGTAAATTTGCCTTGGCAGTTCAATAGGCATAAGTGAAATGACAATGCAAGATGAGCCTTTCAGCTCGCTCACCACTCCAGGTACCGTCCTCAGCTCCGGGACCTCCACTGGCGGCGTCCGGCCTCCTCCGTCACAGCCCCTGCGCTCCAGTCCTCTCTCCGACCGACCGTCCTCAGGAAAAAGGCTCCGCTCTGCTGCTGCTGACAATGAGGGGTGAGAGTCTCTCTCTGTCTGCTGCAAGGCCCAGGCTTCAGGCCTTCAGCAGTCCCGGTCCGCACAGGTGTCTCCTCACTCAGTGGTCTCTGCGTCACCAGCCCAGTCAGAAGAGGAAGAGGCGGTCCTTCCTCCTCCCTTTTATCACCTCCCCCAGCAGCCTCTCGGGGCGGAAACAACCATCCTCCCGGGAGCCTGGGGAATTATGGGGACTGTAGTCTTCTCCCCTAAAAGGGGAACGACCCCGCTACAATAGTAAAAGATAGGATTGCATCAAGTATATATTTTAAACATGTCAAGCCTTAACATACACATCCGTGACATTGTGAAAAACTATGGTACCCAAACTTTTCCCTAGGCAATACTTTAAAAGCCTTTACAAGTTATTAGTTTGGAGCTAACCAGAAATGATGGCCCTAGAATTATTGTTCTCTCTTTGCAACAATGTCAGGGATTGCTGCGAATGTTGAACACTGTTTATGTACATAAACATCCTATGTGTGCGTTTACATTGGGCTTTGTTTTCATTTCTTTTATTATTTTCAATAAATTTTATTATAATTAAAAATTTTGACACAATTTTTACCTTTATCTAACTTTATTACCAGTGGCGGCCGCTCCACACTCCATTAGGGGCGCAGGGGCGCCTCCCCCAATCCATGCGTCCGGCCCCTAATCTACATGCAGGGAGCCAGAAGCATGTATTTCTTTTATTATTTTTTTGGAAGCACATAATTAGAGCCTGAGGCTCTAATTGGCTTAAAAAAACGGTGGGCTCGGGGCGCAGAGCACAATGCAGTGGGTTACTGTGTGTAGTGACATCGCTGGGGGGCAGGACACCATCCCGAGCGCGGTTTTACTGAAGGAGGGGGGATTTACCTGAGGAGGGTTTGTACTGAAGGAGGGGGGATTTATCCTGAGGGGGTCTGTACTGAAGGAGGGGGGGTTTATCCTGAGGGGGTCTGTACTGAAGGAGGGGGGATTTATCTTGAGGGGGTCTGTACTGAAGGAGGGGGATTTATCCTGAGGGGGGTCTGTACTGAAGGAGGGGGGATTTATCCTGAGGGGTCTGTACTGAAGGAAGGGGGGTTTATCCTGAGGGGGGTCTGTATTTATTGGGGGGGTCTGTACTGATGGAGGGGGGGTTTATCCTGAGGGGGTCTGTACTGATTGGGGGAGGTGGGGGTTATGCTGAGGGGGGTCTGTACTGATTGGGGTGGTTATCCTGATGGGGGATTTATCCTGAGGGGGGTCTGTACTGATTGGGGGGTATCCTGAGGGGGGTCTGTACTAATGGAGGAGGGGGGTGGTTTGTCCTGGGGGGGGTCTGTACTAATGGAGGAGGGGGTGATTTGTCCTGAGGGGGGTCTGTACTAATAGCGGAGGGGGGTGATTTGTCCTGGGAGGGTCTGTACTAATAGAGGAGGGTGGTGGTTTGTCCTGAGGGGGGCGGTCTGTACTAATAGAGGAGGGGGTGGTTTGTCCAGAGAGAGGGGTCTGTACTGATGTAGGAGGGGGTTGGTTTGTCCTGAGGAGGGGTCTA
Source organism: Lithobates sylvaticus (assembly GCA_028564925.1). Taxonomy (NCBI): domain Eukaryota; kingdom Metazoa; phylum Chordata; class Amphibia; order Anura; family Ranidae; genus Lithobates; species Lithobates sylvaticus. Next base: position 116,731,193 of record CM053036.1, read on the forward strand.
TATTTTTTTTTAATAACAAGGTTGGTCTTTATTGAGAAGACATCACATAACAATTGACAGTCAAGTAATACATTCTGGTGTATAAAAGATCAAGAAAAATAGATAAACTTTTACATACAGTGAACGTAGTAGTACAATCAACATCATATAAAAATATGTACAAGAATGGCTAGTTGAAGCAAGCTATTCCCCCGTGGGGGGGGGGGGGGGGCGCGACCATCTCAGACTAATGTTACATAACCAGAAGACAGAGCCCTGTCCCTTATACATTAACACGATCAAAACTGTTCTAACCAAGGTGTCCAGATTTGATCGAATTTCTGTGGGCATCCTCTATTAGTGTAGGTCATCTTATACAAGGGAAGTACTGCATTATTTATTAGCAGAGTCCCAGGATTCCATTTTAGGAGGAGAGGACGAAATCCATGTCTTAAGGATTTCCTTCTTGGCATAAAATACCAAGAATGAGATTAACAGCTTGGTGTACCTAGGTCTCTGCTCATCCTCGTGAATTCCTAGGAGAGCCAATTCAGGTGACATAGGTAGTGTTAGTTATAGACAGACATTGATACATTCGAAAACCGCCGACCAAAAACGCACAATGGGGGGGCAGGTCAAAAACATATGTAAGTACGTGCTATCAGAGGATTGACATCTGGGGCATTCTGGTGACCTGTGGGGGTAAATTCTGTGCAATATCTGCAGCATATAATATACATGATGCAGAAATTTGGTATGTAGCAGTTTATCCCTAGAGGATACCATAAGTTTTGACCCATCCTCAAAGCACTCCTCCCAGGTTTCCCTGTCAAGACTTGGGATGTCAGCTTGCCATTTGTCCCAGAGGGTGCTCATTTTGGGTGAATCTACACCTAACAGTGCTAGGTACATAGTAGAGAGATCTTTCTTAAGGGTTTCCTGTGCCAGGATTACCTCTATGGGGTCTGATTGTAGGATTATGGGTCCAGGGAATTGGGCCCTGGCTGCATGCCTGGAGGGGTCTATACTTAGTGGAGGGGGTCTGTACTGAGGGAGGGGGGTCTGTACTGAGGGGGTGACTATAGTTGGTGGAGGGGGGTGACACCATGTTTTACCACACCGGTGACACCAACGCTAGTGACACCACTGTGTGTGTGTAAGAAGAAGAGAAGTATCGCTTGCCACCCAGTAATGGCATTAGCTCTCAGCCTCAGTGTTGCGGCAACAGCGCGGTCGGCTAGTTCTGGGAGGCCTCCTAGTCTTGCACTTATTGGAAGTGTCCGTGATGGCTGGCTCCGCAGGACCCAGCGCATCACGGTTTGGGGTAAAGGGCCAATGACAGCGGCCCTTTACCACTTGATCACTCCGTCCAATGATGGAGTGATCACTTGTCATCAAACCAGCGCCATTGCCGGTTCAGCTCGCGCTGCTGCGGTGTGAGGAGAGGAAAGAGAAACACCGCAGCAGCTTAAGATGGCACGATCCTGTGTGCCATCAGTGCCCTATCAGTGTGTGGGTGTGGGGGCCTTTTGGTGGGTGCAATTTATTTTATTTTTTTAGGGTAGCACAATGTCTTGGGCCAGCCCTGTGATAGACCAACACAAAGTGGCACATAATTGTGAAGTGAAAGGAAAATGATAAATGGTTTTCAAATTTGTTTTACAAATAAATATGTGAAATATGTGAAAAGAATTTGTATTCAGCCCCCTGAGTCAATACTTTGTAGAACCACCTTTCGCTGCAATTACAGCTGCATACCCAAAAGTCTTTTTGGGTATGTCTCTACCAGCTTTGTACATCTAGAGAGTGACATCTTTGCCCATTTTCTTTGCAAAATAGCTCAAGCTCTGTCAGACTGGATGGAGAGTGTCTTTGAACAGCAATTTTCAAGTCTTGCCACAGATTCTCAATTGGATTTAGGTCTGAACTTTGACAGGGCCATTCTAACACATGAATATGCTTTGATCTAAACCATTACATTTTAGCTCTGGCTGTATGTTTAGGGTCATTGTCTTGCTGAAAGGTGAACCACCGCCCCAATCTCAAGTCTTTTGCAGACTCTAATGCCCTGTACACACGAGCGGAATTTCCGTTGGAAAAATCTTGGATGGTTTTTCTAACGGAATTCCGTTCAAGCTTGGTTTGCATACACACGGTCACACAAAAGTTCTCTGAACTTTCAACCGTCAAGAACGCGGTGACGTGCAACACTACGACAAGCTGAGAAAATGAAGTTCAATGCTTCTGAGCATGCGTTGAATTGTTTCCGAGCATGCGTAGGAATTTTGCACGTCGGAATTGGTACAGACGATCGGAATTTCCGATCGGAACTTTTTCCGACCAAAAAATAGAGAACCTGCTCTTAATCTTTTTCTGGCAGGGAATTCTGCAAGCATAAGTCCAATGGAGCATACACATGGTCGGAATTTACGACCAAAAGCTCACATCGGAATTTTACTGGCGGAATTTCCACTCGTGCGTACAGGGCATGACATGTTTTCTTCAAAGATTGCCCTGTATTTGGTTCCATCCATCTTCCCATAAACTCTGACCAACTTCCCTGTCCCTGCTGAAGAAAAGCACCCCCACAACATGATGCTGCCACCACGTTTCATGGTGTGTTCGGGATGATGTGCAGTGTTATCTGCCACACATAGCGTTTTGCTTTTAGGCCAAAAAGTAAAATTTTGGTCTCATCTGACCAGAGCCCCTTCTTCCACATGTTTGCTGTATCCCTCACATGGCTTCTCGCAAACTGCAAATGAGACTTCTTTCTTTCAACAATGACTTTCTTCTTGACACTTTTCCATAAAGACCAGATTTGTGGAGTGCACAACTAATAGTTGTCCTGTGAACAGATTTTCCCACCTGAAGTGAGGATCTCTGCAGCTCCTCCAGAGTTACCATGGGTCTCTCGGCTGCTTTCCATTTTCGCATGATGGATTGAACAGTGCTCCGTGAGATGTACAAAGCTTAAGATTTTTTTTTTATACCCTCACTCTGCTTTAAACATCTCAACAACTTTATCGCTGACCTGTCTGGTGTGTTAACTGGCCTTCATGATGCTGTTTGTTCACTAAGGTTCTCTAACAAACCTTTGAGGGCTTCACAGAACAGCTGTATTTATACTGAGTTTAAATTACACACAGGTGGACTCTATTTACTAATTAGGTGACGTCTGAAGGCAATTGGTTCTACTATTTTAGTTAGGGGTATCAGAGTAAAAGGGGGCTGAATATAAATGCCCACCACACTTTTCAGATATTTATTTGTGAAACATTTTGAAAACCATTTATCATTTTACTTCCACTTCACAATGATGTGCCACTTTGTGTTGGTCTATCACATAAAATCCCAATAAAATACATTTATGTTTTTGATTGTAGCATGACAAAATGTGGAAAATTGTATGAATACTTTTTCAAGGCACTGTAGGTGGAGATTCGGGAGGCCGTCCTCATCGGAGGGATCTAGTCGCTGTAAAGCAGCATTCTCCTGATTAAGGTATTTTAGGTCGTGATTAAGGTATTTTAGACCTATTAAAAAAAGTTATAAACAGTATTAAAAAAGTTATATACAGTATCACCAAACACCCCTCACATTTTTGTAAATATATTATTATATCAATTTGATGCAGTATGTTGCCAGCGGTTTAGACATTAAAGGCTGTGTGTTGAGTTATTTTGAGGGTTTATCAAATTTACATTGTTATACAAGCTGTACTACTTTACATTGTAGCAAAGTATAATTTCTTCAATGTTGTCACATGAAAAGATATAATAAAATATTTAAAAAAATGTGAGGGGTGTACTCACTTTTGTAAAATACTGTAATATGAGGTCAAACCTTAACGCTTTCAATTTGTATGTAATCAGATAGTCCCTTGCACTACATAGTTGAAGGTAAATCTAAAGTAAATTGAATAAGAAAATTGTATAATGTATGACCAGCTTAAAAGAGAAGTTCGTTTTTTTCAAAATCATACTTACCTAAGTGAATGCAGCATCAGACCAATGCTGCATCAGAACAGCCCGCAGCTTTGAACGTAGTGATCAGCGCAGGGCTGACATGAGTAAAGTCCACATGCCATTAAGGTGCATGGCCGTTTAAGGATTAGCCAGGGGGGTGGAGCTGGGCAACAGGAAAGGGAGGAACAATCCTCCCCTGAGTTCACTCTGTTAGGTGAAAAGTTCCCGCCCTCCCTCCCTTGTTTAATGCTTTACAGGTGCTAATAATTTGTTTACAGGTACACTGGACGCCGTAGCATTGGCGGATGTTGTGTGACGTAGGCATAGAGAAGAAACCCCCTCCCCACAGGAAACTTGATGCGGGACCCATTGGAGATATGGGCCCGTTTGGTATATTCCCTATAAGTGATGTAGGGTATATGGTGGATGACTGCACTGCGGGAATAGTTTTGTCTCTGAGCTAGTATGTCAGCTTGAGGCCTAGTTACAGTTGAGTTGACCGCAGTGCACGAGCTGTTTATTATGGTAATTTGGGTGGGGGGGGTAATGTACTACTATAGGCCTACGTCACGTTTTTCTTGATGTTGTTTATTTGTTGTTTATTTGTTGTTTATTGGTTATAAAAGTTATTTATAAAGTTATTTATATATATATATTTTGTTATTTAATAAAGGAGCTGCTATGGCATATTTACACTCCAGCACGGTGTGGTCTCCATTACTGGGTAAGGTAAGGGTGGGAGTGTACAGCTGGGCAGCACTGAGATGTAGCTATGTCGTACTTGGTCATGTCCCCTGCCGTCTCAAGACTGAGAACCAAGCAATCAAAGACCGCTGATTGCTTGGTTCTCAGTGCTCTGTGAGCAGAGATGACTGTCAGTCACCGCTGTCTGCTGTCTCTCTGCTCTGCGCCCCCCCCACCCTCACTGTAATGCTGAGCTGTGAAGAGGGCTGAAGCGGCGGGCTCAGGCTTTGGCTTTTCTTCTCCTTTAAGCATGTTTTGGGAATGCAGATTCACGTCAGCCAAGTCATTAGTCCGAGCTAAGGAGAAATCCGCCTTGGCAGCATACAAATAGGAAAGGTGCTTCCTGAATCCATGCAGTAGTTTGAGGGGATTGCTGGTGTAGGTATCTTTTGATATTTTAAGCCCAATTGGTTTACGACCATGGATTAGCTTTCAAAGTTGAAGAGCCAATAAAGAGTCGGGCTTATTAGCTTTAATGTAGTGTGTATGATGGGAGCGGCAGATCACTTTTTCTGCCAATTTTGCTAGGAACAGATCTAGATGTGTTTTGGCTTTGTCCAACAATAGTTTATTGGCTGTAGATTGATAAGCCTGGAAGTCAGAGTGATAGGCTTGAAAGTCCCTTTCAAGCTACTGCAGTTGAGCTTGATTGTCACACTTAAACTGTGTCGCCATTTGAATAAATGTACCCCTTATAACTGGCTTGCAGGCCTCCCAGCAATTGACAGGGGATATCTCTGGAGTGGTATTAAAGGTGAGGTATTCCTTTAGCGCTATCTGTATGTCTTGACAAAAGTATTGGTTGTAGCATTCATACTCCACGTAGAGACCATGGGATTGAGGGAGGCAATAATGGTGGAGACCACGCATTGGTCAGACCACACAACTGGGTGAATAAGAGACTAATATTAAGGGGCTGAGGCTATTGACATGACAATGTGGTCAATTCTTGAAAAGTATTATGTGAGTGGGAGTAAAACATATGTTCACGGTTAGCAGAGTTGAACTCTCGCCAGGTTTCTGTCAAAGCATAACGGTTTAGCAATGCTTGAAGTATTGAAGTGTCACGTGGACATTATCAGTGTGCCTTTTTTGTGGCACTCTATTACCTGTAAGAGATGAGAGAGAAAGGGGAGATGTTGTATTAGGGACATAGTATGACACTGAGTGCATGGTTTTCATCGAGTTGGCTGACTCTTTTGTTGGCCATGCCCATAATAATTTTCAGTCAATTTCAAAAACTTTCAAGCCACCAGGAATCATAAACATAATTGCAAACAGTGGCGGAATTATCAGGGTCGCACCAGTCGCATTTGCGACTGGGCCCTTCAGTTCCGCCACTGTATGGGGGCCCACTGCCGCCGCCCGGGAGATAGCCATTCGCGTGGAGTCCCGGTACGCTCCGCCCCCTAATCATCTCCGGCTGCTCCGCCTATCCTCCCCGCCTGCTTTCACGGGCACACGGCACAGTCCCCGCCCGCTCCACCCATTCTCTCCGCCCGTAAAGTCCCCGCCCATCTTCTCCTTCCCAGCCCGCTCCGCCTTCACTCACAGTCCCCGCCCATCTTCTAAGTCACCGCCTGCACTCACAGGCACAGTCCCTGCCCGCTCCGCCCATCTTCTCTGGCTCTGCCTTCTCTCACAGGCCCCGCCCATCATCTCTGCTCGCCCAAGCAAGGAGAGGGAACCAAGTGATCTGCAAGTGAGTGGCACCCCCTCCCTCCACACCACCACCACCACCACCACTGATACCCCCCACCCCACCACCACTACTGCCATAGATACCCCCCTCCCCCCACACCACCACCACTGATACCCCCCTCCCCACCACCACTACTGCCATAGATACCCCCCTCCCCCCACACCACCACCACTGATACCCCCCTCCCCACCACCACTACTGCCATAGATATCCCCCTCCCCCACACCACCACCACTGCTGCCACAGATACCCCCCTCCCCCCACACCACCACTGAAACCCCCCCCACACCACCACCACTACTGCCACTGATACCCCCCACACCATCACCACTGCTGTCAATGACACCCCCTCCCCCCACACCACCACTGAAACCCCCCCCACACCACCACCACCACTACTGCCACTGATACCCCCCACACACCACCACCACTGCTGCCACTGATACCCCCTCCCCCCACACCTCCACTGATATCCCCCCACACCACCACCACTACTGCCACTGATACCCCCTCCCCCCACACCACCACCAATACCCCCCACACCGCCACCACCACTACTACTGCCACTGATACCCCACACCACCACCACCACTGATACCCCCCACACCACCCCCACTACTGCTACTGATATCCCCTCCCCCCCACTGATACCCCCCACACCACCACCACTACTGCCACTGATACCCCCCACACCACCACACTGCTGCCACTGATACCCCCCCACACCACCCACCACCACTACTACTGCCACTGATACCCCCACACCACCACCACCACTGATACCACACCACCACCACTACTGCCACTGATACCCCCCCACACCACCACCACCACCGATACCCCCCCCCCCCACACCACCACCACTACTGCCACTGATACCCCCCACACCACCACCGATACCCCCCCACACCACCACCACCATTACTGCCACTGATACCCCCTCCCCCCACTCCACCACCAGCACTGATACCCCCACACCACCACCACCACTACTGCCACTGATCCCCTCCTTCCCCCACACCACTACTGCCACTGATACACCCTCCCCCACACCACCACCACCGATACCCCCCACCACCACTACTGCCACTGATCCCCCCCTCCCCCCACACCACCACCACTACTGCCACTGATACCCCCACACCACCACCACTACTGCCACTGATACCCCCCTCCCCCACACCACCACCACTGATACCCCCCACACACCACCACCACTACTGCCACTGATACCCCCCTCCCCCCCACACTGCCACCACCACCACTGATACCCCCCACACCGCCACCAACACCACTGATACCCCCCACACCACCACCACTACTGCCTCTGATACCCCTCCCTCCACACCACCACCACCACCACTTATACCCCCACACCACCACCACTACTGCCACAACCCTTGCCACTCATCCCATCCCCACCCAACCATCACTGCTGCCACTGATCCCATCCCCCCACTGCTGCCACTCATCCCATCTCTCCCTCACCACTGCCCCCCCATCCCATCCCCCACACAATGCCACTGATTCTATCTCTCCCCAACCACCACTGCTGCCACTAATCCCATCCCCCACCACCACCTCTGCCACTCATCACAGGGGCGTAACTACAGGGGTCACAATTGCAATAGCGCACATGAACACCTGAATGGGGGGGAGGAACAAATCCCCTAATTTTTTCTCCTGCAGCCACTAAAAGTCTGCTTCTTGTCCTCTCCCTCTGATAGGCCTTAAGTGGCTGCAGGAGGAAAATGGAGGGGATTTGTTCCCCCTCCTATCCAGGTCCTGCTGCCCACGTGATAAGTGGGAAGGGCCCTGGCTGGAGGTCAGGGGGGCCCTCCATGGTTTCTTGCACCGGGGCCCTGAAGGTTCTAGTTACGCCACTGATTGCAAATAATGACCAAAACTAAGCGATCCACTACCCACAAACTCGATCATACGCCAGAATTCGGTCCATTGTGAAGTTGAAACTGGATAATAAATTAAGAGCTTCAACACAGCTAATTGAAACATTGAACTGGAATTAAAACAGGTAAGAAACTACAGCAACTTTGTTGAATACAATATGATTTTTCTCCTACTTTCAATTAGGGTAATTTCCATCCCATCTCCTTGCAGTAGGTCGTAACCACCATTTTATGTCTTTGAATTGCTTTGCAATTTTGAGAAAAACTGAAATCAAAAGTTTAACTTTTTGGCTGCTTTCCTACTTAGTTGCTTTACAGGCGCTATTGCGCTAAAATCAGCGCCTGCAAAGCACATGTAAAGCGCCTCTCCTCTCACTTATTGAAATCAATGGGCAGCGCCGCCGAAGCTCCGGCAAAGCGCCCCCGAAACTTTGCGGGCGCTTTTAACCCTTTTTCGGCCATTAGCGGGGGTTAAAAGAGCCCCACTAGCGGCCGAAAATTGCAGCAAAAACAATGGTAAAGCGCAGCTAAAAATAGCGGCGCTTTACCCCCGACGCCCAGGCGCTGCCAGTGTGAAAGTGTCCTTAGTGTATCAAATTGCACCATGCATGGCCAGCTTTAGATTTGCATTGTGAGAAAGAGCCTTCTAGTACAACCATTATGTGGCACTGCTAAACAGAACCTCTGTATGTAATGAGAATAATGTAATGGTCCCCCTGTAGCCCTGTGTACATTAATAATTACATATTAAACATAGAAACAAGAGTTCTAAACACTAATGCCGTGTACACACGATCATATTTTCGTTGGAAAAAACTTGGATGGTTTTTCCGACGGAATTCCACTCAAGCTTGGCTTGCATACACACGGTCACACAAAAGTTCTCTGAACTTTCGACCGTCAAGAACGCGGTGACGTACAACACTACGACAAGCCGAGAAAATGAAGTTCAATGCTTCAGAGCATGAGTCGAATTGTTTCCGAGCATGCGTAGGAATTCTGCACATCGGAATTGGTACAGACAATCGGAATTTCCGATCGGAACTTTTTCCGACCGAAAAATTGAGAACCTGCTCTCAATCTTTTGTTGGCGGGAATTCCACCAGCAAAAGTCTGATATAGCATACACACAGTCAGAATTTCCAACCAAAAGCTCACACTGGACTTTTGCTGGCAGAAAATCCAATCGTGTGTACGCGGCATAACACATTTTGATGAGATTTACACCAATCTGATCTCTTTGACATGATTACCTTAAATAAATTGAAAAAGGCAAATAATTCCCTTTAACAGCTGCTAGATGGCAGTGCATTACAATGATAGTTTGGATAAGCCTGGCGATCGCAGCAATACATGAATATCTCCCCATGTTTAATCCCTTTATTACCCTGCAAGTGCAGAAAATACCCGTTGATCTGCCAGAAATTCACTCAGCTTCTTTTATGGGCTGACAACACACAGCTATTGTTAACTTAAAGCGGTTGTTATTTAAAAAACAAAAAACAAAAACTCACCTTAGAACGAGGCCTCGGCATCTGATCCCGGTCCACGCCGAGGGAGCTGATATGTTCCCTCGACATTTCTTCCGGGTTCGCAGCTCTGGCGCTGTGAGCAGCCGGCAAGGTCCGGCAGCGTCTGCTGGACCTTCATCCGGGCCTTCACATCGAATGCACCGCTGACGGCAGCGGTTGCAAGCAAAGTGAATATCTCTTAAACTGTACAGGTTTAGGAGATATTCATTTTACCTACAGGTAAGCCTTATTACAGTCTTACCTGTAGGTAAAAATAACAAAAAAGGTATACAACCACTTTAAAGTGTTTGTTACCCCAACCCTTCATATTCTTGATATGTGCCAGCTGTACAATGTACTTGTATGAAAAAGTATCCTGGTCTCTTTATATGGCTTTCTTTATGTGAAATCCCTTGTGTTCCTGCCAGTACCTCTGCTTTACTATTAAAACCTGACCACAGTAAGCAGGAGAACACACCGTGGTCAGTTTTCTAGCTATGCTGGGAACTCAGTGTGCTCTCCTCCAGTGATCAGACTTGTCCTGACACGCCCTCGCTGCACACCTATTCACTGGGAAGCTTAGTGCTGGTTCACACAGGGGCGACACAACTTCCAGCGCGACTTTTGGAGGCAACTTCAACACGACTTGGGGCGACTTACAACACGACTTTAAGTCGCCCCAGGCCAGGCGACTTTGGCCGTGGCCAATCAGAGAATAATCAGCTCTGGAGGAAGAACTCCACGCCAAATTTTAAATAAAAAAACGGCATTGGGTTCCCCCTCCAGGGGCATACCAGGCCCTTAGGTCTGGTATGGATTTTAAGGGCAACCCCCTACGCCGTGGGGGTCCCCCCAAAATCCATACCAGACCCTTATCCGAGCACACAGCCTGGCCGGTCAGGAAAGGGGGTAGGGACGACCCTGCGGCCCCTCCACCCCAAAGCACCTTGTCCCCATGTTGATGAGGACAAGGGCCTCTTCCCGACAACCCTGGCCATTGGTTGTCGGGGTCTGCTGGCGGGGGGCTTATCGGAATCCGGGAGCCCCCTTTAATAAGGGGGCCCCCAGATTCCGGCCCCCCACCCTATGTGAATGAGTATGGGGTACGATGTACCCCTACCCATTCACCTAAGGTGTAAAAGTGTAAATAAAAAAACACACAATTTTTTCAAATATTTTATTGCACTGCTCCGGGGGTCTTCTTCCGTCTTGGGGGGTCTTCTCGCCGGATTCCTCCGCTCTCTTCTGCTCTTTTACCTAGCTCTTTCACGAGCAGAGGAGCCCGGCTTTCTTCTTCGTCGTCGCCGCCATCTGGGGGTCTCGTTCCGCCTTCGGGGGTCTTCATTCTGCCGTCTTCTTCTTCATCCAAATGATCAGTGCCCTGATTACATCCCTAGATGTCCTCTGTGAGGAGATGCAGCTGATCGACTCTCCTCTCCTCACACTCTGTCAGTGTGAGGCGAGGATCGTTGATTACCGACATCTCCATGTTTACATGTGACCGGCTGTGATTGGACACAGCCGATCACATGGCTAAAGAGCCACGGCCCTTTATACAGATTGGGGTCACGCTGTATCCTAGCAACACAGCGCAGCTGTAATTGCGTGATGCGCGCCCCCCCAGGGTGCGTGAGATCGGTCGTTCTGGTGGGCCGTCACATGACGTCCACCCAGAAGTAGAGCCGCACCGCCCAACCTTCATTTGACGGCCGGTGGGAAGAGGTTAAATAGGTTATCCCCTACTCAGTCTATCATTAATGCTGCTGCCAGACTCATCCACCTTACAAACTGCTCAGCGTCTGCTACCCCTCTCTGCCAATCCCTCCATTGGCTGCCACTCACCCAATTAATTAAGTTCAAAATACTAGCAATAGCCTACAAAGCCATCCACAACTTGGCCCCCAGCTACATCACTAACCTAGTTTCAAAATACCACCCAAATCGGCCTCTTTGTTCCTCCCAAGACCTCGTGCTCTCTAGCTCCCTCGTCACCTCCTCCCTTACTCACCTCCAAGACTTCTCTTGAGCCTCTCCCATGCTTTGAAATTCCCTATCCCAATCTTTCCGACTATCTCCAACTCTATCCACTTTTAGGCGATCCCTGAAAACGTTTCTCTTTGGAGAAGCCTATCCTGCCTCCACCTAACAACTGTACTTTTATTTTCTTCATCAGCTCATCCCCCATAGTTATTACCTTTTGTATCACTTGACCTTCCCTTTTAGATTGTAAGCTCTAACGAGCAGGGCTCTCTGATTCCTCCTGTATTGAATTGTATTGTAACTTTACTGTTTGCCCTAATGTTGTAAAGCGCTGCGCAAACTGTTGGCGCTATATAAATCCTGTATAATAATAAATAATAATGTTAGTACAGTGATCTGTCAGGTTTTTTCGTTCAGCCTGCCGGGATGAATAAAAAAAACATGTGTACCAGGCCTAAGTGATGTCACCACTGCTCAGATGATCTTTAGTCTCAAGATAACACTTGAGATAACACAGGAAGTGTCCATAGGACAGTTTTGAAAAGATAACAATAGCTTTAACAAGTTAATGACTTATTTCCATTTGTCTGAGGCCGGGTTCACATATGTGTGAATTGGATGCGGTTTCACTAGCATCCAATTCGCATAACATGCGAGTGTGCCCAGCTAGCAATGGAGACGGTTCACACATGCCCCGGGGCGGCCACGGTCCGCACTCCAAAAATGGTCCTGTGCATCTTTGCATCTGGTTCAGGTGCGAATTCGGGTAACAATTTGAACCTGAATCGCACCTGAACTGGTGAACAGGGACACACTGAACCCCATGCTGGGAACCGCGGCTGCACATATGTGAACCAGGCCTTGAACTAGTCTTTACTCAATATTATACATTTCATTGCAAAATAACAAGGTCTGTTTGAAAAAGATGCATATCGGACATGGCAAATATGTCACAATATGCATTGGGGAAAGATATAACAATCATGCAAGATAGCATTAGTCAACATTACATAAATGTACAGATCCCAGAATTATCATGAAACAGGTGACCCATTCTGGAAATCAATTTGGGATAGAAATCCTGTTACAATTGCCTAAAGTACACAGAAGTAAAATCATACAAATGTACATACGGATGGTCGCTAGACATGTGCGATTCGTTTCGTACGAATTCGTACGAATTTTTAGAAATTCATACGAATTTACGAATCCGTAGTACGAATTTTTTCGAATCCGAATTCCGTACGGAATACGAAATTCCGTTTACGAATTTCGTCGCCAAATTTATTCGAATCCGACTACCAAATATCGAATTTCAACTAATATGAAAGAAATTATTGTAGCGGATATAACGAATGATTCGAATGAATTCGGATGAATTCGAATGGATTCGAATGAATTTGAATGACAAAGTGTCATTTTTGCAGGAAAAATTCCGTTTACGAATTTCAGCTCCAAATTATTCGAATCCAACTACCAATATCGAATTTCAACTAATTCGAAAGAAATTATTATAGCAGATATAACGAATGAATTTGAATGAATTCGAATGAATTTGAATGAGTCGAATGACAAAGTGTAATTTTTGCTGAAAAAAAAAGCTATTTAAAATCACTTGCGGCTATTGCCGGCAAATGAATTGTCGGCTCTGTAACACAGAGAACAGTCATTCATTGATATAAAAAGAAAAAAGCGTAGGGGACCCCCCAAATTCAATAACCAGGCCCTTCAGGTCTGGTATGGATATTAAGGGGGACCCCAGCCAAAAAAAAAAATGGCGTGGGGTCCCCCTCAAATATCCATACCAGACCCTTCAGGTCTGGGATGGATTTTAAGGGGAACCCCGGCCAAAAAAAAAAAAAAAATGGCGTGGGGTCCCCCTCAAAATCCATACCAGACCCTTTATCCAAGCACGCAACCTGGCAGGCCGCAGGAAAAGAGGGGGGGACAAGAGCGCCCCCCCTCCCGCCTGAACCGTACCAGGCCACATGCCCTCAACATTGGGAGGGTGCTTTGGGGGTCTGAGACCCCCAAAGCACCTTGTCCCCATGTTGATGAGGACAAGGGCCTCATCCCCACAACCCTGGCCGGTGGTTGTGGGGGTCTGCGGGCGGGGGGCTTATCGGAATCTGGAAGCCCCCTTTAACAAGGGGACCCCCAGATCCCGGCCCCCCCTGTGTGAAATGGTAAGGGGGTACAAAAGTACCCCTACCATTTCACCAAAAAAGGTGACAAAAATTGTAAAAATGACAGGAGACGGTCTTTGACAATTCCTTTATTAAAATCTTCTTTCTTCTTTCTTCTGGTCTACCTTTCTTCACCTTCTCCTTCCGTCATCTTCTTCCATCTTCTTCTTCCTTCGATTCGCTTCTTCTTGCTCCGGTCTTCTCGTCCTTCTCGTCCGGCATCGGCATCGGCGTCTCTTCTCGCAGGCCGCTCCTCGCAATGGGAGGCTCCCGCTCTGTGAGGCTTCGCTCCGGCTGACAGGTCTTTTATAACGGAGGGCACCTGGTAACCCCGCCCCCTCTGGCGCACGGGGACGTCATGTGGACTTCCCTATGGCTTTCCCCATGATGTCAGAGGGGGGGCGGGGTCACCTGGTGCCCTCCGTTATAAAAGACCTGTCAGCCGGAGCGAAGCCTCACACAGCGGGAGCCTCCCATTGCGAGGAGCGGCCTGCGAGAACAGACGCCGACGCCGGACGAGAAGGACGAGAAGACCAGAGCAAGAAGAAGCGAATCGAAGGAAGAAGAAGATGGAAGAAGATGGAAGAAGATGACAGAAGGAGAAGATGAAGAAAGGAAGACCAGAAGAAAGAAGAAAGAAGATTTTAATAAAGGAATTGTCAAAGACCGTCTCCTGTCATTTTTACCATTTTTGTCACCTTTTTTGGTGAAATGGTAGGGGTACTTTTGTACCCCCTTACCATTTCACACAGGGGGGGCTGGGATCTGGGGGTCCCCTTGTTAAAGGGGGCTTCCAGATTCCGATAAGCCCCCCGCCCGCAGACCCCCATAACCACCGGCCAGGGTTGTGGGGATGAGGCCCTTGTCCTCATCAACATGGGGACAAGGTGCTTTGGGGGTCTCAGACCCCCAAAGCATCCTCCCAATGTTGAGGGCATGTGGCCTGGTATGGTTCAGGCGGGAGGGGGGGGCGCTCTCGTCCCCCCATCTTTTCCTGAGGCCTGCCAGGTTGCGTGCTCGGATAAAGGGTCTGGTATGGATTTTGAGGGGGACCCCACGCCATTTTTTTTTTTGGGCCGGGGTTCCCCTTAAAATCCATCCCAGACCTGAAGGGTCTGGTATGGATATTTGGGGGGGACCCCACGCCATTTTTTTTTTTTTTTTTGGCTGGGGTTCCCCTTAATATCCATACCAGACTTGAAGGGCCTGGTTATTGAATTTGGGGGGACCCCCACGCTTTTTTTTTTTTATCAATGAATGACTGTTCTCTGTGTTACGTAGCCGATTATATTAGATATACTGAATCTCGAATTAATTCGAAGCATTCGTTATATCCGCTATTATAATTTCTTGATTCGTAACTATTTGTAACGATTCGTAACTTGAAATTGAAATTCGATATTTGTAGTTGGATTCAAATTGTTCTCTGTGTTATGAGAACCGACAATTCATTAGCCGCGTTAACGATTCGTAACGATTCGTAACGATTCGTAACTTTACTAACGATTCGTAAAAATTTTTACGATTCGTACGAAATTCGTATTTCGTACGAATTCGAACGGAATTTCGTACACGAATTACGAATTACGAATTTTTTTATATACGAAACGGGACGAAACGAAGCGAAACTAATTTTTTGACAGTTCCCATGTCTAAGGTCGCATCAGGCAAACAGCTGATTCATCACCTTTTGATTTTCCTGAACTTTTCCTTACGCATATGGCTAATGTGGAAGAATTTAAATTTAGGAACCCAAGTTATTGCTATTCATTAATTTCAGTTTGCAGATTTGCCTGATTTTTTAAAATACATTGCTCATTGCTTCTTGTAGTACAGTACCAATATTGGGTTTGGAGTTTGTGATATGAAGTATATGTTTGTATGGGCAACACTCTCCTATGCCATGTTTTTTTTGCTGTATATGATTTCATATACAACAGCATGTACTTATCAATGTTTTATGTGTTTGTATTATCTATATTACATTACATGTATCATATTGTGACGGTTGAAATGATGGTGTCATATAAATTATTATCTATCATAATAATATATTGACCCTTTGTTCTGCAGAAAACATGTAACAGATGCAAAGTACCGTATTTGCCGGCGTATAAGACGACCGGGTGTATAAGGCGACCCCCTATTTTTCCAGTGAAAACTTAGGTTTGGGGCTTTACTCGCCATATAAGACTACCCCCCTTCCGAGGCAACACCATTTACAAAAAACCATCAGAAACAAAAAAAACATCAGACTTAACATCAGAAAAAGAAAACTGGTGAACTACAAGTCCCAGAGATCCCACAATTGGTAGGCAGCAACAATGAATCCTCTCCTCCAAAGCACCATAAATCATACCTGTATTTTAGGGGAGATCTGGAGCTGGATGTGCAGTACAGGATGCTTTGTTAATATGTAGAGCACCAAGTACACACAGTATATGATGCTGTGTTAGTACAGTAGCGCCAGGTACACTTCAGAATACAGTGTGCACCGCTGAGCCAATCACGGCAGGCATTGTATTTTACTAATCTGTTGATGGATACAAAGCCTGCTCGGATTGACAAAGGCTGTGACATCAGCACGTGCTGCTCTGACTCATGTAGCCTGCTCGGATTGGCAGAGGTTGTTACCCAATCCATGCAGGCTCTGTATTCATCAGAGTGCATCGCCCGCTGGGATTGGCTGAGCGGCGCATACGGTATACATATTACAATTTTACAGAGCGCCCGGCGGACTGATATCCATCTGGCGGCTTCGTGACCCGGCGTATAAGATGACCCCTGCTTTTTGGCTGTGTAATTTCGGTGTAAAAGGTAGTCTTATACGCCAGAAAATACAGTATATCAGTTTCTATAGGTAACACACTCTAGAGATAACAGTAAAGTGCTGTTGTCCTGCAACCCTTCCTAGCAATTGATGACCACCTGGCTGTAACATGCCACCTCCTTAGCCCTCCCCTCTTGACCAGTGGCGGCCCGTCCATAGGGGGTGCACAGGCACCGCCCCCCCCCCAAGCTATTTAAAAAAAAAAGCCCTTTAAGAGTGTCCGAGCGCCAGACACACAGCTGTCTATGTAAAGCTTCCCAGCTTGCAATCAGCTGATTGCAGGCTGGGAAGCTGATTTGCCCGTGTTTAGGGCGTGTTCGGGGCGCAAGCAATGCTCCCGAGCACTCCCCACTCTACTGTCATTTGTCTCTGGCCTCCTTTCCTATCTTTTTATTGTCCGGGACCAGAGGACGGTGGGTAGTGCTTTTTGCGCCACCACTTCCGGTTTCCCGACTCACTGCTGTGTGCTCTGGGAGTATAGTCAGTACTGGAGACCAGAGTGAAGGACGGCCAGGCTCCGGTATAGTGGGGTCCATATTTCCAGTATGGAGGGCAGTGGTGCAGGACTGGCGGTATAGTGGAGGTCTTGTCGGTACCGTGGAAGGGGAGGATGGTCAGTCTCGATGCTGTATTGTCCGCACTCTGCCCCCTTGCCGTACCCCGAGGGGCCTGGGGGGACATCGGGGGAATGGGCTGGCGGCGGTTCGGGCAGAGAAGATGCCCAGACCCCCAATCCGGAGCCCAACCGGGGAGGTGGCTGGCTGGGGAGGGGGTGAGGTGGCCTCTGCTGCTCGGATGGCCACAGTGTGAGCGGAGGATCTGCTGTGAGGCTGCACCGTGGAGGATCCGGGGGGATATGGCCGGTATCCTGAAGGTAAGAGAGCATCGGCCAATCCAAAAATATGATATAATGACTGACATCAGCCGATTAGTGTGAGAGATCCCCGACTGAGAATGAAAGCTGAGTGACAGATGGGCACAAGGACAGTGATCTGAGTGACAGATGCGCACAATGGCTGCATTTGACGCAAGTGATGGCACAGTGGCTGCAATTAATGGGCACAGTGAGGCTGCAATTGATATTTTTTTCAGTATTTTTCATTTTTTTTTTTTTTTTGCGCCCACCCCAAAAATTTGGAGCACCAGCCGCCACTGCTCTTGACTCTGATGATCACCCACGTCCTTATGGTATCTCATCTATGGTATTCCTCAGATGAATGATCCTATGTAACACTGGGAGTGACATCGCCATACCTCCCAACATTTTGAGATGGGAACAAGGGACACCTATTAGCAAAAGTATGTAGGCATAGGGCACAAAAAAATTATTTGTTAAACCCACAGGTGCTTTTTTTTATCACTACTATTCCTTTTATACTGGCTTTTGACATTTACAAATGCAGCAATTTAGAAATTGGATGAAATATTTAGCACTGGGATACAATTTTGGAGCGATAAAAAGTGCATTTTATATACAACTATAAAGGTTGAATATATTTTTATTAAAGTTTCAAACATACAAAATATATATATATATATCTTCAGTATGAACAGATCCGTAAAGCTTAAACATATAAACGGTTTTATCAAGGGAAAGAGAAGGGAAAGGGGAACAAAGGCAACGGGGGGGGGGGGGGGGGGGGAGGGGGAGGGTAGGGATAAGTGGAGGGGTAGGGGTAGCGTGGTAGGGAGGAGGGGGGAAAACATGAAGGAGTCATTGCTTTACGTTTCTAAAGTGCGTACACATCACATAAAACTGTAAAAGATAGGTGCAACTTGGGCACAGTAATCGTCAATCAATTTGCTTGTCTCTGCATGGTGTCGTCTCTCTATGGACACCACCCAGAGCACAGTCCGCATAACTATCTCTGTGACTCTTACATAAGAAGGGAGGAGGGGGCACGGTAACAGAGAAAGAGAGAGAAAAAGAGGGAGAGGAAAAAAAGGGAAAGAAGAAGGGGGGGTATATACAACTATAAAGATCAGACCAAAATGATCGACAAAAGAGGAGGAAATAGGGACAGAGGGACTTTGTTTCAAATCAGGGACAGTCCCTCGAAATTAGGGACAGTTGGGAACTATGACATCACAGGTCAAATCATAGGGCCAGGTGGCAGATAGGCTGATAGAGACTCCATTAATATTTCTTTCCTGCTCACTGTTGTTTGAGATTGAAATGACTAACATTTAACCATAACCTGCACCCACTCATGCTCACACCCACCTGCAGCCCCTTGAGATCACATCCACCCACACACCCCCTAATTATTAGGCTCACAGACAGGTATAATGGAACTTCCCCAAATTTTAGGTCACCCACACCTCTGTCCCTTCTACAACATCATTTCCCGTGTAGCAAAGAAAAATCAGACACTTATGCCTTGTTCACACTTCCTCAAAATACTGACGCTGAACAAACGCAAAATATATATGGCGTGGCGCTTAGCAATACTATAGTACACCTCCTCCCTTATCTTACAATGTGTTTTTACAGAATACTAACTTTCATGCAGGTATATGTTCTCCTATATACACAATTCTCACCATGGTAAAAACGCATACATCAATGAAGTGCAAAATATACACCTCCCCCTTCTTTTTTACCCAACTCCTGCTTTAGTAAAGTGCATACATCAATAAAATACAACAGAGAAAAACCCGCTCCAGGTGTCTGTTCCCAATGGTCTCTTCCCTCTTCAGGTGTGGGTGCAGCTCTGTATGCAACCATATGCAAAGAACAAAACAAAAAAGTCTGAATGGCCGCACTCCAATGAAAAACGATTCCTTTATTAATGTAGATCCATACAGCAGGGAATATGTTTATACCAAAACATTCCATCATGCAGATATTTCATTTTTTGCCTAAGGTTCACAAAGGGTGCAATCCCTTAACAGGTAGACCCATAGTGGCCGGTATAGGTTATTTGAACGAATGATTGGGTCAATGGATTGACCATCAATTACAACCACGGGTAAGTCATGGGTCTTCCTGGTTATTTAAGGGATACCAAACAATTGCTAATTATACTTGAAAAGTTTGAATGGAATAATGGGCTCAGCTGGGTGACATGTGATGTCACCAGTCTATACTCATGTATTCCTCATTCGTTAGGGTTACAAGTGTAATGGAAATTTGTAAGTTCTGTATATAATTGTATTCTATTTTGTATGTATTGCACACTGCCCTCACTGTGCACACGGCACTAATAATGTTTTCAGTACATGTTTACATTCTTTTGAGTCCTGATTAGAATTAGCCTGCCTATGATACGCCCCTTGTTACCATAAACGTACAATTGTAATATTAATGCGTAATCATGTGTATAAAAACCTTCAATTGCGTCATAATAAAGCAGAACGGTTATTTGGAAAGATGCTGAGCGTATCTTTTGTGTCTGTTCCCTACTGCAGTAGTTATTAATAATTTGGAACCACTAATCAATATGAGGATAGGAGTTGCCTATCTATAAATTTCCAGGTCACAAGCAATATCCTTTTTCCTGTCAGGGTTCAGTGGCTATTCCTTGGTACATCAAGAATTTATTCTTCTCAGCTTGGAATATCTCTTAACACACAATTTTTTCATTCGATGGGGACTACTACCTGCAACGGTGCGGGGCCTCTATGGGAGCATTTGACGCAAGTGATGGCACAGTGGCTGCAATTGATGGGCACAGTGAGGCTGCAATGGGAGATACATTTTCACCATCCCTGGCCAATCTATATATAGGATGGTGGGAGAGGTCCCGCATCTTTGCATGTGGTAGTCCCCTTCGAAAAAATATGTTATTTTATGGTCGCTACATAGATGACCTGATACTCATAGTTTCAAAAGAGGTTGGTAGCCTGGAAAGTCTTTTGTTATATTTAAATGACAATGACCGTAATTTGAGGTTTACAGGACATAAGAGTGCTATTTCAATCGATTTTCTGGATGTCACCCTGAAAGGGGTGGGGGATAAAATCACTTCTTCAGAAAACCTATGGCAGGGAATGCATTTTTACGAGCAGACTCCAACCATCCAAAACATACCCTATGGGGGATACCAGTGGGTCAATTTTTGCGTCTTAAACGTATTTGTAGTGACAGCAAAGACGGGAGTCAAAAATAATGTTATCTTGTTTTAAAGAAAGAGGCTTTCCCGATTCTATGCTTAACAGAGCGGTCAACATCTCTAACAAAACCCCAAGAGAGAAGCTGCTGCAAGAAAACCATGACATATAGAGGATAAATAGGGGTATCAATGCTCCTAAAACCAATTCATTTTCTTCTATACCAATTTTTTCTACTTTCTATTTTTTCTACTATTTTTTCATTGGGGGTTATTTACGAAAGGCAAATCCACTTTGCACTACAAGTGCACTGCAAGTGCACTTGGAAGTGCAGTCACTGTAAATCCGAGTGGGACATGCAAGGAAAATAAAAAACAGCATTTTAGCTTGCACATGATTGGATGATAAAATCTGCAGAGCTTCCCTCATTTAAGATCTACCCCTCAGATTTACAGTGACTGCACTTCCAAGTGCACTTGCAGTGCATTTGTAGTGCAAAGTGGATTTGTCTTTCGGAAATAACCCCCTATTGTCACTAAACATTTACCGATGTTATTTAATGATCCAATTTATGCCAAGATTCTTGTTAATGGTGTCAAGACTGTGGGGGTTATTAACTAAAGGAAAATCCACTTTGCACTGAAAGTGCACTTAGAAGTTAAGTCGCTCTAGATTCGAGGGGGACATGCAAGGGCACAGCATTTTAGCTTGCACATGACTGGATGACAAAATCAGCAGAGCTTCCACTCATTTCAGATCTACCCCTTAGATTTAGAGCAACTGCACTTCCAAGGGCACTTGCAGTGCAAAGTGGATTTGCCTTTCGTAAATAACCCCCTGTGTCTCGTAGAGCTCCAACATTGGGAGATACTCTATCACCAAGTGTATATACCAGTAAACGTTCTTGTAAACATTGGTTACACTTTAAGGGTACTTTTGGATGCGGACAAAATGGTTGTCCTTGCTGTCCATATATCGTTAAAGGAGATATATTTCAAGCTACTGCCACTAATAAACAGTCTAATATCACCACATTTGTCAACTGTAATACTAAGTATGTGGTCTATCTTGTTACATATCAGTTGTGTCATATACAATATGTCGGGCATACTACACGCAGACTGTGTAATCGCCTGTCCGACCACCTGTACGATATCCAAAAGGGCCATAACACCAGTGTAGCTTATCATTAGAATCTGTTACATCAGAAAGACACCTCTAGTTTAGTGATCCAGGTTATTGAGAAGATAGTCATGCCAGTCAGAGGAAGGGATAAATTCAGAGGGGGCGTGGCCTGGCCAAGCAGGGAGATGGCTGACTAAAAGACTCTCTCCCGCCGCTGCCTCTCTTATACGCACTTTTACCGGAGCACAACCGCGTAAACGGACCTCTACATCATGGGAACAGCCTCCCGCCATTCGTCGGCATCAAGATCCCGTTCCCCCCGTGAAAATCCGGGCTCGGGAGGCCACAATATCCCTGAAATGTTCCGGACCCAGAGAAACAACATGGCGCCGGCTCGCCACACCACCTCACGGGCCTCATCAGCTCCGTCAACTGAACCGACGCTTTCACTACAACCCATCATGTCGGACAGACCTCGGGATAGTGATCACTCCCCGCAGCCTCAACTCTGCATACAAGACCTTAGAACGATCGCGGCCGACATTAAAGATACTCTTTCGGCAGCTATTGCAGACCTCCGAATTGACATTCGCGCGCTTTCCGAGAGGGTAGTAGAAGTGGAGAAGACGACCGCGCAACATGACATGGTTCTTCATAAAGTTACCAGGAAAATAGACGACCACACCCTGCAGCTGAGAGAAGCCCAGCGACTCATCGAAGACCTCGAGAACCGGGGACGCCGCCACAACTTGCGGGTCCGCGGGATGCCTGAGACCGTGGAACCTGAGGGAGTCGCATCCGAAGTCATGGCGCTCTTTAACACTATCCTGCAAAGGGCGCCAGAAACTTCCATTGTATTTGAGCGGATCCACAGGGCGCTACGCCCCAAGGGAAGAGATTCGGATCCCCCGAGGGATATAATTTGCTGTATAGTTGACTACAGCATTAAGGAGGACATCCTGAAGCGTGCCAGGGCTATACCGCGCCTACAACATCGTGGAGCAACAAACCAGATTTTTCAGGATCTATCTCCGATAACCCTGCAACACCGCCGAGACCTGAAGCCACTGCTGGAGTCCCTGCGCTCAAACGGTATTCAATACCGCTGGCGGTTCCCTTTTTGTCTGACGGCAACACACCAAGGCCGGACGGCCTCTTTGAAAGCTCCGGAGGACCTCCGTAACTTTTGCCGTACTCTCAGCATCCCTCTGGTGGAAGTTCCAAATTGGTATGCACCATTCCGGGTGTATCCGTCAAAACGACACACGCCACCGGAGGAATCTATGGACACCTATGACTCCCAACGCTCCAGAAGGAGATCCCCATCAGGTACCAGACGCCGCACCCCAAGACCTGAAAACGGCGACTCGACTCCAACAAATTCCCCAGGATCCAGGAGGACCCGACGGGATTACTGAGGCCCTCCCTATCACATCTTTAAGGCGGAAGGTACAGTAACATTTCTATTTTTGACCAACTTACAAGACTGTACCACTGCTTAACGACCGCCGCATATCGAGTGCTCTACGAAATGGCTAACCCCCGCTATCCGTTACTCTGATCCCCAATAGTGAAGCTGATCCCTCAGCGCTATCAGACCCCCCCCGCACCATACACGATAAGACCGAAGGCCTCAAGAAATCTGTTCTTCACCGCCCCGTTAACTCTCACGGACGTTCAGGAATGGAAGGAAATACCACAGAACTTACTATTGTTTTTCCCCTTGGGCTGAATTACACGGCTGTGTAAGCAAAAAACACGTCGACACCGTACTGACTGCATGGATAGCATAGGACACCCATCACCGATCGGTTTTCTGAGACGCTTTGCTGTAAAACGGTGGTTATTAAACATATTGGAGGTTGTCGCTCAATTACTGTTAGTACCACGGTGTTAACCCATATCGTTTGCCCTGGAGACGTTAACCTAAGCAGACTTTGTTCCCACAGACGAACACTATGCTCAGTGAATCTGTAGTTCACAAATACTGTTCACCTCACGTGATTATTTAAGTGCAACGCTCTAGGACAGAAGTCTTGCATCAACAGATACATACGCAGGGATATGGTCCAGTGTCCACAAATAACATTACTCATGCACAGTTTTATCTTTTGTTTTTTCATGTTTTGTTTATCCTAGGTTTTAATTACTCAGCATACAGGGTACTTGGGTTACTTAACCACCAGGCAATGCATACTAATGTCTACATCCCAGGCTGTTACTGTTTCTGTTACGAGACCCGAGCCAAGCAAAGAAGGTTGGGTAAAGTAGAAAAACTTCTGCAGTTTTTATATATGTAATTGCATTTGTTGGCATCCTACATATGCATTCATACACTGACACGTGGTGAAACTTCAACAAGGCAAACTAATACCGACGACGTCCAGGTTAGGCTTGGTTTATTGAAGAAGTTAGGTCCCCTATCTGCAGACCATGAATTATAACAACACGCACAGTTACCTGTTAAAGCGCCATTCGGTGAACACTTCTAAACAGTCTCTAATAGGACTATATACAATCCCCATGTGAAAATTACCCTTATTCCAATAATCTACTAACGTGTAACATGACTATATTAACTCATGACTAGACAACATATCAGCAAAAGGTATCTGGGGTTTCTCCCTAATTTGCTGATTTGGTAAACGGGGAATATCACGTAAAAGCATACTATTTGAATGGATTTCATATCCATATTATATTTTATTCCACTCATTCACTTGATAACTGTCTACCCCACATGGCGGGACATTCTTTACTTATATCCTAACTATCACCTTCACACAAACATAGTTAGATAGCATCTACCTACTCCCTCACACAAACACCCTGAGGGCAACCCAGATACTGTATATCCCATATCCAGATGTCATTATCTCCACACGCCTCATTTGAAGCTGTTTGGGAGGTAGCGGCGGCACCTTTATGATTTTCCTTGAACATTCTTCTTCTCTTTTGGTCATCCGTTTCCTGGCTGGTTCTAACCAACCCCCGGACAGCGCAGTGGAATACCTAGTTGCTTGATTTTATTGACCCTATTGCCCACTGAACAGTCGCTGTATCTCTATAGTCTACTGTGTAGTAGACTAGGTTATTATTGATCTACCCCAGATGCTCTTACCTATTCCCCACAATACAGTTATTTCATAAGTGATATTGACAGTATCCTAGTACCCCCCTAATCACACTTTCTTTAGCACCATCTGGCACGTTTACATAATCTTTGCAGCACTACCATAAAGTCACTAACCCACAAACGCCAGTAACTATTGTCATTTAAGGGGAACATCACCAACTTTATCCTACCCATTCTTCTACCCGCCCTTCATCCCGATATTGACAATCTAGCATTGTACCCTACCCTATCTCCCTCTCAATACAACATACAAGACTCTTCTATCCGTGCCCTCTCTACGACAACGAGATAGTAGTGGCATGGCGGATCCACCCTCTTCCCCGATTCTCAATACAATACCTTCTGACACTAATTTCCCCCAAATTATTCTTCGCTCGCTCAATGTTTGTGGTCTCAACATACCAGAGAAACGATCACAACTATTATATACACTAAGAAAAGAGAAAACACACATTGCGTTTATTCAAGAAACTCATTTTCGCACTAAGGACATACCCAAACTCACCAATATACACTTCCCCACTGTCTATCATGCCACTTCTGATACCACCAAAACGAAAGGGGTGTCAATTTTACTCTCTAAAAACTGCCCATTAGCTGTTACTGATGTTAAATCAGACACAGAGGGTCGATTTATCTTTATTAAAGGCTCGCTACATAACCGGCCTATCACTCTAGCCAACATCTATGCGCCTAACAAACAACAAGTCACCTTCTTCCGCGATACTCTTCAACTGCTCAATGAATTCTCTTCAGGTATCTTAATTGTTGGAGGAGACTTCAATGTACCCTTAAACCCCTCCCAAGACTCGTCGAATGGCTCATCCTCTCTGCCATACAGAGCTTTGAAAGCCATCAAATTGAGATTACAGGAACTGACTCTCCACGACACATGGCGCACTTTACACCCTAATGACAGAGACTTTACATTTTTTTCCGCACCACACAACAAATATTCAAGAATAGATCACTTTTTTATCTCCCAGGCGGATTTGTCGCTTCTCACCAAAGCTACAATTGAACCTATGTTCCTTGCAGACCACAATCCTATCTCCATATCGCTCTCTTTTCCACAGACACGCAATCCGCGCCCGATCTGGCGTTTGGACAATTCCCTATTGACGGATTTAGCACATGTGCAAAATCTCAATAAACAATTAATCCAATACTTTCAGGACAATGTCACCCCTGATGTGACCCCTCCAATAACATGGGCAGCGCACAAATGCGTGATTAGGGGAGAACTCATATCTCTTACGGCACACAGAAATAAACTTCGTCGACAACACATAGCTGATTTATCAGATAAAATTCACACTCTCGAACGTCTCCACAAAGCATCACTCGCCGAACGCACTTTTACGCTACTTCTCCAGGCTAGAGAAGAACTAAAGGATGAATTGGCTAGTAGAATTAAACGGAAATATATGTTGACTAAAAAATTATTTTATGAATTCGGCAACAAATCGGGCAAGTTGCTTGCTAGAGCACTTCAACGTAAAAAAGCAGCGACGACCATTCATAAAATAATAGACTCGGCAGGTAAAGCACATGTATCCCCAGATGATATCTCTAGCCAATTCGTCACTTACTTTAACAATCTATATAATTTACCTCAAGCTCCTCAAACAGCTGACACTTCCAGTAGACGAGAACTGATCACAGAATTTCTGACGCAATATGGCATACCTCGAATCTCCCCAGAAGACGCTTCAGCACTGGATGGCCCTATAACAGGGGAAGAAATCAGAGCATCCCTGAAACTTCTCAAAGTAGGCAAGACTCCCGGCATTCATAGAAACTCTTATCCCACACCTGACAGACACATTCAACACGTTTGCATCCCCAAATCAAATACCTGCAGATCTTCTAGAGGCACATATCACCTTAATACCCAAACCCGGAAAAGACGACACCTTGGTAACCAATTACAGACCGATATCACTTTTGAACGTAGATTTGAAACTTTATGCCAAAATTCTTGCTAATCGACTCCTCCCTCTTCTCCCAAATATGATCTCACTGGATCAGGTCGGTTTTATCCCTGGAAGAGAGGCCAGGGATAACACTATCAAAGCATTACACATACATCATTGGCTCTCTCACAGATCTGCGCAGAAGGGTTTCTTTTTATCACTCGACGCGGAGAAGGCGTTCGACAGGGTGGCCTGGGACTACTTAACGGAAACATTGCGAGCAATGGGATTACCACATCGGTTCTTACAAATGATTTTAACGTTATATTCTCGTCCCACAGCAAAAATACGAACCAACGGCCGCCTGTCGGACTCCTTCTCCATCTCGAACGGCACTCGCCAGGGTTGCCCACTCTCCCCTCTTATCTTCGTCCTCTCCCTAGAACCTCTTTTGCGTAGAATTAGGGCTAATCCTGACATTAGAGGAATACAAATATTAAAGAAACAATACAAAATAGCCGCTTATGCAGATGACATCCTCCTCTTTCTATCAGAACCGGTCATAACTCTACCCAACTTACTGAAAGACTTCTCCCTCTTTAAGAAACTATCAAACCTACAAATCAATTTTTCAAAGTCAAAGGCATTAAATATTTCCCTCCCCTCGAGAGTGGTCTCTCAGTGCAAATTAAATTTCCCCTTCTGCTGGGACCCTAAGGCCCTTACCTATTTAGGGATCCAATTACCGTATATACTCGACTATAGGCCGTCCCGAGTATAAGCCGAGACCCC
This sequence comes from Lithobates sylvaticus, assembly GCA_028564925.1. NCBI lineage: Eukaryota > Metazoa > Chordata > Amphibia > Anura > Ranidae > Lithobates > Lithobates sylvaticus. The sequence goes on from CM053036.1 coordinate 116,759,022, forward strand.
TAATTCACCACAAAAAAATGGGAAACCTGCATTGACCCGTGTATAAGCCGAGGGTACAAAATGCAGCAGCTACTGTAAGTGGAAAAGAGGGCCAGCAATGCCCATCTGCAGCTGCCTGTCCCCTGTACAGACCCCCCCCGTGTCCCCATTACAGCCTACCTGTGCCGATCTTCGGTCCCCGCTCTCCGGTCCTCGGTCCCCGCTCTCCGGTCCTCGGTCCCCGCTCTCCGGTCCTCGGTCCCCGCTCGCCGCTCTCCGCTCTCCGCTCTCCGGTCCTCGGTCCCCGCTCGCCGCTCTCCGGTCCTCGGTCCCCGCTCACCGCCATTGCAAAATTAAAAAGCCGCGCCTCCTCCTCGTCCTCGTCCGTGATAGGAGGAACGCTGTTTTCCCAGCAGTCAGTGCGCAGTGTTCTGCCTATCACGGACGCCCTCTCATCCTCGTCCATGAGATGAGAATGACAGGGCATCCGTGATAGGCGGAACACTGCACTGCTGGGAAAATTAGTGTCCGCCTATCACGGACAGGCGGGAGGAGGCGGCGCGGCTTTTTAAAACTGCCGTCTGTCTGCATGACAAGCTGTTCATGTAGGCAGACGGCAGTGACTCGAATATAAGCCGAGGGGTAGACTTTCAGCCCTAAAAAATGGGCTGAAAATCTCGGCTTATATTCGAGTATATACGGTACCATCACACCTAGAAGAACTCTATGACCTTAATTATCTCCCTATACTACGGACCATTCAGAACGACCTTCTCAAATGGAACACAGGCCAATTTTCATGGTTTGGTCGAGTAGCAATACTTAAAATGAACATCCTTCCCCGCATTCTTTACCTCATGCAAACTATTCCAATTAAACTCCCCAATTCTTTCTTTACGTCCTATAAAAGAATGAGCCGCAATTTTATATGGGCCTCTAAATCACCCAGAATTTCCCTAAATACCTTGACGCTCCCAAAAACGAAAGGAGGTTTAAGCCTCCCCGACGTTCAAAAGTATTACTCAGCATGCCATCTCACAAGAATTGTCGATTGGCACATCCACAAACTCTCCAAAGACTGGATTGCTTTGGAAGACGCTGTTGATCCGACTCCCTTAACCACCCTACCATGGATATCGACGTCTCACGTGCCGAAATCTTATACAACCCATCCCATTACCAGAGCGACCATGCTAGTGTTTAAACAGGTTGCTAAGTCGCTGAAATGGACGCCATACCCCGGACCAATGTCCCCCCTGGATGGTAACCCTGACTTCCCTCCAGGGATTAATAATTCTGGCGACTCAACAGACACTACAACACGCACTTTAAAAGCCTCTCAATTCTTTCATGATGCCTCCATCATACCCTTCTCTGAAGTACTTTCAAAATTTCCGGAACAACGTATTCCCTTTTTTAAGTATTTACAAATCAGGCACTTCCTCTATACTACTCGTCCCATCTCCCAATGGTTTAGGACTCTTACTCCTTTTGAAGCTATATGTTCCAATGACACCCCTTTACAACATCTTGTCTCCATTTCATACACACTACTTTTCAATGATATTGACCCAAAACAAAGCTCCATAGTCAGAAAATGGGAAAGAGAACTCGGTCTAGATTTGTCTAGTAGCGATTGGGAAAAAATGTACAATTATATACACAAAAGTACTGTTAATGTCACTGCACAAGAGAACTCATACAAAATCTACGCTAGATGGTATCGAACCCCAGACCTGATACACAAATATCAGCCTGACGTTTCACCACAATGTTGGCGCTGTGAGTTGGATATCGGTTCCCCCTTGCACATATGGTGGGACTGTGGGCTTATACAACCATTCTGGGAAAAAATCCAAACAGCCATCTCCCTCATTTCATCCTACACAATTGACTTAACCCCTGCTCAAATCCTCCTTCACCACACTTCTCTCCCACACTCGGTGTACAAAAAATCGGTCATTCCTCACTTACTAAACGCCGCGAAACAATGCATACCAATTTTCTGGAGAACTGCTACAATACCGACACTCCGTGATTGGTTCCAGCGTATCGATAAGATCTCAGATATGGAGAACATTATCCACCAGGCCAAAGATACCCCAAACTCATACACAGCCATATGGGCCGGCTGGTTACATTTTAAAGAATCTCAATCGTACACAGATTTTCTCAATTCCACTTGATCACACCCCCTCCTTATCAGAATTTCCGAATACACCCTCAACGTTGAGGCCCTCGGATTCCGTCATGCCACTACTACAAGCCACTACCGTTCCTGGGCTCTTGATTCTAAATTGTTATCTTCTCAGATACTACCCCCCCCCCCCCCCCCCCCCTCCTGGTATACCCGATCTCCCCCACATACCCCCGATCATATTGTTACAATACACAATTTCCTGTTAATTGCTTTTCTATTAAGGTCCTAAAAGTTAACGACACCCACCAGACACTAACACGATGATTAGCTAGTTCATCCTTACTGTTAGGCATATTTCTTAAATATGGGCATCCCTGCTCCCCTTGCACAGCTAGTTCCCTTTGGGGTGTAGGGCTGGAGCAGGTATGACCATGAACTGCCTTAAATGAGGTCCCTCAGGGGTCATATCCGTTTAATTCTGTTAACATAAATGCTGACACCAATTACTACTTATGTTATCTTCCTATATCATGGTGTCCACACTTCTTTGGCTCAAATGTCTTCCCCTTGATTTAAGGTACAATATTCTTAGATTTGAAAATTTGCTCTTATTTCAGAGACTAGCTGGTTTACCATACTCTGTAATTCTAGAAGTGTAAGTCCATGCCTATGGAATAGGACTGTTCAGTTATTGTTTATTGTTATTATACTCTTGTATTTGCATTTAAATATTCAATAAAAATTATTTGAAACAAAAAAAAAAAAATTCAGAATATTATGCAAGAGGGGAGGTGTATTGGATCTTCTTTTTCAATACTAGAAATCTGGGGGGGTGAATCATGAATGGGACATTTCCCATTTTTATGAGTAACAATGTTTGTTCATTTTTAATGCCCATGTATTCAGATCCTCATATAAATATAGCGGCTGTTGATGAGTGCTATGCTGATACACTGTCTGTCACTAGCTAATAGTATTGGATCAGATGGTTTGCAATATTGGATCATGGTGTTGCATTAATACCCACTAAGTAACTTTGTTATACGAATTTAGGATGAGATAGATAGACAGTTGGTCTTTACAGATTAGTGACAATGTATATGTCTTTGATACACTCTTTCTGGTATAACTATGTTTATCCAAATCATTTATACATTTTTTTCATTATTCTCAGGATCTTCAATGTTTGTATAATAACATGCATTTTTGATATGAGTTTTTGTGTGTCCGTGTTAGGTCAAACGAATACCTATACATATCTGCATGGGCTATTATTACAATTTTATTCAATCATTGTGATTTTGGGTTGCACATATTTATTTGGTTCATCTGGTCTATTGGTCATGGGGCTAATAACAGCTTTTTTTGCTGTACTGTGTGACGAGAATCCTGTTTATCTGTGTGGATGTGTTCTTTTTTTTTGACAGAGAATGACTATCAAGAGTTTAATTTACCGGTGTGTGCACGAGAGTAACATTTATGTTCACAACCTTTTTGTATGTTTATATGTATGAAGACTTTCATGCTAGGCACACACAGGTGTCTCTGTCAAAAGACTCAACTGGTATTTTATGAAAGTGTATATATATATATATATATATATATATATATATATATATATGCTCACATTTATTGAAAGTTTTTAAAATTATTTTTGTTCTTAAACCATGTTTTAGGTGGGATGTTTTCCATCAGTTTTCACTATGTCATTTGTGGATTATCGTTAAATATCTGTCTTTCAATCATTTTGGGATGGCTCCATCTCTTTTTCTAAAAAGTTAATTGTGTGTTTATGTGAAGGAGAAGTCCAGCTGACTTACCTCAACATTAATTTAGAACATCGCATCACCTGTAGTGGGTGTATGCAAAATACAATTAGGCCAAATCACTGTTTGGTCTATTTTGTATATATATATATATATATATATATATATATATATATATATATATTTTTATGGTCTAGAGCCCTACGGACGACATGAGTAACGATGACACATAAGAACACCACAAAACTTACCAACATGAAATAGACCTGAAAGCGTGCCTTGGTCTACCGTATGGTACACCAAAATAAGGGGGCATACCCTAGATAAGGAATGATAAAAGTAGTTATGGAATAATGTGAAATGAGTATTCAGTCTGGGGTAAGAATACTTGGAAGAGGCTTTAAAAAGGGGAGGGTGGGTGGGTATCTCGCACAGGAAACCGACAAAGACCGGCGGCCTTTGGGCTGCTTAAATACCCTCCGGGCTCCTCCCATAACTTCAGGCCGGTACCCGGCCTTCCAATTTATGGTCTAGAGCCCTACGGACGACATGAGTAACGATGACACATAAGAACACCACAAAACTGATAGACCTGAAAGCGTGCCTTGGTCTACCGTATGGTACACCAAAATAAGGGGGCAAAACTTTCAGGTAGGGAATAATTATTTATTAAAGGTAAATGTCACTGAGTAAGTCGGGCAAAGGCCTGAGCCATCTCCAACTGTGGGTTAGGTATGTAGCGAGAGAAGCAGGCCGACTTCCACCGACCTAGTTTCTTGATCACATGGTCCGGAACCCCCTGTCTTGAGGCCGTCGTGGCCGCCCCGATCCGGAATGAATGCCCGGATTACTGGCTGGGGTCCAATTGAAGATTGCCGAGAAGGACCCGGACATGTTCCACGAACTGCGACGAGTTGAGGGGTTTAACTGGAAAGGGTAAAAGCGGACTGGAACCTGGGCGGTCGGATAGCAGTGCGGCTTAACACGGCAACTGGGCACCAGTTGTTGTGGGTCCTGTACAGGTGAATATCTACTCCGGAACCTCGCTGCTGAGTTTTAGACGTCGCCAAGTGAAGAACATAGTGATCCTGGTGGCGGCAGAGATTACTTTTATGCAAGACTGGACCAGCTGGGTGGCTGCGAGTGAACTCGCTGGGCCGTAGAAACCCATAAAACGCCATGTGTATCGCAGCCTGCAGGACGGTGCTGAGGAGGAGACCAAAAGGGGACCTATCCAGGATGTCAGACATCCCCTTAAAGATCTCCCCAGTGATAGGCAGCCGCTTCGGGCTGACTGGCGGCTGGTGCTTCTGAACTCCACGCAGTAGAGCCCTCACTGCGTGGCAGGAGAACACCGAAGGCCTCGCGGGGTCTTGAAGTGACAAGTAGTGCTGCACCCCGGCCACATACTGGCGTATCGTGCTGTGTGACAGTGCTAGGTGAGAATGGCAATAAGCGATAAACGCCAGAACCTGCTTGACGCTGGAAGATTCACGGGGGCGTTGGGGCAGGAACTTATTAAATGCCCTCCAGGCCGTCCGGTAGGCCCGACGGGTGTTGCGGGCGAGCGAAGCGTTGATGATGTTAGTAGCTGACTGTAAATGTGGGGCTAGTCCAAGGTCAGTTGTGACCAACCCGGGATAGTGGCTGAGAGATGGTAGGCTCCTGGCATCTGTTCAAAGAAAGAAATAAAGTTAAAACGGGAGAGTGCGTCCGCTGCTGAGTTGAACTTCCCTGGAATGAATGAGCAGTAAACATTGAACTGATGTTGTAGGGATAGCTGGACCAGTCTGCGGAGGAAGGACATGACGGGCCTGGATTTAGACCTGCCCTTGCTGATGATCTCGGCTGTGGCTTGATTGTCTGTCGTAAAAGCCACAGTCTGTCCAGACCAATGGTGACCCCATAGGTGAGCGGCTGCTACGATGGGGAACAGCTCAAAGAGGGCTGACGTGATAGTGAAGCCCGGTGTGGCTAGTGCCTGAGGAGGCCAAGGGGCGGCGAACCACAAATGGCCAAAAATGGCGGCGCATCCTGTGGATGCTGCCGCATCTGTCACCACCTGAGGTGACAGTGTGGACACTACTGGGATGAACAGGGACACACCGTTCCAATTACTGAGAAAGTCTTCCCACATGGCCAGATCTGCCCTGGCTGCTGAATCCAGCCTGATGACCTGGTCTGGGTCCTGAGTGTAGGACAGGAAGACCAGCAACCGGGACACGAAGGAGCGGCCCTGGGGGATGATCCTCATAGCAAAATTCAACATCCCAAGGAGAGACTGAAGTTGCTTCTGAGTACATCCCCCCACCCGGGTGAACTCTTGTAAAACCGTCCTGATACGGTCCAACTTATCTGCGGGAAGGCTGGCCTGCATGGCTAGAGTGTCAAGGTCGATGCCCAAGAACGTGATCTTGTGTGCCGGGCCGTCAACCTTGTGTTCCGCTATGGGGACGTTCAGATTATTGAAAACCGTCCTCAACTTTCCAAGGTCCCCTGGGGGAGCCCTGGGTGGTTCTATCAGAAGGAAGTCATCCAAATAATGGATGACCTCATGGCACTGTGCCTCGTGGAGAAGGATCCACGCCAGGGTCTCTGCGAACTTATCAAATAACCAAGGACTACTCTTAGACCCGAAGGTCAGCTTGGTTGCGAAATAATATCGCTCCCTCCACTTGATGCCGTGCCAGCACCACAGGGAGGGATGTATGGGCAGCAGCTTGAAGGCGTCCGATATGTCCGCCTTCGAGAGCCAGGCCCCCACCCCAGCCCTGAGTATGGCCTGGATAGCCATATCTACTGAAGCGTACTTCAGTGAGAACTCCTCGGAGGGAATGAGCGAGTTGAGACTGGGGACGACGGAAGAATGAGGCGCTGACAGATCATACACCAGACGTTTTTTATTTGAAAATCTTCCCTGTACAAGCCCGATAGGGCTGACCCTCCAGACACTAAAGGGGGACTGACTGAACGGGCCTATCATAAAGTCCCGATCCAACTCCGTCTGAAGAAGGACGTCTATAGCTGGCTCATCTGTTGCTGCTGAGCGCAAGTTCCGACATTCGTGGGTGGTGTGGGGCAGGGTGATGAGCCCGGTATGAAATCCATCGGTGAAACCTCGGATGAGGTAGCTGGCGAGTGACGGAGTGGGGTGTGAGGTCAAGTAAACATCGAGCCAAAGGACATTGACCCGGCTTAGTCACGGTTTCTTCTGCTTGACCTCACACAGGACCCTGGGGTGCGCCCTCTGGCATAGGGTGCAAACGTGCAAGAGCCGGCACTGGCTGAAGTTGCAGGAGCCGTAGTTGAAGTTGTTGCAAATGGCGGCTCCCCCAACCATCCGCACCGGACGTCCCAACTTGTCCACCTTCTGCCCTTGCGCCGGGGCCTGCTGAGCCTGACTCGTGCTGGTAGAGGCCGTGCTAGCTATCGGGTGGACAGAGGCTATGTTGGCACACCAGACCGTGGTGTGGGATGCTGACTGACAGACAGCACATAGCGGGGACCGTAGACCCGCAAAGTGGCGGCAGAACAACTCGGTGTCCACTGCGCTCCAGTCCGTTGTCAAATGGAACTGTAAGAATCTGGCCGCGGCTTTGGCCGAGAAGGACCGATGATAATCGTAGAACGCTGAGCCACCGTATTTGTGGCCCAGGTCTACGATTAAATGGAGGTAGAGGTCCAGTTCCTCCCGCCTACCCGGGGAGGCTGAGCACAGCACGTCCCTGAACATGCCGAAAGCGAGCGTGAACTCAGGCACCGTGAGCTTTCTGTTGAGCCTCGGATCCTTTGCCTTCAAAACCACCGAGACGTCCCCCCAGGTGTAGGCCTTGTTCTCTGCCAAATCATGGACCGAGATCATGAGTGAGGCCAGGTTAATGTCTCTGCCCTCTAAAATGTCCTTCCTTATGCTGGGTGGCACCAGGTGGGAAGGATGAATGGTAGTCGTGGCAAGCTCACTACCTGCGGCCGGTGCACTGATGGCTGGGACCACCGCAGGGTCCGGAACCGTGGCGGCCGGGCTGGCCTCTAGACGTGACACCCTGTCCTGGACCTCAATGATCGAGGAAGACAGGGAAGATACAAGAGCGTGTAGCTGAGCGACGGCGGTTGAAATGGATTCCAGGGACGCCTGCTGGCTGCTGGAACCGGCTGCAGCCGGTGGTGGGAAGAGGAGCCTGAATAGCTCCGCCTTCCTGGCCGCGGATGAGAAGGGTATCCCTCTGCGCCTCAGCTCGGCGGACAGCCTGGGAATTGTCCATGCCCTAAGGGACTGGACACTGCCAGCCTCGGAGGCTGACGCCGGAGATAGCGGGGTGGTGAGGTCATCTCTGCCGACTGATGACATGGCGGCTGCCAAGACCCGTTACTTAGTTGACTGGTCACGTGTCTGCAGGCTGGGCCTATAAAGAGGTGACAAGAAATGAGTTTGGACGTGTAACCTATGGTATACGTACCTGCCATGAAAATGCAGGAGCGTGGTAAGGTGACATAGAAATGACATAACATGACAAGGACAAGAATCAAACGTTTTTTGTTTTTTTTTTTACTTATTTTTACTTTTTTTTTTTTTTTATGCGATTCCGTCCCTGGCGCATGTATTGAAATGAGGCCGGCCTAGGGCACGCCGACACGAATTAGTGCGGGGAAGTGACTGCATTCATGCCGGGCGTGGTAAGGTGAGACAGAAATGACATACCATGACAAGGGCAAGAATCAAGAATGAACGCAACCTGTGATGCGATTCCGCCCTTGGCGCATGTATCGAAATGAGGCCGGGTAGTCGTGCGTCTGGATTGCCCCGATCGGAGCATCTATGGATGCGACCGGACCTACCCAGAGTTATAGTGACCGAAATGAAACCATGACAAAGACTAGATTTCAACAAACCGAGCAGCTTGTAACCGAATCTAACCTCTGGAGCATGTATAGAAAGGAGGCCGAGCGGCTAGGCGAATCAGTGCGAATCGATGCATCCCGGATGCGACCGAATTCAGACCGATACGTGGCCAACGACCGAAATCATGCCAAAGATTGAACTCGAGCCCGCATCCGTACGAGCGGTGGGCCAATCTCTGAAACATGTATGGTAATGCGGCCGTAACCTGGGTACCCCGAGACAAATCCGTGCCTAAGTGCGACATGACTTGAATCTGAGTGCGACCAGGATCGAAATGATGGCATGAACGCCCTGTTTAACTGATGCGAAATGACTTAGCATGACCGAATGGCCTGATACGTTAGCCATGTTTGAAATGACGAAATGATTGCCATGCTAATACAATGAAATGTTTCGACACGGTCGAAGTAATTCGTGCGCTTGACATGCCAACAGAGACTCGGAACGTAACCAGTGACCCGGCAACTGATTTGACCGATTTGACATGACATGATCGCTGTGCGTGAGTGCGAACGGCACCCGTGAGCGAGCTACGTTTGAACGATTCAAAGCCTGCATACTCCGACCGCGTAAGGGGAACCCTTGAGTGCCGGATGCGGCATCGGTCGGAGTGTCATGGCGGGCGGCCCTGAATGTGCGTGCCACTAGGTGGCTCCCGACCGTGTTAAACCAAAAACGTGCGTGTAGCTGTATGGTGTTTTTCGAGACAAGCGGTTCGTGGTTCGTGAGCTACGTAGACCACAGTTTAGTGACATGATAAGCAGTGCATGAGAACGTAAAACATGGGAGCCGAAGCCCTACCTGCGACAGCCGAACCAGATACTTTGTACGGAACTGTGACTCGGCGACACAAGTGCGACACGAAGGGACAACACGACTTACGAACACGGAACGCGGGACTGCAACAACACAAGGAGACGGACAGACGAAACGGAGCTCACGAACCGGCACCAACAGCGCTTGTCTCGAACGAGTCGGTCCTAGATGTCTGACGTATCAGATATCTCGCACAGGAAACCGACAAAGACCGGCGGCCTGTGGGCTGCTTAAATACCCTCCGGGCTCCTCCCATAACTTCAGGCCGGTACCCGGCCTTCCAATATGTCACTGTTATTTCTTAAAACCTAGCTATGAATAAGCACCTGCCTTAACAGTGTGAAACACGTTAGTGGTTTTTATCCCTGCTGTATGGATCTACATTAATAAAGAAATATTTTTTCATTGGAGTGCGGCCATCCAGACTTTTTTGTTTTGTTCTTTGCATTATAAAATACAATTATTCAATAAAAAACAATAAAACGTCTCTGTGCAATAAAGTGCTGTATTCAGTGACATTTGCACTGAATGCAGCACTTTTTTTACATAAAGACGTTTTTGTTTTTTTTAAGGTGCATTACTAAGGACTTGCATGAAAGGAGTTGAGATGCTTTAACTCCTTTCTAACTCGACATGTAGCTTCATTTTTAAAGCACAGCTTCATTTTTTCATAATGTGAATAGCTCTGTGTGCTGTGCATATTATCAAATGCAGACTGCTTTACTATTTTACTGCCAGTGGGAGCAGGGCTAGGGTTGCCACCTTTTCTTCAAGCCAAACCCGAACATTTTAGTAGTGCACGGCACTGCACTTGCTTAACTTAACCTATTCACCTGAATGGGGCTGCGCTGCAACCGTGTGCAATACACATGGCTACAGCACAGTGGCATGAGTTTTTAGGGGTTAAAAACAGGAGGCAACATAACGCTTCTTCACCACCTGTCAAATACCTTCAAAACATGATCCACTATTGATCACTCTTCAGAGTGCCCTGCGACTCCGTTTACACTTGTGGTTGGGGGGACAGTAAAAATTACAGGTTGAGCTGTTTTTAACTGCTACCCAACCATCCCCCTTAAGCTGAAAAGGCAGCAGAGGGGGATGTACACTTGCCACAGCCAGTGCAGCAAAACATGTCTGCGCTGTTGGGTTCACCGACAGCATTGCCTGCCGAATGTGGCCCATTCAAGTGAATAGGGGCTTCCCACATCCATGTGCAATGCATTAAATGGCGGGGTGATGCTGTGGGGTTTAAACAGGTGGTGAGGAGATGATATAAAATCTCCTCCCTGCCTGTCAAATGCCCTCTGAAGAGCAATACAAATGTGGATTGCTCTCCAGAGGGCGCCACATGTGTAAATGAGCTCAGGCACTTACCTTTTGTGTTTCTCTGCACTGTTCCATGTTTATCAGGCACCAGCGGTCTAATGCTTGTGAATCGGTTCAGACACTTTAATCAGAGACCCAATGGCCACTTCATAGGTGTGCGCAGCCTGTTGCATTTGGTTGTGCACCCCAAATCAAATATATATATGCAGAGTGGCAGGGAGTGGGGCAGGCAGTCAGGAGGCGGCAGATTGGCAGTAGGGGGCAGGCAGAGTGACAGGTAGGGGGCAGAGTGACAGATGGCAGGTGGGGCAGAGTGACAGGAGGGGTCAGAGTGACAGGAGGGGTCAGAGTGACAGGTAGGGGGCAGAGTGACAGGTAGGGGGCAGAGTGACAGGTAGGGCAGAGTGACAGGAGGGGGCAGAGTGACAGGTAGGGGGTGGGGGCAGAGTGACAGGTAGGGGCAGAGTGACAGGTGGGGCAGAGTGACAGGTAGGGGCAGAGTGACAGGTGGGGCAGAGTGACAGGTAGGGGGCAGAGTGACAGGTAGGGGGCAGAGTGACAGGTGGGGGCAGAGTGACAGGTAGGGGGCAGAGTGACAGGTAGGGGGCAGAGTGACAGGTAGGGGTCAGAGTGACAGGTAGGGGGCAGAGTGACAGGTAGGGGGCAGAGTGACAGGTAGGGGGCAGAGTGACAGGTAGGGGGCAGAGTGACAGGTAGGGGGCAGAGTGACAGGTAGGGGGCAGAGTGACAGGTAGGGGGCAGAGTGACAGGTAGGGGTCAGAGTGACAGGTAGGGGGCAGAGTGACAGGTAGGGGGCAGAGTGACAGGTGGGGCAGAGTGACAGGTGGGGGGCAGAGTGACAGGTAGGGGGCAGAGTGACAGGTGGGGGGCAGAGTGACAGGTGGGGGCAGAGTGACAGGAGGGGGGCAGAGTGACAGGTAGGGGGCAGAGTGACAGGTAGGGGGCAGAGTGACAGGTAGGGGGCAGAGTGACAGGTAGGGGGCAGAGTGACAGGAGGGGGCAGAGTGACAGGAGGGGCAGAGTGACAGGTAGGGGGCAGAGTGACAGGTAGGGGGCAGAGTGACAGGTAGGGGGCAGAGTGACAGGTGGGGGCAGAGTGACAGGAGGGGGCAGAGTGACAGGTAGGGGGCAGAGTGACAGGTAGGGGGCAGAGTGACAGGAGGGGCAGAGTGACAGGTAGGGGGCAGAGTGACAGGTAGGGGGCAGAGTGACAGGTGGGGGCAGAGTGACAGGAGGGGGCAGAGTGACAGGTAGGGGGCAGAGTGACAGGTGGGGGGCAGAGTGACAGGTGGGGGCAGAGTGACAGGTAGGGGGCAGAGTGACAGGTAGGGGGCAGAGTGACAGGTGGGGGGCAGAGTGACAGGTGGGGGGCAGAGTGACAGGTAGGGGGCAGAGTGACAGGAGGGGGCAGAGTGACAGGAGGGGGCAGAGTGACAGGTAGGGGGCAGAGTGACAGGTAGGGGTCAGAGTGACAGGAGGGGGCAGAGTGACAGGTAGGGGGCAGAGTGACAGGTAGGGGGCAGAGTGACAGGTGGGGCAGAGTGACAGGAGGGGCAGAGTGACAGGTAGGGGGCAGAGTGACAGGTAGGGGGCAGAGTGACAGGTAGGGGGCAGAGTGACAGGAGGGGGCAGAGTGACAGGAGGGGGCAGAGTGACAGGAGGGGGCAGAGTGACAGGTAGGGGGCAGAGTGACAGGAGGGGGCAGAGTGACAGGAGGGGCAGAGTGACAGGTAGGGGGCAGAGTGACAGGAGGGGGGCAGAGTGACAGGTAGGGGGCAGAGTGACAGGAGGGGGCAGAGTGACAGGAGGGGGCAGAGTGACAGGTAGGGGGCAGAGTGACAGGAGGGGGCAGAGTGACAGAGTGACAGGAGGGGGCAGAGTGACAGGTAGGGGGCAGAGTGACAGAGTGACAGGAGGGGGCAGAGTGACAGGTAGGGGGCAGAGTGACAGGTAGGGGGCAGAGTGACAGGTAGGGGGCAGAGTGACAGGTAGGGGGCAGAGTGACAGGTAGGGGGCAGAGTGACAGGTAGGGGGCAGAGTGACAGGTAGGGGGCAGAGTGACAGGTAGGGGGCAGAGTGACAGGTGAGGGGGGGCAGAGTGACAGGAGGGGGCAGAGTGACAGGTAGGGGGCAGAGTGACAGGTAGGGGGCAGAGTGACAGGTAGGGGGCAGAGTGACAGGTAGGGGGCAGAGTGACAGGTAGGGGGCAGAGTGACAGGTAGGGGGCAGAGTGACAGGTAGGGGGCAGAGTGACAGGAGGGGGCAGAGTGACAGGTAGGGGGCAGAGTGACAGGAGGGGGCAGAGTGACAGGTAGGGGGCAGAGTGACAGGAGAGGGGCAGAGTGACAGGTGGGGGGCAGAGTGACAGGTGGGGGCAGAGTGACAGGAGAGGGGGGGGGCAGAGTGACAGGTAGGGGGCAAAGTGACAGGTGGGGGCAGAGTGACAGGAGGGGGCAGAGTGACAGGAGGGGGCAGAGTGACAGGTAGGGGGCAAAGTGACAGGTGGGGGCAGAGTGACAGGAGGGGGCAGAGTGACAGGTAGGGGGCAAAGTGACAGGTGGGGGCAGAGTGACAGGAGGGGGCAGAGTGACAGGAGGGGGCAGAGTGACAGGAGGGGGCAGAGTGACAGGTAGGGGGCAAAGTGACAGGTGGGGGCAGAGTGACAGGAGGGGGCAGAGTGACAGGAGGGGGCAGAGTGACAGGAGGGGGCAGAGTGACAGGTAGGGGGCAAAGTGACAGGTGGGGGCAGAGTGACAGGAGGGGGCAGAGTGACAGGAGGGGGCAGAGTGACAGGAGGGGGCAGAGTGACAGGTAGGGGGCAAAGTGACAGGTGGGGGCAGAGTGACAGGAGGGGGCAGAGTGACAGGAGGGGGCAGAGTGACAGGAGGGGGCAGAGTGACAGGTAGGGGGCAAAGTGACAGGAGGGGACAGAGTGACAGAGTTTGTTTACAAACTTTTTTATTGGGTATTCTATGCAGGACACTGTGTGTTATACTCCCGATCATTACATATAACACAGAGGTGATAGCAAAGAATCCTAAGAATTCCCCCTCTACCCCCTCCCTCCTCAGGTCAGTTTCTCTTACCCAGCCAAGTAGTGTGGATGTAGCTGATCCTGCGGCTGGTCTCCTGTACGATCTGTTCCCGGTCAGCTCAGCTGTCTGTGTGATAAATGACATGATGATCCGCCGATCATGGAGCTCTTATCCCCGATCCAGCACTCTCCTCCAATTCTACACTGACACCCGAACACTGACAGGGCACTGCTGGCCAGACTCTCTTCTATAGCGGTCACTCGTCCTCCATTAAGTTTTCCAGATTTCGAATGCCCTCACCCTAAATGTATGCCGGGTACCTCTTCTCCTCCTGTAGGATCTGACCTGTGCATTGCCTGAGAAAGTCGGCAGTTCTGCCAGAAAAAAGCCATGGGAGCGCAGGGCAAAAATCATCAAATGGTAGTAATCTTAAAGCTGCGGTTCCCGGTTGTTACATTCCACCTGCGGATACTATAGAAGCGGTACAGGGACTGATTAGATTGTCCAAACTGCTGTATTAGCAGAATAGTAATGTTTCAGCTGAACAGTTGGAGCTCTGAGCCACAGTGTGGTCTGGATCATTTGTCCGGGTTCCAGGAGGCAGGAGACCCGGACACGTGATGCAAAATTACTCTAAACCCGTACTGTCCGGGTGAATCCCGGACAGGTGGCAACCCTAAGCAGGGCATTTATGTCTTTGTTATATTAAGCAGATGAATAAAGATTATTCCACTTCCCACCACTGCTTGAACACTGAATGTGGACCTATAAGTGCTTGGTAGCTTTAGAATGGTAGAAGTTTTCCTTGTAATCTATTCTTCTCTATGTAGATCAGGCTAGAGTGTAGTGGTAGAGTATTTCAGTATAGTCTGTGGTGGTAAAGTAGTGGTTGAAAATTTCAGTATAGTCTGAAATATAATTATTTCTAATTATATCTAAGAACCACCTTTAAGTGATTGTGAAGCTTCGTTTTTTTTATATTAAAATAATAAACAGGTTATACTTACCTGCTCTGTGCAATGGTTTTGCACAGAGCAGCCCCGATTCCACTCTTCTCAGGTCCCTGCTGACACCTTCCCTTCATCCAGTGCCCCCACAGGAAGCAGATTCCCATGGTGGCACTCATGTGGGATCGCTCCCGAGAATGCATTAAGGTAAAAAAAACATAAGACTTTCCAACCACTTTAAACCTGGATCATAACCTCTAAACATAACCCTAAAACTTTGACATGATACGTAATCAAGTAACCGAAATCCCTAACCTTAAAAAGGTATAGTTTACCTTTACCAAAAAAGTATGTTTATGCTGGTAAGGGACATCTGTAGATAAACAAAAGCTGAAAAAGCTGTGTAGTTTTGATCAAATCTGAATAATGCCATTGCCATTTAAATACCTCAGAAAGCCTCACTCTAACTTCCCCAGCAAGCTGTCAAACGCTGGGATCAGAGCTACTGCATCAGGAGAAAGTGCATGTGTGGGAGTTTGAATCAGAGAAACAGTTTGTTCCTTCTATGATGGTGGAAGTGAGCATTAACAGCTGGGTATGTCTTAGCAACATCCTAGCAACAAGGCAGGATGGGAAGATGCAATCTCTGGGAGTTTTTCAGTCAGGCTTTATAAGGTACGGAAATGGCTTACACCTATTGCAAGGGCATTATTCAACTTTGATCAAAGCTGCAAAGTTTGTTTTTATCTACAGATACCCCTTATCTGCACAGACAGTTTTTGGGTAAAGGTGAACTATGCCTTTAAATAATGCCCATTTTAATAACCAGAGGATTAAACAATTTAGCAGCTCCTAAGGAAGTCATTTGATGCTGTCCATTTGTTTTCCTCTGTAGAAAATGTTATTTTGCCTGAACTCATATCGTCCCTGTGTGAATTAGGTGTGTGTGTGTTTAATGGGGTTTTATCCTTAGTGGGATATTTGGTTATTTCCTCATAAGCAAAGGCTTTTGTAAGTATATTATTATCTGTGTCTCTTTTTACCTTGGCAAAAAGCAATACATATTTTCTAATTATAAATGCTGATTATTATTGTAGATTAAATGAATAGACCACATTAACATCTGTTAAATCAGATAGTGGACCATAGGTGTGCACAACCTATTGCATTAGGGTGTGCACCCCAAAGCTCAAACACACATGCATGTGTGTGTCTATATACAGTATATGACCATGGCACACTGATCTCCCTGCCGGCGTAAGCAATAATGTGCACTAGGTGATTAGGGTACAAAAAGGATAAAATGCACACCTAGTGCATTACCAATGACAATTTCATTAGTAAAATTCATAAAAAGTGGGTACTCAAAAAGCACAAATTGAGCCATAAAAACACACACAGTGTGTAGACATGTGCAGGGACACAACACGTGGTATAGCTGAGGTGTTTTGGGCACACCTCCTTCCTCAGAGCCTGGGGGGGGGGGGGGGGTGCTTTAAGAAATACATTTTTAAATGATTTATTTTATAATTTTTTTTTTATTTTTTTTTACACTTTTCCTTTAAAAAACATTTTCTCATTACTTTTATTCCTGTCACAAGAAATGTAAACATCCCTTGTGATAGAAATAAGCAGTGACAGGTCCGCTTTATGTAGAGATCTGGTGTCAATAAGACCGAATCCACAACTCGGACTACTTTTATCAGTTAGAGAATCACTGGTTGAAAAAAACAATACCGGGGTTATGGCATATTGGGAAATAGCGTTATGTAAATTGTCAACATTTGGTTTGGTGGTTTCAATCATACCTTTAGAGGTGGACTTCTATGCACCAAGCATTTTTCAACATAAACATGTTTTATGTGACAGTATATGCATTTTGTGTGTATAAATACATTTGACATATTTTCACAATTTTTTTTTTTTGTCTCATATGTTGCAAAGTACTGTCATTTAAAGTCCTATTGGCATAAATAATAAAGATGACAGGCCACAAGGCATTTATAATTGCCAGTATACTAATACATTAACAATAAATTATTTGAATATTTGCGTCAATTATCCAATCACATGAAAAGCAATTTCCTGTGTACTTATTTCATCTGCACATGGTTGGAAACTTGAAGTGAACATTAGCAGTTTATTGTTTGAAGACTTTATTTACATGATAAACACAATTTTTTTATTGTGTGAAGATTCTCAACTCCTTTAGTAAATCAGCCTCATTGTCATTGCCTGGATTTACTGCAAGCCTAAAGCATTATAGAATGTTTTCATCATCGTCAAAATGATTATTATTCTCATCACCAAGGGGATGGTCATGGTCAGGAGATTGTCAACCCACAATCTAATCCTGCCTATAATCCCTGCCCACACACTAGCCCTGCCTGTAACCCCTTGTTTACACATTCATGTACAGTACAACAGGATCCCGCGGACTTCCGTCAAAACTCCGGCGGATTGTCCACCGGAAAAGTCTGGGTGTGTGTGGGCAAGTCCACACGTTCGTAAAGTCCGGCGGACCTCCGCTGGAAAGTCCGGCGGATTGTCTGGCGGACTTAGTCTGCCGGACAATCCGGCCGAAAAGTCTGATCGTGTGTACGCCGCATTATATGGTGTTTTGTCTCGATATATGGAATCGTTGAAAAACAAATAAATATGATATAAAAAAAAGAAAGAAAGAAGCTGGAACAGATCAGTGGCATTAAGATGCAAAAAAGGATGAAAAAAAGGTCAAAATGAATTTTTTGGTAAAAAAAAATGGCAGTTGTTTAAAAAACATGTACTTTTTAGCAAACAAAATGTCTTACAATTAGGCATTTAAGTCTACTTTAAGGGCACAATATTTTATCTGAAGTTTTTAAACTTTAATTTACAAATATAGGCCTTGGACATTTAAAGGGGTTGCAAAAAATTATTGCACACAATAAATTTAAATAAACAAGAAAAGGAACAAAAAATAAAACCTATGCATAGATAGCAATTTCATAACAGTCTTTATTTTTATGGAAATGAAATGGCTTCAACTTCTGAACAGTTTTCTAAATTATGCTAGCTAATAATAATTTCCTATTGATTATGTATTTTATACCCTTCTCTTTGGGAGAAAAGAAAAATGGGGTTTATTTAGAAGTAATTTCTCCCTATTTGCATACATTTCCCAGTGTGTACTTTCAAAATTTCCCAATTGTGAATGCACTTACTGTATTTAGTAAGGTTTCATACATTTCAGTATTTTTAGTTTTGTTCTCCTTCAGCTAAACCTGGTGTGGTTTGCACTGAAAGCAAATCTGTAATTTCTTAGATGGCAAGGGTTGTTTTTTTATGTTACCAGTATATTACCATTTTGACAAATAAACCAATATACTGTGACAAAAATGCCCTCTTTTTATTAACTTAAAATATCTGCGATGAGATTAGCACTTAAAATCTATGTGAAGATCTTAAGACCTCCCCTTAGGCCCCTTTCACACTGAGGCATTTTTCAGGCGCTACAGCGCTAAAAAAAGCGACTGTATAGCGCCTGAAAAAAGTGGGTCCTTTTACTCCAGTGTGAAAGCCCGGCTTTCACACTGGAGCGGTGCGCTAGCAGGGCGGTCAAAAAAGTCCTGCTAGCAGCATCTTTGGAGCGGTGAAGGAGCGGTGTATTCACCGCACCTATACCGCTCCTACCCATTGAAATCAATGGGGCAGCGCGGCTATACCGCTGGCAAAGCGGCGATTTGCGGGCGGTTTTAACCCTTTTTCGGCTGCTAGGGGGGGTTAAAACCGCACCGATATCGGCCGAATACCGCTGCTAAAACGACGGTAAAGCAGCGCTAAATATAGCGCTGCTTTACTGCCGACGCCCGCATCGCCCCAGTGTGAAAGGGGCCTTAAAAAATTAAGTAGACTTCCGGTTCCGGCGCCGTATGTGAGGGGAAGGAGAACTCGGCGGCTCCGCTCAGCCCGCAAATAATCCGGCATATTAAGCCTCGGCGCAGTCTCCGATCGGCAGGAAAAGCCGCCCCATCGCTCCAGCACGGCTCAGCAGATGGAGAGGTATCTCTCTCAGCCGCGCTCACGCTCCGGATCCAGATCAAGAGACGGCTCTCCCTCTCCCTCAGTGACACACGCAATACCCAAAATGGCCACCGCTCCTCAGTCAGTCACACACACTCAGAGCGCACAGCTGCTCGATATAAACTGCAGCTCCAGGGGGAAATCTCTCATTAATGAGGGAATGGACACCTCTATCCCAGGCAGTCAAACACATCCTGAGCCCCCTGAATCCACAGAATCCACTGACAAATTAGCACAGGCAGTGGCTGCTCTGCTCCTACCCACACTTACTGCTGCAGTTGATAAAGCAGTAACAGAGGGCATACAGCAATTGAGGAAGGAGCTAGGTGAACATACAAAACGACTTAACACGGCAGAACAGCGCATATCTTCCATGGAAGATGACCAATACAGCATGAACGCAGACTTGGAAAAATTCGTCCAGGACCAACAACGCCTACACGATCGCATGGAAGATCTCGAGAATCGCTCCAGGAGGAACAACCTGCGAATTATTGGCCTTCCAGAATCGCATAAGCAGGACACGTTACTCAATCTATGTAACACCGTTATACCGGAAGCCCTGGGTTTGAATCGTTACTGCACGGTGGAAAGAGCTCACCGAATTGGAGCTCCATCACACGACGACAAGCGTCCGCGACAGATAATTGCTAAATATCTCAATTACATCGATCGCACTGACATTCTCCAGAGCTTCAGAAGGTCAAGGTCAGTTATAGTGGATGGCCACAAACTACTACTTTTTGCAGACTACTCGGCAGAGGTATCACGCAAACGAAAAGAATACCAACCGATCTGTGCTGAATTATACAAACAAAACATCCGATTCACCCTGGCCTACCCGGCAACCTTGCGAGTTCAATCCCCGGACGGGGAGCAACTTACTTTCCAATCGCCGGCCAAAGCCAACGCATTTCTCTCCACTCTCCACACGTCCATGTCCACTTCTCCCGCATCTGCATCCTACGCTGACAAAGTGAAACAAGGACCAAGGGAACAGCGGAGTCCCAGGAAGGACCCACCTAAACGCCTGCGACCTGCTTCAATGCTAGTTCACTCTGATTACCGCTGACTCATCTTTCCAACCCCTGCTAAGGTTGTAACAAGATATGGGTAGGTTTCTTTCGATCCACGAATGTCTCCCCATCTATTCACTTAGACCGCCTCATTGGCGACAGGGCAGACTTCGCAACCTACCCTCGAACCTTTACTGTTAACAAGGTTAGATTATTATGGTTGGTAGTTACTTACTTATTTGAAGTCACGTATTGATGATTCTACTTATGGTTAGTGTAACGATTTGCAGTTTTATCTGACCCATTTAGAGAAACCCTATGCAACTTCCTCACGAACAATCATTAACTTCCACCCTCAGAGTCCTCGATTGTGGCGGATCGGCCACTCATAACTTCCCTTTACTCTAAGAAGGGCTACACCAGACCACTCTCCCCCCTTTCCCCTTATTCACTTCCGCAAGATGCAGGCTGACGACATGCCGAGTGAGATAGTTGCATACGGAAAAAAGAGAAGTCACAGATAATTGTCTATAGTTCCCTCCTATTGTCTTTGTTATCCCTCCCTATCTAACCCTATACCCCCCCCCCCCCCCCAGAGGAAGGAAGGTTCATTCGTACACTTGAACGTACAACTATCGTCCCACTTTTGATTGCGTTAACTTGGCCTTAGCTAACCATCAAAAGGCAAGACACATTGACATTGTCAGACGGCCTGCCTTTCCCACTTGAGCAATGCAATCCATGAATATATCATCCTGGAATGTGAAAGGGTTACGCTCTCCGGGGAAACGCATGGCGATCCTTCGTCAACTAAAAAGACTAAAAGTGGACATAGCCTTGATCCAGGAATCCCACCTGGAAGAACATGACTTCCCACGCATGAAGAAGCTGTGGGTAGGAACCGTACTAAGCTCGGCCTCTAACGGTCGAAAGGCAGGTACTCTCATTCTTCTACATAAAAGTTTAACATATGACCTACTCTCCATCGACAAAGATACGGAAGGCAGATTTATATCTATTCATCTCAAATTCGCCTCGGGCGATCTCAGACTGACCAATATTTATGCCCCAAATTCTCCAGACAAGATGTATTTTAGCGATCTGTCAGCAAGGCTGGCGAACGACCTCAGCACCCCACACCTCGTAGGAGGCGATTTTAACTCGACCGTCAATGACGGCGAGGACAGATCGAGCTCGACACATCGCCAAAAACCTCTCTCACCGACCCAACATACCCACCTCTACCACATGATACAGGCCCTCGGGTTAATTGATACCTGGAGACTCTCACATCCCTTAGGAAAAGAATACACTTTCTTTTCTTCAGTCCACAAGTCTTTTGCGAGACTAGATTATTTTTTTTGCACTCACTCTTTGATACACAATGTCAAGGAGACCAATATCCACGAATTAGTCATTTCAGATCATTCACCTATCACTGTTACTCTGGAGAATCTGAGAAACAGTCCGCAACACAGGCAATGGAGATTCCCCTCATACCTAACACACGATAATACCTTTCACCAGATGCTCAGCGCAGCATGGCTGGAGTATACACACAACAACATGCACATAAAGAATCCAAATTTATTTTGGGAGGCAGGCAAAGCATTTATGCGGGGAAAGATTATATCCTACACCTCCGCGCACAGAAAAAATGCATTAAAAAAATATCTAGAAGCTAGTACACTGGTACAAAGAGCTCAATCACAACTACAGGCGCAGAACACTGATGACAACCATAAAGCATGGACACACGCTAGGAATCTCTTCAATACATGGGCTAACAATATAGAACAGATGAAAATGTCCTACGCACAACTACAATTCCATAAACAGGGGAACAAAGCAGGAAAGTTGCTAGCTAGACTTACCAGGGGTATCTTTACACCTACTCACATAGTGACCCTACGTAATCCAGATGGCACTTTATCCACGTCCCCAAAAGACATCAACAAAACATTGGAACAATTTTACACGGACCTTTATACTCAAGATCCTATAGACCCTGATACCGCATCAAATTGGCTTGATGCCACACCTCTCCCCCAGATAGGCCCTAACCAACTGGAAAAACTGAACGCCCCAATTACCGAAGCAGAAATCACTAAAACCATTAATGGCCTAGCAAACGGCAAATCTCCGGGTCCCGACGGTTACACGGCCGAATTTTATAAGATCTTAAGAACTGATCTTACCCCCACGTTACTTACAGTTTACAACACGATTTGGACTGGGGGCCCATATCTCCCGACTGGGCACCAAGCTCATATAAAACTTATAGCTAAGAAAGGTAAGGACCCACAGGATCCTGGTTCTTATCGTCCTATATCCTTGTTGAACCTAGACTCCAAAATCTTATCCAAAATTCTAGCCACGCGACTAGCAACCATAATGCCATCACTTATACATCACGCACAATCAGGTTTTACCAAAGGCAGATCCGCTGCATCTAATATTAGGAAAGTTCTAGCCGCCCTGGAATTTGCCAAAAACCAGCCTAAGGAAGACATAGCAATTTTGACGTTAGACGCGGAAAAAGCTTTTGATAACGTGAATTTTCATTGGTTATCCTTGGTACTGCAAAAATTTGGAATTATAGGGCCCTTTTTACGATTCGTTCACAGCCTTTACTCCGCCCCCACGGCCACAGTAATTGCGGCGGGAGTGCAATCTAACCCAATACGTTTGCATAAGGGAACAAGACAGGGCTGCCCTCTCTCCCCCTTGCTGTTCAACCTAGCCATCGAACCCCTTTCCCGACACCTTAACAGCACATCCTCTATTCACGGGATTCCACTGTGTCCAGAAGATCTACGTGTTGCTCTATTCGCGGACGACATTATAATCTTCACCTCCTCACCACTCTCAGATATACCTGCTATTCAAGATATTTTTGAATCGTACCGTAAATGCTCAGGCCTGAAGATAAACTTCACTAAAAGCGAAATTCTCCCTCTAGGGTTTAAACCGCCAGCTTCCTGGCAAATATCATCCCCCTTCCGCATAAACAATAAACATATTACATATCTAGGTTTGCAGATCGGCAAAGAACCTTCCTCTCTCTACTCTTTAAATTACACTCCGCTGTTCGCTAGGATATTGGGAGAGCTGGAGGCCTGGGCGAAACTGCCGTTGTCGCTCTTTGGGAGATGTGCTCTATTCAAAATGGTTAGCTTTGCAAGACTATTGTACCCCCTCCAAACGTTACCGCTGCTATTGAAACATAAAGATGTACAAACTCTTAACAGGGCCATTTCAAACTTTCTCTGGAAAGGTGGTAAATCGAGAATAGCTCTAAATAAACTATATCTCCCAAAGAAGGATGGCGGTGCTAGTCTCCCCAACATTAGAGCATATAATATTGCATCAAAATAAACTGGTATGAAAATGGCTCGCCCTCCTACTATTCCACACCACCACTGCGCACAAAGAAAAATTAATTAAACACCTATGTGTATAAAAATAAACTAAGCAGCTACTTAAATAGATAAATAATGTAAAGTGATTTTAAATGAATAAAAACAGTAGCGCTAATAATCACAGTGTCTGTGAATAAACTAAATATTTAACCTGTGTAAACAATACTGAAAAATATGTATAAACAGTGCTAAAAAAACAACAACACAATTAATCACCTATATACATAAAGTGAAAAATTAAAGTGAAGTGTGATTATATATTTTTGCAGGTGTCCAAAAAAGGGAAACAAATCCAAACAAAAGTCCATAAACTGTTACTTATAGTGATAATGTTTCAAAAAGTGACAGAAAAGTGAATGAAAAATCCTGAAGCAAATAAAGTTTTGAAGTGTCTTTAAACAAAATTCTTGAAGTGACTTGAAAAAAATATCTTCCACCACACCACCTGTGTTCAGTGCTACCGCACCCTAAGGAATCGCACTCACCAGCAGTATATGCCTTGCACTCTCATGCTCGGCCAACTCGCTTAATAGCTCCACATGGGTCACAGATGGATCCAGACAGAATGTTAGATAATTGCACTCCACATATAAGGAAAAAAGAGATGCTTCCAATAGTGAGGTAGAGTAAACCATTTATTTCAACAGCACACAAAATTCCTCAACCATTGTACTCACATCCTTCATATAAAAATAAGGCACTTCAGCATAACTTTTCAACAGGAAACAAGGACCCAGCAGTGGTGACCCGATATATTATGGTCTCGGCGGACCCGGCGTTAATACCAATATGTCTCACCCTCCACGCTGTCTCCTTTCTCTTTCACTTCACACGGCACAGCACACCCAGTAACTGGAACGTTGAATGTTAAATGCTCCTCACAGTTGCCATGTAACCATACCCAGACATGTTTCACCGAAGTGGCTTAATCATTGAACCCCAATGATTAAGCCACTTCGGTGAAACATGTCTGGGTATGGTTACATGGCAACTGTGAGGAGCATTTAACATTCAACGTTCCAGTTACTGGGTGTGCTGTGCCGTGTGAAGTGAAAGAGAAAGGAGACAGCGTGGAGGGTGAGACATATTGGTATTAACGCCGGGTCCGCCGAGACCATAATATATCGGGTCACCACTGCTGGGTCCTTGTTTCCTGTTGAAAAGTTATGCTGAAGTGCCTTATTTTTATATGAAGGATGTGAGTACAATGGTTGAGGAATTTTGTGTGCTGTTGAAATAAATGGTTTACTCTACTTCACTATTGGAAGCATCTCTTTTTTCCTTATATGTGGAGTGCAATTATCTAACATTCTGTCTGGATCCATCTGTGACCCATGTGGAGCTATTAAGCGAGTTGGCCGAGCATGAGAGTGCAAGGCATATACTGCTGGTGAGTGCGATTCCTTAGGGTGCGGTAGCACTGAACACAGGTGGTGTGGTGGAAGATATTTTTTTCAAGTCACTTCAAGAATTTTGTTTAAAGACACTTCAAAACTTTATTTGCTTCAGGATTTTTCATTCACTTTTCTGTCACTTTTTGAAACATTATCACTATAAGTAACAGTTTATGGACTTTTGTTTGGATTTGTTTCCCTTTTTTGGACACCTGCAAAAATATATAATCACACTTCACTTTAATTTTTCACTTTATGTATATAGGTGATTAATTGTGTTGTTGTTTTTTTAGCACTGTTTATACATATTTTTCAGTATTGTTTACACAGGTTAAATATTTAGTTTATTCACAGACACTGTGATTATTAGCGCTACTGTTTTTATTCATTTAAAATCACTTTACAATATAATATTGCATGTCTGTTAAGAAATGGAATAGATTGGATTCTAAAATCATCACGTTACTCCAACTATGTTCTAGAGTCAGCAGTAGCACATCCATATGACCTGGCCGCTCTCCTCCACAGCAAACTACAAAAGACCCCAAATCATATTAAACAGAATCTCCTACTCAGAGACACAATTGTGGCTTGGAGAGAAGCAAGGAAAAAACTAGGTCTATCTCCACTAGTTTCAAAATTCTTACCGATTCAGAATAACCCTATGTTCTCATTGCACCTGCTATACGAACCATTCTCTAAATGGAAGGACAAAGGCTTGACCATGGCTTACTCTTTATACCAGGGGACAGACCACACCACCCTTAAACCATTTGAAACCTTAGCCGAAGAATACAATCTGCCCCCCCATCACTTCATCCACGTCATGCAATATGCAGACTTTATCAACAAGTCTTGCCCTACTAAAGCCCTGAGATTTAAGTCCTCATTCATCGACACCCTAATCACCGGAAAACGATACTCCATCTCGGATATATATCACCCTCTAAACGAAAAATACACCAAACCATTATACCTCACCTCAATGGCGTCTTGGCTCTCTGACTTCCCGGACAAAGTCGACTTAACCAACATCCTCAAAGGCTATTAGTTAACCAGGAAAATTACATGCTGTGAGACCTGGAGAGAAACTCAATTCAGGATAATACATAGAGCTTACTATCCCTTCTCTACATCTCTTCCCCCTCCGGCAGGTCCCTTCTGCCCGTGGTGCTTGTATCACAAACCATCTCTTCTACATCGTCTTTGGTCCTGCCCACAAATTGAGTCTTACTGGTCCTCCATCCTTCAATTCATCGGTGATTTGACCAACTTCACACCTGAAAAGGAACCGATGCTTCTGTTGTTTGGCTTCCCTCCTCACGGGGACATCACTGTTACTTCTGACAGAGCATTACCACAAGAACATTTACAATGGATACTTCTAACCTTACTTGTAGCCCGAAGAACTATCTTTAAACACTGGATCTCCAATTCACCTCCAGGATTACCCGAAATTGTCAATGAACTCAAAAATATTCTTTTCCAGGAGCAACTAGATAATACTCTTCCTGCACGTCAAACCACAAAGCATCCGAACATGAAGTGGTCGGCATTCACCGCACACTGCCTAACTGACCAGGAACAAAATCAGTTATCTTACAACTCGGGTCTCACCCCTGCCCATGGAATACCCAATGGCCAAACTTTTCCAGCTCTTACAAGGGTCCCCGACCCTAACACTGTAACCACTCGTCTTTCATGAACTCACCTCACCCTTCTGTTATCCTTCGATCCTAGGGTCTTTACATGGTAGCACTAAACTCGATCATTATTTACCTCGTACATTGTATACATGTCTCTTACCTTCTTATCTTCACCTGTTACCTCGAGAGAGCTAGACGACCAACGTCAAATGCAATGTAACACTTAATCAGACGTTTGCCTTCTATCTGCCTCTCCATTCCCCTCTTTCCCGCTTCCCTCACATCTCCCTCTTTACATGAAAAATGTCCTACCAACGGTTAGATAATCTTTATTTAATGTATGTAAAATACTTATGCAAAAATAACTTTTTGACGGTATCCATGTTTATCTTCAATAAAATATGTTTGAAAAAAAAAAAAAAATTAAGTAGTCACAGAGATTTTATAAGGTGATATCATCGTTTTCCCACGATAATCACATTTATTTTCACATTTATGTAATCTGCGTAAATGCACAACTGTGCAGCCTTTCTAAGCTAAGGCTCCCCTATGTCTGAGCATTGTGGTCTCTAATGCCAAACAAGAAGTGAAAACTTTTAATAAAATATTTTTTGGAAAATGATTCCCTAATGTGTGCTTTCATAATGCAACAGGCACAAGTTGACTGTCATGTACCTGGTGGTGCGAGCCCAAGTTTGCAGAGAGAGACCTCCCTTGCGTCTCCCACTCCTGGTTCCCTGGTAGGATGACAGGAGACCCAGGAGTGAGGAGGAGCACGGGTGCCTGGCAGGATCAACAGACCGCTGGAGCGACACAGGGTCAACTCAGCGGACAAGGTGGGTGAACAGGATCAGCACAGCAGACTGGATAGCAGAGTAGACTGGATAGCAGAGCAGGCTGGATCTGGATGGACAGGCAGGATCAGCCTAGCAGACTGGATAGCAGAGTAGACTGGATAGCAGAGCAGGCTGGATCTGGATGGACAGGCAGGATCAGCACAGCAGACTGGATAGCAGAGTAGACTGGATAGCAGAGCAGGCTGGATCTGGATGGACCGGCAGGATCAGCACAGCAGACTGGATAGCAGAGCAGGCTGGATCTGGATGGACAGGCAATATCAGCACAGCAGACTGGATAGCAGAGAAGGCTGGATCTGGATGGACAGGCAGGATCAACACAGCAGACTGGATAGCAGAGCAGGCTGGATCTGGATGGACAGGCAGGATCAGCACAGCAGACTGGATAGCAGAGCAGGCTGGATCTGGATGGACAGGCAGGATCAGCACAGCAGACTGGATAGCAGAGCAGGCTGGATCTGGATGGACAGGCAGGATCAGCACAGCAGACTGGATAGCAGAGCAGGCGGGATCTGGATGGACAGGCAGGATCAGCACAGCAGACTGGATAGCAGAGCAGGCTGGATCTGGATGGACAGGCAGGATCAGCACAGCAGACTGGATAGCAGAGCAGACTGGATCAATACAGGTAAGCTGGTTCAGAAAAGCAGACAGGGCCTCAGAGCGGACCGGATCAGTACAGGGGATCTGGTTTAGCACAGGAAACAGGACTTCAGAGCAGACTGGATCAACACAGGTAATCTGGTTCAGCACAGGAAACAGGACTTCAGAGCAGACTGGATGAATACAGGTAATCTGGGTCATCAGAACAGGCCGGGTCAGATATCAGGCTGGCAGCAAAGTACAAGGGGATAAAGCAGAAGGGTGGTCACAAACAAGCCAAGGTCGGGTGCAGGCAGATAGCTGAATGGTCACTGGCAGGCCGGGTCAAACAGGACAGAGGTATCAGGATCAGGTTACAGTCACCACAACGCTGTAGTGCAGACAGCGGGGACCGTCTGCTCAGGCCGGGTTTAAATAGGCTACCTGGCACCAACAAGAGCGCGCACCTGTCTAACTGTTCGCGCGCCCGTGCGCGGCCGCACACGTGCGCGTGCACCGGCACGCATGCGCAGTGGCGCCTGTGGGCCAGGACGGCCAGGGTTCAGGTTTCTGGCAGGATCTTCATGACATTGACTATATAAGACTATAAGTCATATATAGTCTAATGTCAGACAAAATAAGTAGTGAAACATGATGCATCATGAGAAGAAGGTGTGGTCGTAGCAGCTTAAAGTGATTGTAAGGTTTCGTTTTTTTTTTTTTTTTTAAATAACAAACATGTCAATCATACCTACACTGTGCAGTTCGTTTTACACAAAGTGGCCCGGATCCTCGACTTAATGCTTCATAGGATGCATTAAGGTGAAAAAACTTGAGGGTTTACAACTCCTAGTAGATAAATGTAACTCATCCTGCACAAACAAAAGCATATATGTATGTATGGCTAGGTCAGTTCAATCACTAAATGCAGCCTTGGAGGGCTTCAGTATGGTAGCTAGACAGGCATCAAATCCAAATGTGGAGGATGCCATTTTTTTTTTAAATATATATATTTTTTTTTTTATATTTCTTTAATTAAACTTATCAATACATCTCAGTCCTTTAAGTTTTTGACAGTTCCAATTTTGGGAATCCTGGAGGGACAAGACTTTTTTAATATGGTCTTGGTTTAATCCAAGCATTTATATTCAGGTTATTTTGTCCTACCTATAGTGTCTTGCAAAAGTATTCACCCCCCCCTGGCTTTTACCTATTTTGTTACATTACAGCCTTTAGTTCAATGTTTTTTTAATCCGAATTATATGTGATGGATCAGAACACAATAGTCTAAGTTGGTGAAGTAAAATTAGAAAAATATTTCCATAAAACTATTTTTCAGAAATAAAAAACTGATATTTGGCATGTACGTATGTAATCACCCTCTCTGTTATGAAGCCCATAAAAAGCTCTGGTGCAACCAATTACCTTCTTAAGTCACATAATTAGTAAAATGATGTCTGCCTGTGTGCAATCTAAGTGTCACATGATCTGTCATTACATATACACACCTTTTTGAAAGGCCCCAGATTCTGCAACACCTAAGCAAGAGGCACCACTAACCAAACACTGCCACAAAGACCAAGAACCTGTCCAAACAAGTAAGGGACAATGTTGTTGAGAAGTACAAGTCAGGGTTAGGTTATAAAAGAAATATCCAAATCTTTGATGATCCCTAGGAGCACCATCAAATCTATCATAACCAAATGGAGACTCCCAAAATGTATGGGGGAAGGTACTCTGGTCTGACGAGACTAAAATTTTACTTTTTGGCCATCAAAGAAAACGCTATGTCTGGCGCAAACCCAACACATCACATCACCCAAAGAACACCATGTTTTTCAGCAGTCAGGACTGGGAAACTGGTCAGAGTTGAGGGAAAGATGGATGGTGCTAAATACAGGGATATTCTTGAGCAAAACCTGTACCACGGAGGTTCACCTTTCAGCAGGACAATGACCCCAAACACACTGCTAAAGCAACACTTGAGTGGTTTAAGGGGAAACATGTAAATGTGCTGGCATGGCCTAGTCAAAGCCCAGACCTCAATCCAATAGACAATCTGTGGTCAGACTTAAAGATTGCTGTTCACAAGCACAAACCATCCAACTTGAAGAAGCAGTTTTACAAGGAGGAATGGGCAAAAATCCTAATAGTAAGATGTGGCAAGCTCATAGAGACTTATCCAAAGTGACTTGGAGCTGTGATAGCCGCAAAAGGTGGCTCTACAAAGTATTGACTTTAGGGGGGTGAATAGTTATGCACATTGACCTTTTCTGTTATTTTGTCCTATTCGTTGTTTGCTTCACAATAAAAAAAAAAAAAAATCTTCAAAGCTGTGGGCATGTTTTGTAAATTAAATGATGCAAATCCTCAAACAATCCATGTTAATTTCAGGTTGTGAGGCAACAAAACATGAAAAATGACAAGGGGATGGATACTTTTGCAAGGCACTGTATATGCATTTTTTCTAGTGTTGTACTGAATTGCATCGGGTTATTATTTCTTTGGTGTATCCTGACAGCTAGTGTCGATTTTGGGCCACTAAAACGTGTTAATTTACGTAAACTGTCCTCACCTCCTGTTTAGTGTTAGTTAGTTCAGTCCTAACTAGACCCTCCCTGTTTCTTGCATGTTCCCTCACTCAGTGTTAGAACTTTGCAGAGACAGGGCTTAGGAAAGTTATTGTGTTCTTATACTTCAAAACACTGGAAAAACATTCTCTGTACTGCAATTAACCAAAGTAAAATTGTGTTGGTTTCAACTTCTGCATCTTACTGAGGAGTTAAGCTGACTGTGGGTGATGCCAAATCAGCAGATGATCATACTGTCTGGAAAGACTGGGTCTAAGAAGGTATGTCAATGCATAAAGCAGAATTTGAAACAGAATACGAGTGATCTGAGTTATTTAGGTGTATCAAATGTGCGGTTAAAGATTTGTAACAATTTCACAGACAGAGAATGCAAAATAAGCAGCAAGACTTCCTGACAGTTTATGACCACTAGTATCCAACTGGTAAAACTGCACTTTTAAAGTATATGTAAACCATCACCTTTCCAAACAACCCACTCAGTTTAAAAATAAATAAAAGGCAAATCTTTTGTGTATAGATATAAGATAAACATTATAAATATTTCCCAACCCCCCCCCCTTTTTTTTAAGTGATCACATACCTTCTAATCTCAGCTGCATAGAGAGTTGGAGGAGGAGAAACAACAGCACATTGGTCTCCCCAGTGAATGAGTGTGCAGGAGGGATGTCAGGACAAGTCTGATCATTGGAGAACAGACAGCATAGCTAAAGAACTGACCACGCTGTGCTCTCATGCCTCTTGTGGTCAGTTTTTAAAAGTAAAACAGAGGGACTGAATTGAAGAGAATGGCTCACACCGAGGTAACGAAAAGTCCTTTTATTTTGTAATCCCTTGAAAGTACATGACACACAGCACAGCAGCCGGTACAAAGGTTGACGCATTTCACACAACTACATTGTGCTTACTCATTATGGTTATGAGTAGGGTTGAGCGAACCCGAACTGTAAAGTTCGGGTCCGTACCGGACTTTTGGGTGTCCGGGACCCGGACCCGAACCCGAACTATTGGCTGTAAGTTCGGGTTCGGGTCCGGGGTTCGGCGATGTATTGGGGCCTTTTTAAGAGCTGCAGGGCAGCCAATCGACGCTAGTTTCACTAGTGTGCCCTTAGAAGCCATCACAGCCATGCCTACTAATGGCATGGCTGTGATTGGGCAGTGCAGCATGTGACCATGCCTCTATATATAGTCCAGACACACAGCACACAGCGTCATTCTGCTATAGACAGGTTCCTGTGCTGCTAAGAGAGAGGATTTTAGGAGTTAGTGTGATAAAGTCAGTCAGTCAGTCAGTCCACATTCCTTTAATTTTCTTCAAATTAGTTAGATCAGTGAGCGATCTAGATAGCTAGAGTAGAGTAGGGAGTTTATTTATTAAGGAAAAGAAAGAAGCAGAGAGAATTATTGAAGAGATTCCTAAAACAATTGTACCCTGGCTGGGGTGCAGTGCACAGTCTTTTAACAGTGCCATGAGGCCAGTGCCAGACAAAATATAAAAGTTTTACCTGCAAGCTCAGTGCACCATTACTGCACTGCATATAGTAAGAGATACACCATAGTCTGTGTGTATTCTGCTATTGGAAAAACATTGCAAAAATTTTTTATTTTGCTGTGTTTTTTTTACCCCAATAGCATTTTCTGCGTGTTCATACATGCTTTAGATACTATCCGTGTATTCTGATATTGGAAAAACATTGCAAATAAATTTAATTTTGCAGTGTTTTTTTTTTTTCCCCCAATAGCATTTTCTGCGTTTTCATAAATGCTTTAGACACTATCCGTGTATTCTGATATTGGAAAAACATTGCAAAAAAATTTAATTTTGCAGTGGTTTTTTTCCCCAATAGCATTTTCTGCGTTTTCATAAACGCTTTAGACACTATCTGTGTATTCTGATATTGGAAAAACATTGCAAAAATGTTTTATTTTGCTGTGTTTTTTTTATCCCCCAATAGCATTTTCTGCGTTTTCATAAACGCTTTAGACACTATCCGTGTATTCTGATATTGGAAAAACATTGCAAAAAAAACGGAAAATTGTATCATACTTACCGTAATTTTCCTTTCCTGGTGCCTATCCATGGCAGTATACCTGTGATAGCTCCGCCCCGGAGTCCTCCCCTCAGGATAGTTAATAGCTTATAAAAATGACCCCCGTGTCCCTCCTTAGCATTCTCCAATTATATCGAATACCAAAGAAGGGAGGGCCATGTATACTGCCATGGATAGGCACCAGGAAAGAAAAATTACGGTAAGTATGATACAATTTTCCGTTTTCCTGGTGCCTCCATGGCAGTATACCTGTGATACAATAAATAGCTGAAAACAAGGGTGGGTACCGCTTCAAAGAAAATTTTATTTAAGGACCAGCTACAGCTGACTCAATTGTCCTTCTTCCGAATTCCACCGAAGTGAGCGCCCCTGGGTCAATCCTATAGTGTCGCCCATGTGGCTGCTCTGCAAATGGTCTCCAAGGATACGCTTGCCCTTGCTGCCCATGATGAAGCAACTGCCCTTGTAGAATGGGCTTTAACCATTGGTGGATCCAGCCCTCTTGCCCTATACACCTTATGGATTAATTTACAGATCCAAGAAGCAATCGTTCTAGTTGTAGCCTCCTTCCCCCTGCTTCTGCCCCATGGTAGTATGAATAGCCTGTCTGATGTTCTGAAGGGGTTTGTGACCTGCAGGTATTGTGTTAGCACTTTGGAAATGTCCAGTTCCTGTAGTGTTCCTGAATGAGGATCTGTAAACGTAGGTAGTGCCCAGGCCTCTGAGAGAGTGGCACGGGATGAGACCTTAGGCACAAAACCTTGCACCGTCCTTAGTTCTACTCTATCCGGGAAGAAGGCTACGTGCTCTTCCCCTGCACCTAAAGCTTGCAATTCTGACGCCCACCTTCCTGAAGTTATTGCCACCATGAAGACAGTCTTAAGAGTCAAGTTCCAAAGTGACGCGGTTTCCAGAGGGATGAATGGTTGGGCCATCAGACCTTCCAGGATTAGAGGTAGATCCCATGCTGGGAAGGCTCGTTTTGATGGTGGGCGAATCTTTTTGACTGCTTTCAAGAATTGGGCGATGAGAATGTCTTCTGCCCACCGCTTCTGGGTACTTGCGGAAATTGCCACCACCTGAACCTTTAATGAGCTGAGGCCCAGATCTAATCCCGACTGCAAAAACTCTAGGATTACTGCAGTAGACGGCCTTGTTGGGTCTGCCTGCCTGTCTTCCGAAAATTGTTTGAACCTATTCCATATCCTAGAGTAAATGTAGTTCGTAGAGGGCTTCCTAGCTTTTAAGAGAGTTGAGATCACCCCTGCCGAGCATCCCATGGATTGGAATCTTTCCCGTTCAAGATCCAGACATGAAGGTTCAACTTGTGTGGTGCTGGATGAATGAACTTCCCCTGTGAGAGCAGTTGTGGGAATACCGGAGTTTTGAGCGGGGCACATAAGCTGAGGTTCATTGCCCAAGAGAACCATGGCCTCCTTGGCCAGTAGGGAAGGATTGCCACCACCGTGACTGGCTCCCTTGTTAACCGGAGCAGGAACTTCATGATTAACGGTCTTGGAGGAAAGGCATACGCTGTCTTGCAAAGCCATGGGCTCGATAGAGCACCCACTGCTTCCGCCTCGGGATGAGGTAGGCGTGATATGAATCTCGGTAGCTTCGCGTTCACTGAGGAGGCGCATAGGTCTATTTCTGGGGGATTCTGACGGTCCATGATCCAGTTGAACACTGCCGGGTGTAGGGCCCATTCGTTGTTGCTCTGAAAGCAGCGAGATAGATGGTCCGCCTGCTGGTTCAGATGGCCTGGGATGTAGACTGCCTTCAACTCTGTCATGTTCTTGTCCGCCCACAGCATAATAGGTTCCACTTTTTTTAACAATGAGATGCTGTGGGTCCCTCCCTGCCGCTGAATATAGGCTACCGCCGCTCTGTTGTCTAATCGGACCAGGACTTGTTTCTGTAGCAGATGTTTCCCCAGATTCAATAGAGCCAAGTAAACCGCCCTCAACTCCAGGATATTGGAGACTATTCCCTCTGTGGGAACTTCCCATTTCCCCTGTATCTCCAGGTGATCGCAGTGTGCTCCCCACCCTCTTGAACTCGCGTCTGTGGTAAGAATGGTCCAAGAGGGGGATCGCAGGAGACGGGGTTTCGAGATGAAATCTTCTTTTGTCCACCAGAGAAGGCCCCTCTTCATGGGAGCTGAGATCAGTATCATTTGGTGCAGTGACTTCCTCCTCCACTGTGTCAAGAAGCCCCACTGAAAGGTCCTCAAATGCCAGTGGGCCCAGGGTACAATTGGTATGCATGCTGACAATCCGTCACTTGTAGATGGGACAGAGATCTTACGTGTACCACTTTCTGAGTAATCGCCATTACCTTCTGAGGGGGAAGGCGAACCGTACCTGCCTTGGTGTCGAAGAGGGCCCCCAGATAGATCATTGCTTGAGTTGGGGCAAGGACACTCTTCTTGGGGTTTATTAGCCATCCAAATTCTTCTAGGGTAGCCAGAAGCACCTGTCTGTGCCCTAGCAGCTGGTCCGGGCCGGATGCTAGGAGAAGAATGTCGTCTAAAAAATGGAAGACACGAAGACCCTTTTGCCTGAGAGGTGCCAGAACTGCTATCAGTACTTTTGAATAAATTCTGGGTGATGTGCATAGGCCAAACGGAAGGCATTGAAATTGGAGGTGTGCTGAGCCAACCGCTACTCTCAGGTATTTCTGGAAAGCCGGTAGAATGGGCACATGGAAGTACGCATCTTGTAAATCCACCGAGATCATCCAGTCTCCTGGTAGGATCGACTGGATGATAGTCTGTAGGGACTCCATTTTGAAAGAGTCGAGCTGAATAAAACGGTTTAGTCTCTTTAGATCCACTACCGGTCTCCACTCTCCTCCCCTTTTGGGGGTGAGAAAGAGCGGAGAGTAGAAACCTGTGAATCTCTCGGAGGGAGGGACAGGTATTACCGCCTGCTGAGCCCCCAGGAGTTGGAGGTACCTTTGCAGCGCTTCTGCCTTTTGAGGCGATGTCGGAACCCTTGTTGGGCTGAATGAGTCCTGTGGAGGCCCTTCCAGGAAAGTCCAAAAATGTCCAAACCTGACCGTAGAGACCACCCACGGGTCTCTGCACTTGTGTCTCCAGACCTCCGCAAACTCCCTCAATCTGGCCCCTACTGGTGAGGGTGGGTTCTTGTCAAAAGGACTTCGTCCCCTCTGGGGCACCGGGGAGACTTCTCTGTTTGTTCACTTTTAAAAAGGTCGCCTGGGTACTTCTCCAGTTCTTTTTGGAGTCCCTGTTTTGCCGGAAATTATTAAAGTTCTTGTTCCTGGACCACTGGAACTTGGAAGAAAATACCCGAGAGCGTCTTACTCTCCTATCTTGGTGGAGTAACCCCAATTTCCCCCCGGTCACTCTCGAGATCGCCTTCTCTAGCTTCTCCCAGAAAAGCGTCTTCCCATCATACGGAATTTTGCACCAATTCTGTTTTGATGCCGCGTCCGCTGCCCACGGCTTCAGCCATAACGCCCGTTTGGCCATGACCGCGTGCAGCATCGCTCTGGCCGAATATCTCATAGAATCGATCGCGGCCTCTCCAATAAAGTCGGCTGATAATTTGAGCTCATCCAAGGCCTTTATAATATCTTCTTTTGGCACATCTTCCCGAATGGCCACCTCGATATTTTCGGTCCATACCTTGACTGCGCTAGACACTGAGGCCAAGGCGATCGCCGGCCTACAGGCCCCACCCGCTAATTGGTAAGTTTTCCTCAGATCGGCGTCTATGCGCCTGTCAAGCGGGTCTTTAAAGGATGTTGAGTCTTCCATCGGTAAGGTGACATTCTTGGCCAGACGCACTACCGCAGCGTCAACTATTGGGGCAGTATCCAGGAGAGAAGCATCCGATTCTGCCAACGGGTAAAGTTTCTGAAGTTTGTTCATGGAAAAACGTTTATCCATTCGCTTCCATTCCCCCTCCACTAGATCTTTCAGTTCTTCCAGGAAGGGAAAGAAGTTTTGTTTTTTCTTCAGAAATGGGAAGAAAGACTTGTTTTTCTTGGGGGGCTCCTCTGCTTCCTCCCAACCAATGGCTTGCTTGACTGCCGCCACAAATGGCTGGACTAGCCCAAAATTGAAGCTGGAGGGGTCTGATTCATCCAGAGAATCATCCGAGTCGCCCCTATCGCCTACTGCGGGAGGAAGATCCCGAGCGGGGCCCGCCCGGTCCGCGGACGGGCCTGGAGTGGCTGTATCTGAAGGCTGTACCTGGGCACCAGGGATATACTGCATAGCAGGGTTTGATTGCATTTCCACCAGAGAGTCCTTGACTACCCTTTTGATTAGGTCTGTGACCTGGTCCACTTCGGCCCTCTCCTGGCTAGCGTACCCCTGTAAACAGTCTCTGCAGATTCGTTTATCTGGTAAAGGGGCCGCCCCACATGCTCTGCATTCCCCTCTTCCAGATGGACTGATGGATCTGTGCCTTTTGGAAGAGGATTTCCCTTTGGAATGGTGTCGGGAACTGGCTGAGCGACTGTGCCCTGAGCTAGGGTGGGAGCGTCCACTGTGGTGGCCAGAAGTCTGGTTAGACGTATTTTGGTGTATAGGGCTGAAACGAAAGTAACAGCACAAGGCACTCTTTTAGAATCTTTTTTTTTTTTTTTTCTCCATATATACACACATATGTACAACCGACCTCCATGTATGGAAGCATACATATATATATATATATATATATATATATATATATATATATATATATATATATATATATATATATATATATATATATATATATATATATATATATATATATATATATATATATATATATATATATATATATATATATACGGACACACACTCCATACATGGCTGCACGTGCCCTTACCTAAGGAAGCGAGGGTCTTGATCGAAAGGCGGCTGGCTCATTTTTGCAGAGGCGGGCAAGGGCAGATAGGTGACTGGACAGAGACTGAGAAATAGACGGAAGGACAGATGAATAAAACATGCTACTGCCTCCCAAGGCTAAATATATATATGTATATATTTATATATCTCTGCCCCCCTCTCTCTCTTCTCTCTCTTCACCAAGAACATATCCCCGCCATAGAGTAGAAAAAGTGTAAAATTTTAATCTATGTATATATCAAAAAAAACATTTAATAGATAGGGAGCCTCCAGAGGAAGAGATTTCACTTACTTTTGACCAAGGCAGAGCAGCGCAGGAGCACTCTTCAGGTGTGACCTGTTCCCAAGAGAGCCTGCTGCCTACTGAGCCCACTGACTTTTAAATATGAGAAGGGGGAGGAGACTTCCGCCGTCTCCCGCCCCCCCTCCATGTCAGGTTAACTAAGGGAAAGAGAATAGCTCTTTTCCCACACCCAAGATGGCGCCGTCCACATCCGCCATAGAGATAAAGCT
This sequence comes from Lithobates sylvaticus, assembly GCA_028564925.1. Classification (NCBI taxonomy): domain Eukaryota; kingdom Metazoa; phylum Chordata; class Amphibia; order Anura; family Ranidae; genus Lithobates; species Lithobates sylvaticus. Next base: position 116,796,953 of record CM053036.1, read on the forward strand.
ATGCAGAGGGACAGCGCTCCGCGCTCTAGCGCTTGCCTAGGAATTCAAACTCCAGTAATACATGTGGAACATAGCCTAGGTATACCCAAAGGGATGAAGGGAAGGGAGTGGGAAGAAAGAAAGAGAAAGGCTCCCATGAGCCCCTACCTGCCTCCACGGAGCCCAGCAATGCCTGTCTGCAGTCTGTCGCCCCAAATTAGGAAGCTGCTGCTACCCCAAAAGACCCTCAGAAGGGGTTCCCCGCTTATCAGCGCTGTTAGCAACCCAAGACCGGGGACTGCATCTGGGAGAGGCCTGAACCCAGACGGAAGCTGCACAGGGCAGAGGTAGGACACGCACAGAATACTGTCCTTCAGGTATGAGGAAAAAAAGGAGAATGCTAAGGAGGGACACGGGGGTCATTTTTATAAGCTATTAACTATCCTGAGGGGAGGACTCCGGGGCGGAGCTATCACAGGTATACTGCCATGGAGGCACCAGGAAATTAAATTTTGCGGTGTTTTTTTTTCCCCAATAGCATTTTCTGCGTTTTCATAAACGCTTTAGACACTATCCGTGTATTCTGATATTGGAAAAACATTGCAAAAATTTTTTATTTTGCAGTGTTTTTCTTTTCCCAATAGCATTTTCTGCGTGTTCATAAACGCTTTAGACACTGTACGTGTATTCTGCTATAGACAAAAACACCCATTTAGGGCGAGATCATACATTTTGAAAATATGAGGAGATCATCAAAAAGGGGACGTGGCCCGGGTCGTGGTGCTGCTGGTGGCGCTCCTGTTGCAGGGAGAGGACGTGGTCGATCTGTGTCAGCCGCCAGTGTATTATCTGAACGTGTATTTAGCATGGCAGGGGGCGTTATCACAGACAAGCGCAGCCGCCTGTCCAGAGCCAATGTGGACAAGCTCACGTTCATTAAAATGAACCAGGCATGGATCCCACAGGACTTGGCCGTACCTTGTGCAGAATAGACACATATACCGGTGTTCTGACGAAAACTGTCTTGCTATCGCATAGTGTCCGGCCACTTACTGCGCAGGTGCAGTGCTTGCGCAGTACGGAGGACAAGTAGATTCACAAAATCTCCAAAGATGAACGTCGCCTGCTCAGTGAGTGCAGGTTCAAGCCCGACCATCCAAGTGGACATACGGTAGCACATAGTAACAGGGCCCCTCACGGGCTCACTTGGCTAGGCTTCAACCTTGGATGATGTGGCTTGAACCTGGAGTCACCGCGCATCGTCTTCGGAGAGTTTCAAAATCCCCTTGTCCTACGTACTGAGCAAGCGCAGTACAGGGCGGACACTATGCGACGGGGACAGAATTCGACACATCATTCACCACTAGCCTTACCCAGCCATTGTTGTATTTTTCAACCAGTGTTGGTTACCTCGTCCTCCTCCACCGCTGCTTCCACCTACACCGCCACATCCACCGCCACATCCACCGCCACCTCAACCTCCTACTCCATGTGAACCTCGTCCTCCTAGGTCAAGATTATGATTTTTTCATTTTTTTAATTTCCAAGTATTTTTTTTTCCCACTATCTTATCCATTAAATTGAATAATTTTTTCCAGAAAGTGCGTATTCTGGGGTATTCCCACCATATGTGCGGCATCGTGCCGTTGAGTTTCTGAGGTTCTTAATGACTTCCTGTACCTCTTCTGCTGAGAAGGGGGCCTCCAGCATTTTATTTTTATTTTTTATTTTTTTATGTTATTTTAAGTTATTTCCCTATCCACATTTGTTTGCAGATCACTTGCCATGCTCTTAACAACATTTTGTTGCCATTTGCAGCCCTCTAGCCCTTTCCATGACTTTTTTACAGCCATTTTAGTCTTCAAAAGTTCGGGTCCAAATTGACTTCAATGGGGTTCGGAGTTCGGGGTCAAGTTCGGGTCAAGTTCGGTCCCGAACCCCGACTTTTTTCCGAAGTTCGGCCGAACCCGCCGAACCCGAACATCCAGGTGTCCGCTCAACTCTAGTTATGAGTAAGCACAAGTAGAAGGAGAAGGATAGACATTACATACACTGTGAAAGGCAAAGGCATTAGCAATACTCCATATTGTTATTACCCCCAGCCACAACAACACATTGTGATATGGAAAGAAGAAATGGAAATCAACAGTTTTTTAAAAATGTGTCATTGTTTGCAACTTCCAATTGAAAACACAAAATTATTTGTATATGTAAAAACATTTTTGTATAATAAAATACATGAGTGCTATATCATCTGACATGCTCTACTGCCTACTTTTCACAGTTATTTTTCCCTTGGGGAGATCAGTTTACTTCCTCTTTGTTAAATAACCATGTTGCAGTGGTAAAAACATAGTATTTAATTTCTTAGCGTAGATAAGTCCTCCAGCAGATTGTACAACGTATATTGAATTTACGGATTATATTTTTTTGCACTTGTCACAGTCTGGGGTCAGGTCTGGAGACTAGTAGCTATAGCAGTAGATAGACTCCCACTGACCAGCAGGATAGGTTCACCCTAGGTGCAGTACTAACTGGCATGTGGTGTATTTTGTTTTTTTGCTGCCCTAGGCAAGACTAAAATCAGGCACCCCCCCTGTGTCTACCGTTCTTGTCTCAGGGTCTGATGGGGAACCTGCAGCTGTTCTCAGTAAACAGCTGTGGCTTCCTCATCAAACCCTGAGACATGATTTGTCCAAGTGCCATATAAAGAGTTACTGCCCATGATCTGATGTTCGCGGTGATACCTCACACTTTTTTTTTTTTTTTCAATTATAAATTGTTTTATTTATTTTTTATTTTACACTGTTGCTTTTTATTGCTGTCTCAAGGAATGTAAACATCCTTGTGACAGCAATAGGTATGTGACAGGTACTCTTTATGGAGAGATCTGGGGTCTATAAGGCCCCAAATCCCTCCTCTGCACTTAAAAGCATTTTTGAATGCTTTAGATTTTAAAAAACAGGTGCTAATGGTTTCCGAGTAAACCGGAAGTGATGTCATGTCATCACTTCTAAATTTACTGTTACGAATAGCCGATCGAAGCCAATCCTGGCTTTTTTTGGCTGTCCGGCCAGCCAGCGGACATGACGTCTGGTTGCTTGGGTCTCCTGGTGGGACAGGAGAGACACAGAGAGCCGCAGAAGGCAGTAGGAGGGGAGAAAGTCCCCTTCCGCTACTTGTAATAGCAATTAAGCAGCTAGAAAGCTGCTCCGATTGCTATTACAAGAGATCCAACCCCCGGTTCTAAAAAAACGATACTGGGGTGATGCCGTACAACCACCGAAAGGATAGGAAGTGTAGGAAGGATAGGAAGAGCCGCCTCTGCCCATCTGCCTGGGGGTGGCGCTACCCCCTTGAAAAGGCAAATGCCATGTTTGCCTTGTGGTAGATAAGCCCCTGCTAACTGGTATTCACCAGAACCCCTGATGGTGGAGATGGATTTTGCTGTGTCTTAGTACCAGTTACCAGTCCTCAGGATTGCCCCACCAGGAGGAGGAGATATGCATATTAGAAGGAAGGTCTAATGCGTATGCCACTGAGTTAATCCTGCAAAGAATACGGAAAGGCCCAATAAACCGAGGTGCGAACTTCAGAGAGGGAATGCAAAGTCAGAGGTTGCGAGATGACAGCCAGATCCTGTCCCCAACCTGATAGGAAGGCGCAGGCAGGCATCTGCGGTCAGCATGGAGTCTGTACCTATCATTACCATGTCGCAAACCCTCCTGGACTTGTGCCCAAGTGGAACGAAGACCACAGAGATGCTCCTCTAACGCAGGAATACTCTGCGAAACAAATGAGTCAGGCAACATGGAAGGTTGGAAGCTATAAACGGGAACAATCAGGAAGCAGAATTCAAGGCACTATTGTGAACGAACTCCGCCCATGGTAAGAGGTCTGACCAGTTGTTATGATGGTCAGTTGTTTGTGGAGGCAAACTAACAGCTTGACCTTTGTCAAAGACATCGCTAAAATTGCGGTACTCCTCCGGCAGGGAGGAGACTGAAGAGGTGCACAGGACTTTGGCTACCTTCTGGAAGCATGTCTTACTGCATTGTGGCAACCAGAAGGGAACCTCAGCATGGAACCAATCCAAAGAGGGGTTGTGCCTCTGTAACCAAGGATAACCAATAACCAGCGGAAACTTAGGTGAGGAAATAACTTGGAATTGGAATATCTTATGGTGAAGAGCCCCTACGCCATGGACAATGAAACCATCTCATGAGTCGCATGGGCAGGCTGTAGAGGTCTCCCGTCAAGAGCCTCAATGGCAAGTGGAGTGTCACGCAGCTGCAGCAGGATCGAGTGCTTCGATACAAAGGCAACATCAATGAACAGGCCTGCAGTCCCAGAGTCGATTAGAGCCTGTATCTCGACGGACGACTCAGCCAAAGAAAGGGTAACCGGAACCAGGGACTTATCCTTCTGGATAACTGGGGACGAAACAACGCCACCTAAGGTCTGTGACAAGACCTCAAGGTTCGGGCATTCCCTGGACGGGTAGGACAAGACTTCAAAAAGTGACCTGCCTGGCCACAATAAAGGCTCAATCTCTCCCTCCTCCTAAGGGTTCTCTCATCCACACAGAGACGTGTGAAGCCCAAGTGCATGGGTTCATCTACCACTGACCGACTTGGTACCAGGAGGCTTGGGAGGTGAGGGAGGCAAGGGTGGGACTGCAAAGCTTGGAGACAAATGTACAGGAGGCTGCCGCAAGTGCTCCTTAAAAGAGAGTCTGGAGTCAATGAGGATGGCAAACGTGATCGACTTCTCCAGCCCAGTGGTTATATCTCAGGTGCTATCTCATCCTTGATGGTATCCGAGAGACCATGAGAAAAAGCAGCCACGAGGGCCTCATTGTTCCAAGCAACCTCTACTGCCAGAGTATGGAATTTAATGGCGTAATCAGCAACAGTTCTAGTACTCTAATGGACATAGCAGCAAAAACAAAACATGCGGGAACGTTAAATACCCTTTTAAAAGAAGCCACAAACTCAGGGTAACTCAAGACAACAGGTTTTTGCGTCTCCCATAGAGGGTTTGCCCAGGCCAAGGCTCTCTCAGAAAGCAAAGATATCACAAAGCCTACTTTGCTTCTATCCATGGGAAATGCCTGGGGCAGCATCTCAAAGTATTTCTCAACCTGGTTGAGAAACCCTCTGCATTGGACTGGATCACCCCCCAAATTACTGGGGAAGCGGAGTGGAACCAGACATACCTCTTATAGAGGTAATACTCAAGGCGGGTGCCTGCACAGAGACTGGAGCAGTAGCAGGGACGGCCTGAAACACAGTTTTTTTCCCGAAAAGCCACAGTGGGAGATTCCAGGTAAGCCGTGTGACTCAGAAGCGTTTGTAATGCCATGGCAAACTGATCCATGCAGTGATCCTGCTCATGCAATCTGGAAAAAATATTACCAACAAGTGGATTGACTGTAACGTCTGAATTCATGGCCTTCGCCTACTGTCAGAAACCATGAATCAGACTGAGACAGAAGTACAGTTAAATCACACTTGTTTAATAATAATAAAAAAAGGTAAACAGAGTAAAGGTAGTCAAAACATAGCCAGAGTTCAGGAACTGGAACAGATAGTCAGACAAGCCAAAACGTCAGGGAGCCAGAGAACAGCGCAGTAGAACAGCAAGCAGGGTCTGGAGCCAGAAGGAATGTCAGCCAAGCAAATCTTTAACAGGAACACAGGAGAGTGTCTCTAGAGATGTGACCAAGGTGAAGGCAGAGATCATCTGGGCAGGACTGACGAGCAGGATATCATCAACAGGTAAGTCACTGTGGAGAGATAGGAGTTGGCAATTAGCCGACAGCTGAGCGGCCAGCTCAGAGAAGGAAGGGCTGAGCCCAGCCCTGACAATTAGGCAAAGTTGTCTAAGCAATCAGGCAGGGAGCTGTCCAGTCTCTCAGGTTGCTCAGCAAGAAGAGTTACTACCAGACACAGCAGAGGTCCCGGGTTCAGATCCAGGCCCTGACAGCACTGCTGCTGGTACTGAAGGTGAAAGTACACACTATAGTGTGATATGCTTTGTTCATATTTCTTGTCTAAAGTTTACTCCTACCCTACCAAACAGGGCTGTGATGTATGGTATTTGGATATTTAGAGGAGGTTGAGAGCAAAAGAAGGTACATTTTTTAGCTAAAAATAAATACTTGAATAGAGTTTGACTTAGTAGACTTTCTCCGACTTCACCTATTGCAAGCGATTTTATGTCATTGACTTAAAGCGGTTCTGCACACATTTCATTTAGTAAATCTCTTTGCCTTCCAAATCAGGCAAAGAGTACTAAATGAAGTGTGTTTTTTTTTTTTTTTTTTTCCACTTACCTTGTAATCACTGACTTCCTTTCCTCTGTCTCTGCGGCGGTGGGTGGGGTCTCTGCGTCGATCGTCGTCACGCCGCACTGTCTCCTGGGATCTGGTGTCATTGATCCCAGGAGTCAGTGCGGACATCTTCCGAAATCTCGCAAGATTTCGGTCACATCTTCCGAAATCTCGCGAGATTCCGTTCACATCTTACGAAATCTCGCGAGATGTCGGCAGATGTGCTGAAATCTCGCGAGATTTCGGAAGATGTCCGTGAACGTGAGCTACTCTTTGCCGTTACTGCGCACGCGCGAGATCGGCGCAGTAACGGCGGTGCATGCTGGGCCATCTGAAGTGCCTGTGTGGGTTCACATGCCTACAGGCAAGATGGCCCCCAGCAGGACAGATTTTTTAAAATTATTTTAAATGACGAAAACCGGCAGCAGAGAGTCACAGAAATGGGACACGTGAGTACCTGATTTACATGTCATAATCTACTGCACTGCACTAAAGATAGGAAAACACTACAGACAGTGCAGAACCGCTTTATTTTGAATATTTTGAAGTCATAGGATAAACAAGCATATGCCTTTCAAAGCATGTGTTTCCTTTAAAACGCCATCGTTTATGATCAGGCACTACAGTGTTAAAAAAAGTCTGCTGTATTATCTACAAGACAAAGTACTCTTTGTTTTCATAGTACTGTAGTTCAGCTGTTAAAGTTTAATAGTTTTTCTTCAAGAGAACATTTATTATTAGTCAGTAGAATTTCCCAGTCATTCCAGTTTCCCTTTACCCTCCTCTATGGCACTAACAGCTTGGCAGAACACCTGGCGAACAGCGAACAGGGACAGTTTCTTCTATACAGCTGCAGCTTAGCAAGCTTGCATACATTTCTATACAGGCAGCTATAGTGATGAGGGGGCTGTGCTTCAAGTGTTGTCATTGGTGCCTGTAAGTCTAAATACAGGAAGTATAGGACACACAGAAATCAGGAAGTGCAGTCTATACAATATTACTGTAACTCTTTGCTTTAGCTGAGACTACAGGTGTGTACACTTGCCCGTTGGAACACGTCAATCGACCGAGTGCCCACGGAGTCCGCTAACTACCTACAGCAAGGTGGAATATATTATCTGTTGGAATAAGGAGGAAAAACCCAATTGGAAAATGAAGAAACTTAACCACATGACAAGGATACTGTTTTCATTTTAACTTTAAAAAGAAAACATTTGACAATTTCAGAATGGCATCCAGAGGTATGTTTAATTATACATATACATTATCTATCTATCTATCTATCTATCTATCTATCTATCTATCTATATATATATATATTAATAGATATATATATCTTAAATAAACATATATATGTTGTTACATGTATATTTCCTTTAAAATAGGCATTTCCTCCTTTGAAAGTTCCCTTTTCTTCGGTTAGTTTAGTGAATGTGCTAATTATACTTTCTGTTTCGAGGCTGAACTTTTTTCTTTACATACAAAAGAAGATAATTGTAAAACATTTGTCGTTTTACTTGCAGCAAAAGGTGAAGTTATTGACGTTTGTTGTTATTATTAACTTTATTTTGCAACAGAGTGAATTTTGAGATCTGATGTACCAATGTACCAAACAGGCTGATCTCACTTTGGGGAATAGGGTCATAGTCCACAGAGTGAGTTATTACATGTAGTACGGGTATTTCTATGTTTCCATATGGATCCACACTAGGACTTTGAAAACTGTTTATATGTAATGCTATAATTTATGTTTTTGTCTTTTTTTTTTTAAAGGCAATTGTCAGATGTTTTTGCACACTTAAGAGGGATATAGCAGATCCCAAACTCAACTTTTAACATTTTGTGGGCGCACACGCTACCATTTTTTTTTTTATCCAATCGATGTGTAATACAATCAAAACAATCGTCATAACGTCCCTTGAATTGATTTAGAATTTATTTGGATTGGATTTGAGTCAATTGGCTATGGTGGAAATTAATTGATTGTTTTACATTAATCACAAGCACTGAGATACTTTTTTCATGGATACGAATGTATTTCGATAAATCAGATTATGAGATTACACGGTGGAAACAGATGCAATTGAAATTGTAAGATTGTATGTTACAATCATATCTTAACTATCGATCAAAATTCGATTCTCTGTGTGTGTGGCATATCGATAGAATAGGTTGTCAACTATAGATCAAGTATTCTTATTGGAAGAGATATCTGAAAAATAACTTTCTCAATTATCGAAATGTGTATGGCCATAATTAAACATAGTCATTTGCACTTTCCTATTTGCTGTTTGCACCTCCTTACTATTATGAATAAATGTGCTACGCTGAACATTTCCTAATACATAAGTACCACTTTTTCTGATCTATTTAGCTAATTTCAGATGTTATCTCTTCACCTGCTGAGTGAAAAGATCATATTCAATTTTAGCTGATCTCTTTCGGGCAATATTCAGCATTTACAATGATTTGAAGTAGTCAACAGTGCAGGTTTGTTTTACTAAAGGATCAGAGGCTGTTCACTTGGTGAATGTTTACTAAGCTTAGTAAATAAAGTGAATCTGTGTTCACTCTGAATACGCATTCATCTGCAAAGGAAATAAAAACAAGATATTTGCTTGCACAGAAATGGTCCAAAAATGAGCAATAACCACAAAGACATACACACCACAAAGCATTGCATGTGATACACTGCATCACAGAGATGTTGCAGTCTAATGTAATAATGCATTGGGCATGCCATTCTAAATTTAGCACACATTACTGCAATGCAACAGTGGAAGGCCCTAATGTGCTCTGTAAAGCATCATAGAATATGTTACCTCTTTTCAATGAAATAACAATTAAAGTTATCTACCTCTCAGCTAATGTCTTCAGGCCTATTCAGATGAGCTGCTGCTGGCGAGAATCTGCAATATTATGGCAGAGAAACCACATCCATGCAGCCACAACTAGCAGCAGCAAGGTCAGATTTGTACCCTGTACCAATCAATGGCTAGTGGCACTGTTGTTAACATGTAACCGCTCATCGGAGTAGGCGATGAGGGGCTTTGACTGGCCCTGGACACAGACAGTGTGCATCTATATCAGTGGTGGCTGGTGCGTAATTTTCTTTTGGGGGGGGGGGGCGGCAAACATACCTGGCACTCAATTGGTGGTGATCCATGGCCTTACCTTATCCTTAGCTGTCAATCTGCGCTGCCTTCTCTCGCTGTTTCTGCAGTAGAGGTGCGGGGAGGAGGTCGATGATGAGGTGGTGGTGTTGGTGCACTGCAGGATCTGGGGTAGGGCTCCTGAAAGAGACTGTTGCTGCCCCTCCACCTGCTGCTCCTCGCTGCACGTGACCTGCAGCTTGCAGAGGGAAGAGCTGGGGCCATTGCTTCTCCTCCCGGCCGAACAGGGAGGGGGTCTCGAGACCCGATTGACTGGGACTCCCTGGCCAATTGGGTTTTAGAACCTGTGTCCTGATTGGCTGGGAGGAGAAGCAGGAAGACATTAGCGAATATTAATTTTCTAATGTCACACAAGCCGGTGGGCTCGGGGTGCAGTACTCTGCGCCCCGAGCCCACCCTTTTTGAAGCCAATTAGAGCCTCACGCCTAATCATGTGCTTAAAAAAGAAAACCCACATTAAAAACAATGTGCCCGGCACCCTGCATGTAGATAAGCGGCTGAGCGCATGGATTGGGAGGGGCACTCCTATGCCCTGCATGAGCGGCCGCTGCTGATTTATATGCAGTGATAGCACAGAATGCTGTTTTGTCCAGTTGTGGAGTTTAGCTGCATTTGAATGCTGCAAAAGTCCATTATAATTCCGTCTTCAGATGTTTGTGAAAATTAAGTCCATGTCTTGCTTACCCTGTGATATCTTACAAATTAGGGTTGTGCAACCTAAAGTAGCAAAAACACATTCCAGGCCTAGCTAGAATGACTTAAATAATTGGTTGGCTCTTACATTTCTAAATAAGTTATGTCATGAACTCTATGTGAAAGGTTAGGGTCTTTAAAATGTTGTATGGGCACTTTTTGTGCAGCATATATATTATTGGAATGCTATTATCCAGTGCTGCAGGTAGAGTAGGTAAAGTGTCACCTCACTGGACCTTTCCACAGCAGTATGATAACCTGATAGTGAGAATTAGTACTAGTTGCTTGGGGCAACAAAACAAGAACTTGGAGAACTTCAGTTAAACGTTTTTTGCCTAGTTTACACATGCAGTGGGAGGGCAGTAAAAACAGGCATCTAAGCCATGGTTAGATTGTTGGTAGCTATAGGCAAGGTTTGAATGAAAGATTACAAAACATCAAAGAGTTTTTTGACCCGTGATTCCTGGTGTATGGAGGTCGCCACCCAGTGGCAGCCCATCCATAAGGGGCGCAGGAGCGCCACCCCACTTATCCATGTGCCCAGCCCCTAATCTACATGTAGGGCCCCAGACGCATGGATTTTTTTAAAAACACATGATCAGAGCCTGAGGCTCTAATTGGTTAAAAAAAAGGGTGGGCTTGGGGTGCAGAGCAGAACTTGTGTGACAATAGCGAATTAATATTCACTATTGTCTTCCTGATTCTCCTCCCGGCCAATCAGGAAGCAGGTCCTGAGTGGCAGTTCCCTAGGGTTGCAAAACTTTGGCGAACCAGCAGAGAGTGCAGAACCCAACACCCTCCAACCAGCATAAGGAAACTCTAACTTCCTGTTCTGAAATCTGTGCATGTACAGCTACCTCAACTGTACATTGCCATACATGCAGATGTTAAGGAGTCCTAAGTAAATGTTGGGTAATTGCGGTGTCAGCCCTGGTACTACTGATGCATGCTAGGTATGGAGTTGAGTGCTAAAACAAATGTTTCCTCATTGTGCTGTGGGACACAGCCCAGACCTACAGGACACTGGAATTTTGTTGAAATAACCAGGACAGTCCAGCAAAATCCAGGAAATTGGGAGGTTTGATAATGCTGGTGTCATAAGGTAACTAGTGGATTTTTCACATAACATGTCATAATAAGACCTGTGTGGAATTTGGTGGGATCAATAATGCAATAATATTGAACTGTCCTCTGCCCACAGCACCCCTGAAAGCCTTATACTCACTTGATTCAACAGGATATTGCTTAAAATCTTCTAAGGGCAGGATGTGCATGTGCAAAACACTCGTACACACGACCGGACTTTTCAACGGACTAGATCCGACGGTCTTCCCGACGGACTTTCGGCGGAGTTCCGACGGACTTTCCAAATGAACGGACTTGGCCACACAAAATCACACCAAAGTCCGACGGATTCGAACGTGATGACATACGACCGGACTAGAAAAGGAAGTTCATAGCTAGTAGCCAATAGCTGCCCTAGCGTCGTCTTTTGTCCGTCGGACTAGCATACACACGAACGGATTTCTCGAGTTCCGGTGGAAAAATCTGAAACATGTTCTATTTCCAAAGTCCGTCAGATTTTTGTACAGCAAAAGTCCGATAGAGCCCACACACGATCGAATTGTTCGACGGATTCGTTCCGTCGGACCTTTGCTGTCGAGAAGTCTGGTCGTGTGTACGCGGCATTAGTTCAGTTTTCTAGAGAGTTTGTACTGCATGGTTCAGTAGAGTATAAATTCTCCATAAGATCGAATGAAGAGTGCAGTGTTCCTGCAATGGCCTGCCTCAAAAGATTTTGATAAGCATTTCAGCTTTTTTGTGGGCCATATTTTAGTTAGAGTGCAGACAGGCTAGTATAAGACTTGCAGGGAGGGCTTGGGATGGGGTATACTACAATATATTACACTTAAAGCATGTTTACAGAGTTGTGCAAGCAGTAGAGCCCTGCACAGATATTTTCAGCGGTCCTAAATATGCAAATTTGAATAATGCAAAGCTAAATATATGGTAAAACAAATGGCTGGGGGGGGGGGGGGGGGGGGGGGGGGGGGGGTTAAGTTAGTGCGAGTGAGGGGGGCAGGTTTGTTTGACGCCCCCCAAAAAAAAAATACTGAGTGCCAGCTACCACTCTCTCCACCCATTCCATGTAAAAAACATATGATAGTTTGTCTAGAAACAAAAAGATAGCGAGGGGTTCCAGATAATCCCATTTTTGTAGGATGGTTTTCCGTGCAACAAGGGATATAACAATAAGGAGTCGTTTACTGCCCCGTTAAGATTTTGATATCTAGTGTGTTACTTAAGCCAAATAGTGCCCATTTAGATGTTAGAGGTAACTAGTTTATTAAATGTGCGGTAGCATAATGTACTACTTGGGTTCCTAAATAATTTAGTCTTGGGGCATGCTCAGAAGGCATGACAGTGGTGCCATCTTTTAGAAGGTAAAACAGGAGGTGAGGCAGTGAGGTAGTGGTAGTGTGTGAACAAGCCCTTTACGATAACAATCTTTATTTTTAAAAGCGGAACTAAACCTTACTATTCTTTACAGCTAAGGAAGCTTGGTATGAACAGTAGCGAATCATTCACATTGTACAGTATGACTCCATTTGGTCAGGGAGCCCACCATGCTCTCCACCACTAAGAAGGTCATTATGTGTTAGTGCTCAAAAGGTTTTCCATATGAAGAGGTCACCACAAGATGAATCTAGCAAGCCTCATATTATCCTGAGATTGCCCTGTGCGTCATTTGGTCCATTTTATGTCAAAATTCTGCTAAAAATTCATGCTTAAATCGGCCCTGAAACTGTGAATGGAGACGCACCGGACTCCTGCTGGGAGCCGCTGTGTGTTCTAGTGTGAACCCAGCCTTAAAGCGGAGTTCCAGCTGCAAATTTTTTTTTTTTTTAAAGTCCGCAGCTGCTGACTTTTAACTGTATTAATGCTCTTGCGGCTCCTCCCCGCATTAGATACCCCCCTTGGAGAAGCACTCTCCCAAGGGGGTTACCTTGCGGGCGCGCTCCTGAGTCCAGCATTCGGCGTCCATAGAGGCCGAATGCAGGACTCGGCCCCACCCCCTGGCACCCGTGTCATTGGATTTGATGGACAGCAGCCGGAGCCAATGGCTGCGCTGCTATCAATCTATCCAATAAAGATGCGCCAATGGAAATTCGGGGCTCAGGTAAGTAAAACGGGGGGCTAGGGGGCCGGTGACTGCAAGGTGTTTTTTCACCTTAATGCAAAGGATGCATTAAGGTGAAAAAACAAGAGCCTTTACAACCCCTTTAATAGCACACATTGCCTTCTTTGGGTCTAACTGTCACATATTACTCCAGGAGATTTTCTGAAGGATGATGTGTTTTCGCTTAAGATTTAATGGTCCTGTGATACCGTGATGAGAGAAGGTCAGACATGCTTTTGTAGTATTGCATTGGGATACCATCCGGTCCAGGGCTCTTCCCTGGTTTCATTTCCTTCAAAAGAGGTTTCCAGTTTTTTTGCATCTGTTGGATATAAGAAGGGAGGACTGCATTGAGCTAGGAACTTCATAATCAGATGCTTCTATCTGTGTTCCAGGGAGACAGGGCCGTTTTTAAGGCAAGGCAAAAGGGGCAGCTGCCCTGGGCCCTGTCATTGTTGTGGGGCCCAAAGCAGCTGCCTCATACTTGCCAACTATCCTAGTTTAAATTCCCTCGTCCCTTGAGGTTTTAGTCCTGTGCTGTGTCCCAATATCTCAGTGTGAAGTGTTGCTACTAATGCTGCCCAGCACTGCCCTATTGTTGTGTACAGATGACGCAGCTGCAGACCCTGTGTTTACATGTAAATTACCAGCATTCATATGTAAATAGTGGCGGCATTCATATGTAAATAGCGGCCAGTGGCATTGATATGTATATAATGCCCCCCTGAGGCCATATCCACAGTAATCTCTAGCAACCAATCAACAAGCAGAAATCATGTGCTGTAAACTCTAGCAACTAATCAGCGAGCCGTAATGTGTGCTGTAACCTCTAGCAACCAGTCAGTGAGCGGTAACGATACACTGTAACTTCTGGCAACTAATCACAATAGCTGCCTGATCTGATTCAGTAAACGGATTTTGAGTCTAGCTGCTATTTATTGTATGTCTCAAAGCAGGTGGAGAGCAAAACTACATGGGGGGGGGGAGCCCAAGAAAAGTTTTGCCCAGGGTCCAATAAATATTAAAGACGGCCCTGCAGGGAGGTGTTAGCCCTCTGAGAAATCAAATTGTAGAATTGGCTGTATTAGGTTTCAAATTGTTTGGCAATGTCTTCATTGTTAGAGTGCACTAAACCTGCCACATCAATAATGTGATGAATAATAGCTCCTGCTATCAGGGCTTGCAGGACGAGTGCTCTATGTAGTGCTGCACGATTAATCGCGAAATGATCGCGATTTCGATTCACCCCCCCACACGATCTGGTTTTTGGATGACCCGCGATTTCGTTTACCACCGCCGGTTCCACGTAACCAGCGCAGAACGCAAATGGCGGCGGATATCGGAACTGACGTCAGCCGCCACCGGAACTGATGTCAGTCATCAGCGCTATGTCAAAATCTGTTCCCCCTGGCTCTCGGCTCTGATCGGAACTCCGCCTCTCCAGTCCTCTGCACTGCCGCTCCTCCTCCTCTAGCCCGAATGCAAATCATGCTTCTACCGTCCCCGCCCCCCTGCGCATCCCTTGTACAATATTACATGTGTGTGTGGAAGGACAAGTAATATTGTACAGGGGGGGGGGGGCGTGGCTTGGCCGTTCTCGGAGATGGCCGCCTGAATCCTGAGCTCCCGTCGCCACAGGACTAATTATATGCCTAACGAGGTTATTTTCGCCTCCACACGCTATACCGCTATGGGAACTGCTTCCCGACAGGCATCGGCTTCCCGATCCCGCTCTCCCCGCGCTCAGGACGGAAATCAGAGCCAGAATATACCGGAGATGTTCCGAAATCAAAGGAACAACGCGGCATCTTCCCGCCATGGCTCCTCTCAGAACCACTCACAAGCCTCACCTCCGCTCATCCTGGCTCCCCTCATGTCGGACACCACCTCACCTCCTGCTCCGCAAGGTTTGCCGACACAGGGAGGACCGACGAACCCTCCCAACTCACAAATCAATATCCAGGACCTTCGCTCAATTGCCGCCGACATTAAAGATACCCTCTCGGCGGCCATTTCGGAGCTTCGCATAGACATCCACGCGCTGTCTGACAGGATTCAGACGGTGGAGAAAATCACTGACAGGCAAGAAATAGTGCTCCGCAGAGCCACCAGGAAAATTGATTCCCACACCCTCCAGATGAGGGATATGCAAAGGCATTTAGAAGACCTCGACAATAGAGGAAGACGCCACAATCTAAGGGTCAGAGGTATGCCGGAATCCATTGAGGGCGACCAGATCCCCTCAACCGTCACTAGGCTCTTCAACGAAATTCTAAACAGACCTCCGCAGTCCGTCATTACTATGGAGCGCATCCACAGGGCCCTGAAGCCGAGAGGAAGAGACACCGATCCCCCTAGGGATATTGTCTGCTGCCTGGTGGACTACAAGGTCAAAGAAGATATTCTACGCCAGGCACGGAGCAGACCTCAACTCTCATTCGATGGTACACCTATTCAAATATATCAGGATCTCTCGGGCATTACCCTGCAACACCGCAGAGACCTGAAACCTCTATTGGAAACATTGCGTGGACAGGGGATATTGTACAAATGGAAATTCCCCTTCTGCCTCTCCGCCACACATCTCGGACGCACAGCACTCCTGAAAGTACCGGAAGACCTGCCCCACTTCTGTAACACCCTCGGCATCCATCTTGTGGATGTCCCCAATTGGTATGCCCCCTTCCGTCACTCCGTGGTCAAAACGGACAAGCCCCAGGAGGAACCGATGGATTCTCAAGACAGCAGACACCGCCGGAGAAGATCCCCCTCGGGACATAGACGTCACGGCACTCTGAGTCCCACCACGCCGCCAAACTCCAGGAGAGCCCGCAGGGACTACTGAACCTACTCGACTAGTGTAATAGCACAAAGTTTACTGAACGGGACTCTGCTCAGTTATGTTTATTCCGAGGAATACACCGTGCTCAGTTACACAACCGATGAACATTTTGTTTTTCTTTTGGATTTTTAACTTTTTGACTTTTTACTTTTTCGTTCAATAGCCTTCCCGGGCCGCACAGTTTCACTGGACTCGATTGTCCTACTCCCAGCACAGAAATCTCTCACTGACCACCTATTACATGCGTCAGCCGCAACTACTGCTCTACACTACAACCCCCAAGATTCCCTGTGTTTGTATCACACAGTAGGTCGCGATGACGCAACCACACAGCGCGCTTTCTTCCGAATCTCCCAAGCTGTTTACGGAAGTCTGGAACACATCACACAACCACCTGACCGCTCGCCTCAGCTCCCTCCGTAGATCTCGGCTCTACAGGATTGAGTACAGGGACACTCTCCTGTACACCCGACGCCTCCATCACACCGGATTCTACACTCCTCGGCGACATCTAGAAGAACAGGTAAACTTTCTACCCCATTACCCGCTTCCGGAGCTCCAAGTTCATACCCTACAGCATGTAACATCCCGGAGTGGACAAACTGAACAGCCGGTAGACAGGGACAAGAATGCTACTTAAGCTACACAAGGCCTTCCCTCACACCCCACTACCGGGGCATGACCCAGCAACTATTCCCAGTAAATGTGATTCACATAGGACAAATGTGTATGCTCCTCCACGGAATCCCCCTATCGGCCTAGGTCCTCCACAGCGATGGATCCGAGTTACACTTCCCACATATCCCTGCATAGATCTGACGCTGCTTGCATCAATGGCAACATTAAACAGGGCAGACTCTGATATTTACAGGATAACAGAATCAATCGGCTGATCATTCACATTACACGTCTCACCGATCCCCCTCTGTGACTCTGACTTTACCTGATAATAAGCAAAGATGCCCATCAGATCATCCGACTCCTCCACACAGCTGGACAACATGCTCCTCCACAGACCGTAAGCCGCCCGGACACTCAGTCATACCCCATACCCATGGAAAGGCCCCAAGAACTCCTTACACCAACCCTTGAAAGAGACTGCTCACAATACGGAAGGATGGACCGACCTCACGAGCAAGATCGCAAACACATAACCACTACCTACGCCATGATGTGATTCCTCATACAGGTGATATTAGTCATGTTTAATCTACAGGTTCGGGACTTTTTCAAACCTTTTGTTTATTTTTATTTTTCTTATATTTTTTATCTCTCGTTAAGATGCAATGTACTCGTGACATGCCTGCACACTCCTATGCATACATATGTCGCACCTACCCGACACCCCTTAGGCTCTGGAGGTGTGCTCCCCACTACACATTAGGTGGGGTCCTCACCCCCAGACCCTCTGACCTAAATCTACGACAATATTGTTAGTCATATTCTCCCACATGCATACAGAAATGACTACTGTCTAAGGCCCACATAGCCCTCCTATGCCTGCGGTTGCTCTGATCCTACCCACTCTTCCTAATGGTCTCAACTGTACATTCGCTACCTCCTCCATCAACGACCAAACTCCCTGTGGCGACGGGACATTTTATGTATCCTCTCCACACTCCCTCCGGCGTTCGACTTGAGCCAACCCCCACACGGTGGCAGACAGCGGCTCGGGTAATACACAGGTTCTACCCGTTCCGCCAAAGCCCTGTACATTCTAGATCCGATCCCACATCCGAGGAAATCCGAAAGACCCACCTCCTCGTAGAGATCCCCCCCTTTTGGTCGATATTCTGACCACTTACTTCCCCACTAGATCTACTCTCACCCACTGAGACCCCCCTATTTCTATCTGTGACTCCCCCAATCCCCGATGGCGGCTGCTATTGACCCCACCCTGGCTGGTCACCCTACCCCACCTTCCTCTACAAGAATTAAATTATGCTCCATGGGGGGCGTGTCCAAGATGGCGCTGGGAGCAGACGTCTGATAGCAGAGCTCCCGTCTCCGGCTGCTAATTCCCGGTATATCCTCGTGTAGGATCTCTCATAATCCTCCACCCCTCGTTCCTACACCGGCAGGAGTGCTGGGCGATGCCCGGGGGGAAGAAATTTGTCCAGAAGAAGAGCGCTGGTACCCCGCTAAAGACCCGGGCTGCGTCGGGGCCTGCTACGCACGTGGCACAGCACATGGAGTCCCAAACGGACCCCCCTCCGGACGGAGGGATACAAGCAGGATCGTCGGCCTTTGATGCCCTTATGCTGGCTATAACTACTTGCCAGGCGGCCCTCACGGCCAAAATTGACCATGTGCAGGCAGAGACGGCTATCATCCGGAGGGACATGGACAAGTTCCGGGACCGCGTATCGGAGGTGGAGCGACGGGTCTCCGAGACGGAGGACACCCTGCGGGGACATCACACCGACATCCAGGCCCTATACCTCAAGGTAAAACATCTCGAGGTGAGAGCGGAGGACGCCGAGAACCGCAATAGAAGAAACAACCTGCGGGTCCTCGGCCTCCCTGAGGGAGCTGAGGGAGCGGATCCTGTTGCCTTCATGGAGGCCTTGTTGCCTACCCTCCTCCCCCGAGCACAGTTCTCCCAGCACTTCTCCATTGAAAGGGCCCACCGCATGCCTGCGACTCGGGGCCCCCAGGGAGCGCCGCCGCGGACTTTTATTTTCAAGTTGCTCCACTACCGAGACCGGGACACTGTGCTCCGAGCAGCGCGCCTGCAGGGAGAACTAAAATTTGAGAACGCCAAAATCCTGATTTTCCCGGACTATTCAGTGGAAACTCAACGCCAACGGAAGTCATTCGACCATGTTAGAGCCCTCCTAAGACAAAAGGGGATAAAGTACAGCATGCTTTTTCCGGCCAGACTGCGGGTGCAGGACGGGGAAAGAATTCAATTCTTCACATCACCCAGAGAAGCTGCAACGTGGGCCGAATCGCTCCAACGCTGATCTCCCTCAGGTATGCTAACCCATGATTTGAAATGCTGAAGTGACTGCCTAGAGTGATGCTGGACTTTACCCTGTGTGCCTGTGCCCGAGTAGTGATACTGTCTGTTTAATAAGAAATCCCCCCACAGAGGAGTTTTGGAGGTGAATAGGTGGCAGCGGGGACACTGTCCTCTTACAGAGACTTGTATATCCTCATTGTGCCTTACCAAATATGCTGCAGAGGAAGAGAGACTGTTTGACCATTGCATCTGTACTCATTGCACAGGAGGGGTATGCAGACCCCTTCCCCACCTTCCCAAGTTGTGACCATCTCCTCCTTCCTGGCCTCACATCCTCTCGTGCACAGGACACTGAAGCGCATCAGTTCCCCCCAGCAAAAGTAAAGACACTTTTATTCTCTGCACAGGACATGCAGGGCAGTCACGGCAGCCCCCTTTTTTCTTTTTAAAAATCAAAAGAAATAACTAACCCTTGAAGACTGGGGTGGAATATGACATACACCAAATATCTCCTGAACTGGGGTTCGGTACCCGTTACCTCCCTCGGCTGACTTTGATTTCTTCCTACCCTGCTAACCCCTTTTTTTCCCCCCCCCTTTTTTTTTTTTTTTTTTTTTTTTTTTTTTTTTTTGTATTGTTACCTTATTTTTATCCCCTATCTTTACAAGAACTGTACCCCCGGGGACCCGGGAGATCCACACCCAGAATCCTCTGTCGGACTCTAGAAGGACTGTAAGTTCTGTGTTGATGTCCTTCCACAAGGATTGCAGCGGGAGGTAAAGCGCCTCTTCTACATTGCCCTCATGCTAGGCCTTGAGCCCAGCTTTCTTTTGGGGAGGGAGGCCCTCCGACCGACTTGGCGGATGGGCAGGGTGGGGGGTGGGGGTTTATGGTTATGTTGGGCTGCCGTTGCAACCCCCCAGTTTATGCTTCTACAAAATGTGTTTATGACAATGTGGCTATGGGTTACCCTGTACTCTAATGTGTGTAATGCTATGTCTATGGGGTGCTCCTCCGGGTCCGGAAGCTCGATTAGTGGAGGACTGACTAAAATCGATTATCCTTTAAAATTTCTCGACGCCAATAATGTCTTCCCTTAGGGTCCTCTCCTGGAACACGAGGGGGTTAAACTCCCCTATCAAACGCTCACTAGTTTTCCAGTTTGTTAAATCTTATCACCCTCATATTTGCGTGTTCCAGGAGACCCACCTAGTGGGGAAAAAAACATTTAGCCTCAAAAAACCGTGGGTTGGTTATCACTACCACTCAACCTACTCAACTTTTTCCAGAGGGGTTAGCGTCTTGGTTTTAAAGTCGCTCCCCTTCAGACTCCTTGACCTTGCTCTGGACCCGGGGGGCAGATATGTAGTGATTCATGCACTAATACATAATATGCCATGGATATTGGCAGGACTCTACCTTCCACCTCCGGCCTCCCTACAAATTCTAAACCAGGTAACAGCAAAAATAGCAGAGTTCTCAACCGAGAACGTGTTGATTATGGGGGACTTCAACCTAGTACCAGATGCGGGATTGGATAGGCTTCTGACCACGGGCACTACCCGCCGGGGCTTGTCGGATTGGGCAGCTACATATAACCTGACTGATGTCTGGCGGTGGAAGAATCCACATGCCAGAGCATACACCTGTCATTCGGCCTCCCATAGAACATTCTCCCGAATTGACCTAATCTATGCAGGTGAATCTGCTCTTCCGAGGGTGCGGGATGTTTCGATCCTCCCTAGAGGGGTGTCGGATCATGCCCCGCTCATGGTAGAATTAGACCTCTCCACTGCCCCGTCGGACAGGATCTGGCGACTGTCTAGGTTTTGGGTCACGGACGAGGAGGTGGGACCAAGGTACCGGGCTGACTTGGAGACATACTGGATAACTAATTCCGGCTCGGCGGCAGCTTCCTCTGTCTGGGACGCGTTTAAGGCATTCTCCAGGGGACGCTTCCAGAGTATTATAGCTGAGGTTAGGAGGGAGCGTAGGAAGGAACTGACGGATTTGGAGGCTGAGAGTAATAGACAAGAGGCACTGTATGTTAGGTCGCAGGACCCACAGATCTACAAACGACTGCAGTCCCTGTTGAGGGAGGTTCTCCTCCTCAGGACGGCCTTAACACAGAAAAGACTCCTCCACCAGACTCAGAGAATATTTGAACAAGGGGAAAAAACTGGCCACCTCCTAGCGTGGCTGTCCAGGGAACAGACGGTGGGCATGACTATAGGACAGATTCAGTCCCCCGACGGTACGATCCTTACTACCCCAGAAGACATTAACCGCGAGTTCGCCTCCTACTACCAAACACTCTACAGATCCCAAGTCGCTTACGATTCTACGGAGTTGGCTAGTTACCTGGAAGAGATTCCTATTCCATCCCTCACTCCCACATACTCCAAAATGTTGGATGCCCCAATTACAATAGAGGAAATTCAGAAGGCCCTTAAAATGATGCAGACAGGTAAAACGCCGGGACCGGACGGGTTCCCGGTGGAATTCTATAAGGAATATTTAGAGCAACTAGCCCCCAGATTTCACGCCCTCTTGGCCACATGCATGGAGGACGGAACACTCCCGGACTCCATGAATGAGGCGATAATTGTAGTGATTCACAAGCCGGGGAAAGATCCCAATGTCTGCTCCTCCTACCGCCCCATATCCCTCCTTAATGTGGACACGAAGATCCTCTCAAAAATTCTGGCTAACAGACTCAACGTAGTTATAACAGCACTGATTCACCCTGACCAGACGGGATTTATGCCAGGCAGGGGGACGGACATCAACATTAGGAGGTTGCACACACACATTGCGATGGCCTCGACTGGAGAGTCTGGGGTGGTGGCCTCACTCGACGCAGAGAAGGCCTTCGACTCGGTCGAGTGGGGCTACCTATGGTCAGTCCTTGCTAGATTCGGGTTCGGGCCCAGATTTCTTACATGGTTACGGATGTTATATGCTCAGCCTAGGGCTCGTATACGTACTAATGGAACCCTATCAGAGGCATTTGCGCTAGGGAGGGGTACAAGGCAGGGATGCCCGCTCTCCCCGGCACTATTTGCCCTGGCATTGGAACCTCTGGCTACACTCTTTAGGGCAGACGAGGCAATCCGAGGAGTGAGGGTTGGAGTGGTTGAGGAAAAGATTTCCCTCTACGCCGACGACTCGCTTCTCTACCTGGCGGATTCAGAGGGGTCTTTGCGGGCAGCTCTGAATGCCTTTGACAAATTCGGTAGGTTCTCGGGCATTCGAATCAATTGGAGCAAATCAGTCCTGTTTCCCCTAAACCAGCCACTCCCTCTGATGGATACGAACACGCCCTTGCACTGGGTGGAGGAATTTACTTACCTGGGGGTGAAAGTGGGGAGGGACCTGGCGGGCTACCTGGACAGGAACATCTATCCACTGCTCACCCAGCTCGAGCAGAAATGCCATGCCTGGAAGAGCCTCCCTCTGTCCCCGGTGGGTAGGGGGAACCTAATAAAAATGATATACCTTCCAAAGTTCCTCTATTTCTTCAGGCAAACCCCAGTCCCTATCCCCAAATCATTCTTTCGCAAACTTGACGGTCTTTTAATCTCATTTGTCTGGGCGGGGAAACCTCCAAGGGTGGCAAGGACTACCCTCTACCTCCCACTGGCTGGCGGTGGTCTGGCATTCCCCAACTTTTTGATATACTACTGGGCAGCAGTCCTGGTCACGGTGAGGTGGTGGTTCTCGCAACCACGCCAAAACCCATCAGTTAACCTCGAAGCAGCACTCCTCGGCTCCTATGCAGCGTTATCCAATCTCCCATATAGAGGGGCTAGGGCTGCTCCCGCAGTGACGGGCCCGATGAAAACTACACTCCAGGTTTGGAGGGCGTCTAGGGCGGCCCTCCTAAAGCCAGACTGTATCTCACCTCACACCCCGCTTTGGGCTAACCCGTCATTACCTCACCTGGCTACAGTCCCAGACCCGGCGGGCTGGGCCACACGAGGAATTACCACTCTGAAACACGTTATGCCACAAGGGGTTATAACCCCATTTAGAGAACTCCAGCTAGCGCATAATCTACCGAGAAGCTTCCAATTTAGATACTACCAGCTCCAACATGCCCTTAGAGCTCAATTCCCCACCCGACCCAGTCTAGAGCCAGACTCGATTGAGAGACTATTAATCTCGGGAAGACTTGACAAACCCCTATCATCCTTGTACTTGTACCTGACAGTGGCCCATGACGTAAAAAGCGACCGGGTCATGGTCAAGTGGCAGAATGACATCCCGACCCTGGGACGGGAGGAATGGGAAGAATGTTTGACATCCTTTATTCCATCCATGATAGCAGCCAGGGACAGATTCATACAACTAAAATTCATACATAGGGCCTACTATACACCAAAGAGATTGGCTGGGATTTACCCTACACTGAGCCCTAATTGCACTAGATGTGACCAGGAGGAGGGGACCTTCTTCCATATGGTTTGGTCCTGTCCAAGGCTACAAACTTTCTGGAATTCGGTACTAGACACCTTGGGATTAGTTAGTGGAGTGCAGATCCCACCGAACCCCCTGACCGTCCTCCTCAGTCACCTGGAGGATGTAGAGGGTGATCGCTACCTGAAGCTGTGCCTCACTTTCCTGCTATTTTACGCCAGAAGGGAAATACTCCTTAAATGGAAACTGAAAGAACCCCCGACTCGGTCATCCTGGCAGAAGTCAGTGAATAATGTCCTACCATTATATCGCATCACATACGAGAGTAGGAACTGCCCGCAGAAGTACGACAAGATCTGGTCGAACTGGATCAACGCGTGTGGCTAGGCCCCTGATGAGGGGGTGGAACCCATGCGATGATTCATATCATGATGGCCCCACAAGATGGTCAGGAGTACCGACCAACCTCTATTAGAAGCGACTTAAATGTTACCTTTGTCCGGATGGTCCGGAGGTGGAAATTGTACCCCCCCCCCTCCCACATCCCTCCTACATCCCCCTGGTGAGGAGTCAAGGGCTTGATTACAACCCACGAGGGAACATACAAACTAGCAAGCCCATGAGTATAGGACTCCTGTGGAGACACCCCCCCCCCATATAGGTAAAAACTATACCTTGCAAGACATAGGCTGGGAAGGTAGCGCAGTGCTATCCTGAACACTAGGATGTTATTGCTATGTTTCCTCCCTGTGCCGGAGATATGAAAGTCATATTGTGTTTTATCTGCATATATTATGTTGTATGAAGCAGTTTTAGTTGTTGTTTGTATCGTTTGTGTTGTGTTTTTGTCCAACAAAACTTTAATAAAAACGATCTGTTAAAAAAAAAATTATGCTCCATGAACATTCGAGGACTTAATACCCCTGAGAAGAGATCGCAACTATTGTACACCCTACATAAACACAAAACACACGTAGCCCTAATTCAAGAGACCCACTTTAGAACAGATACCCTGCCCAAACTCCAAAACCACAACTTCCCTTTGGCCTACCATGCCACGAACAATACCGCAAAATCTAAAGGGGTGTCAATCCTGATCTCCAAAAATTGCCCTATACAAATTACCGCAACACAGAGTGACGATCAAGGTAGGTTCATCTTCGTTAAAGGTTCATACCTGAATAGGCCAATAACGATTGCAAACATATATGCCCCTAATTCCCAACAGGTAACATTTTTTCGTAAAACCCTACATCAACTGACCGCTTTCAAATCTGGGATCCTAATCTTAGGTGGAGACTTCAATGTCCCTCTGACCCCCTCCTTAGACACCTCTAATGGCTCGTCCAGCATGCCATACAGAGCACTTCGAGCTATCAAAACCCAGTTGAGCACTCTAACCCTTCACGACACATGGCGTACCCTAAACCCCAACGTTAAAGATTTCACTTTTTTCTCCCCTCCACACAAAAAATATTCCAGGATCGATCACTTTTTCCTCTCCCAAAATGACCTGACCTTCCTCACTGCAGCAACAATTGAACCGATGGTGCTTTCAGATCACCATCCAATAACCATGACCTTGACACTCCCATCAACCCGCCCCATAAAAACAATATGGCGTCTAGACGACTCCCTTTTGATGGACCTAGATAACTCGACAGCCATAACCAAGGTACTGTCCCACTATTTTGACGAGAATGTATCGGAGGACACCTCACCCACGACCGTTTGGGCTGCACACAAATGTGTTATAAGGGGAGAACTCCTTTCTCTAGCTGCCAGAAGAAACAAGCTTAGGAAAACACGCTTAGATGATCTATCCGCTCGGATACACACTCTTGAACGGGCACACAAGCTCTCTCTAGCCGCCAAATGCTATGCCGATCTGTTGCAAGCAAGGGAAGATCTCCTAACAGAACTGCAAAAAACGCTGAAAAGAAAGTATGCACTTAGTCAAAAAATCTTTTATGAATTTGGAAATAAGGCAGGTAAATTACTAGCGAGAGCACTCCAAAATAAAAAAGCCGCCCACACAGTCCACACCATTAAAACCCCTGCCGGTAAAGCCCTGGTCACTACAGAAGAAATATCCAACCAATTTGTCCAATACTTTTCAAAGTTATACAACCTCCCCAATCAGACATCCAATAACCCTACTCCTGACCGGACTAAAGCCATAACCGACTTCTTATCCCAATACGGCCCTCCCCCTCTAGCGGAAGACTTGAAACCTGACTTAGACGTGCCCATCTCCACGGCGGAAGCATTGACGGCTCTAAAACAACTAAAGATGGGTAAAAGCCCGGGCCCGACGGTCTCACGGCCAATTATTACAAATCTTTTTCTGCTACTCTTATCCCCCACTTCATATCCGCATTTAATGATCTCACGACCTCCCCACAAGCCACCAAGGACATCCTAGAAGCACATATCACCCTTATCCCCAAACCTGGTAAAGACACGACAATGGTTTCCAACTACCGCCCCATCTCACTTCTTAATGTAGATGTGAAACTTTATGCCAAAATCATAGCCAACCGTATACTCCCCCTTCTCCCCTCCCTAATCTCAGCGGACCAAGTCGGGTTCATCCCTGGCAGGGAGGCTAGAGATAATACCCTAAAAGCCATCAACATACATCATTGGTTAACGACAACCTCCTCTCCGGGCTTCCTTCTTTCTCTAGATGCTGAGAAGGCGTTCGACAGGGTGGCATGGGACTACATGACTACTACACTACAAGCATTGGGATTTCCTCCGCGCTTGCTTAGCATGATCCTTGCACTATACTCCACCCCCACTGCCAGAATCAGAGTCAATGGCCAACTGTCGAGCGCCTTCTCCATCACCAACGGTACCCGTCAGGGCTGCCCACTCTCCCCCCTCATCTTCGTCCTCACCCTTGAACCACTCCTGCGCAGGTTGAGGGCCAACCCGGACATAAAGGGAATCTCCATCCACGATGAACATTACAAACTGGCAGCATATGCAGATGACATCCTGTTATTTCTCTCCGACCCGGTCACCACTATACCCAACCTCCTCAAAGACTTCACATTATTTAAAAATATTTCAAACCTTCAAATAAACTTTGAAAAGTCGACAGCCCTTAATGTCACCCTTCCAAATACCCTAGTATCCCAATGCAAACATAATTTCCCCTTCAAATGGGACTCACGTGCTCTAACGTACCTAGGTATTAAAATCCCCACCAAACTAGCAGACCTTTACTCCGCTAACTTCCTTCCAACATTGCAGAAAATCCAAGGAGATCTGCAAGGTTGGCACACTGGCCACTTCTCCTGGTTCGGTAGAGCCTCAGTCCTAAAGATGAATGTCCTCCCCAGAGTGCTGTATCTTATGCAAGCTATCCCCATAAAACTCCCACCCTCCTTCTTTGCCTCATATAGGAAAATGAGCAGGACCTTCCTCTGGTCCTCCAACACCCCTAGAATAAGCTGGAATAGACTAACCACCCCGAAAACCTCAGGCGGGATTGGCCTCCCGGATATCCGAAAGTATCACTGGGCATGCCACCTCACCAGAATAGTGGACTGGCATGTCCACGCACATACTAAGGCTTGGGTACGCCTTGAAAGTGCTTACGGCCCAATGCCGACCTCTCACCTACCCTGGATCCCCCGCAGACTCATACCCACTACTTACTCGACACACCCACTAATCGGCCCCACTATGCAGGTCTTTTACCAAGCTAGCAGACTGCTAGATATAGCCCCCCCTCCTGGACCCATGACCCCCCTGAACCAGAACCCAGACTTCCCACCAGGTCTATACACTTTTAACCAACAAACACCCCTTTCGGCCGTATCACTCAGAGCCCGACAGCTCTTCCACAACGGATCTCTCCGCCCACACGCAGACTTCACACAAATTCTCCCGGAACTACACATACCCCTCTTTAATTATTTTCAGATCAGACACTACATCTATCACACACAACCACTTGCCCGCTGGCACAGGAAACTCACACCATTCGAGGATATATGTGATAGATCAGAACCCCAAAAACACCTTATATCAGAGGTGTACAAACTTCTCTTTACTACAGAAAACCTGAACAGAACCCAACAACACCAGTGGGAATCAGAACTAGCTACAGATATCTCAGAACGTGACTGGGATAATATCTTTGAACACATACATAAAGGATCTGTAAACGTTTCCGCACAGGAGAATAGATACAAATTATACTCAAAATGGTACAGGACTCCAGACATACTACATAAATGCTACCCAAGTATTCCCTCGATATGTTGGAGATGTAACAGTGCCAATGGCTCAATGCTCCATATATGGTGGGATTGCCCCCTGATTCAGCCCTTTTGGTCAGCCATACACCAACTAATTACTGACATTACAACTTACTCTCCAGACTTCTCCCCAGCCCAATACTTACTTCACCACACACCTATACCGCAATCCTCATATAGAAGATCACTTGCCCTACACCTCATCAACGCCGCCACCATGTGCATTCCAACTCACTGGCGGACTACCACAATCCCCACTGTCACAGAATGGATTGATAGAGTAGACAGGGTCTCGGAAATGGAAAAACTCATCCACCAGGCCAAGGAAATCCCAAACAAATACCACATTACATGGGCCTGTTGGTCACATTTCAGGAACCCCATAGGAAATAGTACCTCTCAACCCACTGGAGTCACATAAACATCCACCTCTGAAAGGTATCTCGCTACGCTGATAGATCACGTAACTGTCTCACCCCCCCCCCCTCAACCCCCTGCTTAAGGTCTTGAATTATACCCACCCCTACTTCAATGCTCGACCATACCATGCCAGGAATTTTAAACTTCAACGCGATCCTCCTACCTCCTCAGGGGTAGACCGCCATCCCACCCAACCCTAGTATTGTAAACAATACCCCAGACCTGGGGCGTCGTAATTCCCACAAGGGCCCCTCTGACACACCTCAGCAACGTACCGTGGATACGAAGCACGGCACTTAAGCTCCTTCCGTCACCTCACCCATGCACAGCTAGTTCCCCACAGGGGTGCATGACTGTGGTGACACTGCGTCACGGTCAGGTTTGCTACATGATTCCCCACAACGCCCTTCCTCCTATACGATCCAACACTCTATTTCCGCCAGCCACCCCATGCTTCTCCTAACCCATGGCTACACCGACTTATCCCCATTGTTCTTTCTATCAATCTTCTCCCTATCTGTACCTAATCATCCCATAGGTAGCCATTGTTTGAACCAAAGCAATGATAGCAAATTTCTGATCCACATTACTTAAGTTCCAATGTTGGCACTGTTATGTTTTTTTTCTTTTTGGTTCTCACTATTATTCACTGTTAACTATTTTGCAATTGAAGGTCTTTGTAAACTTTCATTTCTGTACTGTATACGAACTTCAATAAAATCTTTTTGTAAAAAAAAAAAATATTGTACAGGGGACGCGCATGGGGGCGGGGACGGTAGAAGCATGATTTGCATTCGGGCTAGAGGAGGAGGCGCGGCAGTGCAGAGGACTGGAGAGGCGGAGTTCCGATGAGAGCCAGGGGGAACAGATTTCGACGGGGAAACCATTCTCGGCACAACACCGGACAGTCCCCCTGACTTTCATGCTTCTCAGAGAAACGAAAGAATGTGAAGCGCTGGAGCCGGAGCTGCCAATGTGCAGGTAGATCACCCCCCTATCAGCCGAGATCCAGACCTCCGGCACTCCTGTGACCTGATTAGATGCATCGTTAACTTTGCCTTACAAGGGGTTCAGCTGGGAAGGCTAAAGGCAGATCATTACACTCCAGAGACATTTAGGGCTCTTTCACACGGGGCGGATCAGTGCAGATCCGCCCCGTGGATAGCTGCTTGATCAGCGTGGATCGCCGGAGCGATCTCCGCTGAGCAGGAAGATGACAGGTCCGTCCCTCCACACAGCGCAGGGATGGACCTGTCAGAGCGCCGCTCTCCCCTATGGGAGATCGGGTGACGATGGACCGTAGAGTCCGTTGTCATCCGATCCGCTCTGCAGACGGATGAAAAAATTGGGTTTTCCTCCGTCTGCAGAAACGGAGCATTGCGGGCACG
Source organism: Lithobates sylvaticus (assembly GCA_028564925.1). Lineage (NCBI taxonomy): Eukaryota > Metazoa > Chordata > Amphibia > Anura > Ranidae > Lithobates > Lithobates sylvaticus. The sequence goes on from CM053036.1 coordinate 116,826,621, forward strand.
GACGAGAGCGGGTGTCAGTGGATGCTCATCCCCTGACACCCGCTATCCCATAGGGATACCTGTATTTCCGTTTTTCATCCGAAAACGGAAGGATGAAAAACGGACATACGGTCCGTCTGTGTGAAAGAGCCCATTCCATATTACTGGAACCATTTACAGGTCGCACAGGGGCCCCACCGTCCAGAGAACGGCACTGTGCTACAGTGAACCAGGTGCAGACAATTTACTTATATAGTGCTAACATTTTCCCCACTGCGCCATTCACATCAGTCTTTAATATCCTCACCACCTAGGGTTGCCACCTGTCCAGGATTCACCCGGACAGTTCGGGTTTGGAATCATGTGTCCAGGTTTCAGACTGCCTGAAACCCGGACACATTATTTAGATTGGACTATGGCTTCCCAGCAGGGTTGCTGGCTGCAGTTGTCTAAGCTGAGAGTGTCTGTTACACTGTTTCACCCTGCCCAAAGCCAACACTATCAACCCCCCCCCCCCAACTGCCAAGGGGTGAGTGAGCTCACCATCCATCCCTGTCTGTGACTGAAGTCTCCCCCCTTCTCTCTCCTGCCTCTGAGTAAGTACATTGAGGCAAATCAGGGTTCTCAGAGCACCCCTTACATCAGAGTTCCCCTTTACACCAGAGGCCACAGTGTTTCCCCTTACATCAGAGTCCTCTCCGTACATCAGAGTTCTCAGTGTTCCCCTTTAAATCAGGATTTTCAGAGCATCCCTTATGTCCCCAGAGTTCTCCCTTACATCAGTCTGCAGAGTCCCCCTTAAGCCCCATACACACGGTCGGACAATCCGCGGACCAGGTCGGTCGGATCCTGTCCGTCATACTTTGTCCGATGTTGGTTTTACGTACACACGGTCGGACAAAGTTGTCGGAAAATCCGATCATTCTGAACGTGGTGACGTTTGTTGCCTACGACGGGACTACGTAGAGGCTAGTAGCCAATAGCTTTGGTCTTGTAATGTGATCTGAGCATGCGTAGCACTTTGTCCGGTCGGACAACCGTACACACGATCGGATTTGGTGTGATCGGACCGTGTTGTCGGCAAATCTTTCCAGCAGGAGATAAGACTTTGTCCGTCGGACAATCCGACGTACACTGTCCGATGGTGCATACACACGGTCTGATTTTTCAACAACATTGTCCGATCGGACAGAATCCATGAAAAAGTCCGACCGTGTGTATGGGGCTTTACAGTGTAAGGAAACTCTGCGAGTTCAGATGTAAAAGGAGAACTCTGTGGACTCTGATGTAAAGGGGGACTCTTGTTATTAACTTCATATGATTAGAAATGTTATTTAATAGCAAAATATATGTATAGTTTACACTATAGAAAGAAATTGTGGTGCTCCGCTAAAGTGTTCGGGTTTGACTTGAAGGAAAGGTGGCAACCCTATCACCACCATTACACATCATTATTAAACATTTATACAGCTCTGACATTTTCTATACAGCTCTGACATTTTCTATACAGAGACGTTGCAGACATTCAAACACCCAATCAGAGCAAACACACACACACAGAGCAGACATACTAACACCCAATCAGAGGAGACACACACACAGAGCAGACATACTAATACCCAATCAGAGGAGACACACACACAAAGCAGACATACTAACACCCAATCAGAGGAGACACACACACAGAGCAGACATACTAACACCCAATCAGCCACCGCAGTCTGTCTGAGTCCGCTTGCTAGTACTACCGTACCCATATTATCAGTCAGCTACCCAGAGTCTATTTTTTGAGAATCGTGAGAGAATCGTGATCTTCATTCTAAGCAAAAGAATTGCGATTCTCATTTTTCCCAGAATCGTGCAGCTCTAGCTCTATGTCTATGAACTTCTGACAGAATGCTAGTTCGCTTCTCAGGTACGTTACCTTTTATGTTGAGAGAGAATAGGTTTGATTTACTTATAGTATGGGGCATAGTAAATGCAGTCTGTGCAGATGCATCACTATATAAGAGATAATCTCTCAAAGGGATTGGTTGATTTTATGAAACTTACTTAGAAACATACCTAAACTACTCTAAATCCCACCTAAAGGGATATGGGGGATTAGAGATATCAATATGAGAGCAATGGTCAGCAGAACTGTGGAGGGTGAACTCGAGGAGCTTCAAACTCCAAAATGACTTATTAGGCAGCGATCGTGTTACTTCTGCTTTCTTCCTACTTGTGGATTTAAGCACACCCTTCAACTAATTTGCATGTGTGTGAAATCCTCTGACATTTTGAAATTCTGTGGTAGACTTTTCAGAGATTTTTGAAAACTGCTTGTACTGCTACATATTATTGTTTGCAAATTCCGACCGTCAAGAACGCGGTGACGTACAACACTATGACGAGGCGAGAAAAAATTAAGTTCAATGCTTCCGAGCATGCGTCAAAATTGTTTCCAAGCATGCGTAGGAATTTTGCACGTCGGAATTGCTACAGACGATCGGAACTTCCGATAGAAACCTTTTCCGTCGGAAAAATTGAGAACATGCTCTCAAATTTTGCTGGCAGGAATTCGGCAAAATTCTGATGGAGCCTACACACGGTCCAATGAAAAGCTCTCATCTGTCTTTTGCAGGCCGAAATTCCGATCGTGTGTATGCAGCATAAAAAATTGAAGCCAAAATCCAGCTAACACTTTTATAAGCAATTGCAGCTACAGGTTTTTTTTTTCCTTTTGGGATAAAGGATTCACATAAAGAAATAGAAGCTGGCCATTATAAGCAACCCCTATTAGACCCCTTTCACACTGGGGCGTTTTTCAGGCGCTTTAGCGTTATAAAAAGGCCTGTAAAGCACCTGAAAGAAGCCGCATCTGCAATCCCAATGTGAAAGCCCGTGTGCAGCCTGAGTGCTTTCACACTGAGGCGCTGCGCTGGCAGGGCGTCAAAAAAAGTCCTGCAAACAGCTTCTTTGCATCGCTTTAGGAACGGTGAATACACCGCTCCTAAAGCGCCCCTTCCCATTGAAATCAATGGGAAACGCCTGAAAAATGCCTGAAAAGTGCCTTGGCAGTGGCGCTTTGTGGGCGCTTTTAACCCTTTATTCGGGCCGACTAGTGGGGCGTGTTTTAGCGTGTTTTAGCAGCGCTTTAACAGCATTTTTCGGGCGCTGGCAGTGTGAAAGGGCTCTTAGTGGTAAATGGTTTGTCTCACCCCTCTAAGTGCTACCTCCGCAGGACAACTTGGTTTGTTGAAAAACAACAGACATACTGGCCAGATCATCAGATGCAAATAAAGGAAAGAAAGACCCTTTGTTGTCCCTGTGTAAGCTTCTAATTCATAATGCATTATGGAAAAAAGGGAGGAGAGTCAAATGCTCCCCATATGTCAAAAGGTAAGTATCAACAACAGAGGGACACGCTTTCTAGTGAACCTCTTAGATTTCACTAAATTATAAATTTCATAGATTACCTTTACTACTTAAAGTGGTGTTGCACAGAAAAAAAAAAATCATTAAAATTCCTATTAAAAAAAAAAAAAACATTTGGATTTTTTTTTAACTCGCCTCTAAATGCCTGTTGCTAGGGGGTCCCTCGTAGTCTGCCTTCTTCAGTGCCTGGGCTGGTGACATCACTTCCCCTCGGTGCAGGAAGGGTTCAGCTCTGCCCCCTCCCTCCTGTCAGTCATCTGGGACATGTGACAGGTCCCAGGTGACTGCTCGGCCAATCACAGCGCATGCACAGCCGGGTGCCCACAGTTACAATGCTGGCGCCACCATGCGGAGGGGAGGACGAGCGGAGCTTCATATCCCCGCATCGCTGGACCCTGGAACAGGTAAGTGTCTTATTATTAAAAGTCAGCAGCTGCAGTATTTGTAGCTGCTGACTTTTTACATTTTTTTTTTTTTTTTTTTATGGAAACTCCTCTTTAAAAAAACTTTACCACTGGTTTTGCAATTTGAATAAAAAAAAAAGCCAGATAGAAGTTTATAGTTACCGTCATAGTCAAATAAAAAAAACATTGACTGTAGAATGAATCCCCTTCTTTCTTGAGAATAAAAGCAATTTTGTGTCCACTGAATGTTTGGGTTGTGACTCATGCTTCATCCCACACAAACTCCTCCTCAACATAGAAGTGAACAAAGCTCAATTAATAGATATAAAAGACTGTAAGGACTTATACAGGGACCTCAGTTTGTGTAAGGACAGTGTGTGCAGCATTTTGAAACTGTAAGTAAGCTTCTAAAGCCTTCTAGCAGCTTGTTTTAAATCACAGTCAGCACTTACATTATGATCTCTATTTAAAGGGAATCTGTCACTTTGTCCATTCAGGAAAATGTACACAGTTCTCTTGATAGTGTACCCCCACCTCCTTCCCCACTGAAACGCTAATCCAGGGAACGCTTGTTCCAGGGACAACCTAGGCATTAATGCTCTTATGTGGCGTATACACGCTCGGACTTTCCGGTGGGATTGTCCGCCGGACCTAGTCCAGCGGACAAACCACCAGACTTTCCAGCGGAGGTCCGCCGGGCTTTCCGAGTGTGTGGACTTTCCCACACACGCCCGGACCTTTCCGGCGGAGAGTTGTGCCCAAAGTCCGTGGGACTTTTGAAATGAACGGACTTGCCGACACACGATCGGAAAGTCCGTTCATTTAGAACGTGACTCCAGGTAGACGGGACTAGCGAAGGCAGTGAATGCCGCCGCGCTAGCCCCGTCACCTGGTATGGATTTAAAGGGGAATCCCTACGCCGAAAAAAGCGTGGGGGTCCCCCCCAAATCCATCTCAGACCCTTATCCGAGCACTCAGCCCAGCCGGTCAGGAAAGGGGGTGGGGACGAGCGAGTGCCCCCTCTCCTGAGCTATACCAGGCCGCGTGCCCTCAACATGGGGGGTGCCCTGGGAAAAAGGGGGGCCCTGCGCCCCCCCCACTCCAAAGCACCTTGTCCCCATGTTGATGAGGACAAGGGCCTCTTCCCGACAACCCTGGCCGTTGGTTGTAGGGGTCTGCGGGCGGGGGGCTTATCGGAATCCAGGAGCCCCCTTTAATAAGGGGGCCCCCAGATACCGGCCCGCACCCTATGTGAATGAGTTTGGGGTACGATATACCCCTACCCATTCACCTAAGGAAAAAAGTGTAAATAAAAAAAAACGACACAATTTTTTAAAATATTTTATTGCACAGCTCTGGGGGGGTCTTCTTCCGTCTTGGGGGGGTCTTCTCGCTGGACTCCTCCGCTATCTTCTGCTCTTTTACCTAGCTCTCTCACTAGCAGAGGAGCCCGGCTTTCTTCTTCGTCGCCGCCGTCGTCGCCTGGGGGTCTCGTTCCGCCTTCGGGGGTCTTGTCCCGCTCTTCTGTTCTTGCCACTGTCGCCGCCGCCTTCTGCGTCGTCTTCTTCTTCAGCTTCTTCTTCTTCCGATGTTGACTCGTCGCTCTCTCTCTCCCCGTAATGGCAGAGACACGCGGTGTTGTGACTTATATAGGGACAAGGGGCGGGGCCACCGACTTATGTCACATGGTGACCCCGCCCCCATATGATGTCACAGTCCCAGCATCCTCCGGGACTGTGACATCGTATGGGGGCGGGGTCACCATGTGACATGAGTCGGTGGCCCCGCCCTTGTCCCTATATAAGTCACAACACCGTGCGTCTCTGCCATTCCGGCCAGAGAGAGCAACGAGTCAACATCGGAAGAAGAAGAAGAAGACAAGACCAGACCCCCGAAGGCGGAACGAGACCCCCAGACGACAACAGCGGCGACGAAGGAGAAAGCCGGGCTCCTCCGCTCATGAAAGAGCTAGGTAAAAGAGCAGAAGATAGCGGAGGAGTCCGGCGAGAAGACCCCCCAAGAAGGAAGAAGACCCCCGGAGCTGTGCAATAAAATATTTTTAAAAATTGTGTCGTTTTTTTATTTACACTTTTTTCCTTAGGTGAATGGGTAGGGGTACATCATACCCCATACTCATTTACATAGGGTGGGGGGCCGGTATCTGGGGGCCCCCTTATTAAAGGGGGCTCCCGGATTCCGATAAGCCCCCCGCCCTCAGACCCCGACAACCAACAGCCAGGGTTGTCGGGAAGAGGCACTTGTCCTCAACAACATGGGGACAAGGTGCTTTGGGGTGGGGGGGCCGCAGGGCCCCCCCCTTTCCCCAGGGCACCCCCCATGTTGAGGGCACGCGGCCTGGTACGGCTCAGGAGGGGTCGCTCGCTCGTCTCCACCCCCTTTCCTGACCGGCCGGGCTGCGTGCTCGGATAAGGGTCTGAGATGGATTTGGGGGGGACCCCCACGCCGTTTTTTTTGGCGTAGGGATCCCCTTTAAATCCATGCCAGGTGACGGGGCTAGCGCGGCGGTATTCACTGCTTTCGCTAGTCCCGTCTACCTGGAGTCACGTTCTAAATTAATGGACTTTCCTCCGTGTGCGAGGCAAGTCCGTTCATTTCAAAAGTCCCGCGGACTAGCACACAGACGGCGGGATTGTCCGCCGGACTGCCGAGTCCAGCAGACAATTTTAAGTCTGAACTTAAAACTTAGTCCGCCGGACTTTTGGGAGGAAAAAGTCCGCCGGAGCCCACACACGGGCGGCTTGTCCGCCGGACTCTAGTCCGGCGGACAATCTCACGGGAAAGTCCGCTCATGTGTACGCGGCCTTAGTTTAACCTGGGGGATAGTGCAATTAGTTAAAGTTGTGCACCTGCATGTCATGCATTTGTATCCAGTTGGTGTCTGATGTATCCATGTCAGTATAGACAATGCAAATGAGGCAGCTTGTCTGTGCCTTAATTAACAAAAAATGTAATAAAAGTAAGGCGCTTCACATTCTTAATGTCACCAGCCAAAATAAAAATCCTGTAACCAAGTGTGATATGTATGTTCTGTTCAACACCGTGCTCAGTGTCTCTCCACTCACTTCTCTAACTTTAATAATGAGCTTTACCAATTGCTGCACACTTATGCACTCACCACAGATATACAACCTTTTTATTACAAAAGGTCATAGTGTGCTTTCCAAATATGCAACTGGTCCCTTTTAAATGGTCTGGATCAAAGTACGATCTGCTCCTCTCTCCAAGGAAAAGTAATGACCCATAAAGAGATAAATAATCTTATAGTGTAGTATTTATTGCATCCAAATGAGTAAACACCATAAAATCCACAAGTATTACACTCACATTAAAAGGTGCCCAGTACATCAGCACCAATACAAATAGTCTGGTTATTGCAAGCACCACCGCTGTGTCCTTGGAGTTGGCATGAATTGGTTAATTTCAGTGAGTAGTTCGGACTTCCCATCACTACTTAGCCCTGCCCCCCAACTTCCTCCTCACCGCATTTGATTGACAGCAGCAAAAGCCAATGGCTCCTGCTGCTGCCAGCCCCCCTCCCCCTTTTCCCTGCATCTCCTCTCTCCTCTCCTCCTCTTCGCACAGCACTGAGCAGCAGCAGGAGCCATTCCGACCGTGTGTACGCGGCATAAGTTAGCAATTACTATCTTTTACAAGCAAAAGCTCTGTGATGATAGTGATCGTTATAAGAAAATAAAAAGGGTGCTATCAGTCACTAAGTACTTGTTCACATGCAGTGGCTTGGATTACATCAATGTCAAAGTTTTCTTTGATAAAGATGAAAAACCGGTCTTGTGTTGTATGCGTGAACTTGAATGAGTTTATTTTTTCTTTGCAAAGATTGCAGTTATGCCAAGTACAGTGGGTCAGTATGTTTTTTGTTCCATTTCAGCTCTGTTTTAAAAAAAAAAATGACATTTAAAAACTATTAAACTCTGAAATAGTTTTTAGAGAAACACCAGACAACTCGTAAAATCAGTGACCTGCTTTCAGGAAGTTTTAAAGTGATATTAAAGGTTTGTCATACTCGTGCTAGCTCCCAAGCCCCACTCTATGCATTCATAGACACCCTCTCCTCCTTGGCTCACTGGCTGTGATTGACAGCAGTGGGAGCCAATGGCTTCCACTACTGTCTTAGCCGATGAGGAGAGAGACCCGGGACAGCCAAGGCTCCAGTGCACATCGCTGGATTGAGAAGGGGCCCTTTTTTGGCCTGCCAGGCTGCATGCTCTGGTAAGGGTCTGGTATGGATTTTGGGGGGGACCTCAATGCCTTTTTTTTTTTTTTTTCGCGTTTGGTTTTCCTTAAAATCCATACTGGACCAAAAGGGTCTGGTATACATTTGGAAGGGACCCCCACACAGTTTTTAAAAATTTTTTTTTACATTCACCTGTATGCCGCTGACAGCTGATGACTCATCTGTTGTTAACGACGCGGCTTGCCATCCCACTCCTTAACGACCAGCTTTTCACTGTTTGTTAAGGACGCCAACGCCCTCCGTTTAGAAGGAAAAAAAATGCTGAGCACCGGCATTTAGCAGCATTTAGGAGCTCTGCGTTTTTTTTCTGCCAAAACGCTGCTGCTCCAGAACGTGCTGGAAGTAGGTTTTTTCACTGGTCCTGTCACAAATTGCTGCTATGCGTGTATGAACACATAATATAACATACAGTTTAGAGGCAGTTAAAAAAAGTCTTATGCCAAAAACAACAGCTGTAAAAATGTCCAGTGTGCACGAGGTCTTAGGATTTACATACACTTTAACTCTGACCCACTCTGCAAATTTTTTTTTACAGCTGTTTGTATCCTTGTTGGGAAGATTGCATGTGATGTCTTGTCCAAGCAACAGTAAAAGATGGATACTTCCTAACGGGGACACAAAAAAAAAAAAAAGTATATTATACTTATCTTATCTTCACTGGGGTGTATGTTTATCAGTTATCTGGTAGCAGAGCCTGAAATGATGAGGAAAGCCTCTCTTACACCTTTGACTCGGGGGCCCCTGGTAGTGTGAACAGAAGGAGTTCAGAGTGGCACGAGTGCCTTTAGGCCTTTCCAGTGGTGGCAGAATGGGTATCCACACCAGGCAACATAGGTCATAAGTAATCTAAGTTGGTTGTCCTAAGATGCTTTGATGTTGTTATATTAGGTAGAATCAAGAGAATTAGTTCATTACAATTGGCTATCTCCTGAAAATTTTATAATGCATATTTACCTTATGTGTGGATAGGCACGTCATTTAGGAATCCAGACATTTTTTAAAATAAATTAATTGGTTCTCTGTAGACTGGACATGTCTATTAACAGGGCTCAAGTCCTGTGGGAACGCATGGGAACGGAGTTCCTGTACTTTTTCCACAACAGGAAATCAGCTCCCATTAGCAGCTGTGTCCTGCAAGACTTTGAAGTATGCGAGCTGTGTGGCAGGTGCTACACCAGCAGCTGCCGACACAGCCCACAATAGTAAGTGCCGCACACCTGACCATTCAGGCATTGCCAGTAGGGGGCCCCATGACAGCTTCCTCTTCGATCTACCAGTCAATCACAGCTAGCTGATGGGTAGATCAGGTCCCTGCTGCTAAGAGATTGTGTTTAGTCATACCTCTCGTGATGCGCTCCTCCCCGCCAGCCCCTCCTGATTTTCTGTCTCGTCATCTCCCCCCCCCCCCCCCCAGTCTCTTGCATACTTGCTCTGTGTGTCCCGCTGAATCCCCCCTCCTCTATCTTCAGTGCCATATGATGAGAGAACCCAGAGGAGGAGCACAGCTATTCTGATCACAGGACATGCAGGGAGAGAGGTGAGCTGAGGGAGGAACATCAGTTTGGGGTGGTAAGCTGAGCACAATACCTGGCAAAGTTTAATGCCAGGAGGGAAGTTTATGTGGAAATATGTGAAGGGTTGGAATAGCAGCGAGTGTGTGTTTGGAGCCCTGCAGAGTTTGCAGCCCCCCAAGCTAACATACATCTCCTAAGCAGGAACACCTCACTATCTCCCCAAGCATTCTGTCCAGATAATGTGCAGTTAATTTATGACCTTTCCGTTTAACCCTGTGTTATCCAAACTCTGTTCAATGAAAAGTGTAAACTCACCACATAAACACTCAAAATAACATTCCCCAATAAAGATCAGAACATGATGTTCACATTTGCATGGAAGCACAATTGAATGAATGCCGATTATTCAGAGAATTACTGTGTTTATGTTTATTGAGGACTGTTTTTTTATGTACTAACAGTTAAGCTTCATACACACAATACGAAAATTGGATGAAAAATACCACTTTTGAAGCGTTCGTGCATATGAGCGTATCATTTTTTTTTTTTTTCGGTGGGGGAGTGGATCTTGGGTGGGAGTTCCCACACTTTTTTCCCCAGGACTTGACCCCTGTCTATTAACTATATTTAGGTGACTCAAACAAAATGAATATATGTGCTCATCTCTACAATTAAACAAGGAAATTTCAATTAGGCTAGTTAAAGTGTAACTCCACTTGTGATAAAAATATAGCAAATAAAAAATAATACTATAGCATATATAATTGTGACACAAGCCATGTTGTGATTTAAAATTATTAAAAATTACTTTTCCATTTTAATCTGCAGTGCTGTACTTTTCTGTAAAATTCAATGCAGTATGGCAAATTGGACGTGTTCTGTACACAGTTGGTGTATGGTACACCTCCAGAAATGTAATTTCATGCTTTATTCCCAGAAGTCTGCACTAAAGCTGGCCATAGATGATTTGAATCTCCTTCTGAACCGGCCAAGATTCAAACTGTGTGTGGGTAGGCTGAATGTACAAAGTTGATCGATAAATTGGGTACAATTAGCCTGCCAGTTTTACTTGTGGTTATCGCTATTGGCTGCTATAGCCGCTAGCAATAATCACTGTCTTCACTCTGTGGGGATGGCTTCCCCTCTCCGGGAGATTACAATGACTCAGCCTGAGGGATTCCCCTGTCAACACTGTCTGTGTTGATGAGGGAATCGTGCAAATTTCTTTCCTGCAATCGGTGCCGCGAGTGGCAGCCGCCACAGCAACCCGGGCAGTTCCCATGTTCCCTGTGTGTGTTCGGATATCCATCATCCTTTGTGATCCCGCCACAGCTGAGGACCCATCCATGACATCTTCATATGCAGGCAAATAGGCTTTTTCAGCCCCTGGTTGTATACATCTGACAAATGGTGGATCTGGAATGAGCTTGGTTCTCTGCAATACGTTTTTATTCAACCACTGGAATCTTATGGAATTTTTATGGATTTTACATGTGTTGTTTAACCAGTCCAGTAAACTGTTTCTTTTTTAGTGACCCTGGTGACAATTACTTCTTTAGGTTTGTTGTGTGAACAGAGGTGTCTCAACACCCATGACATATACAGCTTTGGTTGAAGCGTTATACAGAGATAATTGGTTGTTGTTATTCAGGTACATACATACTGTAAATACAATAAGTGTATCATGTATCTGTTCACTAATATGTGCAAAAAGCAGACCACTGTTATTAATGTCTTTGCTTGGCACGGTTCATCACCTGGGTTCTTGCTTATACACAGCAAATTGGTACTTTTAAACCAAAATTATTTTACTTTTAATAGTTCTATTTTACTTGCCTTAACCTTGTTTATACAGGTTGTCAAGTATAGAATGGCTTGCCTTGCCTGTGTGAAGTAGACACAGTTTATTACCACATAGGCAAGGATGGCTCAATTTGAAACTTGCAAGGGAAAGGAGACATCCCCAAACAGGACATCAGAGCCAGTGCTTTGGGGATGAGCTGATTTTGCAGGAAACCAAAACTTTTAAACATCAAGGAACAACATCCGTTGTAAGTGACTGATTATGCATTTGAAATAGCTTAAAAATTTCAAGCTGTGATTCCGCGGCAGCTTCTTTGTGCCTAATAATTCAGGAGATATTACCCGAAAACTTTGTATAATGCAGCATTTGTTGTTGAAAATACCATTCACCCAAAATAGCTATCTGTTAGCTAAGCGTCTAGTCTTTCCAGTGCCCTCACTAGCGCTGCATGCTGTGCCTAAGACCACTTTCACACTGAGGCGCTTTTCAGGCGCTTTCACGCTAAAAACAGCGCCTAAAAAGCTCACGAAAACGTATTTCCATTAAAATCAATGAACGCTTTCACACTGGGGCAGTGTGCTAGCAGGGCTGTGAAAAACTCCCCTCCCCATTGAAATGAATGGAAAGCTCTTCAAAAGCGCCTGAAAAGCTCTTCAAAAGCGCTCAGTGTTTTTACTGGCAGTTTAGAAGCGCCTCAGTGTGAAAGTGGCCTAAATCATGTAGGGTGCTCTGCAGATTCTCCCCCCCCCCCCCCCCCCCGTGCCACTTTAATCTAAACCTGACATTCTCCTAAGAAATTTTGCAAACTATGGGGAAAACTGTTTTTTTCATTTTGGATAGAGTATGGGATGGTTATAACCCCTGTTTTTTTTTCGCCATCTCTGTCCCATTGCAGAGATTTCGCTTCACTTCCTGTCAGAACAGGAAGTGAGGGGAAATCTCTACAAATTAAAGGAATTTCTTGGGGAACCCCAGCTCACCAAAACTAGTGTCCCCATAGGAAGATTTCCCATCTGTTACTTTTCTGGGAACAAACCAAACTGTGGGGTTTTCTTTCACTTTCAATGATAAGGGTAAACAGGACAAGTAGAGAGGGTGAATCTCCTTAACCACTTGTCGACTGCTGCACGCCGATTTACGTCGGCACAATGGCAGCGGTGGGCAAATGGGCATACCTGTACGTCCCATTTTAGAGGCGGGGTCTCCCGGCGATCGTGTCACAGGGCCACAGAACGGGGGCATTTTTATAGCACTGATTGCTGTATAAATTACAATGGTCCCAGAATAGTGTCAAAAGTGTCCGATGTGTCCGCCATACTAATAACAAAATGCCATAAAACTATCCCCTATTTTGTAGACGCTATAACTTTTGCACACACCAATCAATATATGCTTATTGCGATTTTTTTTTAATTTCTTTTTTTTTTTTTTACCAAAAATATGTAGAAGAATACATATCGGCCTAAACTAAGGGGAAAAAAACGTTTTTTTTTTTTATATTTTTGGGGGATATTTATTATAGCAAAAAGTAAAAAATAATGTGTTATTTCAAAATTGTTGCTCATTTTTTTGTTTATAGCGCAAAAAATATAAACCGCAGAGGTGATTAAATACCACCAAAAGAAAGCTCTATTTGCGGGGAAAAAAAGGACGTCAATTTTGTTTGGGTGCAAAAGCGACCCAGTGCCGAATCGCAAAACGTGCTCTGGTCAGGAAGGGGGTAAAATCTTCCAGGGCTGAAGTGGTTAACGGGGAAACAGACAGCAATAAAAATTGATAGGTGTTCTAATCCCTCTCCACTCTATCCAAAACTAAAAAAAAAGTTTTGCTTATAGTTATACTTTAAGTCTCCCCCACAACACTATACAACCCCCCCCCCCCCCCTTTTTTTAACTTAAACAAGAAAATTAGACTTGCCTACTTTTTGTCTAGAAGACCATGTGACATTCCTATGAAACATTTCATATTTACTTAACTAAAAAAGAAAATGTTTTAACATTTTATTTTTTTAGTCCTGACTATAAGAAACAAAATTTGTACATATCGACATATGTATCCCCTTTCAGATAAACTATGAGAATACGTATATGTAAGATGCAAATTGCTGCAAGTCACAAACTCAGAACAAATATGCACAAGGGAATTCTAACTTATTTAGTTCCCTCTTGTTCCATGTCAGTAACTTAGGCCCCTCTCACACAGGGTGGATCTGCTCAGTAGATTCCGCCAGCCCAGCGGGGGATCGCTCCGTTGATCTCCGCTGAGCCGGTGGGTGACAGGCCTGTCTCTGTTCACTGAGTGGGGAGGGACCAGTCAGAGCCCCTTTGAGCTCTATGGGAAGATCGGACTAAAATGGACTGTCCGTTTTCATCAAATCCCATACGATGTCATCCGCCAAGACGGGTGGCAGACGTATCGCCATTGGTCTGTTTTTAGCATATCAGATGGCGACGGGTGTCAGCGGACACATCTCCGCTGACATCCACCTGCCCATAGGAGTCAATGGATGGCCCGCTTGGATCCACCTAAAAAACAGACAGGCGGATCCGAGCGGGCTTGTCATGTAAAAGGGGCCTTACTGGGCCAGATTTATTAAAGTAAAAAATGAACTGAAATAAACTTGTATGCACATTTGTATATGAGTATTCACATATCCAATCAGGTAAGGAAGAAGTACTGTTTTTTTTATTCCCCTGAATATGATTGTTTGAGATGCACACAGGTTCACTTCAGCTGACTTACGTAATAACTCTTTCAAAATATATACTTCAAACTTTAGTAAATTAGACCCACGATGTAGTAAAAATGAAGGTAGCTATGCAGTTTGCTTTGCAACATCAGTAACAAGGCATCAGCTGAAGCACCAGTAAATTTCTCCCTTTAAGAGAAGAGCCATTAAAATCTAAGAAGAGAAGAGGGATGCAAGTAAGGAGCTGTTAGGGCATCTTTAAGTAGCCAAATCATGCTACTTTTTTCACTAGAAACTAATTAATAGAAGTAGCAATTACTAAACAAATAGAATGTCTCCCAATGGTGTAGGGTAGGCTCTCACAAAGGTTACTCCTCCTGGTGGGCAGAGTTATGAGTAATGTCTGACTTTTTTAAGGAATGGGTGGAGTCAAGGCAGGGTCATACAAAATGGGGTTGGAGAAGGGAAGGGAGAAGCACTGAGGGAGAGTTGTGTGTGCACTTCCCTTTCAGAGGAGGGGCTGGAAGGGCTGTAGGGCTAAAGCCCCATACACACGGTCGGATTTTCCAATGGATCCTGTCCTATCGGACAATGTTGTCGGAAATTCCGACCGTGTGTAGGCACGACATTTTCCATCGGATTTTCCGACGGACAAAGTTTCATCTCCTGCTCTCAAATTTTTCGACAACAAAGTCCGATCGGACTTTTTCCGATCGTGTGTAGCGAATTCCGACGGACAAAGTGCCACGCATGCTCAGATCAAATTACAAGACCAAAGCTATTGGCTACTAGCCTCTACGTAGTTCCGTCGTACGCAATGAACGTCACCACATTCAGAATGATTGGATTTTCCGACAACTTTGTCCGACCGTGTGTATGCAACACCAGTGTCGGACAAAATCCGTCGGAAAAAAATCCGACGGATTTTGTGGTCGGAATTTCCGACCGTGTGTATGGGGCATTAGACTCAGGAATGAGATAAGGGGAGAAGAATTCAAAATATTTCTTCTGAGTACTACAGTGCTACATTTTATTTGTTTGTACAACCACACATTACAAAATAACAATGCATGGCAATACATTTACAGCACCAAAAGGTACAACAACAAAAAAGCAGTAAACAAGAAAAGAAACATACATAAGATTTAAAATATACAAAACTATACAAATGCAAAGAGGTCAAGAGTGCAGTCAATTACTGGGGATGATGATTACTGTGATATTTACTGTAAAGTGTTGTGTTATGTACTGGTGCAAACCTGGTCGGCAAAGGAGAGGGTGGTGGTTGGGGAGAGGAAGGCACTCTGCTGACGATGAGAGTGGACCCTCTCATGGAACAAGTGTAAGGTGACCTGGGGTTTCAGTGTATCACAGGCCCTGGCTGCTTGGTATGACTTCACGAACCCTAACTTGGGCCATGGTAAGAGGTCTTGGACCCTCATCCGTGCATATGAATTCAGTTGGGGTGTGGGTGGAGAACGCTGGAAGCAGCCCTGAGACCCTAAGTGTAGGTGGGACCCATCTGCATGTATTGGCCATGTGCAAGAAACCTGGGTAGCCTGCTTACATACACAAGTAGCATGTAGCATGTAAAGGCAATTTATTGATTAGAATTTGAGCATTGTGCGATTATGAGAAATGAATCGCTACTACATGCTACTTGTATAGTTTACATTGTACAGACCCACTGGTTCCATCTCTCCTATGGTCAATTGCCAGTGATTTTAGTAGCACAATTATCTGCTGGCCTGTGCCCCCCCCCCCCCCCAATACAAATCACGAAATGAAAACTTAAAAAAATAAACATTGGGAGACAATACTTAACTGGGGCCCAGGCCTTTTTTGGGGAAGCTCCGGATCCAATAGCCTGAAAGAATCTGCTACAGTCACATAAATGGTATTGGTAACCCTTCCCTACTCTATTCATAACTAATAAAATGTGGAATTTTAAAATTAGAACTAGATTCAATTAATAATGATTGCCTATTAGGTAACATTTAGAATTGTACTTCATTAGTAATACCTCATCTGGAATATGCAGTTAAGTTTTGGCCACCAGTTCACAAAAAGGAAATTGGAGAACTGAAGAAAGTTCTGAGAAGGGCAACCAAACTGATAAGAGGCAATAAGGAGCTCAGCAACTAGGAAAGATTAGCTGAACTGCATTGATTCTTGCTTGATTAGAGGCGATTAACCGCTTTCAGACCGGACCAATTTGCAGCCAAAGGACCAGGCCCCTTTTTGCGATTCGGCACTGCGTCGCTTTAATTGGCAATTGCGCGGTCGTGCGACGTGACTCCCAAACAAAATTGACGTCCTTTTTTTCCCACAAATAGAGCTTTCTTTTGGTGCTATTTGATCACCTCTGCGGTTTTTATTTTTTGCGCTAGAAACAAAAAAGAGCGTCAATTTTGAAAAAAAAAGCATTTTTTTTTATTTTTTGCTATAATAAATATCCCCCAAAAATATATAAAATTTTTTTTTTTTCCTCAGTTTAGGCCGATACGTATTTTTCTACATATTTTTGGTAGAAAAAATCGCAGTAAGCGATTATTGATTGGTTTGCGCAGAAGTTATAGCGTTTCCAAGATAGGGGATAGTTTTATAGCATTTTTATTAATATTTTTTTTTTATTAGTAATGGCGGCGATCAGCGATTTTTATTGTGACTGCGACATTATGGCGGACACATCGGACATTTTTGACACATTTTTGGGACCATTGTCATTTATACACACAATCAATGCTATTTAAATGCATTGATTCCTGTATAAATGACACTGGCAGTGAAGGGGTTAACCACTAGGTGGCAGTGTAGGGGTTAAGTATGCCTAGGGGTGGGTTTCTTACTGTGGGGGGGGGCGTGGCTGTCAGCTAGTGAATGCTGATCTCTGCTCCAATCACAGGGAGCAGAGATCGGCGTCACTAGTTGCTAGGCAAAACGGGGAGATGCCGTTTATTTCCGCATCTCCCCGTTCAGCCTTCCCGTGAGACAATCGCGGGTGTCCCCGCGGCGATCGAGTCCGTGGGACCCGCGACCGGCCTCACGGGGGTCCCGACTAGCGCGGGATTACCCCGATGGCACGGCGGCATTTTAAAAGGGGCTTATATATACAGTGGTGTGAAAAAGTGTTTGCCCCCTTCCTCATTTCCTGTTCCTTTGCATGTTTGTCACACTTAAGTGTTTCGGAACATCAAACCAATTTAAACAATAGTCAAGGACAACACAAGTAAACACAAAATGCAATTTGTAAATGAAGGTGTTTATTATTAAAGGTGAAAAAAAAATCAAAACCATCATGGCCCTGTGTGAAAAAGTGATTGCCCCCCTTGTTAAAACATACTATAACTGTGGTTGTCCACACCTGAGTTCAATTTCTCTAGCCACACCCAGGCCTGATTATTGCCACACCTGTTCACAATCAAGGCATCACTTAAATAGGAGCTGCTTGACACAGTAAGTCCACCAGAAGATCCTTAAAAGCTACACATCATGCCGAGACCCAAAGAAATTCAGGAACAATTGAGAAAGAAAGTAATTGAGATCTATCAGTCTGGAAAGGGTTATAAAGCCATTTCCAAAGCTTTGGGAATCCAGCGAACCACAGTGAGAGCCATTATCCACAAATGGCGAAGACATGGAACAGTGGTGAACCTTCCCAGGAGTGGCCGGCCGCCCAAAATTACCCCAAGAGCGCAGCGACGACTCATCCAAGAGGTCACAAAAGACCCCACAACAACGTCCAAGGAACTGCAGGCCTCACTTGCCTCAGTTAAGGTCAGCGTTCATGCCTCCACCATCAGGAAAAGACTGGGCAAAAATGGCCTGCATGGCAGAGTTCCAAGGAGAAAACCACTGCTGAGCAAAAAGAACATCAAAGCTCGTCTCAATTTCTCCACAACACATCTTGATGATCCCCAAGACTTTTGGGACAACATTCTGTGGACCGATGAGACAAAAGTGGAACTCTTTGGAAGGTGTGTGTCCAAGTATATATGGCGTAGAAGGAACACTGCATTTCAGAAAAAGAACATTATACCAACAGTAAAATATGGTGGTGGTAGTGTGATGGTCTGGGGCTGTTTTGCTGCTTCAGGACCTGGAAGACTTGCCGTGATAAAAGGAACTATGAATTCTGCTGTCTACCAAGAGATCCTGAAGTTGAATGTCCGACCATCTGTTCGTGTACTCAAGCTGAAACGAACTTGGGTTCTGCAGCAGGACAATGATCCTAAACACACCAGCAAGTCCACCACCGAAAGGCTGAAGAAAAACAAAATGAAGACTTTGGAGTGGCCTAGCCAAAGTCCTGACATGAATCCTATTGAGATGTTGTGGTATGACCTCAAAAAGGCCGTTCATGCTCGAAAACCCTCTAATGTAACTGAATTAGGACAATTCTGCAAAGATGAGTGGGCCAAAATTCCTCCAGGACACTGTAAAAGCCTCATTGCACGCTATCGCAAACGCTTGGTTGCAGTTGTTGCTGCTAAGGGTGGCCCAACCAGTTATTAGGTTTAGGGGGCAATCACTTTTTCACACAGGGCCATGATGGTTTGGATTTTTTTTCACCTTTAATAATAAACACCTTCATTTACAAATTGCATTTTGTGTTTACTTGTGTTGTCCTTGACTATTGTTTAAATTGGTTTGATGTTCCGAAACACTTAAGTGTGACAAACATGCAAAGGAACAGGAAATGAGGAAGGGGGCAAACACTTTTTCACACCACTGTATGTCCTTATGCCTTTCCGTGCCATTCTGCCGACGTCGGTCGGCGTGCGCCGGTCGGGAACCGGTTAAGGGAGATATGTTTGCCATGTATATATACATAGGTGGTCCATGGGCCTTAATTTTTTTTATTTAATATTTTACAATGCTTTGAGGAGGGGGGCAGTGGATGGTGTCAGTAGGGCAGTGGACTGTGTCAACAGAGCAGTGGACAGTGTCAGTAGTTTTTTAATTTGAGGTTTTTTTTATAATTACATTTTTATTATTTTTTCATTTTTTTTACAATGCTTTTGGGAGGGGGCAATGGACAGTGTCTGTACATCAGTGGACGGTGTCAATCATTTTTTATAAATTTTTTTAAACAAATATTTATTTATTTTTTACATTTTTATTTTTGTTTTCAGTTTTTTTTTCACAGCACTTTTTTTTTGTAGGTGGGGCGGCAGTGGATGGTGCCAGCAGGACAGTGGATGTGTCAGTAGAGCAATGGATGGTGTCAGTAGTTTTTTATTTGTATTATTATTTTATTTTTAATTTTTTTTTACAACTTTACTTTTGTATTATTTATTACAGTTTTTTTTTTTTTTTTTTAAAGTCCCGTTGGGGGGGGGGGGGGGACTTTCGTGAGATATCAGGGGTCTAAAGAGACCCCTGAAGTCTCACTTTTGAGAAAGAGAAAGGGACCGAGAACATATTCCCCGTTCCTTTTCTCTGTAGCCTAAGCTGCACTGCAGATGAATGAACTGTGGACTGAGGCTCCTGTAAGCATAGTAAACACAGTCAGTGACTGGCACGGGTTACTGACTTTTGTTATTTCGGACAATGAAGGGGCTGGTAAATGACATATTTACTGCCCCCTTCCCCGCTCTCCATCCTGGCACATTCCCTGCAGCAGCCGGCAGGATAAGAGAGTAGGGAGGCAACCAGTGCTGTGGGCGGGGGGGGGGGGGGCGCATAACGGGGCCCAGAGAACAGGGAGAATCTGATGGACAGTTGGGGGTTTAGAAGCTGAAAGTCGAGGGAGGGAGAGGAGGAGAAGTGGCTTTCAGCTGCTTCATGGAGTATAGAAGGAGATCAGTGCTTTTAATTGCTCCCCCTGCCCCTCCGCTGCACCAATCAGCTCTGAGTGTCAGATTCCCTTTACTGCAGAAGGTACAACACCAGGGACCTCTCATGGGGCCCCACTGGCCCCGGCTGCCCGAACTGTCAGTTTGCCCCTGCTGGGCCTATATTAACCTCCCTGGCGGTAATCCCGAGTCTGGCTCGGGGTGGAACTTCAGTACCATAAGCGGTAACCCCGAGCCAGACTCGGGATCGCATTGCAGGATACAGGGGAAGTTACTTACCTTGTCCCCTGGATCCTGCGATGTCTCCCCAATGTGTGTGCGAGCTCCTCCGCTCGATTCACATAGTGCCGAGTGCCACTGATCTCCGTTCCCTGCGACGTTACGACGCACGGGAGCGGAGATCGGCGCCAAATTCAAAAAAGTTAAAACACACAAAACACATACAGTACTGTAATCTTACAGATTACAGTACTGTATAAAAAAATTACACATCCCCTTTGTCCCTAGTGGTCTGTCCAGTGCCCTGCATGTCGTTTTATATAATAAATACATTTTTTTCTGCCTGGAAACTGGAGATTGTCCATAGCAACCAAAAAGTGTCCCTTTATGTCAAAAGTGGTTTTAGACCAGCTAGAAAACAGCGATAATAAATTAGAATCGCAATCCATCATCAAACACTAAATCTAATGACAGCGACAATTCTGCAACTGAGCAAATTTCAGTGTTATGATTTGATTACATTATTGAATATTTTTTATAGTTATTTATTATATTATAATTTATGATTTTGTGTTTCAAACTTTATCATACCTGGGATGTCTACTAGACTCTGGTTTGGACAGATTTAAGTGAGTTATTCATAAGAATTGCATGCCTACAATATAAAATGCCAAATTTCCATGCAAAATAATTGTACCATTTTTGGTACAAAATTCCTGACATAATCATACTGCCAGGGAGGTTAAGGTAGGATCCTGGAGCTGCAGTTCCAATAGCCCCTACGTTAATCCAGCCCTGCTGGGGGGGGGGGGGCGGCACTCTTTACATCAGTTTTTTTTTTAGGTCTGAAAAGGATCACAAATGTATTGACTGCAGAGCCACTGTTTATATTTTTATGAAGGCCAGGTAGCTGTTAGATGACCTCCCATTTTTTTCTTTTTAGGCCTCATTCACACAGGTGTACCTATCTGTACAACATTGCAAAGGGCCATCTTTGGCCACATGGTGTGCACAAGTGCATCTGCATTCAGGTAGTCCCTTTCATGTGTGTTGGGATGCAGTGGCTGCAAAGACACAGCTGCTGGTCCCAATTTGACATCCATGCGGGTGGGTGTCCCTGAATGAAGACAATGTGTGTTTGGGGAAAATCACTTGCATGTCTCAATAGATGTGAATGGGACTGCATGCATACGGATGCACAGAACATCTGTGCATCACATGCAGGGTCAGATACGCCCCTTCGCACCGGTGTACAAATAGGTATGTCCGTGTGAATGATGCCTTTATAAATATAGCAAACCCACAAATGAGGTTTCTGGCCACAGGCCACAATATAAAGCAGAAAACGATCAAAGCTCAGAGCAGTCAATAAATTGCAGTGTATGTTTTTTTAGGTGGGCATATGAGGTCTGTGAGACTGTGACCTTGAAACTGTATCTACACAAGCCCCCTCATTACTTCCTCTTCTGTGCACACTGTTGCACACCCACTGTTACACTTCTAGAGCTGAGGTGTTTTGTGATCGACCACAACATCCTTTGTAGTTCCAGTCGAACAAAATATAAATATGTCCTGAAAGGAACATCTCACTTCAGTCCTTTTCAACCTACTTCAATATTCTTTAAGTGACAGGGACGCTTAAAGTGCTAACTTTTGTTTTTATTTTGTAGAAGATAAGATATAAGTTATATTCTCATAGCGGTTGTAAGGACACCCCCTTCAATTGCAGAGCAAATGTTAGTCCTTGACCCCTTCACAGGTTGATAGTGGAGAAAGGATGGACTATGTGGCCAACTTGTGGCATCCAACTCATTCCAGAGCCAAGGAAAATGACTAACATAGCTGTCTGACAACTACCGCATGAGTGTTTGAGACTGCAGACATGATACAGAAGATGGTCAGAGACTGCAGACATGATACAGGAGATGGTCAGAGACTGCGGCAATGATGCAAGAGATCAATGCATCAAATTCAAATGGGCTGAAATTGCACTGCACCTGGAATGCATGTGAATTGCACGGGAATGCACAGTGTGTTCCTGTGTGAGTCATAGGGTAAACAAGTCCTGGAGCCCAGTGCTGAAAAAAGTTCCGCCACCTTGCTCCCTTAACTTGCCTGGCAGTGGGGCATTAGTGTGAGCACCTGGGGTGATCACCCCGCATTTCTAGCAGGGTGCCCAGATGCAATCATTGTCCCCTGTGTAGCATCCAGTATCTCTTTGATTTGGGGTGGGGGAGGGTAGATAAGAGGATACTGTATGTGCTAGGGGGCACTTGCAGTTTGGGAGGAGAGAGAACTTGGGGGGGGGGGGCAGATTTCATATCCAACCTCCCTTATAGCACAAGTCCTCTCTCCTCCCAAAGTGCCCCCTGCCTAGCACATACAGTATCCTCTTACCCACCCCCAAATCGCTGCAAGTACTACTTTCTGCAAGTTTGCCTCCCCCCAATTCATTACAAGTATCCCTATTTTTCAGTTTTAGGGGGGTCACTGCAAGTCAAGTGCTCCTTTTTTATCAGCTTAAACCCCCTCCCCGTGCGCCCAAGTGTCACAAAATATTATAATCACAGACCTCAGATCAGAGCCACAGATCCACAGCAGTGTCTCTTCTTCTCTTGCTGTCTTTGTGGAGGAAGTCATCAGAGCCGAGGAAGAGACTGCGGCTTCAGGCCCCTCTGCCATGTGTCAGTGTGAAAGGTAGCTGGTGAGCAGAGAAGCTGTCAGAGCTAACATTGTAGCATGTGGGACACCAAACCCCCCTCTCAAGCTGCAGGGCAGGTGTGCCCACACACAAGGAGAGGAGGAGGGAGGGGGGCACTTTGGCGCCCCCACCTCTGCAGCGCCTGGGTGCGGTGCACCCCACGCACCGGCCCAGGATCGGCCCTGGCCACCTGTACGGTATTCACCAGCCTGGTACTCGGAGTCATGATTCAGACTGCACTGTGGTTTCTGTGCTCCATCTGCTCAGCTGGTGGAGGAACATGACTAGTTAATGTTATCAGAAGTAAGTTCTTATCTTTATTCAGCAGTTTCGACAATCTAATCTGAGTCCCGAAGTCCTCTTCTATACAGATACACCATGTAATTGCCAGGAACCCAGCACAAGGATTACTCTGTCTGAGTCCAAAAATCATCAAATAGCCTTGGGGGGCGTAGTAATCCTTGTGCTGCGGTTCCTGGTAATTACATTATGGTGTATCTGTATAGAAGAATACATTGGGACTCAGATTAGATTGTGGGAACTACTGAATAAAGATAAGAACTTACTCCTGATAACATTAACTAGTCATGTTCCTCCACCAACTGAGCAGATGGAGTGCAGAGTTACAGTCTGGATCACCACAGGAGGTATGCACTTGAGCCGGGGGGGGGGGGGGGGGGGTTAAATAGTGTTCATTCTCCTGAGACGAGAGGTGACTCCACAGAATATACTGGCATGGTTGAACAGCCTTAAGCTTCGTACACACGGTATGATTGTTGGCCAACCAAGCGTCAGATTTTTGTCAAAAGGGCGTGTGCCAGGATCTTGTCTTGCATACTAACAGACCCACTGTGCCCATCAGATGCTCCCACTGTGCCCATCAGATGCTCCCACTGTGCCCATCAAATGCTCCCACTGTGCCCATCAAATGCTCCCACTGTGCCCATCAAATGCTCCCACTGTGCCCATCAAATGCTCCCACTGTGCCCATCAAATGCTCCCACTGTGCCCATCAACTGCTCCCACTTTGCCATCAACTGCTCCCACTGTGCCAATGCTCCTGTCCTCTCCTCCCATCCTCTCCTATAGGTGACCGGACACCTGATAGGCATCCAATTACAGCGCCTGTCATTTCAGGGAAAGGTAACAGACCCGTGCACCCGATTGGCGGAGAGGCGGTTCAGTGTTAGGAAAGAGAATATTCATTCGCTTTTCTAACATACCTGGATGAACCATTTTTGACACCTATTAGAGCCTATTGCTCTAATCAGGTGCTTTAAAAACACCCCCCGCCACTGTAATTCAGGCACCCGAAAACGGGCCGGGTGCCTGAATAGGGGGTGGCAGCGGTGGCCATGGATAGATTCATGCAATGCATGAATCTACTGTATCCATTGGTCATAGAGGGGGTGGCACCTGTCCACTGTTAACGGTATACAACTGTCATGCCACAAACCCGAACGTAGTGACGTACTATGAGGAATTTCAGCTCTTGAGCGCCACCCTTTGGGCCCCTTCTGCTAATTTCGTGTTTGACTTTTGTGTGACGGATTTGTGTACTGACCATACAAAAATATGAAGTCAAACCGCCAAAAAATTACTAGCCTGTCATCCAACATTTGTTGGCCGAAAGTTGAACAACAATTGTCAAAAGGAGCATACTATCGGTAAGATTTTAGGACAACAGTCTGTCAACAGACAATCCCCTGCCAACAATCGTACAGTGTGTACAAGGCTTTCTTTTGGTGGTATTTGATCACCTCTGCGGTTTTTATTTTTTGAGCTATAAACAAAAACAGCTATAAACAAGAAGAGCGACAATTTTGAAAAAAAAACACAATATTTTTTTTTACTTTTTACTATAATAAATATCCAATTTAAAAAAAAAAAAAAAAAACGATTTTTTTCCTCAGTTTAGGCCGATACGTATTCTTCTACATATTTTTGGTAAAAAAAATCGCAATAAGCGTATATAGATCGGTTTGCGCAAAAGTTATAGCGTCTACAAAATAGGGGATAGATTTATTGCATTTTTTATTTTTTATTTTTTTTACTAGTAATGGCGGCGATCTGCGATTTTTTTTTTTCGTGACTGTGACATTGCGGCGGACACTTCGGACACTTTTGACACATTTTTGGGACCATTCACATTTACACAGCGATCGTTGCTATAAAATTGCAGTGATTACTGTGTAAATATGACTGGCAGGGAGGGTTAACACTAGGGGGCGCTGCAGGGGTTAATGTGTTCCCTATAGGAGTGATTCTAACTGTGGGGGGAGGGGACTCACAAGGGGAGGAGACCGATCAGTGTTCCTCCGTACTGGGATCACATGATCGGTCTCCTCTCCGCTGACAGGACGTGGAGCTGTGTGTTTACACACACAGCTCCACGGTCCCGCACGGTCCGTTTGTTTTAACGGGCAATCGCGGTTGCCCCGCGGACATCGCGGCCACCGGGCACCCGCACCGGGTCCCGAGCGACGGCGCGCGCGCCCCCCCCCAGGCGGCCGGGAATGGGAGGACGTCATATGACGCCCACCCAGGATGGGAGATCCACCTTGTGGGCGTCATATGACAGTGGGCAGTAGGGAAGTGGTTAATAGTTTGTTATAAAATTTTGCAAACAGGTAATTTTTCTGCTTCATTGATATGCGCTGATGAGGCGGCACAGGTGGGCACTGATAGGCTGCACTGGTTGGCACTGATAGGCTGCACTGGTGGGCACTGATAGGCTGCACTGGTGGGCACTGATAGGCTGCACTGGTGGGGACAGATAAGTCGGTACTGATGGGGACAGCAAAGATGGCAGGGATGGGTGGCACCGATGGGCACTGATGGATGACACTGATGGGCACTGATGGATGACACTGATGGGCACTGATGGGTGGCACTGATGGGCACTGATAGGTGGCACTGATAGGTGACACAGATGAGCACTGGTAGGTGACACTGATGTGCAGCACTGGCACTGTGGGCACTGACAGATGGTACTGTGGGCACTGGTAGACGGCACTTTAATTGGGCAAAGGTGGGCACCATGGATTGGGCACATTGCAGTGAGAGGGACTGATGTCCTTCTCACTGCCGCCGGTGATCGGCTTTTTTTTTTTTCTCCTTGCGCTGAAAGCGCGAGGAGGAAAAAAAAGCCGATTGCCGGCTCTGTTATTATCACATGATCAGCTGTCATTGGCTGACAGCTGATCACGTGGTAAGGGGTCGGGATCGACCCCTTATTTGGATCTGTGATCCAGCGAGTCTCACAGACTCGCTGATCACAGAGCGCGCCGCGCGCGCCCCTTCAGGGGGCGCGCAGACAGCTCGTGGCCGGGACGACGTCAATAGACGTCGTCCCGCCACATTAGATCCGCACTGTAGCCGTCATTCGGCTATAGCGCGGATCTCAGGTAGTTAAAAACCTGTGTTTGTGTTTTTTTAATTAAAAATTTTTCCCCGCAGGTGAATGGGTAGGGGTACCATGTACCCCATGCTCATTCACATAGGGTGGGGGGCCGGGATCTGGGGGCCCCCTTATTAAAGGGGTTTCCCGGATTCTGATATGCCCCCTGCCCGCAGACCCCGACAACCAACGGCCAGGGTTGTCGGGAAGAGGCCCTTGTCCTCATAAACATGGGGACAAGGTGCTTTGGGGTGGGGGGGCCGCTTGTGATCCCTGTTACTTTCAATGGCACCCCAATCTGAAACTTCTTTTGGGTGACAGACGGCAAAACTGTGCCGCAATCGCATCACAGGTTTTGTAGCGATTTGGAATCCCGGGCAGAATCGCGGCATTTCCGCCAGCGATTTGGAATCGTGGGCAGAATCGCAGCGATTCCACCCACGATCCGGATTGCATTGATGTGAATAGAGCCTAAGTGGAATCCCACTGCCTCCATGCCATCCTCATGGGATATATTGGTATATAGGGATACCACGTCTGTGGTCACTAGAATTTAGCCCTTTTTTATTTCTATATCTATTAGATCATTAATAACATGTTTCGTATATGATGTAGTACTAAGAACCAATGGCTGCAGAAAATGTTTGTTGCCATTGACAACTACCTGGTCTAAAGTTATGTTAATACTTAAAAAATGGGTGCAGACATGGTGTATCACATAACATGGGCATATCAGAGGCCAGGACAATGTGAGGAGAAGATGCAGTACCAGTGTCCTAGCGAACGTTTACGTTAACCCTCAAGGAGTTGTGTGCCATTGCATTATGTGTGCATTATAGCAGCCAACCAGCCAGGAAGTGGAGGGGCATAGGTGACAGACCCTGATAGTGAAAGAAACTGTGTGGTTGGTTCTTTCCTTAGGACTTGGTACTCCAACTTGGGTCCGATTGTTGTACAGCAGGGTAGCCAAACCAGTGGCCCGTGGAACCATTTGATGTGGCCTGCGACCTCCTGCTCCGGGACGGCGGGTTGGCAAGCCCAGATTGCAGGTTGCCTACCTGCCATTCCAGAGCATCAGTGTTGTGAATGAAGCCAGCGGTAGAGAAAGCAAGCAGCTGCGGAACAAAGCTGCATAAGCCAATGCTTCCTGTATAGCACCGACTCCTTCATAGGCAGAGTGATACCAAATGCACTCTGCCTGGGACAGCAAGTTTATTACTAAACCGTGTATATAGGGACATATCTGTTCTGCAGTGGTTACTGGGCTGCTTTCAAACTGATCTGCAGGTGTAGTGCACCTATGCACTGAGCCATAGACTTTTGGTTTTACCTGTGGGTTTGGTGCACTTTCAGAAAGTGCACCACACCTGCAGGATATAATAGAATTCTATGGCAAAGTACAGCTAACCCGCAGGTAAGCCACAGGTGCACTGCGCTGCACCCACGGTGTGGGTAGACAGCAGACCATCAGTGTAAAAGCAGCCTTAGGCCCCTTTAACATGATCAGTTTGACCCAATCGCACCCTCCATTCACCTCTCTGGAGCGGCAGATGTAAACAGACGTGTGTCCATTTATAGCCACCTACCTTCAATCGGATCTGCTAAAAAAACAGAAGTGAATCCGGTCCCTTCCATTTGATCAGATCAGATGGCCCATAGAGAAGAGTGGGCTGTGTCTGTGTCCCCTTTGCATAGGCAGAGTTGACGCAGAGCTGTCATCTGCCCACTCTGCTCATTGTGGCCCGCAACTGGTTACAAAGTCGCTTAAGTGGCCCTCGCTCTTCAAAAGGTTGGGCACCCCTGTTGTACAGGGTGTCATAGGTACCTTGCCTTGAAGTCACGGAAGATGGAGTGAGGCTTCGCAGTACTAAAGCACATGTCAGACAGTAATTGTATAGGTCTTCCTGGGATACAAATCTAGGAATGGAGGTAAATAGTTAAACATGCGTGTCAGTGTCTCTGGGATGAGGTGACAGGTTGCTGGGCTGGTGGAGTCCAGTGCATGCTATGCTGTGCTGGCTCAGAAATGTTGCATGGAAGGAGAAGTGTTTTAAGGAACTGTTACCAGTGATGTTTACTTGAGGAAAGGAGTGAGCCATGCTACAGTATTCAAGAGTTAATTAAATGTCTGCTTAGATGAACTGACACTCTTAATGGAGAGTGCCACCTTAACACCATACCCCAGGTTTAGGCATATATCTCCAGCAGCCTGCAAAGGCATGAGCACTTTGCCTCTCCCAGGTCCCCACGTGAACTCCAGCCACAGTTCTACCCACAAACTCCCCCCTCGTGGTGTTGTGGATGATGAGAAGAGAGGTAGATATTCTGTAGCTTAACAAATTATAAGTGGGTAGGGCTGACACCATTCCTTGCAATTTCAGTCCAACAAAGGCAGCCATTTTAGTACAGCAAAGGCAGTGTGTTGTCAGGAAATTGGCAGCAAAGCACATTTCTGGTAGGATTAACAGACATGTGCTGCAAATATATTTTTGTTATTCTGCCCTGACATATACTCAGAGGTGGCTCTCTAATTAGGCAAATTAGGCGGTCGCCTTAGGCCTCGCGTTTACAGGGGCTTTGAGGCTGCCTAATTTGATTGACATCTGTGTGGGAGTGGGAGTGAATGTCCCCTGGCCACTGTCCCCGAGCTGGCGAGGTAAGCAGGCTGGGCCGGTAAAGTACAGCGCTGCTGTATCAACAGCGCCGCCGCACCAACCTGAAGTCTCACTCTTGTCCCTCTGCTTCCCTCTGTACTCTCCAGTGCCCCCTCTCAGTGTCCTTCTCCAGCGCTGTCTGCAGACAAATAATGGAGGTGGAGGCGAAGCTGCCGGCCGCTGCTGAACCTGCCAGGTGGAATGCATGCACATGCAGAAGTTCATTCTGCTGGGGTGTGTGCAGCCTCCTAACCTGTCAATATACCACCCCAACCTGCCCTTTACCACCCCAAACAGCCATATAATACCCTAACCTGCCCTATACCCCCGAACTGCCCTATACTATACCACTCCAATCTGCCCTATACCACCCCAACCTTCCCTATATTACCCTAACCTGCCCCATACTACCCACCTCCATACATTTCGCACCCTTCTCATGTCATACTACCCACCTCCATACACTCTGCACCCCTCTCTCATGTACATACTACCCACCACCATGCACTCTGCACCCCTCTCATGTACATACTACCCACCACCATACATTCTGCACCCCTCTCATACTACCCACCGCCATACATTCTGCACCCCTCTCATGTACATACTACCCATCGCCATATATTACGCACCCCTCTCATGTCATACTACCCACCTCCATACACTCCACACCCCTCTCATGTACATACTACTGGTCTCAAAACACTCTGCACCCCTCTCATATACATACTACCCGCCACCATACACTCCACACCCCTCTCATGTACATACTACTGGTCTCAAAACACTCTGCACCCCTCTCATATACATACTACCCGCCACCATACACTCCACACCCCTCTCATGTACATACTACTGGTCTCGATACACTCTGCACCCCTCTTATATACATACTACCTGCCACCATACACTCCGCACCCCTCTCATGTACATACTACCCACTTCCATAGACTACGCACCCCTCTCATGTACATACTACCCACCTCCATAGACTACGCACCCCTCTCATGCACATACTATGCGCCGTCATACCCTCCACTTTTCTATCCTCCACATGTTTACCACCATCGTACAATGCCATTATAATAGCATCATGGGCAAAGTAGTGCACTGGGGCTCCTACTAGGGAGACGGTGACCTGCAGCATACACAGCGCACCACAGAAAACAGTGAGGGTGGCTAAATTATGTTACATATTGGGCATGGCTTTTACAATTGTTTTATCATTGTTTAGTACATTTTTACGTTCTTTGGTGAGAGTTTTTTGAATCTTTGATATCAGGGGTCTAAACAGACCCCTGAAGTCTAACTTTTGAAACAGAGAAAGGGACTGAGGAACACACATTCCCGAGTCCCTGTCACTGTAGCCTCAGCTGCACACAGTTTACTATGCTTCAGTTATGAATGTACACAGTAAGTTATGATCATTACCTATCACTTACTGTGTTCATTTAGAAAAGGAAGGGCCTGGTAAATTACATATTTACCAGCCCCCTTTCCCACCCTCCATCCTGAAGAGCCCCACAGCATTCAGTGGGAGAGAAAAGGAGGGCAGCACTGGGGGAGGGGGGGGGAGGCACACTGTTATTTTTTACTGCTTGAATTGTTTTTCCCATTATGGTTGTGAGTGGGGCCTCATGTCTAAGTTTTGCCTTAGGCATCACAAAGCCCAGAGCCGCCTCTGCATATACTTTACCTGAAGCCCTCTGGGTAGAAGCTTGTACCTTCAAAGCCTTCAAGTGATTAAACAATCCACTGAGCATTATCAGTTGACGTTTTACATTAACCCCTTCCTGTAGACCGTATGCAAATATGCAGCCTCGGCTTGAAGGGGTTGTACGAGGTGATGCCTGCAGCTGCATGCATCACCCTGGTACCGTTGTTTAGAGCCTTAGCCGGCGGTTGGCTTTCTTGGGATAACAACCGATGCGGCTAAGAAGACGCTCGGCTGTTATACCAAGCAGCAGGAGGGGATGTCCCCCCCCTCCCACCGCCTTCCGTGCCTCGCCCAGGCTCTCCCGTCCCACCGGGAGGCCCAAGCGACCAGCCGTCAAACAAAGCCGGAATCGGCTCAGATCAGGTCTCGGATCTAGTAACCGGGAAGCAATGTCATGACCTCACTTTCGGTTTACAGCAGACTTAAAGGCGCCAAATTTTAAAAAATGACAGTATTCAAAATAGCCAAACTTGCCGTTTTGAATACTTTTAAGTGCGAAGCAGGGATCTGGGGTCTTGTAGAACCCAGGTCCCTCCATAAAGAGTACCTGTCACTACCTATTTCTGTCACAAGGGATGTTTACATTCCTTCTGACAGCAATAAAAATTATCAGAATTTTTTTTCAAAGGGACAGTGTAACAATAAGCAAAGCAGAAGTGAACGCATACGTAAGTCGTGACCACTAGTGTAAACAGTGTTCAAACCACACATGTGAGGTATCGTGGCGATCATTAGAGCGAGAGCAATAATTCTAGCACAATACCTCCTCTGTAACTCTAAACTTGTAACCTGTAAAACCTTTTAAATTGTTGCCTATGGAGATTTTTAACTACCGTAGTTTGTTGCCATACCACGAGTGTGCACAATTATAAAGCATGACATGTTAGGTATATATTTACTTGGTGTAACATCATCTTTAATATTATACAAAAGAATTTATGAAAGTGTATTTTTTCCCAAAAAATTACATTTGAAAGACTGCTGCGCAAATACTGTGTGACATAAAATATTGCAACAATTGCCATTTTATTCTCTAGTGTCTCTGCTAAAAAAAAATATATATATAGTGTTTGGGGGTTCTAAGTAATTTTCTAGCAAAAAATATGGATCTTAACTTAACAAATGTCAGAAAAAGGCTTGGGCAGGAAGAGGTTAGGATAGTTCTAAAGTTCTTCATTCCCTGTATTAAGGTAAAAAATGTTTAGGCATCAAATGTTGCCCCCCCCCCCCCCTTATACTTACCTGAGCCCTCATTCGATCCAGCGATGTCCACATCTGCAGCGGCCCTCTCCCCTCCCTTCCTGGTATTGCTGGCTTTGCTGAGGCACCGGGAGCCAATGGCCCCAATCAGTGGCGGCTGGTGCTCAAAATTTTTGGGGGGGCGCAAACAAACAGCCTCACTGTGCCATCAAACGCTGCCACTGTGCCCATTAAATGCTGCCACTGTGCCCATCAAACGCTGCCACTGTGCCCCTCAAACGCTGCCACAGTGCCCCTCAAATGCTGCCACAGTGCCCCTCCAAGTGCTGCCAGAGTGCCCCTCCAAGTGCTGCCAGAGTGCCCCTCAAGTGCTGCCAGAGTGCCCCTCAAGTGCTGCCAGAGTGCCCCTCAAGTGCTGCCAGAGTGCCCCTCAAGTGCTGCCAGAGTGCCCCTCTAAGTGCTGCCAGAGTGCCCCTTTAAGTGCTGCCAGAGTGCCCCTCAAGTGCTGCCAGAGTGCCCCTCAAGTGCTGCCAGAGTGCCCCTCAAGTGCTGCCAGAGTGCCCCTCAAGTGCTGCCAGAGTGCCCCTCTAAGTGCTGCCAGAGTGCCCCTTTAAGTGCTGCCAGAGTGCCCCTCAAGTGCTGCCAGAGTGCCCCTCAAGTGCTGCCAGAGTGCCCCTCAAGTGCTGCCAGAGTGCCCCTTTAAGTGCTGCCAGAGTGCCCCTTTAAGTGCTGCCAGAGTGCCCCTCAAGTGCTGCCAGAGTGTCCCTCAAGTGCTGCCAGAGTGCCCCTCAAGTGCTGCCAGAGTGCCCCTCAAGTGCTGCCAGAGTGCCCCTTTAAGTGCTGCCAGAGTGCCCCTCAAGTGCTGCCAGAGTGCCCCTTTAAGTGCTGCCAGAGTGCCCCTTTAAGTGCTGCCAGAGTGCCCCTTTAAGTGCCCCTCCAAGTGCTGCCACTGTGCCCCCTGCCTGCCCTCTGCACTTACCTTGTCTCGATGTGCAGCTGGTGATGGCGTCAGGCGACGAGCGGTGTCTCATCATCCGAGGTCTTCTTCTCCCGCGCTCCTCCTGTCTTCTGCTATCGTCCGTCCGAGGTCTTCTTCTCCCGCGCCTGTCTTTTGCTATGATTGGACGCCTAGCGTCCAATCACAGCGCCTGTGACTTCAGCCAATCAGGTTACAGGTAACAGACCTGGCAACCTGATTGGCTGAGAGGCGGGTCTGTGTTAGGGAAGCGATGTATTCGCTTCTCTAACACAATACTGTGTAATCAGCGAACGCACGGCCGTGCGCCCGCTGTTTACACTTAGGAAAGCCTATTAGAGCACACCGCTCTAATAGGGTCCCCTATTAGAGCTTACAGCTCTAATAGGGGCGCTTCCCGCAACACCCCCCCCCACTGTAATTCAGATGCCCGGCGCCCGATCAGGGGCCGGACACCTGAATAGGGGGCGGCAGAGGTGACAATAGATAGATTCATGCAATGCATGAATCTATCTATTGGTGATAGAGCGGTGCATACTGCACTGTGCCCGGCGACCTTAAAGGGACATGTTTAAATAAAAAATTTTATTTTTTTTGAACTTTTTTTTTTCTTTTTTTTTTTTTTTTTTAAACTGCAAGGAGGGGGGGGGGGCGGCGCCCGGGCGCCCCCTTTTGACGGGCCGCCACTGGCCCCAATGCTGTCAATCAAAGCCAGTGATGAGGGAGCAGGAGATGGGGCAGAGTCCTGCTGTCTGTGTCAATGGATGCAGCAGCGGGGCTCGGGAGCGAGCATGCACGAGTGCCCCAATGAGAAGCTGCTTCCTGTGGGGGTACTGGACAGTGAGGAGGAGCCAAAAGCGCCAGTGGGGAACTTCAAAAAGAGGAGGTTTAGGGCTGCTCTGTGCAATTCTATTGCACAGAGCAGGTAAGTATAGAGATGTATAAATCTACACATCTTACAATCACTTTAATGTTTTGGTGTCATATTGTTATCATCATTATTATTATCACACCTTTGTTTTTATAGTGACATCCTATTTCTTTGTCTTTAAATCCAACTGCATCTTTGACATAGTTACACTTATATTTTAGTCTGCCTATCCCCAGCTTCCCCCTACCAATCTTCTATTCACATGTCCCAATTCAGTAAAATATATTATTCACAAGGTCGCAGGTTGTCAAAAACTTCTGAGCTAATCCTGCATATATTATGTGCACTGTTCGTTTTTTTTTTTTTTTTTTTTTAAATCAAACAATCTCTTTATTAAAAGTTATAGGAGTACAAAACAAGGAGCAATAAAATAAACACCAGTACATAACAGTAAATGACAGATAAACCCACACAAAGAAATAGGGTACCCACGAGCAACATCCCAATGGTTGAAAAAGGGAAATAGAAAAAAAAAAAAACTGAAAAGGAATTTTTATTTTGCGTACAGCCAACTCCCATACTTTACAGTGATGATAAACCAGTCCCCTTAGGCCTTCCAATCTAGCGGGTTGCAAATATCACACAGGATGATCTGATAGGGGTGAATGACCTTACCAGAAACCTGTGAACAGGCCACGGTGATATAACGCTCCTCTGTTCCTTCAGTCTTATGTGGAGTTTGTACTCTATGCTCCAGGGGTGGAATTGAGAGCACACAGCATATGCATGAACATGGCTCAGAAGATTTTGACAGTCAGCTATGTGGCCACATTGGTGATTTTAGATTCAGTAATAGTAATTCATATAGAAGTGAAAAAAGTGATGAAAGTACAAAAAACATGCAAACGCAGAAATCAGATATACTGTATGTATGTTCTGCATTGTACCCGACCAGGGGCGGACTGACCATTTGGACACTGCCCGAGGGCCCCGTGCCAATAAGGGACCCCATCAGGGTTGCCAGCCTCAATAAAACCAGGGGCAGTATGTAAAAATCTGTGTTTTTAAAAAAAATCCCAAGATTATAGCTGCCCCATCTCTCCAGTACCTTTTCAGGGTGTGTATGTGTATTCTGTGTGTGAATACTGTGTGTGTATATTGTGTGTATACTGTGTGGCCCCATAATCTATTGCCTGAGGGCCCCATAATCTCCTATTTCCTGGGGGCCCCATAATCTCCTATTGCCCAGGGGCCCCATAATCTTCTCCTATTGCCCGGGGGCCCCATAATCTCCTATTGCCCGGGGACCCCATGAGTTGTCAGTCCGCCCCTGTACCCGACACTTCAAAAGTCTTCCTGTTTAGTAAGATCAAAGTGCAGTAACATGCAGTACCCAATAACCAACTAATCACAGGTCAACTGATGTGAAATGGGTTACTGTACATTTTTGTACTTTCTTAATGAAGTGACACTAAATGGTGTTACAAAATCTATTCAAGTATGTATTCTTAAATCAAAAAGCACCTTCTATTGATCTCAGTTCCTTCATGTTTTCTGCTGCTATGATCTGACTTCCTGTTAGAGAGTGGCTACATTCGTTCTTTATGGCTCCATTGTATGTAGAAACATAGCCTCCCTCTCTCACTTGCTACCAAGGTGAGTTATGGACTATGGGATTTGTAGTGTGTATAGAGCTGTAAATGTGACTGCAACTGACAAGCACTGCTCATTCCACACAAACAGAAGCATAAGTCCCAACTGTCCCTAATTTTGAGGGTATGTCCCTGATTTGGGACAACGTCTCTCTTTCCTCCTCATGTGTCCCTCATTTTGGTCTAATCTGTATAGTTGTATATAAAATAGATTTTCTATCTTTTAAAAAGTGTATCCCAGTGCTAAATCTTTGATACAATTTCTAAATTGCTGCATTTGTAAATTATAAAAGCCAGTATAAAGGAATAGTAGTGGTAAATAAATGAACTTGTGGGTTTAACCAGTCATTTTTTTTGTATAATTCTCCTTTAAGGGGGCGTGACAGGAAGTGTGTCTTATGCCTACATACTTTTGCTAATAAGTGTCCCTCCTTCCCATCTCAAAGCGTTGGGAGGTATGCAGAAGTAAGGAGGAACAGTAGAGGTTTGGGAGCTCACAAATAAACAATTTAATGAAAAATAGATTACAGGGCCAATAATTAGTGCATGTGTATGAATTATTTTTGAAGAATAAGAATATCTATTAGTTGCATTCTTTTACAGTCTTTTTGCAATGAGTCAAACTGATTTTTACAGAATCAAAATGCACTTTGAGAAATGATATAAGTTTTATATATCACTGTATTTTCCTCTTTGTGTTTCACAGATGTTTATGACTTAATGATACTTCATGGACCCGATGCAAAGGAATGGTGCCAATACCTTTTTAGTCTTTTTCAAACTCATCCTGAAGGCCGGGACTTTGCTATAGACTCATATGAACTCAATGAAAATGAGCCTATTCAACGCAAAAATCTAAAAACATTCCAGAATAGCAAATGTATACTTATCCTTCTCTCTGGGGATTTAGAAAGCAACTTCGATAATCCAGATGTCTTGCAGAGCTTGAGGACAGTTTTGAGACCACCACACAAAATAATTGTATTATTTTGTGGAGTAATGGACAAAGAGGATTTCACAAATATATTTCAAGACTGGCCACACTGGAAACAACTGTCCTCTGAAGATGAACCAGAACTCTATGTTTTAAGAGTTAAGGATACTATATTAGATGGTAAGTAGCATCTCTGCTTTTACAGTGGTCTTCTCTGTGTTTATGTTATTTGTGTATGTTGTTTCACAGATAGCTTAAAGTGTTTAAAAAGGTTCTTTTTTTTTTTTTTTTAAATAACAAACATGTTATATTTACTTCGTCTGTGCAAGGGTTTTGCACAGATCAGATTGCACAGATCGGCCTGGTGGATTCTGCCCCCCTTCTGTGAATTTGCACAATGTGCTGTACCACAATGGCAGGTTCCCAGTTGCTACTACTTTTCACACAAGGCCGTTCCATGTCTCTACCATCACGTAGAAGGGAATGTTCTGGCATCATTGGGCAAGGCAGTCAGCTGTAAAATCCACCTTACTGCTGACACGTGGTCCAGCAAGCATGGGCAGGGACAATATATTTTGTTCACCGCACACTGGGTAACACTGCTTGCAACTCGAAAGGATGCAGGACAGGGCTCGGTGCTGCAGCTTGTTGTGCCCCCACGTCTCCATACAGGTGGTGGTGATGATGCCAGACCTGTAAGCTCTAGCCCCTCCTCCTCCTTCTCCTCCGCCACCTCTAAGCCCTCCCCTGCAGAATTGTCCTACGAACATCAGGTACCCCCTAAGCGTTCAAAGGGCTATTCCATGAGTCAGGCTAAAAGGTGCCATGCAGTGCTTCAGCTGGTGTGTTTAGGGGACAGGAACCACACCGGAGCAGAGATTCTTGCAGCTCTGCAGGGACAGGACCAGGTGGTTGACACAGCGCCAGCTGGAGCCAGGAATGGTGGTGTGCGATAATGGCTCAAACCTCTTGTCCGCCCTTAGGGAAAGTTGACACATGTGCCATGCCTGGCACATGTCCTCAAACTTGCAGTAATGCATGCAGAAGTAAATGGCATTAAACTTTCAGTAACGCACATAACTATATGGCGTTAAACTGGCAGTAACGCACACAGAACTATATGACCTTAAACTGGCAGTAACGCACACAAAACTATATGGCCTTAAACTGGCAGTAACGCATAAAACTATATGGCCTTAAACTGGCAGTAATGCACACAGAGGTAAATGGCGTTAAACTTGCAGTAACGCACAAAACTATATGGCGTTAAACTGGCAATAACAAATGCAGATGTCCCTGCCCCCTTCTGTGTACCAAGCTCATATTGTCTTAACTCCTAAATCGGGTAAGGACAAGTCCCAGTGTGCCTCATACAGGCCAATCTCTTTACTGAATTATGACTTAAAGATATTAACCAAAATGTTGGCAACTCGATTACAGATGATTCTCCCATCTCTGGTCAACATAGATCAAACTGGGTTTATACCAGGGAAGTCGACGGACATAAACTTGCGCAGAGTCTTCACACACTTGCAATTAACACCATCTGAAGACTCCACTAGGGTACTGGTAACATTCGATATAGAGAAGGCATTTGACTTGGTGGCTTGGTCATATAAATCCACCTTACTGCTGACACGTGGTCCAGCAAGCATGGGCAGGGACAATATATTTTGTTCACCGCACACTGGGTAACACTGCTTGCAACTCGAAAGGATGCAGGACAGGGCTCGGTGCTGCAGCTTGTTGTGCCCCCACGTCTCCATACAGGTGGTGGTGATGATGCCAGACCTGTGAGCTCTAGCCCCTCCTCCTCCTTCTCCTCCGCCACCTCTAAGCCCTCCCCTGCAGAATTGTCCTACCAACATCAGGTACCCCCTAAGCGTTCAAAGGGCTATTCCATGAGTCAGGCTAAAAGGTGCCATGCAGTGCTTCAGCTGGTGTGTTTAGGGGACAGGAACCACACCGGAGCAGAGATTCTTGCAGCTCTGCAAGGACAGGACCAGGTGGTTCACACAACGCCAGCTGGAGCCAGGAATGGTGGTGTGCGATAATGGCTCAAACCTCTTGTCCGCCCTTAGGGAAAGTTGACACATGTGCCATGCCTGGCACATGTCCTCAAACTTGCAGTAATGCACGCAGAAGTAAATGGCATTAAACTTTCAGTAACGCACATAACTATATGGCGTTAAACTGGCAGTAACGCACACAGAACTATATGACCTTAAACTGGCAGTAACGCACACAAAACTATATGGCCTTAAACTGGCAGTAACGCATAAAACTATATGGCCTTAAACTGGCAGTAATGCACACAGAGGTAAATGGCGTTAAACTTGCAGTAACGCACAAAACTATATGGCGTTAAACTGGCAATAACAAATGCAGATGTCCCTGCCCCCTTCTGTGTACCAAGCTCATATTGTCTTAACTCCTAAATCGGGTAAGGACAAGTCCCAGTGTGCCTCATACAGGCCAATCTCTTTACTGAATTATGACTTAAAGATATTAACCAAAATGTTGGCAACTCGATTACAGATGATTCTCCCATCTCTGGTCAACATAGATCAAACTGGGTTTATACCAGGGAAGTCGACGGACATAAACTTGCGCAGAGTCTTCACACACTTGCAATTAACACCATCTGAAGACTCCACTAGGGTACTGGTAACATTCGATATAGAGAAGGCATTTGACTTGGTGGCTTGGTCATATATGTCCACTGAAGTTAGGTGGTGTCCTCTCGCTCCCCTTCATAATAGGCAGAGGTATGAGGGAGGGTTGCCCCTTATCACCAGCACTCTTTGCCCTTGTGATGGAGCCACGGCCCTTAGACAATCAAACATGGTCAGGGGAATAAAGGTCGGCTCCATACATGAAAAACTAGCCATGTATGCGGACGATCATTTTACTCCTAAATGACCCGGGTGCTTCCCTTCAAGCGACTCTAGGCATCCTCTCCAGTTTCACTGACTGCTCAGGACTCAAAGTCAACTGGGACGAATCCCAAATATTGCCGATTGACACTGCAGCAAAATCTTTACAAGACCCTAATCTCCCATTAATATGGGCCAACAAAATTAGGTAATCTGGGTATCTACATTTCCTCATCTACTGCTAACTATTATACATTAAACGTAGCTCCGTTGATACAAAGTATGAAAGCTAAACTGAAAGCATGGGCTCAGCTCCCCCTCTCACTGATTGCGAGAATCAATGTTTTCAAGATGAAGCTCTTCCCTGCTTTTCTCTATGTTCTTAGACATTCCCCAGTGTGGATACCCAAAAAGGTGTTTCATCTAATGAATAATATCTTGCTTGCTTTTCTCTGGGGCACAGGCCAGCCAAGATTTAAGTTGGCAGTGTTTTAGAGACCTTGGAAGGAGGGGGGATTGGCTTGTCCCGACCTACATAAATACTTCTTAGCAGCTCAATTGTTGCACGCACACAATTGGTTAGTCTTTGATGAGTCCAACGCAGCAGTGGTTCTGGAGGCAGCATGTCTGGGCTCCTATGAAGCGTTGCAGAACTTAATCTACCATGGACCCTCTGCACCTTTTCACCCGACAGTGGCTATGCAAACTATCCTGAGGGCGTGGTCAGCAGCTCTTTCTCTCCCATGCCTTCTGGATATATCTCACCACATACTCCCCTTTGGTTTAATTCATCTGTCGGAGTTTATGTCAATT
Organism: Lithobates sylvaticus; assembly: GCA_028564925.1. NCBI lineage: Eukaryota > Metazoa > Chordata > Amphibia > Anura > Ranidae > Lithobates > Lithobates sylvaticus. Next base: position 116,866,515 of record CM053036.1, read on the forward strand.
CCGGATCCCAATATCTGTGAAATTAAGGACATTAAATATGTGGATCAGATTTGTACCGGGGGTTGACAGCTGACCTTTGATGGATTGAAACAAAAATACGAACTGTCTAACTCATACTTGTTTAGGTTCTTTCAGCTTAGGTACGCTCTTACTACTCAATTTGAAAAGTCTCAAGTGGCTTTCTATATTTCTTCTCTGGAAGACCTACTTGGAGACGGATCTATAACCAAGCCTCTATCCAACATATACAAAACATTGTCACCTAATATACACACAGGACTTGAAACTCTTAGGGCCAGGGAGGACTTCCCTGAAATGGACACAGAGGATTGGGAAGAGGCATGGGAATGTTCCTTCACGCAATTGGTCTCGGCAAGAGACAGACTAATCCAGTTTAATTAGTTAGTACAGTCCCTAGGATAAGTAATGGATAATGGCCAATGGGCCCTCTTACCAGACCCAGCGAAACTACAGCAGTGATCCCTCCGGCTGGACGATCGCTCACTTTGGGTTCCCTGTGGGACAACTCTGGTCAGTAGTGTAGCATATCTGTACCCTGGTAGTGGCTCAGTCTTTCTCTCTCTGCTGGCGCTGGGCAGCGTGGCTCTCTCTGGTGGTGCTGGGCAGCATGGCTCTCTCTCTGGCTTCCGCCCAGCACACTCCTCGTTCTTTGCCCTGTAGCTCTCTCTCCCTCAGCTTTTTTCCAGGCTGCAGTCTCTCAATCTCTCTTGATCGATCTGTAGCCTCCTCCCTGTGGAAAATGGGGCCCCTAATCTTTGGGACTACATGTCCCATGATGCTCTCCTCTCCTAGTCTCCTTTGATTGGCCCTCAGTTATGGCCAATAGGGAAGCAACGGAACAGGCAGGAAGCTGGGCGGGGAACCTGGTGAGAGCTGCCGTCTCTTCTCCCTGACAGGAGAAAGTGGGGGAAACCTCCTGTCACAGTGCCACCAAGTTCTCTGCTGGACTGAGCAGGGAAAAAAGTCTGAAGTCACACTACACTGATGGGGGGGCTTGACAGCACCTTGATGGTGTTACCCCACTGGCGTGTAGCACCTGGGTGCAGGCTGCCGGCACCCTGATAGCGACGCAACTGTGCTGAATTTAAGATCCAATCCCTGATTCTGGGGGGGCACTTGACCCCCCTTGCCCTCACCTGAGGACGCCCGTGCTAATAACAGCCCTCTCTTTCAACAAAAGGATGTATACAGACAAATGGTTAGGCTGATTAAAGTTTAGGATGGCTGTGTCAAAATCTTTTTAAGGCTGGGTTCACATCTAAGCCGCATGTGGCTCACAGCAGGAGTCCGGTGCGTCTCCATTCACCGTTTCAGGTGTGATTTCAGCCTGAATATTGGCCTGAATTCGGACTTGAAATGGACCAAAAGACACACAGGGCTCCTGTGCAAGATCCAAAAGTAGGGCTGAAAATAATCCAGAGGTGAGTCCAAATGACAGTCCTGAGCCGCTGTGGAGATGTGTGAACCGGCTCCATAGAGAGCCGGTCACAATCTCCTGCTATACGAATTGTATGCAGGGAAATCCACAACCAATTCATTTAGGTGTGAACCCAGCCTTAGACAAGCCAGAAGAGTCCCTGATCCCTTTTATGGTTGTATTAAGGCATGTTTGCATATTGGTAGGCCCCTCCATTACCCTCGCTGATGATCCTTGGCCTGGTCTACTTGAGAGAAATTTCAGTAATGGAAAAGATGGGAGTAAGGTAGCGTATACATCCATTTTTTTTTTTTTTTTTTTTAGGTACATTTTACACTTACTAACAGGTAGGTGATTTGTAAAGCTGTATGTGTTGGGAACCTGTTTCTATCAACAAACTTACCATGCATAGTGTAGAATCTGGTTGAGTTAGTTGCATGCTAGGTATCTTACATCTATTGTAAAACTAGTAATCCCATAACATTTGCGGTATGCAGACAACTAAGAATCTTGGCTGCAAAGCCTGTATTAGTATACCAAACTTTGTTTACTTACTTGCTCAGTAGAGCATTACTGGGTTTTCAAAAAACAATGGGCCACACCTTTGAAACCTGAAATGAATGGGCACAAAAGCGTTGTCAGTCAGCGCTTTATTGTATTATAATTCAGTTGTGACAACTGTAGTGCAGACATCCCAACCTGCAAAAACTAATTTCAGGTATGTGGCGGTGATGGTGGCAGTAGGGCAGTGAATTGTGTCAATAGTTTTTATTTTTACATATTGTTTTTTTACAATTAAATATATATTTTTTTTTTATTCACAATGCTTTTTGGGGGGAGGGGTTGGGGCAGTGGACAGTGTTGGTAAGGGGGTGGTGTCTATAGTTTTTTTTTTATAATTATTTTTTTTATAATTTGTATTTACAATTTTTTTTTTATACTTTTGTATATATTTTTTTAAATCAACCCTGTGGGGGGGGGGGGGGGGGGGGGGGCTTTGGTGAGATATCAGGGGTCTAATCAGACCAATGACATCTCCTCTTTGAGACAGGAAAAGGGACTGAGGACATTGATTCCCCAGTTCCTTTCTCAGCATTGAAGATGAATGGACAGGAGACAGAGGCTCCTATCCATTCATAAACTGAGCAGAGTAAACACAGCAGTTACTCTGCTCAGTTTTAACAGGAGCGATCTCTCTCACTGTGTCCAATTCAGAAAAGGCAGGGGCCGATAAATGACTGGTCCCTTCCTCCGATTGGCATCCTGACAGATCCCCACAGCTGGCATGAGAGGAGAGAAGGGAAGCCGGCTGCGGGGGACGAGGGGGACAGAGGAGGAGGACAGGGAGCTGTAGAAGAAATGGGGAGAAGGACACGGAGGGGGGCTGGAGGAGGAGGATACAGGGCGGAGGAGGACAGTGAGCTGTAGAAGAAGGGGGGAGAAGGACACGGAGGGGGGCTGGAGGAGGAGAATACAGGGAACAGCCGGGGATGATCGTGCGGCAGGAGGGATTGCCCCACAGCTTTCACATGGTACCTGGCACCCTGTTCCATGTGAGATTAGCTGTCGCCAATCACAGATAGCAATAGTAACTAAGCTGTCATGAATGAAAGCCATTCATGACAGTTAAAAATATTCAGCTAAAACTAGATCATCCCTGTTATAAGCAACAATGGTGTAACAAAAATAAATGTTAATTTGATTTTCATTTTTACACACTTTTACCAGTCAGTATCCCTTATCACTTCCACACCAGTTATATGATGATGCTGTACTGCACTAGTGACAGTATGAAAAATAAAAAGGTTTTCATTTCTTCATTTCTTTGTTTGATGTTGTGATTGGCCCACAGTTATAACATGGTACCTGGCACCCTGTACCATGTGAGATTAGCTATAGTGACAGTATGTAAAAAATAAACTAAAATAAAAAAGGTTTTCGTTTCTTAATTTTCCAAAGAATTATGACAAAAAAATGACAACTTCAAAAAACTCACCATGCCTCTTACTAAACACCTTGGACTGTCTACTGTCCAGAGAGGGTTAATTTTGGGGGTATTTGTACTGTCCTGAAATTTTAGAGCCTTAAGAAATTAGATATTTCAAATACCATACAATAGTTTGTAGACTCTATAACTTTCACACAATAATAATAAACACTAAATAATCTACACTAATTTTGGTTATTTTCACCAAAGAAATGTAGCAGAATACATTTTGACCTAGATTTATGAAGAAAGATTATTTGCAAAATTGTATTTTGTTTCTGTATTTTTTTCCTTTTATATAGTAAAAAAATCAAAACAAAAAACTCAGTGGTGATTAAATAACTTCAAAAGAAAGATCTATTTGTGTGAAAGCAAATTATATAAATGTAATTTGCATATAGTGTTGCATGACTGAGCAATTTCCATTTAAAGTAGCACAGTTTTGAATAGCAAAAAGTGTCCTGGTAATGAAGGGGCTAAAACCTTCCAGAGGTCAATGGTTAACAGACTAGCATGTCACCAAGACTTAAGCAGCAATATTTTACACCAACCAAATAACAATTTACGAACCACTGTCCGCCCACAAAGTAGACAATATTACCTCATAAAGATTGACCACAACAGTGAAAAATATTGCAAAGGGGAGGGTGAGCGGGGAAGCAGATCAAAAGATCCAAAAGTAAGGCTGGAGACAATCCAGAGGCGAGTCCAGATGACAGTCCTGAGGTAACTGCTGACTCGGAGTGTATATACAAAAATTGGTCAGCTGATTTCCCGCCAAAAGATTTGTCACCAATCCAGCTCGTATCCTGAAACATAAACCAAAAAGAACCAGCAAAATCTTCCCAGAGAATCATCAAAGTCCTCTATTAGGAATATCATTTATTTTAAAGATAATGGTTAATAGAGGTGACAATCCCATGGGGCCACTTTTCTATTTTTTTTCTTTTGTGGCCCCAACATTCTCACTACTTGTCCCACAGGTGGCTTCAGGTAAAACTGACAATTTCCTTCATTTTACCTTAATATCTGAAAATTAACCTTTCTATTCCCAAAGCATGTAAACATAGGGGTACCATCATAGTTGACTCCCTCAGTGTTCGCTTATACGTGCGGCAGCCCTTGCCACCACCGATTTGCTTTTCAGAGGCATTTGACAAGTGGTAAAGAGGCTGTTTGTTGCCTCCTCAACGTCTGATTTAACCTCATAAATGCGGCACCACTATGTGCATTAAAAATGGTTGCAGGGTGGTTTTGGTGTGGTCCCATTCACTGTTAATGGTGTGCATTCTGCTCCGCATGTGACCTGCTGTTTACTCGTTGACTGCCCTGTAGCATATATACTGCTACAGGGTAGCAGCTCTGCGCTGAATCGTGTAAATATACACGGTCATGAACTTTTGCCTGCAGGGGGCTGACATGCACCTCCGGCAGGCCGCTTCTGCTGTGTTTATGCAAAGCAGAAGCCAGTCTGCGGGTGCCGGCACTCGATGTCCGCCGATCATCGGGCAGAGACTGAGAACGGAGCTCTGCCTATGTAAACAAGGCAGAGTTCCATTTTGACAGCAGGGAAGTGCTGGCAGCTAATGACCGTGAGTGCTGATCAGGGTTTTCTGGTGGGGGGCAGTCCTCCTGTCAGAACACAACAGCATAGCGCGGAGATCGCCACACTAACATTGCATAGTTAGTACGGAGACCTCACAGTTTTTTTTTCGTTTAGCCCACTGGGGTAAACGGGGAAAAAAAAGTGTAACGTGTGTACTAGGCTTAAGAGCCTAGCTTCACCTCCTATTTACTGTGACAGAAGCAAGATGGTAATACCCAACAGGCTGAATGGCTCGGTCTCTATGGACATATTGCTGCTCACTGATTAAGGATTAGTGAGAAGTTTATAACTTTGCAGAGGTTTCTCTTTCTGTAAAAATGAGTGTAGGAAAGGGTTACTTTCAGCTATAGCAGGTGGTCACCTAAAAGTTGCCTGCAAATTCCATGTCTTCCAACACTCTTCTCACCTAAGTCTTCTATGACCAATAGCAAACATTAGTTGACCTTGCAGGCCAAAAATCACTTATCAACTCTATATTCTGTAATACATTGTGTATGAATCCCAGGAGATGTTACTAACGTAATTGATATACAGAAACTTGTGCTAAAAACCATGATTCAAAATCTCAAAAGTCAACAGATGACAGTTTCCCAAAGAAATATTAATGCTAAATATGGCATTTGAGGAAGTGAAACAAATGTATGTGAAAAGACAAAAAAAAATAAAAAAATCAGTGTTGATAAATATCATAGAACAGTTTTTTCTTAATGGCTTTTCTTGAATCAAGTTTGATGACACTACAATACAGCATTATATATTATTATTATTATTATTATTATTATAAGTATACTATGGGGGTTAGTTACAAAAGGCAAATCCACTTTACACTACAAGTGCAAAGTGCAGTTGAAATTACACTGAAAATGCACTTGGAAGTTCAGTCACTGTAGATCCGAGGGGGACATGCAAGGAAAATAAAAATCAACATTTTAGCTTGCACATGATTGGATGATAAATTCAGCACAGCTTCCCCTCATTTAACCGCTTCCCGACCGCCTCATGTAGATATACGTCTACAGAATGGCACGGGCAGGCAAAACCACGTACCTGTACGTGGCCCTTGAAAATACCTGCCCGTGGGTCGCGCTCGCGACCTGGTCGGGAGCCCTGCGGACCCGATCGCCGCTGGTGTCCCACGATCGGGTTACGGAGCTGAAGAACGGGGAGAGGTTTGTGTAAACAAACCTCTCCCCGCGCTTCCTACTCTGCCTGTCATTGATTGGCTGTTCCCGGTCATCGGGAAAGCCGATCAATGACGTCAGACGTCAGCCCCGCCCCCTAATGTAAAAAAACACACACACGTCAGAGCCCATAACCCCTCCCCTAGTGGTTAACTGTTTCACTACAACTGTCATTTATACAGGAATCAATGCATTTAAATAGCATTGATTGCTGTATAAATGACAATGGTCCCAAAAATGTGTCAAAAATGTCCGATGTGTCCGCCATAATGTCGCAGTCACAATAAAAATCGCTGATCGCCGCCATTACTAGTAAAAAAAAAATATTAATAAAAATGCTATAAAACTATCCCCTATTTTGTAAACGCTATAACTTTTGCGCAAACCAATCAATAATCGCTAATTGCCATTTTTTTTTACCAAAAATATGTAGAAGAATACGTATCAGCCTAAACTGAGGAAAAAAATGTTTTTTTTATATATTTTTTGGGGATATTTATTATAGCAAAAAATATTGCATTGTTTTCAAAATTGTCGCTCTATTTTTGTTTATAGCGCAAAAAATAAAAACCACAGGGGCTATCAAATACCACCAAAAGAAAGCTCTATTTGTGGGAAAAAAAGGACGCCAATTTTGTTTGGGAGCCACGTCGCACGACCGCGCAATTGTCAGTTAAAGCGACGCAGTGCCGAATCGCAAAAAGGGGCCTGGTCCTTTGGCTGCCAATTGGTCCGGGGCTGAAGTGGTTAAGATCTACCCCTCAGATTTACAGCGACTGCCCTGCCAAGTGCACTTTCAGTGCAATTTCAAGTGCACTTTGCACTTGTAGTTTGCACTTGTAGTGTAAAGTGGATTTGCCTTTTGTAAATAACCCCCTATGTGATATCTTTGCTCTGTAGAAGCATAGAGCATAAACTGCTTGGTACTGTGCAGTCTCCTTTTCTGATAATTAAAGAGGGCATTTCTCATATGTCATACTGGACATTTCCAGGTGGGTCAGGTAGCGTGTCCTCAGCTGGGAACCGTGGACCTTTCTTCTGGCTGCTTTGTCACTACAAAACACAATAATGACGTAGTGACTGGTGGGAGAAATTACAACTCCCAGTGGGAGATATGTTATCCAACACACTCAACAGGTTTTGGATACCAGTAGTAGCTTCCAGTTCTGCATAGGAGTGAAGAGAGAAAAGTTTTCAGCTTCTTTTTTTACAGGGTTCAGGAACAGCAATGCCTTAAGATGGATATTTCCCTGAAGGCTAGCTTCATGCTAGCCCAAGCTCCGTAATGTGATCTGCGGTGGATCGCTTTTCAGAGTGCGACAAAGCAGTTTTTTATGGGGCTAATGTGCTGTAAATGCTTTGCTCACAGTTGCTGTGTGACCCCTTGACTTTAAAGGTTGAGTTTGTCAAATGGTAGCCTGTCAACTTGGCATGCCTCCTATTTTTACCACCCCAAGGCTGCCCATGTGCAAGAAGCCTACATGAGTTTTACTGCTAAACCTTCATGCTGGAGAGATTTAATTTTATCTTCTTACATAATGGAGAAACTTTGTCCAATAGCGATCAGATTACAGGTATATATATTTTTTTTTATCTAGCAAAGACAGCTACTTTATAAATGATATAGGACTCCTGCAACCTGCATGCAGGCCATATAGGCTTTTGTTTGTAAGAACCAATCAAGGTTTGTTTTTAATGTTTTTAGCTCCAATGGAAAACTAAACCAATAGAATGTGGCTGTTAGGCACAAAACCTCCAAACAATTGTGCTGTAGCTGTATAACATGTATAATGCAAGGGTCTAATAATAAACAGAACAGGTGATCAATGACTGGTATTCCGTAATATAACATCATAATACTATAGCTATTAAAAGAGAAGTATGGGGTTAACTAAAATATATATATATATATATATATATATATATATATATATATATATATATATATATATATATATATATATATATATATATGTATGTGTGTTGTGTGTGTGTGTGTGTGTGTGTATATGGGTATATATATATATATATATATATATATATATATATATATTCTCACCTAGGTGGCTGCAGCATCTGTCCAATAATGATGCATCTGTCCCCAGCCGACTCTTTCAGCTGAACACAGATCACAGGAGTGCATAACGAACTGCACTCCTGTGATCCCCATGAGAAATATAGCCAAAAAAGCTTTGGCTATACTTATCTTTTAAGTGATATATATGGATGTTTAAAAATTACAAAGGAGTTGGGCATTTGAAATTAAATCAATAGAATTAAAAAGAAGGGACAGTTTTATAGATTATATCTAAGAAACGATTTATGATTTTAGATCCCAAATATTAATAACACCCAATAAATATACATTTCAGTTTCATTTGAGGAGCAACCACAAAAATATGAGAGCTACTTTGTCAATGAGATGGAGAGAGTTAGCGAGTAAATATACCTTGTGTAAAATGTACAGGGCTGTTTCAGTTTTCAGGCCAGTTTTCAGTTTCCAGTATCGACCTTTTGAGAAAAAAAAATCCTTTACCTATTTATAAAACTTGAAAAATGTTGCAGCAGTTATCATTTTACCACAGTGTGGTAATTCACATTTTGACAAAACTGGTCTTGCAAAATAATCAATTAGATGCTGACAAACTTAGAACCTTTATTAAACTGTTGAAGATCATCATAATGAAGCATAGGGGCAATGACTTGCTCACTTCTAGCAGTCACACTGAATGCGCCTCATGAGCTAATAAAGTCTGAGATAAATGCTTCCCCCTATGGTTTCGGTGCTGCTAAATATTTCGAAAGCACTAGCTACATCAAATGGTACTCCCTTTTGGTTTTTAACAATTATTGTTATCTACCTTACCTAGAGAAGTCCCTGGTATACTAGCAAAAATATTTAAAGATGACATTTGTAATGCTTTAATCTACAAATGTTCGTCTTATAATCTATAGGTGTTTTAAAATGTCTTTTACTGTTGTAGATTCTGGTTGTGAATCTGGTACAGAACCTGAACATCCACAAGATCAACCAGAGGCCATTCAGGGAAACCTTTTGTCCATACAGCCAGAAAGGATCCGTTGTGGGGTTTGTGCATTTTATCTATTTTCTCTATGTAAAGATGTAAAAAAAATCTTTAAATTGTGTGTACTTGGATTACTGTACATGTGCTAAAGTAGATTACACATCTGTTCTCGACAGAAGGTTGTCTATGAATAACGGAGGGTTGCTATTTTCCATACATTTGTTAAGCATTAAAGAGAAGGAAAAAAAACAATTTTGCCTTTTATTAAAAAATCAGGATCACAAAAATACAGACCACAGCAAAGCGATACAAAGAAGCTGACGCGTTTCACACTAAAGGTAGTGCTTACTCATAGCTGGTAGCTCATTTGTTTAGCATTGGTAGCTTTCAATACAGGATTCCTGGGGACTGCCTTTGCTTGCAGGAGAAAGCCATATTGAAGAAGGGTTTTGCTCATCTGGCTGCCTATCTGGGCATAACAGTATCTAGGCTGGCCTGTGGTAGATGCCTATTGCTCTCTCCCTCAGACAATTAAGTCAATAAAATTGCAAACGTTTACCAAAAAAAAAAAATGAATAAATATATTGAAACAGAAAATTGCAAAAGGATCGGAGATTCTGAAGGCTATCTGTTTCCATTGGTGAGTTGGTGGGTTGGTGAGTTGATGGGTGCTGCTATAAGGCAGGACAGTAATGGGAAGGCTAGCCTATCATAAAATATTTTTTGTTTCTGTACACACGATTAGAAAATTGAATGACAAATACCGCTTTAGAAGAGATCGTATGATAATCTGTTCATTAGCACACCGTTTTCGAGAGCTGATCATGACAATTCATCCAATATTATCTGAAAAGGCATTTTCTCATATGATGAGAGATACAATACATTACATCACTTCCGATTTTTTTTATTCTGTCATACGAAAATTTTCATAACTTTAGTAACCTCTTCATTTTAAAAATGAGATTAGCATGCAAAAAAAAAAAGAGGATCATTTGCCCGATAACCTAATCGTGTGTACCAGGCATTAGAGAAGCAAAAAACAGAACTCAACTTTAAAGTTGACCTAAAAAAAATATATATTGACCCTGTTCCTTTAAAGCATGTTAATGCTTAAAGTGCTTGTGCTGTAATTTGGCCCTTTGTATCACCTGAAATACCTTGCTGATCCTGCCAGTTTCTGACCTCCCCTCTGTAAACTTACTATGGTGTATCATGACTGCTGAGCCCTGACACCATGGTCAGTTTATGTGCCTCCATCAGCCGCAGCTCTCCTGTCCTCCTCTGTGCTCTCTTCCCCCCTCCCTCCCTGCCTGTCTGCTCTGTGTCAAGTGCCTGCCCCCTTCCCTCCTGCTGCTGAAATAACATTTAAAATCTTATATAATCCTATTTGTCTCCTTATGCTAGATGCTCCTGTCTCTGTGATTTATAAAAAAAATGCCTTCTTTACCTGAATTCAGAGCGCCGATCAGAGATCATGTGAGCTGAAGAAGGATTTTTTTTATAAAACACAGAGACGGGAGCATCTAGCATAAGGAGACAAAGAGGATTAAAGAAAGTTAGCAGAGTGGGTTAATAACAACTACCTTTCTACTCTTGATAAGAATAGACTTAGACTGTCTAAATATTATATTAATATGGTGTACACAATATTGTGTAGGTGTGTGTAATTTGTAGTAAAATTATTTAAAGTAGTTGATGAGAGCAACAATGGGGCGGGAGCAACTAATCCCTTGCCAAGTGCTGCATACTAATTCTGGGATGGGGAAAAACTGTTTCAGTTTCAATGCCTCAGAGCTAGTATGCAGTACATGGATGAGAAAGTCAGTTCTTCTGTCAGTGCCATACAGGTCTTTTGCTTTTTGACAGAATCCCTTTAGAGTGTTTCCTAGCCAACACATTATCATTGTTTTGAATAGAGTAGGGGGCAATTAAAACCCCTATCAGTTTTTTTACTCTGTTCAATTGGGGAGATTTTCCTTTTCTTCCTGTCTCAGTGACATCACTGTCGCATGACAGGAGGCAAAGGAAACTCTCCACTCCCACTTTTTACTGCCCTGGTGTCCTTGTTAGAAATATCTACCATTACTTTCTGCCCTAGTGATAATGTTGTCAATGGAATCGGAAGAGAGGAAAAACCTCCCTAATGGTGGCCACATACAGGAAAGAAATAACCTGCTAGGCATTTAAATCAATCTATATACTATACAAAACTAAAAAAACGTTTTGGCTAGCGATACAATTAAAGTAATTTCTTAATATAGCCTTTCGTCTATATTACATGTTAAAAAAAAATTTAAATCTTTTTTTTTTTTTTAGGTGAAGACAGAAATATATTTAATATTTAAGTGCAAACTTGACAGTGGAATTAAAAATGAGGTTAATTTTAACCCACTGAATGGACCAAGTGTAAGGTCACCCGCTACATTGCAGAATGAATACATCTTATCAGTGGATGCCCCAGGTAAGACTTGCCACACATGGTCAGATTACTGCAATTACATCAGATTTAAGCATTATTTATAGGCAATCTGTGGGTTACTAGAAAAGTGGAAAAGAGCATTTTCAAGCAATAAAAAAATTAGGAAAACTGTTGACATTTAAATTTTCAGAAAAGATGGGGGTAAAACATACAACTGAAAGAACATCTATTACATATAAATATACAAAACTGTATTAAACAGAGTTTATCTTTTAAAATAGATGTTGAGCCACAACTTTTTTTTCTTAGTTTTGGATACCCTTGTTAGCTATTACTGCTATCCAGGGTTCCATTACAGAATATTTTTTTGTATTCCTTTTTGTCCTACCGGCAACAGAGGATCTAATCATTGCATTCTCTATCTAAAAAAAAAAGGTTTTGGCTGACATACTGCACATGTTAAAACTGTAAGTTATTAGTTATGAACAAATATGCTCAAAAACATATGAGGGGAAGAATATATAGTTTATTCAATAATAATTGTCTTACAAAACCTGCACATTCCTTGGTTTTAACAAGCTTTTTTCTGTTCTGCACAGACCTGCCTTCTGGGCCAGTATATCTAAAGGTTTTCTCTGGAGACTTACCGATATGTGAGGCTAAAATCACATATTTCACAGATATGGAAGAAATTTGTCAGCTGCTTGATAGTGCAACTAATCCCGTAGAATTCATGTGCCAGGTATGATGTGTGTGCATATTTTATCAGCTGCTGAATCGATTACTAGGAAAATCTGTCAGGCCTTTTTAACATTTAACAAGGAAGTGCAAAGTGCAGTGATTATGTACACGTTGCTAGAAAGTTTTGCATCTAGAAATGAACGGAGTGATTGCGGTGAAATTAAATTCAATTTTGATCGTTACGCTACTTAAGCAAAATGTTCCAAAATAAAATGCAAAATAGAAGTAAACCTCTCATCTTTATTTAGAGGGAATTTTTTTGCAGACGGATTAAAGTAAAATTACAAGGCTAATAAGGGACCAGATTTCGACACAACAGGTCATGGCGAGCATATGTATTCCTCAGGGGCATTTAAGTCTTTTGCACTCTTAAAAGCCACCAAGGTGCCTTAACCACTTCAGCCCCGGACCAATTGGCAGCCAAAGGACCAGGCCCCTTTTTGCGATTCGGCACTGCGTCGTTTTAACTGACAATTGCGCGGTCGTGCGACGTGGCTCCCAAACAAAATTGGCGTCCTTTTTTTCCCACAAATAGAGCTTTCTTTTGGTGGTATTTGATCGCCCCTGCGGTTTTTATTTTTTGCGCTATAAACAAAAATAGAGCGACAATTTTGAAAAAAATGCAATATTTTTTACTTTTTGCTATAATAAATATCCCCAAAAAATATATAAAAAAACATTTTTTTTCCTCAGTTTCGGCCGATACGTATTCTTCTACATATTTTTGGTAAAAAAAAAATCGCAATTAGCGATTATTGATTGGTTTGCGCAAAAGTTATAGCGTTTACAAAATAGGGGATAGTTTTATAGCATTTTTATTAATATTTTTTTTTTTACTAGTAATGGCGGCGATCAGCGATTTTTATTGTGACTGCGACATTATGGCGGACACATCGGACATTTTTGACACATTTTTGGGACATTTGTCATTTATATAGAAATCAGTGCTATTTAAATAGCAATGATTCCTATGTAAATGACAGTTGTAGTGAAGGGGTTAACCACTAGGGGGCGGGGAGGAGTCAGTGTGACGTGTTGTGTTCATTTTACTGTAGGGGGGCGTGGCTGTACGTGTGACGTCATTGATCGGCGTTCCCGATGACAGGGAACCGCCGATCACTGACAGTCAGTGTAGGAAGCGCGGGGAGAGGTTTGTTTACACAAACCTCTCCCCGTTCTTCAGCTCCGTAACCCGATCGCGGGACACCAGCGGCGATCGGGTCCGCTGGTCCCGCGGCCGGGGTCACGGAGCTCTCGACCGGGTCGCGAGCGCGCCGCTAGCGGCGCGCGCGCGACCCACAGGCAGGCACATGCACGATCACGTACAGGTACGTGATTCTGCCTGCCCGTGCCATTTTGCCGACGTATATCGTCGTTAGGCGGCCGGGAAGCGGTTAATGTCACCTTCCACAGTGACCTTCAGGAAACGGAGCTTTTGAGGAGGGGGGGAGCAGGTACCCGATTTTGACAGGTACCTGCTCCCACTTCCGCTTTCGTCGCCTAGGCTTTCTGGTCGCCCCTTGACAAAACAAGCAGTTAACCCATGCAGTACGCGCACAGCCTCACTGCATGGGAAAAAAAACACCCGGATTTCAGCTTTACATGTTCAGTGTTGGAATATAAATAAAGCTGTGGCCTTGCCCCTTTTCCAACCTAATGGTTGTAAGTGTGGTTCTTTACGGGGGGCAAGGGGTTTGTTATGTTAAGTCGTTTTTTTTCCCCTAGGCCTATGCGCCTTAGCAGTCATGAGAGGGTGAGGTGTTATGTAGTCCTCCAACACTACTTTTCCTAGGCTGACAACACTGCTGTTTCATGAATAACATACAGAGCGAGGGTTTTCACACTAGGACAGGAAGTGTTTTGCTGGCGGGTTTAGATAAACTTATATTACGTTTTTTGGAAATGCATTTAAAGTGGACCTTTTCCCCCTCCTCCATATATGAAAGTGCCAGCATTACAAAAATACAGTTTTTTTAGTTTTTCCTTTTAATAAATTTGCAAACATTTCTAAAATTCTGTATTCACTTTGTCATTATGGCATACTGCGTGTAGATTCATGAGACAAAAATTAATTTAAACAAATGTAGTATCTGTATGTAGGCTGCAATATAACAAAATTGAAAAAAGTGAATGGGGTCTGAATACTTTATGAATGCATTCTAAATGTGTTCAACATCTAAACCATTATTGCTTACCTCAGTCACAGTCTTTCTAATTCCTCATGCCATGGTGCACCCACTTCTGTAAAACCAGTGCCGCCATCTTCAAACGGATGTTATTGGTGGCCAACTAATTCTTTTACATTTTGTGTGCCGACCCACCAGCCAATCTGCAGCCACTAGATTGTGAGATTTCACTGTGTCTGCTCTACTTATGCAGAGTGTCAGCTAAATTCTCTGTTGTTAGCAAGAATCTAAGTAATTACATTTATTTTTAACAATGGGGTTGTTTTTTTTTTTTTTACCAGGCATTTAAAATAATGCCCTACAACCGAGAGGCACTTGATAAATTGCTGACGGAATCATTGAAAAACAACATTCCAGCATCTGGTCTGCATCTGTTTGGAATTAATCAGATTGAAGAAGAAAATACAATTGCAAGTGAGTAAACATTTCCTAATTTCCTAGCTCAGAAACATATACTTTTTAATGATATAGTATATTTTTGAATCTTGGCACAAGTAAGGCTCTTGATCACAGGCTCTAAAAAAATACCATGTTTTTAGGAAATACAGTATTTTTTAAATGATCTGAATGTAGCCCATTGCTTTTAATAGACATGTACACACAGGCACGTAAAAATCAGTAAACTAGCGCCACATGTAGATTGGTAAAAGAAGAAATAAAAAAAAAACTAAAAAATCTGCCTTACTGTTCAGCATTTTACAAGCATACTCTTGTACATGTACAAATCACACCTCCCCCTTAAATAGTAGATATTATTTGAATATTTGTCATTCTGGGAGCCAGAAGAATTTTTACATGTATATAAGCTGGTAAGCACACGCAATATACTGACCATACTCATGTTCTTTGCAAGAACTTCTGCCAGGGAGATCCACCATTCATACATCAGTACTGTGTGCAAGAGCCCGTAAACTATATAGCAAAGCTGAATCTATGCCAGATATTGAAGTGAACCCGTTCCCAGACCATGCCTATTTGAGTAACATATTATGAACAAGCCCTTTGTTGATAAAATTGTCTTTATTTTGAATGGAACACAAACACACATTGCAGTGCACCACAGCACACAATAATGCACTTTTTCAGTGTGGTCTGGTTTGTTAGGCAGCCCAATTGAACGGGCTGCTTTTATGCAACGCACATTAACTTACAACATTATGCCTGTTAACACGCCTGTGTTAATTCACTGTGCAAATGTAATCAGGCCCTTATAGATTTTGTTGTGATCTTTGAGAATGAATGAATTTACTGCACGAGCAGCTAAAGAGTTAAGGGAAGGCTTGTTTTAAAGCATTTTTACCATCAAAAATGTTCTTTAAGTCAAGTTCATTGTTGTTTCTGGAGTACATATAATCTTGCAGATATTAACACAATGCTTAATGTGGAATTCCATGTAAAAATAAGCAAACCCCCTTTATTTCTATGGAGCATATTAAAAACTGTTATATTATGCATTATTGGAACTGGAAATGTCTGATTAGAAACAACAGTCTAATCCAGACATTCAGTAATTCTCCAGGGCTTCACCGAAAACGGTGTGTCTGTGCAGCCCAATGTGGCTACTCAGAGGCACTTCCTGGAACCGTTGTCATTGCCTGTGCTAGCAGCACAGTCCCATCTGACCCCGCCCACATCCCGCCTAACCCTGCCCAAATCCCACCAGCCCCCACCCCCATATTGCTCTGCCCTGCTCAGCCCCACCCCCCATACTGCCCATCCCCTCAATGATAACTTTAATCGGCAGCAGAGGAACAGGCATGTCACTACCAAGAGTGACGCTTCTAGGCATAAAGAGACACGCCCATGGCCAACCTTCCACTCCAAAAGGAGAGGCATGCAATCATCTTACAGCAGTGCATAATAAAGAACAAAAGGTATAAAAACAAGACATTTTACACATACAGATGGACTTTCCTTACTGAAATGATTGTGGGGGATTGTTTAAAGTTGGGGTGCCCCTTAAAAAAAAAGTCAGCGGAGCCGGCATTCTTACTGTGGGCACCTGGCTGTGGCTTCACATCCGGGCACCGAGCGCCGTGATACGCCACACAGTCATCTGGGACCTGTCACGTGTTCCAGATGACTGACTGCGCTGAGGGGAAGTGATGTCGGTGCCCGGGCACTGAAGTACGCAGACTACGAGGGACCCCACCAGCAACAGGCATTTAGAGGTGAGTGAACAAAAAAAATTTCCAATCATTTTTTTATTTTTAGGAATTTTAAGCTATTTTATTATTTTTTTTTTTTTGGTGGAAACACCACTTTAAGCAAAGGTCTTTCCTTACACTTTAAAAACTTGCCTTTTGTATCTGTAAGTATTTCTAATAGAAAAACACTGCTATGAGCATGTTTATTCCAGACTAAATATTACAGGCATGATTGATGGGGCATCACAGCACTATGTTATTAGCTATATACAGTAGGCTCTTTGAAAATATCTATTGATGGAACTTTAGAGGTACCAAACAATCACAAAAACAACATATGTCTAAAACATAGCCTTTTATTGTACAGTTCCATATCAAAACAAATGTAAATTTGATATTCACACTTTAAAATTCATGAATTGTTGTGAATTATACTTTTGAAAGAGCCCTACTACCACCTCTTTTATCCCCCCTTTAACCTCAAAATATATCATTGTGAATCCACTTGGTACAATACATCATTACATGCAGCATGTATGTTGGGTTCAACATGTTAAGCATGTTGACTTCAATGTCTTTTGCACTGAGCTTCATCAGAAAAACAAAGGTAATCTACAGTGTTAAAGTGGCTGTAAACCCACTTTATCATTGTCAGGCAACCCTCTATGTTAGATAATCCAATGTCTTCAGTGTATATGCTTTATTAAATAAATGCCTCTGTATAATGTATTTCCGAGTGCCACTCGGCGCTCACATGACCGGCCGCTGTTCCCTCTTCCAATCTGACAGCTACAGCGGGAGGGGCCTAGAATTCCCCGCTGACAACACTCGGGGAGAGGAGTCACGTGAGCGACACGCTGCACTCGGAAATAAGGTATACAGAGGCATTTTTTTAATGAAGCGTATACACTGGAGACATTGCATTAACTAACACAGGGGATTTCCATAAAATGCTAAAGTTATTTCAGGAGGGAGGGGCGAGCACTATGACAAGCTGACAGGCAGGGAAGGAGGGGGAGAGCAGGACAGAGGAGAGCTGCTAATGATGGAGGCACGTAAACTGATCATGGTGGCAGGGCTCAGCAGCCATGATAAAGCATGGTCAGTTTACAGGGGGGAGGGCATAAACTGGCAGGCTCAGCCAGGTAGTTCAGGTGATACAAAGGGACAAATTACACAGCACAAGCACTGTGCTGTTATTCATGCTTTAAAGGGGCAGGATCAATTTTTTTTTTTTTTTTTTTTAGGGTAACAAGCACTTTAGGTCGGCCATAGACGGTTCAAATCTCGCCGGTTAAGTAGGAACCAGCTAAGATTTGACCCATGAATGGGAGGACTCAACTCGATCAACTTGGGTATAACCAGCCTGCTGAATTTTATAAGCGATTATTGCTAGCGGCTGTTATAGCCGCTAGCAATAATCACTGCGTTTATCTGGCAGGGGGGTGGGGGGAGGGCTTGGCGGTAGGGATTCCCCTGTCAACACCCTTTCCTGCAACCCGTGGTTGCCTTATACAAACAATAATGAGTAAAATAGATAAAAATATAATGAGAATATTTGTTTTACAAGAAAATAGTTGTATATATTAGAAAACAAACTAAAGACAACAAGAGTATGCTTACATAGTACCTATCAGTGACACATACTGTATCTGATGATTACCGCAAGCCAAGACCTAAAAGATCCCCTCCCCAGTTGGGAACCGCAGGGGGAGACACATGGGGGACCAAGTGACCACCAGAGCTGTAGTCTTTGCACAACTGGTCAAAACTGCTGTTTTTAATTGGGCAAGCCATGCTAGTGCAGAAAATGCAAATGGAGTGTCTTCCCTGCCCCTATTGCAATCTTGCAATCATAGCAATGTTGCTCAAAAGGCTTGATAACAAGGGGGACAAAGCTGCTACCTTGCCTAGGGTCTCATTGTGCCTTAATCCATCTCTGCTGCAATGTTATGCCCAAGCATCTTGTAAGAAGATGTTACATGAAAGTATGTCACTCTGGATAGCTATTTCACATCTTTGTCTGCTGGTGTGAAAAAAGTGGCTATTCATCTGACATGGCAAGATCATAAACATTCAACACTATGCTGTGAATTCCAAATGATGCTGTAGATACATTTTTTTGGTTGTGTGTGCGTTAAGATGCACTGCCAGTCCATTAAAAATGAATAGGCTGCATTAACACAGTGAGTCTTGGGGCACAAAAAGCACATTGAATTGACACATGCTGAAATCTGTGTTTAACATTCACTATGCATGTCATTTCCGTGAATAAAATAGCTTGGTGAGAAAACGTAAAATCTCTCTTGAGCAGAGCTGACCTTCTGTACAGCCACAGTGTGCAGTACTTGAAGGTGACAGCAGAACAGAAGCCTCGCCCACTTAATTTGGGATTGCCAAATCCACCATTGGACATACACTGGTTGGGTTATAGGGGCTGATGTGAGCAACACTGTGGTGGAGGATCTAGGCAGGTGCAAATTAGGCGCAAGTCTGGCACTAACAGGAAGTAATGGGTACAAGATAGGTTCTAAAATCATTACTTGGGCACTAAAAGGGTGCAAGCAGGTAGTAAAAAAACAGTAGCAGGGGCACAGTTGAAACAAAATATGCACTGTAATGCCGCGTACACACGGTCGGACTTTCCAACGGCAAATATGCGATCGGAGCTTGTTGTCGGAAATTCCGACCATGTGTAAGCTTCATCGGACAGTTTCCATCGGAATTTCTGTCGCACAAAATTTGAGCTATTGTTCTCAAATTTTCCAACAACAAAATCCGTTCACAAAATCTGTTTGCGTAAATTCCGTGCCACGCATTCCGTTCAACGCATGCTTGGAATCAAGCAGAAGAGCAGCACTGGCTATTGAACTTAATTTTTCTCGGCTCGTTGTACGTGTTGTACATCACTGCGTTCTTGGCGTTCGAATTTCTGACCAACTTCCTGCGACCGTGTGTATACAAGACAAGTTTGAGCCACCATCCGTCTGAAAAAATCTGATGGATTTTGTTGTCGGAATGTTCGATTGTGTGTACAGGGCATTAGAGTAGATAAAGAAATTGGGAACCTGGAGGAATAGGGTACTGACAAAAGAGAAGGAAGAACATAAGAATGGTATACTAGGTCCCTGAGGTATACCAGGTCCCCAAGTTTTCTATAGCTTCAGTTACATTACTTACCTGTAATAAAGTATGTCCAACGATGTGCAGGCTGCTGGATTCTGTCCTTTTCCTGCTGCTGAACTTCCGGTTAACAGATTCAGGTCTCTGGACTCAGCTGCACTATAGATGATCCAACAGGGCCACGCTCCCTCCTGCCCTCTCCTCCATTGAGAAAAGTTATTTTATGGATGACGGTGCCTGTAACACAAACTGTGAATGGGGGAGATTCTGATCAGTCATAGAATTCTCTCCATTCACAGATTGTGTTACAGGCATTGTCATCCTTTTACTTTGGTAAATACACAATGTAGTACATAATATGCATTGGCATTACAGTTTACTCAGTAGGTGTGATTGCAACTACATTTGACGATTGTGAGAGTGTCTGTGCCAAAATCAGTAGAGAGTAGAGCACATTAGGAGGAACAATGAGCTGAAATAAATTTCAGATTTGTAAAGTCATCGCTAGACTGCAGGCTACTCCCAATCATTCACTCAAATGTATATGCTAAGAAAGGTAGGTCTTGGCGGATCTTAGAAAACCTGTGTATGTGAGTTAATCTGCTTGATTTGCTGCAAGTTCTGATTTATACAAACTCATCTCTAGCGTTTACAGAGACTGGTTAAAGCCATGAATATCATTAGGAAGGTGGTGAGAATGTTCCAAAGGTCTTGCTCAAATTGGACTTCTTTAAAACAACTCCATTGATTTTACTTGGTTTGGAAACCACAAAGAATGCAGACAGGTTTTTGCAAAATGTTAAACAAATGATAGGTGTTTCTACAGCAACTACTAGTGCAACAACAATAAAGCACTTTTATTTGCACAGGAGGCATGTCTTGGCCTTGTGACAAACTGGGAGACAATTCCAAGACAAATAAAAGCCACATCCCCCCCCCAAGAATAATATTTGAATTGATTTTCTGTTGGTATATAGAAGGCACTTATTAAGACAGGTACAATATATAATAATTTTGAAATGCAATTAAAGTGTAAGTAAACCCCCCTATCGTTTTCAGCCAAGGAAGCTGCCATCTTTGCCTCTGTTTAACCACTTCAGCCCCGGACCAATTGGCAGCCAAAGGACCAGGCCCCTTTTTGCGATTCGGCACTGCGTCGCTTTAACTGACAATTGCGCGGTCGTGCGACGTAGCTCCCAAACAAAATTGGCGTCCTTTTTTTCCCACAAATAGAGCTTTCTTTTGGTGGTATTTGATAGCCCCTGCGGTTTTTATTTTTTGCGCTATAAACAAAAATAGAGCGACAATTTTGAAAACAATGCAATATTTTTTGCTTTTTGCTATAATAAATATCCCCAAACAATATATAAAAAAACATTTTTTTCCTCAGTTTAGGCCGATACGTATTCTTCTACATATTTTTGGTAAAAAAAATCGCAATTAGCGATTATTGATTGGTTTGCGCAAAAGTTATAGCGTGTACAAAAAAGGGAATAGTTTTATAGCATTTTTATTAATATTTTTTTTTTACTAGTAATGGCGGTGATCAGCGATTTTTATTTTGACTGCGACATTATGGCGGACACATCGGACATTTTTGACACATTTTTGGGACCATTGTCATTTATACAGCAATCAATGATATTTAAATGCATTGATTCCTGTATAAATGACAGTTGTAGTGAAGGTGTTAACCACTAGGGGGAGGGGAGGGGTTATGGGCTGTGACGTGTGTGTGTTTTTTTACATTAGGGGGCGGGGCTGACGTCTGACGTCATTGATCGGCTTTCCCGATGACCGGGAACAGCCGATCAATGACAGGCAGTGTAGGAAGGTAGGTAGTTTACACATACCTCTCCCTGTTCTTCAGCTCCGTGACCCGATCGTGTGACACCAGCGGCGATCGGGTCCGCTGGTCCCGCGGCCAGGGTCACGCGTACGCGACCCACGGGCAGGCATTTAAAGGATCACGTACAGGTACGTGATTTTGCCTGCCAGTGCCATTCTGCACACGTATATGTACATGAGGCGGTCGGGAAGCGGTTAATCTACAACTGCCATGATGCTGCACATGTGATCAGTTATGACACCAGCCATTGGATGGTTTGACAGTTTGGTTGAGAGCACAACCAATGGGAGTGTTACATTCCTGGCACGGGCCAGAAATTAAACTTTTTTGAAACTGGTAAATGGAAGGGTTTACTTCCGCTTTAAGTAGAATTTGTAATGTGCAATTTCTACAGTTAGTTAAAGTACAAATATAAAGCCACTCTCTAATTATGATTTAGGTACATCCTGAAGGGAGATGCTAAATACAAGTTTTGCTACATTGCTTTAAGTGATATTAAATCCTCAGTTTTTACACACTTTCAGCAGCTGATTTACTCACTTATTGAGTATGCAGCTTCTTCATCTTTAAGGCTGGGTTCACACACAGACAAATTGGCTGTGGGTTTTTCCACATCCAATTCGCATGACAGGAAAGTGTGACTGGCTTAGCTCCGGGGCAGCCACGGCCCGTATTTAAAAATGTGTCCTGTGCGTCTTTGGTTCCGTTTCAGGTGCTAATTCAGGCAAAAATTTCGGACCTGATTCGCACCTCAATCAGTGAACAGGGACCCCATGCTGTGAACCGCGGTTGCAGCATATGGGAACCCAGCCTTAATCTTTGTGTTCCAGTTTAACCTGGTGCCATAACCCCTGGCCCAGGTTTTCTTTTTTCAGGGTGGCTGCCTTCACTTGCAGCATGCTATGGAGTCATTCTTGCATGCAGCGACTAATGTTGTGTTTCCCTATACCGTGTGCTTCATTTGAAAAACACAGCCCCATAGCCTAGGAAGGCAAAACACTTCCTGTTTCCCTCTTCTCCAAGCTAACGGACTAACTGAAAGCTGCACTGTTCACGGTTAACTCTTTCCTGTAAAGACCAGAAGTTTAGGGAAGCAGCACTAAGAGAGCAGAAGCCAGCAGCATTGAAAGTTGTAAACTGCAAGTTATTTGATAAGAACTAGTTTACTGGGGATTGTTTATCTTGTTGTGATCAGTGTGGTAAACTAAAACACTAAGGATTTAAATGTCTTTCTAAATGTC
This sequence comes from Lithobates sylvaticus, assembly GCA_028564925.1. NCBI lineage: Eukaryota > Metazoa > Chordata > Amphibia > Anura > Ranidae > Lithobates > Lithobates sylvaticus. The sequence goes on from CM053036.1 coordinate 116,889,462, forward strand.
CTACCTAAATGTCTTTCATATTTTATTTTAGATCAACGAGATGAAGAATTGCCTACTCTTCTTCATTTTTCTGCAAAATATGGGCTAAAAAATTTGACAGCTCTTTTGCTCACCTGCCCCGGAGCTTTACAAGCATATAGTGTGTCAAATAAACATGGAGACTTTCCAAACAACATTGCAGAAAAATACGGTTTTAAGGATCTGCGACAGTTCATTGATGAATATGTGGTGAGTCTATTGTAAATGTACTCAATCATAATCATATTCAGGAAAAAAAGTGTAAACACTATACATTTCATCTGCATTTTAATATCAACTAGCCTTTTCTTTGTTTCAACATATAGCTTTAAATATGCAGTAAATTGACCATGGTTATACTTGTGCCTGGTTGTGTTTATCCCAGTGCACAATTTATAATGGGTAAAACTTTAGGGCTTGTTCACAGCAAATGTGTCCCACAGCATGGGTAAAGTAAAAAGCCTTGTTCTCTAATATGCCAGGTCACACAGTGATGTGTTAAAGCACATCATAATGTGCTGCAGCAAACACTGTATAAAAACAAACCAATGTGTGGATCATGTCATTTCATGGTGTTATTAGTTGCCCTGTATGCCCAGCCTATAGAACAATAAATATTCACATTCCTGTGTCAGCAGCAGCAAGCCTCTGCACAGGTTAATGAATGACCTCTGTCTGTAGTGCGAGACCCAACACTTCCTCTACAGAAACTACACATCTCACAATCCCTGGGTTTCTCAGTCTAGTGTTTATGCAAATGAGAGCTACACAGTGCTTAGATTATACAGACAGACAGGGAGCTTACTCATGCAGCTAGAGACAATGTGTTTCATCACATTAACACGCCTATGTTTGTGATGCAACAAAGAGTGGATGGTGAGGCATGCATTGGGCGCTGTGTCTTGCACCTTTGGTGCATAGGGACCAGTTAAAGTTGTAGTAACGTCATTTTTTGGACTTGTACCTACAGGTAAGCCTATAATAAGGCTTACCTGTAGGTAAATTAAATATCTCCTAAGCTTGCAGTGTTTAGGAGATATTCCCACTGGATCTAGTCAGTGACGTAAAGGCGCATGCGCTCAGAGCTTCAGGCCACAGCTGATGGCTCCCGTGTGCATGCGTGGAAGTGACATCATCGTGGCCCCGGCCACTCATACAGCTGGAGCCCACAAGCCTAGAAGGAAAACTGGGGGAAGATGGAAGCCTTTATATAACAAATGTGCGGCACTAAGACAAAACAATAAATAAATATATGAAATAACAATAAAGAAAAAAAAAAAAAAAATATATATATATATATATATATATATTTTGCACAGATCTAATAAAAAATATTACATTAATATATTAAATGAATATTAAATATATCCTGTGAAACAAATCCAAAACCGTGCAAATAGCATTCAATTATTTGTAATGTCCAAAATAAAGTGCAAGTGCTCCATGTGCTGCACAATATCCTTAATAATTGTTGAATGAGAATCTTTGACAATCCATCATAAAAACATAGATAAAAGTGATATTGGTGCCTTCATGCAGTGTGCACACAGTCCTTGTGTACCCTCCACCAGATGTACCCTCACCTTAAGGGCTTTGTATAAAGGCCTGTAGTAAATGTTAACAGCTTAAGAGATCCTCCTGTAATTCCTCCTTCCTGTGATAGCTATTTGGCTCATAAAAGGACAACTCCTTCCTCCTGGTTACCAGCAACCTCCTCTCACATATGTCACATGTAGAAACAACAGAGGCTTGCAATAGTGTGATATAGTTTTTTTAAAAACATTTATTACAGCTTAAACTCCACAAGAATTACACTCACATTTCATGATAACAAACACTTCCTAAAATACTCATATGTGATGGGGTGAAAGTGTCACCTGAAACCGGATCTGCAGCCCCGGTCAGCGGCATTCACCCCGTCCTAAGCCTGTGCTCCACAGCACTTCCTGGTTCCTTAGATGTCAGCCGATTAAGCTTCTCCTACCGGTTTTGTCACTATCTCGTGACTTCCTCTGGGATTTGTGAAGATGGAAGCGTTGTCAGCGGTGACAGCGGTTGCCAGCAGCGGTTTATTACCAATTTAACTGAAGCAATACATGGACATAGGGGACTGTATTGCTTTAGTTAACAGAAACAATGCATAGACGTGTTTTTTTCTACAAACTGCAGACACGGCTTGTGAGACCATCTTTATGAGGTAAGGCAAACAAACAACATAGGGAATATACCTACACTAATACCTAGTTAAAGCAACAGAAATATTTGAAAGTGCACAATGCTTTTAAGGTTCAGGACTTAAAACATCTATGCAAGAATATTGTCTGACATAAAGAAAATTAAAAACAAAAACATTGGGAAGAGGGAATCTAAAAAGCAGGTAATACTGAAAAAGTTGTCTTAAATATCAACTTAAGTTTTCTTCTTTTGTTTTAATTTTTCTATACATACCTTTTTGTCAGTTTTTTTTGGTTCAGTTGTATGACACCACAGATCCTCCTTTCTTCTCTTCTCCCTCCAGCAGTAGGTGGTGCTTAATGCTGAACAGAATGGCACCACATAATGACATCACACTACATTCTATTATGAGTCCAGGGTGGCTTGATGACGTGGCCCCAGAGAGAGGGTCTTTGACATTCTGTGCTTACATTGAACATGCAGGGAATAGTGCTGCGGAAAGAGGCCAGACATCTAATTAAAAACTAAAAACTAAAAAGCCTGTAGAATATCTTTCCTTTTAAAATAAATTTTAGTATTAGAAACAGCGCATAAACATAATTCAACTTCAGAAGATTAATACACAGATAAACGGAGGGAACTACAGATTCTATTGAATGAGCAGACATTAAGGCTTAAGACAGATAAGAATCGTGCATTTTTCTACCAATATGGGAATACACCAGGCCGGCTCCTAGCAAGGGCACTATGACTTCTATAGTAAAAATTTAAAAAAACCATCAGGAGAAATGATACATGACCCTAGAGGAATTTTAAAAACATTTAATTCCTTTTTATTCTAGATTGTAAAATGTAACAGCAATACATACTTTGGTGAAGAGGCAAAAGAGTTCTCAGTAACAGAATTACAAAAAGCAATAAACTCACTGGTCCCGACAAAAGCCCAGGCCCGGATGGATTTACTCTTTTTTATAAGACACTTGATCCCTATTATGAGCAGAACCTTCAATTCAGTCTCTACCACTCGATCCTTCGTTCCACATGGAATGGAAGCATACATCTCGGTCATTCCTAAGCCGGAGAAGGATCATACGTTATGTGGGAATTATCGCCTGATTTCCTTAACAAATATTGATCTACGACTTTTATTCTAAGATTATAGCAAATAGACTTGCACCAATTTTACCAGCACATATTCACTTGGATCAAGTGGGTTTCCCAATGGGTCTAGAGGCTAGAGACAACACACTGAAAACTCTTACATTAGTGGAATTCGCTCGGAGACCATCCATCCCATCCTGTCTTCTATCTATAGATGCCGAAAAGGCATTTTACAAGGTGGAGTGGTACTTCTTTGAAGAGACATTGAAACAGTGGGGTATAGGCCCTCAACTTTTGGAGAAAATGATGGCCCTTTATTATAATCCGAAAGCTAGAATATGGATAAATGGAGCTCTCTCGGATGCTATGACGATCTTGAACGGAACCCGACAGGGATGTCCTTTATCCCCTCTGTTATAAGTACTGGTAATGGAACATTTCACTTCAGCTATTCATAATTAATATAGATATTCAAGGGATTAAGGTTAAAGAAACAGAATATAAAATGTCGGTATATGCAGATGACTTATTGCTATATATTACTAATCCAGTAATGACTATACCAAATCTAATCCAGGAAATTAATTGTTTTGGAGCAACTTTAAAGTTAATTATGATAAATCAGAAGCTTTGAATATTACATTATCAAATAAAACTCAGGATCTTCTTCAAAGAAATTTTTTTTTTAAGTGGCAAAAACTTGCCATTAAATATTTAGGGATAGATATCCCTAGAGATTTAACTAAGCTTCAGGAATTAAACTACCGTACCTTCCGATAAATCAAAATATAATAAAATTGCTTCAAAAATATGATATCAAGTTTTTTTCCTGGATGGGAAGGATCAATATAGTAAAAATGGATATATTACCAAAATAATTTTATATATTTCAAACAATTCCAATATTTTTCCAACAATTTTGTTGGGCCAATTACATAGAGCTTTATATGGGTGCATAGATCCACTAGAATTAGAAGTGATATACTAATTAGAGCAAAAATAAATGGGGTCCTGGCCCTTCCAGATTTTTCAATATATCTCCGCTCAGCATTTGTGACTAGGATAGTGGACTGGTTTTATAATGCGAACTGTAAACAATGGGTGAAACTAGAGGAAGATCTCACTGCGATTAAATTGAAATCACTACCAAGGGTTGCTGTCGTTTCCCAACCTCCGATAGGGGAGATGCCATTTTTGTTGTCTTCAACACTGAGGAAGAAATCTTGGTCTACTCAGGTTGGGCTTATGACACTTTTGTTTTTCAATCCAGAATTTTCACCAACAGTGGAAGCCTCAGTCTTCTTAAAATGGCATAGTCATAAAGATGTAAGAATTGTCCAGACCCAGGTAGACAGTAAAATCCCTCTGCTGAATTCTTTGGGCTTCGAGTTTAGGAGTAACAACTTCAAACATACATTCAATCTCTGACACAAAATTCTCCATTAGATAGACCATTAACAGAATTTAAACAATTATTATTACAAGAACAAAGACCAGCTCATGTTCTATCTACCATTTATAAATACTTTCTCCCTAAAATCACGGCAGAAGAATCAACGTATTTAACTAGATGGGAGGAAGAATTAGAGACGACTATCTCCAGTTCTGACTGGGAAAGTTAGTTTCTCTTAACACATAAACTATCTTTATCAACTAAACATCAAGAAAGAAATTACAAAATCTTAGCAAGATGGTATTGATGCCTGATAGATATGCACAAAATGAATGCTGACAATCAAGAGACTTGTTGGAGATGTCTTAATGCAAGAGATACAATGTTACATATATGGCACTACTGTCTGACGGTTCTGTTATTTTGGTCAAAGATTTTTAGTATATATCAGAAAATTACAGGATCAACTATGCAATCAGACATGTTTGTCTCTGTGCTATCAATTATTCCTGGCCCAATAAAATCTCTAAAAAAATATATTTTACGACACATGCTAACTGCAGCACGTCATAACACGAAATTGGTGGAAAATTACAGGTCCTTCAATAGTGGAATGGGCATGTGAGATGAGCGAGATGCAGGCCCTGGAGTAGACAATAATGACAGAAATGGGTTCAAGAGAACAAACTCCAAAGATATGGCAACAATGGGATGAATTTTGAACCTCTGCAATACTATCCAAATATATATAGAACAACTTGACATGCCCCCTCCCCAGAATTTTAGTTTTTTGTCTTGTAAGTGCAAATTTGTAAGTCTTGGTCTATATGGGTGTATAAAGGAATGTGAAATTAATTTTAGGATGGGGATAATATATTGGATTGTCATATAGCTTTATAATGGAATAGAGATACTCTATTTAGGTTAGAGGAGGAATACAAGTTTTTAGGTACATACGTGGATTGGGAATTTACTTTTATAATGGAAACTCTTTTCTCTATAAGATGCCCATAATTTTTCCACCTTGTCAAATTCATTTTATGCATATTGTCTAAAATTAAAAATGTATAAAATAAAGATTATATAAAAAAAAAAAATAAAGCTTGAGTTGATATACCCTCCCTAACCTGCCTGCACAGAGTTACCCTCTTCCCCACCATCCTAATATTGTCATTGGCTGCACATTGAGTACCCCCACTCCTTCTCTCTTATGACATCCCTGTGGCCAGGCAATTGGTAATGTATGCCCCAAGCAATGCATTGTGGGGATGTAGGTCACAGGTAACATGATTCTCCATAGCTAGTCTTAACATAGTCTTTTCAGGGTGGCAGTGGGGATCGAATCGCTAAGGGAATGTGGGTTGTGAATTTATTTTTTGGCATGTTTGCTTTAACAGCATAAAAGGGAAAATATGTTTATTTTGTAGTGCACATTGTATGAAAAACCTATAACTTTATGTTGTCACTGTATATCATCATTTTTTGTCCATTCTTTTCATCAAGGAAACCGCTGATATGTTAAAAACGCACATTAAGGAAGAACTAATGCAAGGAGATAATGATGACTCCCTATACGAGACCATGGTAAACCTATCCACCGATATACTGATGAAATGTTCGCTTCACCCAGGTTCTGATGAAGACCTGTATGAAACTATGGTTGGGTTTGCAGATGACACATGTGAGTATTTTTTTTTAATCTACAACATCATTAACCCACTGTATCTCGTTTTCTAGAAGCAACCAATATGTTTGTTTTGGCCATTATACAGTAAGTATGACATTGAGTATGAGCAAATATTACAGCCATTGTAGCACTATGCAAACAGGTAATAAAAGTTCCAGTGTTGTGTATTGAACTTGCACCACTTATTTAGGCCATGCAGAGGATTTAAAAAAAATTTTTTTTATTGATCTCAAACAGTTGTTAAAAATTACAACCTTACACGAGTCCAATATACTATATAATACATGCAGAGTTCAAAGTTGGGTAATAAGGATTCAGCATAAAAAAATAAAATAAAAGATGTAAACTCTGACAGTCTTGAATGAGTCCTTGAGGCCAATCTCTTAAAGAATTTGAGAATGCTCATAAAGAAAATTGTGTGAATATTAACTTTAATAGTTATTCAGCCATGTGCACATAAAATAAGTAAACATGTATTTTCTTTTTACATTAATGGATAAATGAAGCAAATCTTTACACGTTGTATTGTGTGAGCATTCATACATTTTTTAGTAAATCAGCCTTTTTGTGACACCTACATATTTTTGTTGTAAAAAATATACAAAGCTAAACTAGACTAAGGCCCCTTTCACACTGGGGCGGGAGCCGCGGCAACGGTAAAGCAGCGCTATATTTAGCACTGCTTTACTGAGGTTTTAGCCGCGGGATTCGGCCGCTTGCGGTGCGGTTTTACCCCCCGCGAGCGGCCGAAAAAGGGTTAAAATTTTGCGGTATTGCCGCGGTATTGCCGCGGTGTCCCATTGAAATCAATGGGTAGGAGCGGTATAGGAGCGGCGAATACACCGCTCCTATACCGCTCCAAAGATGCTGCTAGCAGGACTTTTTTTACCATCCTGCTAGCGCACTGCTCCAGTGTGAAAGCCCGCCGGCTTTCACACTAGAGTGAATGGGGCCAGTTTTTTCAGGCGGTGTACAGGCGCTATTTTTAGCACTGTACCGCCTGAAAACCACCCCAGTGTGAAAGGGGCCTAAGGGTCTATAAGTGTGGTGATGGTTGGACCAGATCAGCTCATCTTGAATTGTGTAAGATCAGATTCACAACATGAGTCCCAAATTTTGTGAACTGTAACCGGACAATTTATTTTCTCATGCATAACTTTCTAATATGGTATGATCTGGTTAATGAAGAATTTCCACTGAGATACACTGGGGGGAATGAGTTTGTCCATTTGATAACATTGGCTTTATGGGCCAAAAAATGTGAACAATGCTACTCTCAATGTATGTTGCATATTTTTTATTTTAGTACAAATAGTACTATTTCCAATTGTTGTTTGTAACATTTTGCTTGGACTTTGAAATAGTCCGTTTTGTCCTTTGACCAATCAAAACAATCCCAGTGTGACATAAATTCCCTTTCCTGCTGCTGTAATCACCATGTCAGATGTCACAAGTCGGATGGTTAGAACGAGGATCCGACTTTGATCTGACTTCAGTGATATTGAATGGGCTGACAATGGACCAAAGTTGGACCAAATTAGTGTAGGAACCTTTTTAAAAGTTGGACCGACTGTCAGACCAGTTAAGATGGCTATCATAGGAAACCATTGATTTGTAAATGTCATGCGACATGTGCTCCCAAAGTCAGAGCGTATGTTGCACCAGTGTGAACCGGGCCATATTGTCAAAGCTTAATTGAACATGCTGAAGTTAGAAACTGATTGGCTACCATGAACAGCTACACCAGATTCTGAGGGTTCCAGTTTTAGTAAATCTCTCCCTGTCTGTTAAGTATACTTGATGAAGAATGTTGCTCACATTATTAAAAAAAATATTTAAAATGTGACAATCAAAGTGTTTGTTCACCAAGTCTGCCAAGCAAAATAGGTGAGTTGGAAGCTCTGGTGCACGAGGAGAACTATGATCTACGGTAATTTGGTATTGCTGAATCTTGGCTTCATTCTTCTCATGACTGGGCTATTAATATTCATGGCTATGCTCTCTTTCGAAAAGACAGGGTAAAACGGAGGGGTGGTGGTGTCTCTGTGTGAGAAGTGATCTCAAAGCGAGTGTGAAAGAGGACCTAGTTGATGGAGAGTGTGATGAGTCTGAAGCATTATGGGTGGAACTGTACATGGGTGTGCGTACTACAAAGGTTATCATTGGAGTTTGTTATAGACCTCCCAGTGTTAGTGAGGAGTTAGAGACAGCTCCTTGCACATATGGAAAGGGCTGAAAGGGCTGGGACAGTAATAATTGGGGATTTTAACTACCTGGAAATTGACTGGAGTAATGGTACTGCTGGGACAGTTAAAGGGCAAACATTTATAAACCTATTACAAGACAATTTTATGGTCCAGTTTATTAAGGCCCCAACTAGGAATGAAGCTTTGCTGTACCTGGTAATCTAAAACCATTCAGAGCTTATTACCAATATTCATATAAAAGAGCATCTGGGTAGCAGTGCCCATAACATGATTTCATTTAATGTTAGCTGTAAGCAACAAACTCATACGGGTAGGATAAAAACACTTAACTTTAAGAGAGCAAATTTTCCAAGGATGAGGGCTGCTCTCCAGGACTTAGACTGGGAGGGAATATTGGAATCAATGGACACAGAACAGAGATGGGAATTCTTCAAAAAGTCTGTATGTGAACTCACTGAAAAGTATATTCCCATGGGCAATACTTTTAAAAGGCTAAAAATAAAACCTATGTGGCTCACGGCCAAAGTTAAAATGGCTATAAATAATAAGAAAAGAGCTTTTAAAAAATATAAAAATGAAGGAATGCTATCATCGTTTAAATGTTACAAAGAATATAACAGAATATGTAAAAAGGAAATCAAGGACGCAAAAATTCAAAATGAACAACAGATTGCAAAATATAGTAGGACAAACCCCCAAAAATTCTTCAAATATATTAATAGTAAAAAGGTCAGGTCTGAGCATGTTGGTCCTTTACAGAATAATCTAGAGTGGGTGACTGGGACAATGAGAAGGCAAATTTATTAAATACCTTCTTCAGCTCTGTGTATACAAAGGAGCATGGGGGAGCTCATGTCTAGGGATGGGCGAACGGTTCAACCCGAGCATAAGTTTGGGCTGAACAAAGGGGTCGTTCAACTTTTTTTGTTCGCCCCCCCCGAACCAACCACAATGCTTTGCAGTGCTGAATAGTGCATTGCAAGCCCTGATTGGCAAAAGCAGTGAAAGCTTCAGCCAATCAGGGCACAGAGCACTGTCAGAGTCATGATTGGACACTGTCATCATGACTTTATCCAATCATGGGTCATTCCCGCCCCACAGTATAAAAGTATTCTTTCAATGGCAGGCATTTTCAATGTGATTTCGGCATGGAGAGAGCTAGAACAGGGCTCTGTTCAGTGCTATTAGTTAGTTAGTGTGCTATACTGTGCTATTTTGCTTCAACTGTCAGTGTAGAATATTAGTTTAGTGTCAGTCCAGGGATCATTCAGCTTTGCATAATGTGCAGCTAAAGTAGGGACAGCTCAGATAGTTTCACTGTAGTGTAGTGAGACCGTGTCAGTAATCTTTACATTAGTGTATAGCTAGAGTAGGGACAGTTCCAATAGCGCCAGTGTAGTGACGGTTAAACACGTCTATTTGATTGCATTACTGCCAGTTTAACGCCATTGATTTCTGTGTGCGTTACTGCCAGTTTAACGCCATATAGTTTTGTGTGCGTTACTGCCAGTTTAATGCCATATAGTTCTGTGTGCGTTACTACCAGTTTAATGTCATATAGTTCTGTGTGCGTTACTGCCAGTTTAACGCCATATCGTTTTGTGCGTTACTGCCAGTTTAACACCATTTACTTTTGTGTGTGTTACTACCAGTTTAACGCCATATAGCTCTGTGCGTCACTGTATGTTTGGCGCATTATATTGCAGTATATTATAATGTATCCATGGAGTGTGTATGTGTAGTGTGAGTACTCAAATTAAAATGCACCAAACACCTCTTTACATTGATTAAAGTGCATCTACGTACAGATTTCAACTTCTTCTTTAAATTTGCTTATAAGCATTCCCCCTCCCTGGGAAGCATTCCCCCTCTAGCTAGAGAAACTGTTGGAATTTGCAAAGCCTTTGGCTCCCAAGGGCAGACATCAACTTTGTGGCTCAAAAACTTGGTAGCTTGAGAAGTCCATATAGAAGGGAGCGCAATCTGGTCCAGGACTCCCAGAGAACAGGAACAGCAGCAGATGACATGTATGTCCCCAGGCTGTGGTACTACAACAGGCTGCATGTTCTGTCAGACCAGACTGAAGCCAGGCAATCACTTTCGACTCTTCCGCGCAGCCTTACCTGGAGGCTGTCGCTCTGGAGGTGGACTTGTGGCAGGAGGAGGAGGATGGGGGAGCGCACACAGGTGGACGTGATCGGTTATTTGGCCACTCAACCCCTTATGGATGGCCTCAAAAAATTGTTTTTCACATTTACGGAGTTGGCCCTCCTCCATTTGCTGCAAATTTGAGCCATAGGCCTCTACAGCATTGAGGGGGGATTTCAGGGCCACATTAGCTTCCTTAATGAGGGCCAGTGCTGCCTCATCCATGTTCCTCCACTTCCTGGGCCTTTTGGAGGGATTGGGTGTGACTGGGCCACGCCACCTCCTGGCTGACACTTTCCCCTGCCTCCTCCTGTGTGCCACTTGCCAGAGCCTCGTCCTAGCTGAGGTCTTCCTGTGTATGAAAAAGGGACATCATTTTAGTTTTTTGTTCATCAATCACACACAATTTTCAGCCCATGACTGTTGCAAATTGAATGTTAATAAATAGAAAAGACTATCATTCTGAGCTCAGCATTTTTCATTCGTGTCACAATAATTTTTGGCCCCTACTGTCTATTGATATGTCAAACACTTTTTTTGTTAAATCATTCATTTGTTATCAATAATAACATCTAGTTACCAACAATCATTTTCCCACAAAAAATATGTTTAAAAATACTATACCTAGCTCCAACTGGGCTCCTCAATTTCTTCCTGGATGGAAGGCCCAGGTTGGTCCATGGAAGCCTCAGCTGGGGTTGAGGGAAGGCTGGATGGAAGGGTGGAGGGAAGGGGGGCCGGAAGAGTCGAAAGCGATTCCCTGGCTTCAATCTGGTCATCCAGAAAACACATCCTGTTGTAGTACCACAGACTGGGTACATATACATCCTCTGATGCTGCTCCTGACCTCAGGGACTTCTGGATCTTCAGATACTCCTTCCTATATGTCGATATAGGTATATAACATTAAGCTACCCCCCTTGTTTTTGCCTTTTCCTTCCTATATGTGCTTCTCAAGCTACCAATTTTACTTTACACAAACTTGATGTCTGCATTGGGGGCCCGAGTCTTTACAAATTCAAGCAGTGACTCCAGCGATGCCTTCCTACATGCTTTATTGTGATATAAGGGGTTTTTCACCGCCCATAAATTTCTCATATCTCAGTATTTATCCAGGAATTCGCCCAGGAATTTTGGAACTTTAAATGGATACATTTTCTCTGCAAGACCAAACAAAAGACAAAAACACTCATCTTAGGCTAATCTTATCCCAATATAGGCCTTAATCTAGATTCAGTATAGGCCACTCATGTCCCAAGTTAAAATCTTACCTTCGTTATAACGTTTGTCGCTTCCGTTCCTCCTTCCTCCGCACACAGAACGTAATTACGACACACCCGTGCTAGCTTTATATACACTGCGCATGCGTGAAACTCCGCCCGCGTCGCCCACCCCTGATGTTCCATCTTTTTCGTCGCAGTGTGAGAGGAACATGGCGGAGACACAGCATGCGCATAATGGCAGTAACAAGGAGGAGGAAAGCCCGGAGCCAGAAACATCACAATCCAGGAGGAGATTTAAGGCCTCAAATATGTCCTTTGTAGAGATGTTGGAGATGGTCGACATCTTGAGGAGGAACGACTATGACGGGAATTATGGACCGTACCCAAACTCAAATCTGAGACAGGCCAAGATCATGACTAAAGTTGTGAAGAGTTTGCACAGGAATTTTGGGGTACGACGATCCAAGGATCAACTGAGGAAACGCTGGTCAGACCTCAAATTAAGGGAGCAGGATCAGTACAGAAGAATCAAGAAAGTTCTTTGAAAAAGTAAGTATTTGTCATGTGTTCCTATTATTATTGTTAGTTGCATGCTGCACCATGTGTTTTTTTTTTTTACTGTTGGACATTTTAAAATGGCTACTTTTTATGTTCATGGGCACAGTAATCGATCATAGTAAACATTGTTCGTTTGCCAACTAAATACAATGTTTTTCCCAGATACAGGGTTAAATACATTTGGCCATGCTAATTTGTATTTTAAAAGAAGTTTAGGACATTGTTGTCTAGATGTGTTTGAAACTAGAAGGAATAGCAAACTAGATTCAGTTCAATGTAATCAGAGGACACTGAGCAGCTGTTTACACATCTGGACTCAGGTGCACTAGTGTGGGGCACAAGAAAAAACTTTTTAGGGTGTCCCACACAGGTGCTCCAGTGGATAATTGGGGTGTCAAACTTGTCCAAAAAAAGGTAAATATTCCAGCTTTGGTAAGGGAATAAATCATGTCTTCAGCTTGGAACTCTGCCAAAACAGAAAATTGTACCACACTTCCAAGCAATGTTTCACATTCATATGTGTGGCCACAAATATCTGTGTGCTAAGTATACCTTTTGTTTCATATTCATAGGGGAGCAAAGGAAGAAGGGGAACAGAGGTCACAATCTGAGGATGTGGAGGAAGGAGAGGTGGTCGAGATTGACACCACAACAGGTGAATATCTGACACCACAGATTTAGGTAAGAGATGTATGCCTGCATATTTATAATACATGGTGTGTATTAAATTTTTTAGGTGATGTACAGGTTGTGGAAGAACAATCTCATCATTTCACCAGTGACAGTGCCCAAAGGCTAATCCAAGAGATAATGTGGTGTAGTCGGGATTTAGACTTTATAAAACAAAAAACTCTTGAGATTGAACAAAAACTGAAGAACATGATTGATGTCCTCGAAAGAATCTAAATTCCCTAAAAAATGGCACAATTTTCTTTGTAAATCAAACATTTTGTAAACATTTTAAAAGCCAAATTTTGAAGATGCACACAGTGTGTCAACTTGTGCTATCTGCCATCAGGGGATATCAATGTACATGTTTTGTGCCTGCAACCCCTTCCTCAAAACTCAAGTAGGTGAGAGGAAGTGGTTGCACCCCCAAAACACGTCCATTGATCACCCATGATGGGAGCTAGCACATGTTGACATTAGGCATGGGATCAGGAGGAAAATACCCAGTTTCACTCCCAATTTGTGTGCATCTTTAAAATTTGGCTTTTACAGGGGTGACTTCACCCCATCTGTTGAAGGCAAGATCAACTCATTTTGGACAATATAATCTGATCTTGCCTTAAGTTTTTCAATGTTGAACTTTGTAAGTTCCAGAGTTGTGTATGTTATGTTTTGAAACATGCCTGTTTATGTAACCTAAAAAAATTTTTAAAAAATGGTGGTTTACAACACATATGTGAATGTGCACAACACATATGTAAAATGTTTTATACTCAACAATGTGTGGCTTCTTCTTTCATTGATCAGTACCAGTTTTTGTGTTGAAGTTGGTGTTTACAGTGACAATGGGTGTTATTTAATAATGCAAAAAACACTTTGCACTACAAGTGCACTAAGAGACAGAAAAAAGAAACACGAGCAGTAAATCCAAATCAAGATTTTATCTGATAAAATATAAAATGTATTCAAAATGTGCTGGCAAAGCAATGGCCCCCCTACCTGTAAAATATTCTAAATAATTTTGCCACACTTCTTGGGCCCTTTGGGGGGGCAAGCCAGGACGGCCCGCTTCCAGGGCCGTCAGTGTTTCATTACTAAGTCCGGCCTCAGGCCCAACTATTGCAACATAATTAGTATTTTTTTTTTTAATTGTGCAGGATGCAGCAGCTCAAAATTATATAGTTCAGTTTGTATTCCGCTATATTTATGGCTTTTTGAAACAGGCGGAATCGGCTGAATCGGAATCTTCTGGCTCTGGCCAGCCAGTAATTAAAAAACCCTCTTCTCCCGGGGTGAGGGTCCTCTGGGGGAATGGCCCCATGACGTAGTCACCCAGACTGAATGCCTCATCTGCGACGAACACAAATGGCAGTCCTTCGACATTCTCCTCCGGGGGTGGCAATCCCAAGCCACCACTCTCGAGACATCGGTAGAACTCGGTCCGGGCAAATACTCCTACATCCGACATCTGGCCATTCTTCCCCACGTCCACATACAAAAACTTGTATGTCGCAGACACCGCCGCCATCAACACAATACTATGAAACCCCTTATAGTTATAATAGTTAAAATAGTATGACCCCGAATGGGGTGGTGGGATGATGTGGACGTGCTTCCCATCGATTGCCCCTCCGCAGTTATGAAAATCCCACCGCTGGGCAAATTGGGAAGCCACAGTCTGCCATTCCTGTGGCATTGAAGGAAACTGGAGTCAAACAAGAAAAATAAAATTATTAATTTTGCACATAAACATTGCAAGCAGATTATACACAAACATTCTTTGTCAACATCAGTATAAATTTTTTTGGAAGTATTATTTAAAGCAGTGGTTCTCAACCGGGGTTCCGCGAGAGGTCCCCAGGGGTTCCGCAGCTATCTGTCAGTTAGGTAGCTGAAAGGAGGATCGCACAGACACGGGCAGAGATAGGCAGGGAAGCGGCTGGCATCCTATTGTCCCATGTAATGTGCCCTGTCCCATGTAATGTGCCCTGCCCCATGTAATGTCCCCTGTCATGTGCCCTGCCTCATGTAATATGCTCTGTCCCATGTAATGTGCCCTGTCCCATGTAATGTCCCATGTAATGTGCCCTGTCCCATGTAATGTGCTCTGCCCCATGTAATGTGCTCTGCCCCATGCAATGTGCCCTGTCCCATGTAATGTCCCCTGTCCCATGTAATGTGCCCTGTCCCATGTAATGTGCTCTGCCCCATGTAATGTGCCCTGTCCCATGTAATGTGCTCTGCCCCATGTAATGTGCCCTGTCCCATGTAATGTGCTCTGCCCCATGTAATGTGCTCTGCCCCATGTAATGTGCCCTGCCCCATGTAATGCGCCCTGCCCTATGTAATGTCCCATGTAATGTGCCCTGTCCCATGTAATGTCCCCTGTCTTGTGCTCTGTCCCATGTAATGTGCCCTGTCCCATGTAATGTGCCCTGCTCCATGTAATGTGCCCTGCCCCATGTAATGTGCTCTGCCCCACGTAATGTGCTCTGCCCCATGTAATGTGCCCTGTCCCATATAATGTGCCCTGTCCTAAGTAACGTGCCCTGTCATGTGCTCTACCCCATGTAATGTGCCCTGTCCCATGTAATGTACCCTGTCATGTGCTCTGCCTCAGGCCCAACTGTTGCAACATAATTAGTATTGTTTCTTTTTTTTAAATTGTGCAGGATGCAGCAGCTCAAAATTATATAGTTCAGTTTGTATTCCGCCATATTTATGGCTGTTTGAAACAGGAGGAACCGGCTGAATCGGAATCTTCTGGCTCTGGCCAGCCAGTAATTAAAAAAACTCTTCTTCGTGGCGAGGGTCCTCTGGGGGAATGGCCTCATGACGTGGTCACCCAGACCGAATGACTCATCTGCGACGAACACAAATGGCAGTCCTTCGACGTTCTCCTCCGGGGGTGACAATCCCAAGCCACCACTCTCGAGAAGTTGGTAGAACTTGGTCCGGGCAAATACTCCTCCATCCGACATCCGGCCATTCTTCCCCACGTCCACATACAAAAACTCTTATGTCGCCGACACCGCCGCCATCAACACAATACTATAAAACCCCTTATAGTTAAAATAGTATGACCCCGAATGGGGTGGTGGGACGATGTGGACGTGCTTTCCATCGATTACCCCTCCGCAGTTAGGAAAATCCCACTGCTGGGCAAATTGGGAAGCCACAGTCTGCCATTCCTGTGGCGTTGAAGGAAACTGTGGAGTCAAACAAGAAAAATAAAGTGCATAATAACTCACTTTGAAAAGACTATACTGTCACAGTTGGCAGTCTACTAGTATACTTTATTGCTACAATACCGTTGTGCCATAATGTATTTGTACCTATATAACTGTATGGTTATACTTGTTCCTAATTTTCTTTCTTCTTCAATAAAAACGTTTTTGATTAAAAAAAAAACAAGAAAAATAAAATTATTAATTTTGCACATAAACATTGCAAGCTGATTATACACAAACTTTCTTGGCCAACATCAGTATAACATTTTTTGGAAGTAGTATTTAAAGCAGTGTTCTCAACTGGGGTTCCGGGAGAGGTCCCCAGGGGCGTACCCATTGTATGCAACAGCATTTGTTTGAGAAATATCTGCTCAAGCCAAAACCTGACAGTAATCTAATTTCTATGACCAACTACTATTGTAATATTATCCATGTAATGTTATGTCTGATTAATATAAAAAATCATATTTTAACAAACGCAAGAAGTCAGCTGAGTTATTTGACCACAGCGTCAGCCACTTGCTCCTTGATGATGCCCAGCCATTACTGGATTCAGATGTTGGTTCTGAGGTTGAGGATGACAGGAACATGAGCCTAGAGGAGGGAGGAACACTGGTAGACAAATTGTCATTCATGTTCCCCGAGCCGCAGCGTATTGCCAAGTTGTCTCCAGTGGTAATGATAAGGATGGAGGAGATGGAGATGATGAGGTCACTAATGCGACTTGGGTGCCAGATAGAGCAGAGGAGGAAACTGAAGGTGAAACGGCACAACCCCAAGTAGGCCGACATCAAGAAAGAGTGGAGAGCAGCCACCCTATTCCATCACATTCTGCAGCTTTTATCTCCCAGCCCACTCCCCAAAGTTCAGCTATCTGGGCCTTTTTCAGCACTTCTGCAGCAGATCGCACTGTTGGTATCTGCAAACTGTGTCTCAGGCACATCAAACAAGGCAAAAACACCAACCATATGCATATCATTGCAATTTGCAGACACCCAAAGAGTAATTTTTCTTTTTTTTTTTTATTCTTTATTTGCATTACAACAAGGTACAAACATCAAACATAAGGTTTACATGAAACACAGTGAGTGATATATATGTTGCAGATGCAGTTAAATTATGCATAGCCAAACGTGCTGTTGGTGTCGTATTATTATGGGTGTCTATCCCATAACCATGGTTACGCTACTAAAACTTTATAATAGATAACGCACTGTGTGCTGTGTCAGTCTAGGTTGTAAATATATTTTTTACTCTTTTCCTGTATTCCTCCCCACCCCCTCCTGTGCTGCCTTTTGCAAAGATGAGTAGGCGTCGTGGGAGGGTGACCACTGGGCCAACCCCCCCCCCCTCGCCTTCAATCAAGCGCACTCTTCGTGCTTGCTGATATCAGGAAGGGCCGGTTAGAATCTGGAAATAGGTGAGGGAAACACTACTGAGGGGAGCGGGGAGGGGGGAAAAGGACAAAGGGAAGAGAGAAGAAAGAAAGAAGGGAAGAAAAAGAGAAACAATAAGAACAGGGGGGGGAGGGAAGAGTAATTTTTCTGCACATGTTGTTTGACAGGTGCATATCATTGCAATTTTTTACAGCAAGGCCAATTCTTGCTTTCATCAAGAGTACCTCTATAGGGTTACGGTGAGAAGGCACCACCGACACCCAAAGACCAATTTTTAAGCACCCGTTACTTCTATACAAAGTCAAAGTGACACCGGAATGTATCCAAAAAATCTCTAATCTTGTTCCCAGTGCACTACATTGTGGCCTCATCATACACACGGACTCACCAGCTGTTGCTGAGCAAAATAAAGGCAGCTTGCAGGGAAAAAATATATTTTTTTGGCTTTACAATTGCAATTATTGCTGCAGCAGATTCTAGACATGGTACAGATCTGCCACTTTACAGGTAGACTAAGGGGACACCCCCCCCCCCCCCCCAGGCACTATATTGTAAGGAATTTTTCATTTTATGCTTTCACTTTAAAAATCAAAAAAAATCACTGGTCATATAAAAATTTAGTTTTTTCACAAACTTTTTATTTTAATTTTTTTTTATTGATACATGTCCCCCAGCGCAGGACCCAGACCCCTATAACCATTGTATGCCCAATTACTTGTATATAAGTCTTCAAAATGGGCACTTTTGATTTTTGACGTTTGGGTCCCATTGACTTTAATAGGGTTTCTGGTGTGAACCAAACAGGGGTCTGTTTGACCCATTCCTACTTATGTCCATAATGGGGGTGGTAGTGACACAGCCTCAAAGGTTTCACAATGGCTCAAAAGTGATATGGTACAGAAATATTTAGACAGAATAAAGGTGGATAAAGCACCTGGACCAGATGGCATCCACTTGCAGATCCTAAAAGAACTGCACTCTGTCATTTCAAAGCCATTGATTCTAATATTTAGGGACTCGTTAATAACTGGAATGATACCACTGGATTGGCGCAGGGCCAATGTGGTGCCCATATAAGGGGATCAAAGTCTTTACCAAGTAGCTATAGCCCTGTAAGCTTAACTTCTATAGTCGGGAAGATACTGGAGAGTTTAATAAAAGAACACATAGATGAGTTCTTGTTGGAAAAAAATATTTTAAGCAGTAGACAGCATGGCTTCATGAAAGACAGAAGTTGTCAAACAAACCTGATTTCTTGTTATGAGGAGGTAAGTAAAACCTTGGACAGAGGGGTGGCTGTAGACATGGTATACTTGGATTTTGCAAAAAGCGTTTGACACAGTTCCCCACACACAGCTCATGTGTAAGGTAAAGTCTACAGGCTTGGAAAGATCAATTTGTAAATGGATAGAAAACTGTGGGATTAGAAGTACCATTTCTGTCTTTGCAGATGACACTAAGCTATGCAGTGGAATAACGTCCTTACAGGAAGTCTCCAATTTACAAGCCAACCTCAATGCACCTGTCTAATTGGGCAACTGTGGCAAATGAGGTTTAATGTTGATAAATGTAAAGTTATGCACTTGGGGGCTAAGAATATATATGCATCATACATACTAGGGGGAGTAAAACTGGAGGGGGGGGGGGGATCCGTAGTTGAGAAGGATCTGGGGGTTTTAGTAGATCATAAGCTGAATAATAGCACGCAATGCCAAGCTGCGGTTTCCAAAGCAAGCAAAGTTCTTTCTTGTATTAAGAGAGATATGGACTCCAGAGAGAGAGATATATAATTTTTGCCCCTGTTCAAATCATTAGTAAGACCTCATCTGGAATATGCAGTTCAGTTTTGGGTACCAGTTCTCCAAAAGGATATCGGGGCAACTAAACTGATAAGAATCATGGAGGAGCTCAGCTGTGAGGAAAGATTAGAGGAACTGAATTTATTCTCTCTTGAGAAGAGGAGATTAAGGGGGGATAAGATCAACATGTACAATTACATAAGTGGTCCATATAGTAAACTTGGTGTTGAGTTATTCACTTTAAGGTCATCACAGAGGACAAGGGGGCACTCCTTTTACGTCTAGAGGAAAAACGATTTCATCTCCAAATACGGAAAGGTTTCTTCACAGTAAGAGCTGTGAAAATGTGCTCAGTATATTGCTTTAGAAAAGACCTGGATTCTTTCCTAAATGTACATAGTATAACTGGATACTGAAATTTACAGGTAAAGTTGATCCAGGGAAAATCTGATTGACTCTCGGGGGATCAGGAAGGATTTTTTTTCCCCTGCTATAGCAAATTGGATCATGCTTTGCTGGGGTTTTTTACCTTCCTCTGGATCAACTGTGGGTTCAGGATTGTGTATATGGGATTGTATTATTATTTATTTTTGGTTGAACTGGACAGTCGTTCAACAGTCGTACCAGTGTGAACCTGGACTAAACCTGGAAGCTGATTGGTTCCTATGCAGAGTTGCACCAGGTTTTTGCACTCTCCAGTTTTAGTAAATAACCCCCCACAGATTTCTGGTGTGCTAAAGAAAGGTTGTTGTAATTTAGCAAGGAAGGTGACTGCCTGTCTCCAAAAGTCAGTTATAACTGGAGGGCACCAGATGTAAAAAAAATCTACCTGAGGTTCATACAGAGCATTTTATCTTCATACTTCCATATATAGACATTCTTTAGACCATTAAAAGAGAAGTAGCCATAAATAAACCTCTTTATGTGCAAGACAGTCAAGTGAATATTATGTTTTGGTTGAGATCACTGATAGCAGTATACACCATAAGCTTCTTGCATGGAAAAGAGGTCACCGCTAACAATAGACATGAATAGTGTCACTTTATTTGAGCACAGTGTACTGTTCTTCTGTGGCAACATTACATAATGCATACTTTATAGCAAAATGTCATGTATGTGTTGGTCATGTGCATTGCATGAACCCCATTTCCCTTTTAATGGGCACTGATATGTTCATGCACATGTTTAACAAATGTTCCACCAGCAAAAGGAAAGCTTCTATATGTGTTTCACAGACCTTTGGGTATAAAAACCACCATTAGACAGGGCAGGTCTGTCTATATGGCATGATTGAAGTCTCATACATCCCATTGTCCATTTGTGAACAGATCTTAACCACTTGCCGACCGGCTCCTGTACATATACGTCGGCACTTTAAAGATGGATATCTCGGTAACGGCAGCAGCTGCTGCCACAAGCGGGGTATCCATCTCTTCAGGAGCCGGTCGTGTTTACGATAATGGTGGTCCCTGCAGCGGATGCATGGCATGATCACCATTAGCAGCGGCGGGAGAGGTGCCACCCCCCCCCTCCCGCCACTCTCCATACCATAGCAGGGCGGAAGCGACGTCAAAACATCAGCTCCACCCATAAGTCTTAAAGAGGAAGTAAAGCCTCCTTTAAAAAAAAACAAAAAAAACAACGGAACCTGCAAGGCAAAGGCATAATGAGCTAGTATGCATTTCACACTAGCTCATTATGAATAACTTTCCTGAGAATGAAGCCCCCGAAGCGACCCTCGTCCACGACCTCCTCCGCCGCCATCAATCCCGGAGTGACTTCCGGGTCTCGCTCCTCCAGCGCTGTCATTCGCTGGAGCGGCGATGACGTCACTCCCGCGCATGCGCACGAGAGCGGCATATCGCCGTGATCTCGGCATGCTCAGTGTGCCTGCGCGCCGCTTTCTACGGCGCATGCGCTGTAGACAGCGATGCCTGTTTTTTTCTAAATGTCTCCTAAACCATGTAGGTTTAGGAGATATTTATTGGACCTACAGGTAAGCCTTAATATAGGCTTACCTATAGGTCAAAGTGGTTTGTAAGGGTTTACAACCACTTTAAAGGGCCATTTTTATTTGTTGTCATTTTTTCAAATGACAATTTTTTTTTTTCTATTTTTTTTTTTTTGTTGCATTTAAGTGTAAATATGAGATCTGAGGACATTTTGACCCCAGATCTCATATTTAAGAGGACCTGTCATGCCTTTTTTTCTATTACAAGGGATGTTTACATTTTAAAAAACAGTGTAAAATTTAATAAAAAAATTAATAAAATCAAGTAAAATAAATGAGAAACTTTTTTTTTTTTTAAAGCCCCCGACGAGATTGCGTGCAGAAGCGAGCGCATACATGAGTAGCGCCCGCATATGAAAACGGTGGTCAAACCACACATGTGAGGTATTGCCGCGATCGTTGGAGCGGGAGAAATAATTCTAGCCCTAGACCTCCTCTGTAACCCAAAACATGCAACCTGTAGAATTATTTTAAACGTCGCTTATGGAGATTTTAAAAAAGCTTGACGCCATTGTACGAGCGGGCGCAATTTTGAAGCGTGACATGTTGGGTATCAATTTACTCAGCGTAACATTATCTTTCACATTATAAAAAAAAATTGGGCTAACTTTTCTGTTGTCTTACTTTTTTATTCAAAAAATATATTTTTTCCCAAAAAAAGCGCGCTTGTAAGACCGCTGCGCAAATACGGTGTGACAAAAAGTATTGCAATGACCGCCATTTTCTTCTCTAGGGTGTTAGAAAAAAAGTAATTTTTTAGCAAAAAAAGTCTGAAAAAGAGGCTTGGTCTTTAAGTGGTTAACATGGCACTGCAAGATTTTATAAACCTGCCCAGTCACATGAAGCTCTGTTTCTGCTCCATAAAGTACTGTGTTTTTGCCATATGTAATGCCCCGTACACACGATCGGAAATTTGGCCAGCAAAAGACCGATGAGAGCTTTGAGTCAGAAAATGCCACCGTGTGTATGCTCCATTGGACTTTTGCTGGCCAAATTCCAGCCAGCAAAAGATTGGGAGCATGTTCTCAATTTTTCGGTCGGAAAAATTTCCGATCGGAAATTCCGATCGTCTGTAGCAATTCCGATGCGCAAAATTCCTACGCATGCTCGGAAATAAGGATGAGCTCCGGCGTGTTTGCATGCTCCACATGTAGAGCCTGCCAGGAAGTCGGCGCAGTGCTGCGCTAATCACAGGCAGTGAGATATTGCCTGATCTCTGCAGCCGCGCATCGGGGCAATGTCTCACCTTCTGTGATTAGCGCAGCACTGCGCCGACTTCCTGGCGGCTCTACACGTGGAGCATGCGAACACGCCGGAGCTCATCCTTACTCGGAAACAATTCGACGCATTCTCGGAAGCATTAAACTTCATTTTCTTAGCTCGTCGTAGTGTTGTACGTCACCGCGTTCTTGATGGTCGAAAATTCAGCGAACTTTTGTGTGACCGTGTGTATGCAAGCCAAGCTTGAGCGGAATTCCGTCGGTAAAAACATCCAAGATTTTTCTGATGGAAAATCCGCTTGTGTGTAAGTGGCATAATAGTTCTTCTAATGTCTCTGAGTACTTAAAAAAAATCCCTCATGTGCAATTAAAGTGGAAATAAACTTAAATAATAACTAAACCCAAGAACAAAAAATGAATATATTGCATTTTACCAGTCTTTAGATGTGGTGATTGCATTCGTTTTCTTTTTTTCAGACTTTAAACGTTTTCAGCAAGCACAAAAATATACCCATTGATCTAACCACAAAAATGCAGTGTTCTTGTTACTTCCTCTGCACTGAACAGATATACCAAACAACGTTATCAAAAAACAGGAAGTATCCCCAGGGTTTTTTCGTTAGCAGCAGAGAATTTGTATAAAAATGGTTGATGTAAAGAATCATTTATTTTACAGACAACAATAATTACAAAATATCTAATTAAAGACAATATAAAAATGTAGGTATAGCTTTTTAAATTGAGCAAAATTATATCTCCATACGCATAGAGGTATAGTTACCAATGGGTGGATGAAGACATGAGGATGTATCGCACAAAACAGCATTGCAGGATTGTAATTATCCAGTGATCCCATCGCTGCCACACGCCCCCCCTCCGGGTGGGTGCATAGTCCACCGAGCTTGCAGGGGGCCACGTTCTGGGACCCAGAGAGGAGGATGGGGGGTATTGCCCCATCATCAGTCAATCCCACATCATGCACTTTCACTTCACTAATCACATCACTACACCCCATCCCCCAACCAACCTTTTTTCACTGCTAGCTAACCCCGCCTATAACCAATCCAACTAAAGAATAAACTACGCCATGTTATGTATAACTTAATTTTCCTATAATATGAATCCATCATTGACCAAGTAACAACCAGCCTACAGCTGCCAAGCACTTCTAGACACTCCCCTAACATTATCTGATGACAACCCACAAAAAGTCTTTGCATGTCCATCTGCAGGTGTTTTACCCCCCATCCTCCTCTCCAGGTCCCAGAACGTGGCCCCCTGCAAGCTCGGTGGACTATGCGCCCACCCGCGGGGGAGACGTGCGGCAGCGATGGGATCACTGGACAATTACAATCCTGCAATGCTGGTTTGTGCGATACATCCTCATGTCTTCATCCACCCATTGGTAACTATACCTCCTATGCGTATGGAGATATAATTTTGCTCAATTTAAAATGCTATACAGGGGGTCCCCGGGTTACAAACAAGATAGGGACTGTAGGTTTGTTCTTAAGTTGAATCTGTTTGTAAGTCGGAACAGGTAAATTTTTTAAGTGTAGCTCCAGCCAAAAAATCTATTTTTAAGTTTTTTAGATAACATAGAGAAGGGTTATCACCCCTGTAACATTTGTTTTGCTGTCTGTGCCCCTATTCAGAAGATTTAACCTCACATTCTGTCCCAATGAAAATTGGATTTAGAAAATTTTGGGTTGTTAGGGAAGCATGGACTGGTGATAAAGCATCAGTGGAGACACCTTTTTCCCATATTAACTCTTACAGGAGTGAATTTCCCTTCCTAGGGGTGGATTTCATCTCACTTCCTGTTGTCTCCCTCTGTTTGTAATTAGGAGTCGTTTGTAAGTCGGATGTTTGTAAGTAGGGGACCCCCTGTACCTACATTTTTATATTGTCCAATGTCTTTAATTAGATATTTTCCTAGAATATAAATCCCCCTGAAGAGACCGGAAATCGAAAGGGTCGAAATGCATCAGGGTTTTTCATTTGGATACATATGTTATAAATACAATTGGCAAACCATGCTTGCACATAGGGTGTTCCTTGCTATGAGTGATGTTCCATGTCTGTTTTTGTGTCACACCACCTATATGGATGATTCATTATTGTTCATTTGAAATTATTATTGTCTGTAAAATAAATGATTCTTTACATCAACCATTTTTATACAAATTCTCTGCAGCTAAAAAAACCCTGGGGAAACTTCCTGTTTTTTTGCATATTTTTGGGTTATGCAGCTTTGGGGGCTCCCATATTGTGTTTTCCTTTCTACCAAACAACGTCATCTTCCTTCCAAGCTATCTTCTGCAAAACACAGATAATAGAGATGAATAGAGGTGGAGGTGTTTTAAGTCCAAATCTGGGGTAAATCTTTAAAACACTGCTCCTTCATAGATACATTGGAGTGAGTGTTGCCATTTTAGGACAGGAAATGTGTTATTTGCATGATTACAAGTAATGCACAGCATAGTTTCACGTTATGGCAACTGGTAGGAGGACATGGATGCATGGTTTAACGTTAGAGATGAACAAAGTGACTCCAGTATAATAATTTCCCTGCACTTTGATACTTAGATGCAATTTGCTACTGTTTTTATTTAATCATTTTTAAAATGCTAAAATCCTGGCTGTTTGTGTGGCTTTAGTACTTCTGAATCACAGGACCAGAACAAGCAAGGTAAAAAATCAGAGAAATCTGAACTCTCTATACCAACCATTCTCAGCCAGGATTCTCCAGAGGTAGCTGGACCACCATTCTCCAGAGGTAGCTAGGGGTTCCTTGGAGGCTGACTGACCTCCCATTTGATAGTGCCTGCAGAGTTCTAGGTGCAACACCATTTGGCAGAGCTTGCAACATAATGCCAATGTTCTTTTTAGCTGTTTGTAGGAGTGGCATTCTACCCCACCACTCTAAAGCCCCATACACACGGTCCGATTTTCCGATGGATTCTGTCCTATCAGACAATGTTGTCGGAAATTCCGACCGTGTGTAGGCACCATCGGACAGTTTCCATCGGATTGTCTGACGGACAAAGTCCTATCTCCTGCTGGATAGATTTTTTGACAACAAAGTCCGATCACACCAAATCCGATCGTGTGTAGCGAATTCCGACGGACAAAGTGCTACGTATGCTCAGATCACATTACAAGACCAAAGCTATTGGCTACTAGCCTCTACGTAGTCCCGTCGTAGGCAACAAACGTCACCACGTTCAGAATGATCGGATTTTCCGACAACTTTGTCCGACCGTGTGTACGCAAAACCAACATCGGACAAAGTACGACGGACATGATCCGACGGACCTGGTCCTCGGATAATCCGTGCGTGTGTATGGGGCTTTAGGGGGACATTCTTCCCAGTGACCACCGATGAAAATGGCATATTTCTAATGATCCCTTAAGGATTAAACTTAGCAGAGGTTACCTGAGAGCATCAAAAAATTTGTGGTTGAGAAAGGCTGCTCTATACTAATCCTACAGCATGACTGCCAAGGAACAGACATTTTCAGAAGAGAGTTCAGCAATGGCAGCCCACATATTTCTAAAAAGACAGGTGTACTTTAAAGACATATATTTTCTAAATATAGTACACTATTTACAAAAAAAAATTATAGTGCAAGAAAAGGTTGTGTACCTCACATATCTCATGCATCACCTACCGCCATGAAATCTGAGTAATTTTTAAAATTTTCATTAAAAAAATTGAAGGTTTAATTAAAATAGATTTATGCAGTTCGTTTGATTGTCTTAGCCCATTAGAACTTTTATACTGTTTTTAAAAAGAGTGTGTGAGAGACAAGTTTCTCTTATATGTAGTAACAAACATAGAGAAAACAAAATGTTAACCGAAGGAACTTTTGAGTTGGAAACACTTTAGTTTACTGATATTACAGCAGAATAGAATTTCAACATTCTTTCCTAGCATAAAATCTAAAGGATTTTGATATATGGTTAGAAAGTGAGGTCTCTTTAACACGAGCACATGTAAAGTGATTCTAAACATCAAGGTAAAAAGCCTTCCAATGCATATTCCCCCTCCTCCCATCCCTAAACACTTACCCAAGTCCTCACTCAATCCAGCACTGTGCCCATTTAAAGCAGTGCTGCTCTCTCTTTCTGTATTCTCATGATACACTGAGGCATTAGCTCCTGCTGCTGTCAGTCAAATCCTTTGAGAAGGGAGCAGAGGGTGTGGCCGAGCTGCGTTGTGTGTGTCTATAGACACACACAGCCTGGCTCCGGCATGTGCTCCTTAGCACTTGTCTTGCTGAGGCAGTACTCAGTATCTGGTGCTGGAGGCCAATGGAGAAAGGGCTTCCCTTGCAGCTAAGTTCCAGACTCCTCTGAAGGTGGAACAGGAGGTGTCAGGCTCAAAGAAGCATGGGTCGCCTGCAGGAGTTGCTTGCAGAGATGCTTTGACTTTAGTATTGTCAGATGAGACACCAGGATAATGTCCGCAAACAGGTGGCACCTGTGGGAAGTAGCAGGATTCAGGCAGAGCAGGAGTCGGGAAGGAAGCCAGTTCAAAGCCAGGGTACTGGTTGTGGATAAGAGCAATCGTGGTCAGGAGGTAGCCAAGGCCATACACAAAAGAGCAGGATAAGACAGTCCATTTAACAAGCCGAGGTCAGATCAGGAGGCAGGCAGAAGACAGGTCCAAGGGCAAGCCGATTTGGTAACAGGTATCCACAGATGCAAGATAACACAGGAACAAACGCATTGGAGAACCGAAGATCAACCAGCAATCACAGGGAGGAACTGGCTCACTTATAAAGGCCATTTGGTGCCAGTTTGGGCTGGCCATGTGTCAACATGCATTTGTGCGCACACCTGTTTGCCAGTGCACATTCGTGCACGCACCTGTGCTCCAGCGCTCATTTGTGCGTACATTCCTTCGGCCATGTAAGATACTGGCAGGAATGCCAGTTCTATGTGAGAATCTGCTGCAGATAGGGTCCTTACACTCTCCATTTACCAGTCCTTCATTTTAGACACTGGTGACTTTGTCAGTCTTTTCTATACATGTAAAGAAATAATATTACTCCCCCAGCTGTTTATTTTAGACACATAATATATGAATACAGGGAATAAATAGTTGAGTGAGTGTGATCTGCTTATAAAATTTTGGAAGGTGGGAAGAAGACTAAAACCCTGATGCTGAAATGTGACAAAAAAATTGGAGGCAGGACTGCAATGGGCCATACACACGATAGGATTTTCCGACAACAAATCTTGGATGTGAGCTTGTTGTCGGTAAGTCTGACTGTGTGTATGCTCCATAGAACATTTGTTGTCAAAATTTTCGCCAACAAATGTTTGAGAGCAGATTCTCAAATTTTCCGACAACAACACTTGTTGTCAGAAATTCCGAGCGTGTGTACTCAATTTCGATGCACAAAAGTCCACGCATGCTCGGAATCAAGCAGAAGAGCCGCACTGGCTATTGAACTTAATTTTTCTTGGCTCGTCGTATGTGTTGTACGTCACCGCGTTCTTGACGTTCAGAATTTGTGAGGCCGTTTGTATGCAAGACAAGTTTGAGCCAACTTCCTTTGCAAAAAAATCCACAGTTTTGTTGTCAGAAATCCTATCGTGTGTACATAGAATTGGCCTCATGCACACTGGTTTCTTGTAAACGTTTGTTTATCCTGACAAAAGAAAATCAGCATTATAAACTCACCTAAGCTTCATATTTTCAAAACAGTTTAGGTGAGTTTAGCAGAGTTTATTAGAGTTTGGAATTTGGGAGTTTGTTTATTTCATTGGCCAGAATTTTTATTTATTAAGGGGCTAAATGTGCCTAGCGTTTATGCACGTTAATGAGCATTTATGTTTTTTTTTAGCATTTTTTGTGGTCAGAATTCACGCTCCTGAATGTGATTCTAGGGCGTTCAGAAAACAGCCTATAAACACCTCTGCTGATAGACTGCTGATGAATTTCTAAAAACTGCTAAAAAAAATGGACACATAGGATATCATAGATGGGTGTTTAAGGCCAGAAAAAAAAAACACCCAAACTCACAAGAACTTGAGTTTACCAGCAGTAGTGTGCACAAGGCCTAAAACTTTGCTAGCTTAAAGCTTCTAAGTACTTTATATGAAAGTTCTTGCATATCTAACCCAAAAGAAGACTTTGAATTAAAGGGGACTTTTTACCCCAAATTGGACAAATCTTTCTGTCTGTCATCCAAATGCCCCTTTCTGAAAAGCAATGTAAAGTAATTAAAACTGCAGCATCTATTTAATAAATCACTAAGTTTGATCAGCTCCCTGATTACCAGGCCTTCAGCTAAGTCCCCAGTGCCCTCCCAGAGCTTTCTGAGAAGGCTACATCACCAAAGGCTATAGGCAGATCTTCGGAATGTAAAAACAAAATCTCACAGGTTTTTGCCAATCTAACAAGATATGGATATACTGATACACTGCACAAATACATTTCTGTCTAACCCGCTGGGCAGATTTTCTCTTACTTCCTGTTCCAGAGAGGTAACAAGAAGCGAGAGGAAATCCCTGCACAGTTGGGGAAGCCCCTCTCTTAGCTAGTTGTTCCCAGAACCAGTGTCCCATTGGAAGATGTATCCACTGTTTTTGTTTTGTATTTATTTTCTGGTAACCACTTAAAATGTTATATTTTCTTTTTCTTTAAGTCCTGGTGACAGTGGTTGTCAGAACAAATAGGAAAGTGTATGTTTTCCCAGCAAGGACACATACAAAAATACAGATATGAGAGGGTTTTTTACATACTTCAGCCCAAACTAAAATAGGTGTAGCACTGACCCCCGAAGGAGCTGCTGGTTTGAATTGGGCCTGCACTTTACCAAGAAACCCCACTAACTTGGCTCAATCCCCTTGGCACAGCTGTAGTGCAATATAATACAATACAATATAAATGCAAAGTACCTGTATTGTAGCCTCAGGATCCACTGGCTCCACCTGGTGGGGAAAAACAGTACGCCACACAACTGGATACTTAACCAGAAATATTTTTACTGAAGAATATATAACAGGTGGTTACATAAATTGTGCTGTCATCCCAACATAGGACAACAGCACAATGAATTTCAGTTTAAAACAATATGTAAAACAATATATGTAGTTGTATCTATACCTGGGAGCTAATTTGTAATCCACAGTTTATGAAAAGTTACGTTGAGGTGCTCCTGGGGTGGCCCTGATAACTAATTTACAACGCTTGAGGCGCCAAAGTAGATAGGCCTCAAGCCTGCTCAGTGTCAGTTGCTCTGCTACTCCTCCGTGGAACTACAGATTCCAGTGAGCCCTGTATGTGAGTCTAACTGCGTGTAAAAGTTAACAAGCGGTGGGCCTTAACCCGTTCACCAACTGGATCGGAGTTCCGTGTGATGACCTTGGTCCGGTGACTGCAGCTGGCTTCTCTGTCAGCTGGGCCAGACGCTCTGTACCGCTCCACTGGATGGATCCGGTCCTCCCATGCTCCGATGAGTGTCTCTGGACCTTCTCGATCTGGTCACCGTCTATTAGGCTCCGTTAGGTCACTTCACAAACAAGCAGGCTTCCGCTGTAGGCCGCTGTCTCCGGGAAACCTCCTCACAGATCCGCACAGGCAGGCAACGTGATCCCAAGAGACCTAAAATGGCCGCTCAGGGTTCCTTTTATCTCCTACCCAGCATTCACTGCCTAAGAGTGTTCATGGGTAGGTCACACAGACTCCTGGGTAACAAGGTCAACCTTCTGAAACCAAAACAGTCACTTCCTGTACAAGTCTTTTTGGGTTGCTCAGAGGTAATAATATACAAGTGCATTACCCATATTTGGTCACTAGATGGCTCTAGATATGGAACCATAGTAATGTCCATTAACCTTTTATTAAAGTATGCATAACCACATCAATAGACAAGGATGTCAGCGCTACATAGGGTTTTGGGTTTAGCTACACTTTGGGTGGCTGGCCATACATTATACAATTTTCATGTACAATTTTGCTTTAGAGTTACCAAAACCATATAATATGAGGTAGAATCTAAACACTTTCAATTTGTATGCAATCAGGCAAGCCCTTGCACTACATAGTTAAAGGTAAATCAAAAGGAAATTGAATAAGAAAATTGTATAATGTGTGGTCGGCTTTAAATAAAAAAGCAGAATGATAATAGGATAAATGAGTGAAATGTTTGTCGATACTTGCCTACACAAACTTAGCTTTTCTCGTATACAGTAAGCAAAGGTTGCTCTGGGAGTAACACATGATATTTGTTAAGTGATTTATTGGCAGAGATTAAATTCTGTCTTATCTGTTAGTTTTCACATTTTATTGCCTTGCTTTGCATAATCACATCTTTTATGTCACGCATAAACACCATTTCAAAAGGTTTAGATCAGTGTTGCCAACCGTCGGTATTTTTACTGGCAGCCAGTAAAAAACAGGCATTTTTCTCCTGCCAGTAAATGCCAGTAAAAGGAAAAAGTTGCCAGTAAAAAATATGGCTGTGATGTTCGGCTCGGTCCAGAGCCGGCCGAGACCATCCAAGTCCCTGCTACAGTGTGTTCAGGCAGCTCTGGTGGAGGCGGTGTCCAAGCGTGTCGTGTGATGTCATGGCACAAGGGCCAGAGCATTGTGTGTGGGTCTGGAGGACAGGAGCAGGGCAGGTTGGGAGCAGGGCTGTCAGTGCTGTTTAGCCTGGAGTGGACTGAAGGGACCAAGAGTCAACTTCATGTGTGTGTGTGCCTTCCTATTCTAATTTCTTGCCCTCCTGAGTCCTGTCCCTGAGCTACTTACTTACTATATCGAAAATAAAATAAATATGTTTTTTGCCCTAATATCTACCTTAAATCACATCGCTAATTGCATATTGTACTTGTTTGTAGCCTAAATACTAAAATTTGCACTTAAAATTGTAATTTTGTAACTTTTGGACATGCCAGTAAAAACTTGGCTGTGCCAGGAAATCTTGGGTGTCGTGTCAGTAAATTTCAATCTGGTAGGTTGGCAACACTGGTTTAGATGTGGGGGTATTTTGATAATGTCAATCATGTATTCTCTACTAGTCCTTTGCTTATGAATATGTGAAATTTTGTGAAATATTGTACAGTATTTTTATTTTTTTTAACAGAAAGGTATTGTACAGTATTTTTAAGTTTTACCAATATTATCACACTGAAAAGTCCTACCCCTTATGCTAAATACATTGTAACAGGGGTAGGTCTAAATTTGACACACACTTAAGGCATTTTTAATGTACAGATATATTGAGCTGCATACGTTTACTTGTCACATATGATTTGTGCTCTTGAAGGTGACTATGAAATTATTCCTCTGCTGGACTACTACACTTTAGTATGTTGTAGCTGAGAAAGTTGAACCAGGAAAATAAATGCTATTTTAAGAATGTGTTTTCCTTCCTTTGAACCAACATGACTTTTATGAGGTGGGCACAAACAAATATGAATTTGCTAAAAAAACAAAAAATTGCAGTTTTTATCCGCAGCTCATCAAATTCATTATTGGGTACAGCAGGCCTGTGTCTATAGATGGCACAAGTAAAGGGATGGCTTTTACCAGCATAGTTGTTTGGCACACATTTTTTCCCAGAATAATAAGGCAACAAAACAACAAAATCCTGCGAGCCTTAAAGAACCCCCTACCAACCTGCCACTATCAAGCTGCAAACGTTAAACAATTTTTAATTTTGTGAATAATAATAAGGCCATCCCAACTTCCCAAAAGAAAAAAAAAAAGAACCAGCCCTGGCAGCAATACTCACCTTCAATCTAAAACTATCCCCAGCAGTGCTTCTTCTTTGCCTCAAGATGTCCTCAGACTAAAGATAGGGAATGCAAGGTGCCATACTCCCCTATCCCCATGCAATTCTAGGGTATCGACGCAGAGAGACACCACTAAGGAAGAGGACTGTGCAATCAGGACATAGTAAATTGAAAAAAAAACTAAAATACAGCAGTGGACTAAGGAGCCTGGATTTGAGTTTTAACCACTTAACCTCCCTGGCGGTATGATTCTGTCCGGAATTTAGTGCTGAAAGCGGTACAATTATTTTGCATGGAAATTTGGCGTTTTTATATTGTAGGCATGCAATTCTTTTGAATAACTCACTTAAATCTGTCCGAACCAGAGTCTAGTAGACATCCTGGGTATGATAAAGTTTGAAACACAAAATCATAAATTATAATATAATAAAAATATATATAAAAATGATTCAATAATGTAATCAAATCAAAAACACTGAAATTTGCTCAGTTGCAGAATAGTCGCTGTCATTAAATGTATTGTTTGATGATAAATTGTGATTCTAATTTATTATCGCTGTTTTCTAGCTGGTCTAAAACCACTTTTGACATAAAGGGACACTTTTTGGTTGCTATGGACAATCTCCAGTTTCCAGGCAGAAAAAAATATTTTTATTATATAAAATGACATGCAGGGCACTGGGCAGACCACTAGGGACAAAGAGGATGTGTATTTTTTGTATACAGTACTGTAATCTGTAAGATTACAGTACTGTATGTGTGTTGTGTTTTTAAACTTTTTGGAATTTGGTCCCGATCTCCGCTCCCGTGCGTCGGAACGTCGGGCACTGTGTGAATCGAGCGAGCGGACGGGTCGCTCACACAGCGGGGAGACATCGCAGGATCCAGGGGACAAGGTAAGTAACTTCCCCCTGTATCCTGCAACGCAAGCCCGAGTCTGGCTCGGGGTTACCGCTCCTGGTAGAAAAAACTCAACCCGAGCCAGACTCGGGAACACCGCCAGGGAGGTTAAAGTGGTGTTGCCACCAAATGAAAAAATTTGCTTAAAAATAATTGGAAAAAAAAATATTTTTTACTCACCTCTAAATGCCTGTTGCTAGGGGGTCCCTCGTAGTCTGCCACCTTCAGTGCCCGGCACTGACATCACTTGCCCTCGGCGCCGCACAGTCATCTGGGACCTGTCACATGTCCCAGATGACTGAGCGTCGTATCACGGCGCACGGCACCGCTCGGGCACGCACTCCTCTTTAACCGCTTCCCGACCGCCTCACGCCGATGTACGTCAGCAGAATGGCACGGCTAGGCAAAACCACGTACAGGCACGTGGCCCTTTAAGAGCCTAGCCGTGGGTCGCGCGCGCGTGCCACCGGCGGCGCGCTCGCGACCCGGTCGGGAGCTCCATGACCTTGGCCGCGGGACCAGCGGACCCGATCCCTGCTGGTGTCCCGCGATCGGGTCACAGAGCTGAAGAACGGGGAGAGGTCTGTGTAAACAAACCTCTCCCCGCGCTTCCTACTCTGCCTGTCATTGATCAGCTGTTCCCTGTCATCGGGAAAGCCGATCAATGAAGTCAGACGTCAGCTCCGCCCCTAATGTTAAAAAAACACACACGTCACAGCCCATAACCGCTCCCCTCCCCCTAGTGGTTAACTCTTTCACTGCCAGTGTCATTTATACAGGAATCAATGCATTTAAATAGCATTGATTGCTGTATAAATGACAATGGTCCCAAAAATGTGTCAAAAATGTCTGATGTGTCCGCCATAATGTTGCAGTCACAATAAAAATCGCTGATCGCCGCCATTACTAGTAAAAAAAAAAAAAATATTAATAAAAATGCTATAAAACTATCCCCTATTTTGTAAACGCTATAACTTTTGAGCAAACCAATCAATAATCGCTAATTGCGATTTTTTTTTAATCAAAAATATGTAGATGAATACGTATCGGCCTAAACTGAGGAAAAATTTTTTTTTTTATATATATTTTTTTGGGGGATATTTATTACAGCAAAAAGCAAAAAATATAGAATTTTTTTCAAAATTGTTGCTCTATTTTTGTTTATAGCGCAAAAAATAAAAACCGCAGGGGCGATCAAAAACCACCAAAAGAAAGCTCTATTTGTGGGGAAAAAAAAGAAAGCCAATTTTGTTTGGGAGCCATGTCGCACGACCGCGCAATTGTCAGTTAAAGCGACACAGTGCCGAATTGCAAAAAGGGGCCAGGTCCTTTGGCTGCCAATTGATCCAGGGCTGAAGTGGTTAACCACTTTCAGACCGGACCAATTTGCAGCCAAAGGACCAGGCCCCTTTTTGCGATTCGGCACTGCGTTGCTTTAATTGACATTTGTGCGTTTGTGCGACGTGGCTCCCAAACAAAATTGAAAGCATGAGCATGATAGGACCTCTTAAATATGAGATCTGGGGTCAAAAAGACCTCAGATCTCATATTTACATTAAAATGTTGTAATTTTAAAAAAAATGGCCCTTTAAGAGCTATGGGCGGAAGTGACGTTTTGACGTCGCTTCCGCCCTGCAGGGATATGGAGATGGGTGGGGGCCATCTTCCCCTCACTCGTCTCCATACCCAGGCAGGGGACAGACGCGATCGCCTCCGCTGCTGCCGACGGCTCGGTAAGCATCAGAGGGCACCTGAACGTGGCGGGAGGGGGGCCCCTCTCCTGCCACCGATAAAAGTGATCTTGCGTCGAATCCGCCGCAGACACCACTTTTATCTTAAACCGGACCGCTCACTGAAGATGAGGATACCGGGGTTATGGCAGCTAGCTGCTGCCATAACAATGATATCCTCCTTCAAAGTACCGACATATAACATTGGTGGGCAGTCCGGAAGTGGTTAAACAATGTTACAATATTCAACGTAAAAGAGGTGATCCTAGAATAGGACACATGCACTGAAGAACCAAAGTTTTTGTGCCAGCAGGCTCCAGTGATACTCAAAAAAGTTCTATAATTGCTTATAGCAGGGTTTAAAATGTCAAGTCCTGAGCTACTAGCCCGGCTTCAAGGGTTACTCGCCACCAGTTGCCCTGCCCAACTCCTATCTTGCCCCGCCCCTAATTCTGCCCCTAATCACGCCCTCTTAAATTATGTCATGAAATGACACTTAAATGTATTATGCAGAATTAAGTTACAAAATGTTTTTTAAACAACTTTATCAGTTCCCCTCAGCACAGCCTCACCAGTGCCCATCAATGCAGCGTGACCTGTGCCCATCATTGCAGCCTTACCGTGCCCATCATTGCAGCCTCACCATTCCCATCATTGCAGCCTCACCGTGCCCATCATTGCAGCCTCACCGTGCCCACCATTGCAGCCTCACCATGCCCACCATTGCAGCCTCACCGTGCCCACCATTGCAGCCTCAACGTGCCCAACATTGCAGCCTCACCCCGCCCCCATTGCAGCCTCACTGTGCCCAACATTGCAGCCTCACTGTGCCCAACATTGCAGCCTCACCGTGCCCAACATTGCAGCCTCACTGTGCCCAATATTGCAGCCTCACTGTGCCCAATATTGCAGCCTCACTGTGCCCAATATTGCAGCCTCACTGTGCCCAACATTGCAGCCTCACTGTGCCTAACATTGCAGCCTCACCGTGCCCCCATTGCAGCCTTACTGTGCCCAACATTGCAGCCTTGCTGTGCCCCCATTGCAGCCTCACTGTGCCCAAAATTGCAGCCTCACCAGGGAGGAGGAAGAAAGAGGGTGGCCGGATCATGACTGGAGGAAGAGGAGAGCCACGGGGTCACCGAGCGGTATAGCACGCTGTTACAGTTTACATTGAAATTGCCTCCGCTCGCTGTCACACACAGCCCCGTCTCCTCCTGACCCCTGTGATAGACAGAACACTATCCAGCATTGGACCCGTGGTCTCTTCCACCGGGGCAATCGCTCTGCCCACCGGCGGTGCTCGTCCCCCCCCCCCCCCCCCGCTCCCAAGCAAGCCCTCATTTTCCACTCGCAGAATGCGAGGGGAGAATTTGAGGGCTGGCTTATAGAATAATTGATTTATGACATTTTTATGTAATTAATTACAAATGTGCTGTTTGCCCTGAAGCATTTACTAGAAGAAATTATTCTGTAGGAATTCTTCATTAATTAAGTACAAAAATTCTCAGGCATTAATGGCATGAAAATTTGAAAACCACTACTGATTGAATACTGAATTGAAAAGCATTACTGACATTAAAAAAAGAGAATTAGCAAGTGCTTCTGATGGCACTAATGCTTTATGAATTACCAAATTTGGGTGATAATTTGGGAGGTAAACAGGATTTGGGAAGGTGACAAGTGTTTCAAAGCTGTTCATTCACATCTTAGCCGCTCTTCTGTTCTGAGTTTTTAATACTTTTTAGTCCTTTACTTCAAATAATATCTTGCTTTTAATTTTGAGTTTTCCTTTTTAAATTTTTGATCTTAGCAGAATGCTTATCTTGTTCTGGTACAACTTACTTTTTATCTGTACAAGGAAGCTGCCCTTATTTGTAAGGGGAATGCTAGGGAGAATCCCATCTTAAGGTAAACTACAAATACGTTATCATCAGTCTCCTCACGCATCACTGATTTACTGACAGACATATCAGCTGGATGTCACACCACTTCCTCAAACTGAATCTTTCTAAAACTGAGCTCACAATTTTTCCTCCCCCACGTGTTCCTTCCCCTGACTTCTCTGTCAAGATCAATGGCACATCTATCAGTCCGCCCCCACATGCCAGGGGGCTAGGGGTAACCCTAGACTCTGAACTGTCCTTTCAGGCCCACATCCAATACCTGTTCAAATCATGCCGCCTTAGCCTCCGCAACATCTCTAGAATACGCCCCTTTTTAACCAATGGCACCACCAAGCTTCTAATTCACTCCCTGGTCATTTCTTACCTTGACTACTGCAACTCACTCCTCATTGGACTACCTTTACATACACTATCCCCCCTTCAGTCCATAATGAATGCTGCTGGAAGACTCATCCACCTTACCAACCATTCAGTGTCCTCCACCCCTCTCTGCCAATCCCTGCACTGGCTTCCACTCACCCAACAAAAACAATTCAAAGTATTAACAATAATTTACAAAACCGTCCAACTGTGCCCCCAGCTACATCACTAACCTAGTCTCAAAATACCAACCAAGCCGCTCTCTTTGGTCCTCCCAAGACCTCCTGCTCTCAAGCTCCATTGTCACCTTCTCCCATGCCTGCCCACAGGATTTCTCCAGAGCTTCTCCCATCCTTTGGAACTCCCTACCCCAATCTGTCTGACTGTCCCCTAATCTATTCATCTTTAGACAATCCCTGAAAACCCTTCTTTTTAAAGAAGCTTATCCTGCTTCTAACTAATACACTGTTTTACTTTCTCCATCAGCCCATCCCCCACAGCTATATACTTTTGTATCAATTGACCCTCCCTCCTAGATTGTAAGCTCTAGCTCTAGCTCTGATTCCTCTTGTACCAAATTGTAATGTCTGCCTTAATTTTGTTAAGCGCTGCACAAACTGTTGGCGCTATATAAATCCTGTATAATAATAACAAAAAATACATACCTGTAATACTTCCTTGCTTTTTCTTCCTGCAAAAGACCTTTGAGCTTCCAAACCTGCATCATAAACATTTGCCGTTACTGTGACAAAGTGTCAAATTGGCCATTTACATGTTAAGGAACTGCAATCATGCTTGCTGTCACGTACCAGGTGCAAGGCTGAGGTGCTGAGAGGGCTCCCCTTGCGGCTAAGTGCAGTGCACCCCTGGAAGTGGTACAGAGAGTTCAGTGCCCAAAGAAGCATTGTTTGCCAGTTGCTGTGGTTTGATGCGCTGATCACCGGAAGGTTGCTGGAACAAGCAAGATGCACTGTAGGACAGGTGTACTTGCGGAGTACCAGGTGAACTTGGCAGATGGACAATCCGGAAACAGAACCAGGAGCCAGGCCGGGGGTGGGGTCATGCTCAGTAAATCAGTCAATGTCAGATTCAGGTAGCAGAACTGGAACAAGCCATACAATACATGGTGAGACAGGTTGTAGCAGAGTCGGTGGCCCAGGCCGAGATCAAACATAGTGGAGCAGACAAGAGCAGGATTAGTAGTACAAGCCAGAGTTCAAACCAGGAAATCAGGATAACAGGTTAAGCAAGCCGGGTCGGTAACGGGAGGTCAAAGATCAGGAAACACAGGAGCACAGGAACACAGGGGAGCTGATGATAATCCAGCAATGCACTGGCCAGGAGGCACCATGTCAGGTCACCTGAGACCAGATGACAGGTGCACTCAGTAGGAATCGGAAGTGCACCGCTAGGTAGTGGACCTTAGGACTGACTGCTGTGGATTGTACTCAGGGAGATTCAGGACACAGGTCTACTGGATCACTAACACAGATCCCAGTGGGAGCTAGAGCATAGATTCCCCAGGATGCGGAGTCTAAGAGCCAGCAGGTGTTCGCCAGAGCCTCTAGTGGTGAGGATGGACTTCGCTGCAGTCTGGCTCCAGGTCGCGGCCCCCAGGGTCTCACAGCTCACGCTCACAGTAGACTACAGGAGAAGGAAGCAGCAGGCTGGAACGACAATGATAGTAAGGGGATAAGGCAGAGGTCAGGGTAACTAGCAGACAGGAACAACAGAGTACACGCCAAAGGTTCAGGGTCACAGGCAGACAGGGATGGTCGGGGACATGCCAAAGGGTCAAGGTCACAAGCAGACAGGAATCGTTGAGAACACGCCAAGGTCGGTAACAGAGACAAACATAGAGCACACGGCAAGCAGGAACCAGGAAGCCGAACACACCATGGATACACAATGGTTGATCAGCCCATCTGGCTTGCAGTGCACAGGTTAATATAGGTTTCCCTGATAGGGCCTGGGGTGGAGCCATGCTTAGAGGAGAGGTTATAAAAACCACCAGGTGAGAGTGGCTGGCCTCTTAGTCTGAACACATGAGGAGAGGTAAGCAAACAGGGGAAGATTACTGCATAACCGTGACACACCATTGCATATCTGCGTACGCCGGTTAGCGCTGTTGCTCATCTGCGTACGCCCGATCGCGCAGCCGCGCATCTGCCAATACGCACGGGAGCATGCCTGATGCAGCCATGATGGGTTTTGGTAAGATTACCAGTTCGTTGGCCATTTCCCTAACACTTGCTCTGGCTAGAGCAGAGAAGGGATAGATTAGGGAAGGGTTGAAGTCTCTGTAAGATAGTTTTTTCTGTGTTTTTTACTATAATGCCCCATACACACTGTCAGAAATTACGGCCACAAAATCCGTCTGATTTTTTCCAACGGATTTTGTCCAACACTGGTGTTGCATACACAACTGGTGGACAAAGTTGTCGGAAAATCCGATCATTCTGAACGTGGTGACGTTCGTTGCGTACGACGGAACTACGTAGAGGCTAGTAGCCAATAGGTTTGGTCTTGTAATTTGATCTGAGCATGCGTGGCACTTTGTCCGTCGGAATTCGCTACACACGATCAGAAAAAGTCTGATCGGACTTTGTTGTCAGAAAATTTGAGAGCAGGATCTCAAATTTTTTCTGACGGAAAAGGTCCGATGGTGCCCACACACGGTCGGATTTACCGACAACATGGTCCGATAGGACATTTTCCGTCTGAAATTCCGACCGTGTGTACGGGGCATAAGGGGGATTTTCCTTAAATTTACCAACATGGGATATGAAAGGAAATCTACCCAATGGAACAAAAATAAAAGCCTGAATGGGTTTCTAACCCGTTCTCACCAAATAATACAAGATGTTTGACTGTAGTTGGGTTTTAAAGCACAAATCCAGGCAAAACCTTATATTGTGTAGTTTTATATAATGTGTAAAAGTGTTAGAACCCAATCAATTTTTTTTAGATATCCCTACGCCCTAGAGACATAGTCCAACATTCCAATGTTCACCCCAACATTATTTGTTCACATCCTTGTTTTATTGGAAGGTTTTGAACTTTTTGCTCCCAATCTCAAGTCTCTCTTTGCCTGCCTATCATAAATCTAATTATTCTGTTTCCTATATAATACCAAATACATAATATGTGTGTCTTAAACAGAAGTATGTGTTCAGGGAATGCCCATTGCAGTTTCACCCTCATTCCCCCTTAAATAACCATCCCCTTAATGTTTTCTATGCTTTATTACTGTTCTGTTTTGGATTGCTGCATATAATTCTCTTCTTTTTTTTTTCTTGGACAATTTGTCCTAAAGATTAACGACACAATAACCATGATATAGTGTTTCCTGATGTACTTTTTATTTTGGCTACTTGCTATTGGAATGCAAAATCAATCAGATTCAAATGTACTCACAGATATTCTGTTTTATTCTGTTTGTTTTTGCAAAATCTATTGTAATTACTTTGGATTACTATTTTCCTAAAACCCAAATCTTAATAAATGTAGATTAATTGAGAACACTATCAATTTTTTATTGCTGTTTCTGTAACCATTGAGGAGATTCCTGTTGTCATCAAAACTTGTACACAATCACTCTAGTGGGTGCAGTGACAGAAATAACAGTTTCACTTAATTTCACTCTTTGAAAAAAATATGGCCAAGAGTGTGATATAATAGGATCATAATGGAATGAAATTTTACATGACTGGTCACTATTATAGCACTTCTGCATTTGTCTTTGTGTTTAAATGGTGCTTGCTGTTTTCTCCACTCTGGCATTTGAATGTTTTAAAGGAGTGTGCAAATAAACTATTTAATATTGACTTTCAGATATCGATATGAGGCAATTAGAAAGCCATGATCCATCACCGGAAAAACATGGCCTGACTGCACAAGATTCAATGTTACGTAAAATTTTGGAAGGTAAGTAAGTTTTGAAGGTGTTAAAAATAATTACAATGGTACTGTGTTTCTTGTTCCCCACCTTTCATATGACGCTATTTTTGTGTCTATCATTGCACTTCATTCTGCTCACTAATAGATGTTACAGTCTAAAGAGCCGCACAAAGGGGCTGAATATACGTCAAAGGGACATGACCAAATAAGGTCGAAGGGGCATGACCGAAAAAGGTCTGCCGAACCGTATCCGATCAGTGCTCTCAGCTAATGGCAGGGGGTGGGGGGCAGACCCCCCTGTCAGAACACAAAAGCTCAACAGGGGAGATTGATGTACTAACATTGCATAGTTA
Source organism: Lithobates sylvaticus (assembly GCA_028564925.1). NCBI lineage: Eukaryota > Metazoa > Chordata > Amphibia > Anura > Ranidae > Lithobates > Lithobates sylvaticus. The sequence goes on from CM053036.1 coordinate 116,931,204, forward strand.
GTACAGCGACTCCTCCCAAGCTCTTCAGTTGTTTTTTGTTCAGCCCGCTGGGTTGAACAAAAACAAAAACCTAGGCTAGGCTTTACTGTACAATCTTTGTATGATATCCTATATCAAGACTACCTTATCTCTCCATTACATTTGTATTCAACCATAAAGGCCCTTGCACTATATAGTTGATGGATTTACAGGAGATTGTAATATGTGTAATGAGCTTAATGACTTACCCATTATAGATTTATTAACTTCACTACTCCTTAATTGCTGGTGAGGCATTCACAGTACACTATCAATTTAGATTTTTAGATATTTTTGTGGAGCCTCATGCCTCCAACAATATAGATTCATGTGTAAACATAAGTGCATATTGAAGGCCTCTTTTCTAAATAATAATGAGACCCCCATCTGGAGCCATGTCCCTCAGCTTGAATACTGCTGTAGCACGACCCCCTCCGGCCAGCCTTCTGGCATATGGAGCATAAACTGTAAGGACAGTAAAGCGTTAACTATCAGGACAGGCAGTCACACACTAAAGGGGAACCCCAGGCCGGCCTATTCAACCTTTATATCCTAATGAGAGATAAGACATAATAGGGATGGAATAGGGCCCTTTAAATGGTAATGACTACAGCAATGTCCAAGATGCAGGCCTGATAGTCTTCACCGGCAGTTGGAGCTCATTAGATTGTATCCAATAAAGCACAGTGATGTCATAGTAAGCCGAAAGGCTTAAACAGGCTAGTAATACTCCTTGAAGTGGTTTTATGTAAAGGTGTCTATGTACAGTGTTCCAAACAGAATTGCAGTAAAGTGTTCCCAAGGTAAAGGTGTCTGTACACAGTGTTCAGATAAAGCAACAGGGAAGGATTGCAAAAGATGTGCAATTGCCCTCTCAGCAACGACCAGATGGGCTAACACCTTGCAGACCGCAACCCAGGAAGAGACGTCCTTCAGCGAAGCGACCATCGATGACCCACAGCTGCTGGGTGGGACGACCGTAATGTAGATCTACTGAGTGGGTGCCGCGTAGGTGTCTGATGAACAGCAGGCAGGGTTAGGCCCTCCGGAACTGGGTTGGAATCACTCAATCACTGCGTGGTAGGCTGCAGCCTCTCCCCCTCCTCGGCAAGGAACAAGAAGGGAGCATGGGGTGGATCTCTTGACTCTTTTATAGTTTCTCCCAGGAGTCTCCTCAGGTTATAGCAAGGTCTCCTCGGGATGTGTAGTCCAGTTGTAATCCGTCACACAACAGAATCGCCGGTCTGAAAGACTTCTAGTCCCACGATAATTTTTGGTCGGGCTCACAGATATGATGACAGTCACTGGCTCCCAGCATTAAAGGAATAGGTCTATAGGTGAAGAATGATGGGGAATTGCACAATATTATGACTGTAGTCCACATCGCTACACTTCTTTCAATGCTTTGTGGAGTACCAAGCACCAAAGCCTTTATTAGAGCCTGTATTGACAGGCTTTGAGCTTGAGCTGATGGGCAAATGCAGCTTACTTTTAAGTGCATTACACTTGCTTTCAGATCAGTTTGAGAAACTTCAGAGATCATGCACAGTTCACTGACAGGTACAACTGACCTTGTTATAAGCATCAACCTGCTTCAAGATGCATTTGTATTCACACTGAATTGTATAGAGAGATTGCATTTTTTTTTTTTAATTATATAATCTTTATTTATTTTCTTCATTATTATACAAAATACATTCTTTACTTACATAGTACATACATTTAAAAAGAAGAAAAGAAAAAAATTCCACTTCTCACTCTTTGCAAGGAGTGCCCTTCAACCTTTAGTCCCCTTTATCCTTCCCAACCTTCCCTCTTGACACCCGACTTATTCCCTCTCCCCCTCTCTCCCCCCACCCCATAGTGGATTTTCCAATTTATCCAACCATGGTCTCCACATAGCTTCAAACTCTCTCAGATTTCCTCTCCTTATATACACTGTTCTTTCCTTCCATACTGTTTCTGTTGTTAACCTTTTCCATTCTCCTACCGTTGGGGGTTTCTCAGCCTGCCACCTCTGCGCTATTAATTTTCTCGCCTGGAACAAGCCTCTCATCACAGCGTTGATTACAGAGGGACCACCATTTATCCCCTCATCCAATCCCATTATACACAGTCTGGGGTTCATTTCCAGTCTAACTTCTAATACGGTGTTCAGGATGTTAAGGATTTCAGTCCAGTAACGGTGCAGTTTTGGGCACTTCCATACCATATGTGCTAAATCCCCAGTATCCTGGCACCTAGGGCACCTGGCATCTGTTCTCAATCCGAACTCATATAGTCTCTTAGGTGTATAGTATGTCCTGTGTAGCAGCATCAAATATGAGACCTTCTGAGCAGGCGAGACCGATACCATGTGTCCTTTCTCCAATATCCTCAGCCACTGTTCATCTGAGAACGTTCCAAATTCTTTCTCCCATTTCCCCCTACACTTAAGCTGTTCTGGATTTTCTATGCTACCTTCGCATATGTGTGGATAAGTTTCTGCTATAAATCCTCTACTCTTGTTTTGGGAGCCTATTCTTTGATACACTGGAGAGTTGTTCCAAATTGGATCTTGATTCTTAAATTGACTATTTAAAGCGTGTCTAATTTGTAGATATTTATAGAAGGAGTGTTTGGGTATATCATATTCCGCTCGCAGTGCTGTAAATGTCTTCAATACCTTGCCCTCGTACATCTGTGCCAACTTATCTATCCCTTTTATTTCCCACTCTCTAATTTTCCCTATCTTTTCTACTTCCTGTAAGTTTTTATTATTCCAGAGGGGGGTGTATTTTGTCATACCCTCTAACCCTTTTATTACTTTTACTGCCTTCCACACTTTTAAGGCCAGTCTCACCGTGGGGATTCTGTAAAGAAAGGAATTTGCCTCAAGGGCTTCTACTATTGATTTGTGCGGGGTTCCTGCAATCATTAATTCCTTGTTGCTTCCTCCTGTCATAGTTCCTAGATGTTGCAGTTGGGCTGCTAGGAAGTAGCTCCGTGGATGCGGTACTGCCATTCCTCCCTTTCTTGTTGCTAGTTGTAGTGTTTGTAACCCAATCCTAGGCTGACCTCCCTTCCATATAAGTTCCCTAAACAACGTGTCTATCTTTCTGAACCATTTTTTATCTATCCATATTGGACAGTTATGCAGCAGGTACAGAAGCTGTGGCTGCCATACCATTTTGATTAGGTTACACCTCCCTGCGATCGACAATGGGAGACGTCTCCAGATTGCAATTTTACTTTTAAATCTAGCTAAAAGCGGTACTATATTATCATTTATGTAATTGTTAGGGTTCCTTGTTATATATATGCCTAAGTATTTCATTTGTTCAACTACCTCTAGCTGTGAAATATCCTGTACGTTCTGGTTCCCTAGAGGATCTATAGGCAATAATGCAGATTTTTCACAGTTTATGGTGAGTCCTGAGATTTTACCAAAGTCCGTGAGGATGTTCATCACCTGCCTGAGGGATTGCCCCGTATCCCCCAGGAAGAGAAGGACATCGTCCGCATACAGTGCGATTCTCTCTTCACCCCCTGCTCTTCGGAACCCCTGCATATTTGTGTTTGATCTAATTACACTTGCTAAGGGTTCCATTGCAAGCGCGAAGAGCAGGGGGGACAATGGGCAGCCCTGCCTTGTCCCTCTCTCCAATTGAATCCCCTCGGAATATTCACCATTAACCCTAATTTTAGCACTGGGACCCTTATACAGGGTTTTAATCCATTTAATAAACGAGGGGCCAAATCCAAATTCCTTTAAGACTCGCCATAAATATCCCCACTCTAAGCTATCGAAAGCTTTAACCACATCTAACGCCATGACTGCCCTTGTACCCATGTTCTCTATTGGTATCTGTAAATTAAGGTATAGTCTCCTAATGTTCATACTAGTAGACCTACAGGGTATAAACCCTGTTTGATCAGGATGTATTAATCTAGAGATAATTTTGTTTAATCTAATTGCCATTGCTTTAGCTAATATTTTAGCATCCGAGCAGAGTAGGGAAATCGGTCTATAAGACTTGGTCTCTAATGGGTCCTTCCCCTCTTTATGCAGAACTATTATCGTTGCCTCTGTCATAGACGTTGGCAACTTCCCCTCCTCCTTTGCCCAGTTTAATACCTTAAGAAGTTCTGGCAGTAGAATTTTCCCATATTGCTTATAGGTTTCCGCGGGGAGACCATCTGGTCCTGGTGATTTCTGATTGGCCATTTCTTTTACCGCCAGCTGGATTTCCTCCAGCGTTAACGGTGCCTCCATTGCCTCCCTTTCTTCTTCAGTGAGAGCCGTAATTTCAGCGTTACTAAAAAATGTGTCCGCTTCCCTTTCCTCCATCGTCCCCCGCGATTTATATAATTTGTCATAGTATATTCTAAAAGTCTCTGTAATTACTGACGTCTTTAATGAGATTTCTCCTTTCTCCGTCCTAATCGCTGGGACGGTGGAGGGAGGGGAGTTAGCTCTCACCAACTGTGCCAACATCTTTCCGACCTTTTCCCCCTCCCCATAAGCCACCTGTTTCTGAAACAGTCTTTTATTCTCTGATTTCCTAATAATTACTTCTTTGTATTCCTGTTGTTTAGTTAGCCATCTACTTTGTCTTTCTGGGGTGGGGTCTTCAACGTATTCTCTTTCTGCTTTCATCAACTCCATCTTACTATTTTTTTCCCATTCTCTTGAGGATTTTTTGATTTTTGAGACTAATTGAATAAGGATACCTCGCAGATAGGCCTTCAGTGCATCCCACATTACTCCTCTTGTCACTGTCTCTTTGTTAAACTCTATAAATTCTTCCAGTTTTAACAGCACCTCATTTGGATCCCCTATTATTTCGAACCAGACTGGATTCATTTTCCATGTTCTGGGAGGTCCAGAGCATCAACCTGCTTCAAGATGCATTTGTATTCACACTGAATTGTATAGAGAGATTGCATTTTTAATGTGAACAAAAACCATCGACACAGGCCCTAAGTAAACAATTGATCTTAAGAGCACCCTGAACCACCCTCACAAGGACTGTACTCTGCAAAATACCTGTTAAACAGCTGCATTACATAATGTTTTTACTAATAAATATTTTCAAACATGATGCTCAAAATAATATTACACAAATACAATATTACAAGAGTAATATGCCTGTACTATTGCCTGCAGCTAATAAATTATATTTGTTTTAATGAAATTGCTAGGAAGTAGCCTGGGCATTTATGATAAAGAATATGGCAATGACATGGAAGGTGCTTACCAACAATGTAGTAATGAAGATTATGATACAGTGAGTAGTGCTACTTCTTCCTCAACTGCACTAACGTATCGGCCACCTATACCCATCCCAAGACCAGAGGACCATCCAGAAACAGAACCTTTCATTTCACAGGGTGAGTTCTTCAGTTTTTAACAATCAAAGTTTAATGTTAAAATAGTAATTTTACTCTGAGTTATGATCTATAGACACGTAGTGGTCACCTTGCTTGATATGGGAACACTCAAGTACAGCCCCTGACATCATGAAAGGGCCTGACACAATATTTGTATGAATTTATTGCTACTGAAAGCTGTCAGAGACTGAACAGGAGATGGTCAGAGACTGCAAACAAAACATGCTAAAGGAGTTTTTTGGAAATGGTGGACATTTTTCAGGAGACGGACATTGGGTGGATACATATTACATCAGACTGCTAGAGATCACTACTTTACTTATTATAGACCTTTTACAAGTTTACACTTCCACATTTGTCCTCCTTGCAGCCCTTTAAAAATGACTTGTGCTACATTTGGTATTTCTCTCAGTAAGATCAATTATTAAAGATCAGGGAAAAAATAAAACATGAAAAGAGAAAAGGGGTGGACAGCACAGAAAAAAGTAAGATAACGTGAAAGAAACCCAAACCATTAACTACTAGAAGCCAATTTAAACAATATTTTTCTTTCACTGGCTTGAGTAAGCGACAGCACAGACCACTGCCTGTAAGGGCCCTGAGGGCTGTATGTGCCAAAGCTTAGACACCAGGGCTATAGATCTCTTGAATATACTACATATTCTGTATATTTTTTCATGATTTAGCACCCTCCTAATTAGGTTGCTAGGTAAGTTTTTAGTTTTTGGCTTCTGCTGAAATCAGAGAAGCAGTGATTGTTGGGTCTGGTCTGTTCAGAGCTTCACAGACTGAGAGTTTGATTACTTCCCACTGCTTTCAGAGGAAGTTTCAAATGACCAGCCTGAGTATTGAACAAGGCTAGCCTATCCCTGGGGATGTGTGCCCAGATGGTGGCTGAGTTGCTGTTACATAGTCTGGAGCTGAGGAGATTGTATTTTTTTTTCCCTGTGGGGATGCATCTGTGAGCTAAGAGGAGGGGGGCTGCTTGTCCCTGAAGCCCTTTCAACTGTAAGCTGGACGACTTTGCAGGAGGCTGCACCTATGGATTGATCTTGTTCCAGGATCCTTTGAGTAAAACCTCTTTTCTGTGTTGCACCTAAATTCATGGTCTCCAGCCATGAACCAAGGACTATTTCAGTCTGCCTTTACTTGTGCTCATACTACTTTATGGTCGCTAGCCAACATGCGTGTGTTCTTTCATTGTTCAATAACAGACTGGGATGGGTAATTGACCATGCTGTATTGCTTAACTGCAGTGTAGTTTGCAAGAAGATTACACATCTGAAAAGAAAACAGCAGCAGAGCGCAGAAATTAGTAAACCAATATCACATCAGTTTATTACAATGAAGTACACTTATATCTAAAATGAATAGAATCCAGCCTCCAGTTTAGCGGGTAGTTGTTATAGCAGTAATCACAGAAGTGACCAATCCAGGAGCCTGACAGGTTTGACAACAAGGACAGTGCCCCTGAAATGCTTACAGGCCACCCACTCCTGTGAGTTTGCTCCCCACACAGACCAAGAGTTGCACGACCGCAGACGCTGCTGGCTCTGATCCATTTTGGCGGGTCCGAATTCACTGCTCAGAGGCTCCTGGGTCGGCCAGTCTGGATGTTCTCTGCTTATTGCTGTAGCAACTACCCACTGCACTTGAGGCTGGATGATGTGCATTTTAGATGTAAGGGTGTAATCAAGTGATATGATATTAATTTACTAATTCCTGCGCCCTGCTGCTGTGTTTCCTTTTCATGTGCCTGGACTGGATCCTCCCCAGATCTGGATTTCAAGAGCCACAGGAACAATTTTCATATTGTTACACCTCCATTTATCTTGCCATTCTATATGTGCAGAGCGCTGAATATCTGATGTATTGACTTTGTACTTTGGTTTGTGAAAATTACACACCCAACTGCTATCTGGCAGAAATGCCTGAATCTTCCGAAAAAGACTTCCAAAAAATGTAATCTGTATGTATTTCAGCTGTATAGCTAGCGATATACATCAAGTAGAACTACTATATAAGTTATAGTATATAGCATTGCTACTGAAATAATTTTTGTAAAGCACAAAGAAAAGACAAATGACAGATCAATTTATACACTTGTCAGACACAGAAAACTTACATTAACGCACACTTCCTTTTTTGAAGTATCTACTGGAAATAATTATCTACATACTTTGCATAAAAAAGAGAAGCAGAGAAAGCTGTGTTTGTATTTCCTTTTTTTATTTAAGAAATCTTAGTTTTGGGAAAGCGAGGGTTGAGAAGGTTGGGGGGGGGGGGGGGGGGGCAAGGGAGGCAGAGGCAGAGCCATGGTTTAGTTCTAGCACAGAAAGCACTAACATGCTGACATTTTTGCTTTAATAGAATGTAAAAGCCCCAAACAGTGGCAGTGCGTGCATAGAGGGCGCAGGAGCGCCGCCCCCCCCCCCTCTCCTGCACCGCTCTATCACCAATAGATAGATTCATTCATTGCATGAATCTATCTATTGTCACCGCTGCCGCCCCCTATTCAGGTGTCCGGCCCCCTGTCGGGCGCCGGGCATCTGAATTACAGTGGGGGGGGTGTTTCTGGAAGCGCCCTATTAGAGCTGTAAAGCTCTAATAGGGGACCTTATTAGAGCGGTGTGCTCTAATAGGCTTCCAGAAGTGTAAACAGCGGGCGCAATGCTTTGCGTTCGCTGCTTACACAGTATTGTGTTAGGGAAGCGAATACATCGATTCGTTTGATGGCACAGTGAGGCTGTTTGTTTTGCGCCCGCCCCCCCCAAAAAATTTGAGCACCAGCCGCCACTGGCCCCAAATACTTACCTAGTCTGGCCAAGTCAAGTGCTGACCCCAGGCCTTCTTTCTACTGCTCTGTAATGTGGTAGGACCTAGTTTCCAGTGGCCATATGCCTTTCTCATCACAGGGCTTGCAGCTGACTTTTTAGTTTATTGTAATCATTGATAACAAAATCTCATTAGTTGCTGCAGTTGCACTGTTATATTAAAGCTAAACTCTAGGCAATTATAAAAGAGACAGATTAATGCAGCTCTGTGATAATTATTACATACAAACTAAAAGAAAATCTATGGTCAAATGTATACATTTTCATTTTATATCAGCATTTTATTAACAAAAATAAACAGTTGTATTTAACAATCCAATATAAGCTTACTTGAAAAAGCCACTTTCCTATTGTGAATTCTGCCTGTTTGCTGGTCATCCCTTTCCAAAATTTCCTGGATTCCCTGCATGCTCTGAAGCTTCTCCTCTGCCGTTTACTTACAATTTCTAAGGACTACAAGTCCCATGGTACCTTGTTGCTGACATGTAGTGATTCCTGTATTGACTCCGCCTCCTGAAACTCCTCCTTCCTGTACCCTTGTAGTTTAGAGGTCAGACTCTGTGAATTCTGTGACACAGCAGTGCCTACTCAAAGGGTATAGTGATTACGTGTCACGGAATTCAAAAAAGTGTGTGGGGATCGTCACAAAGTAATTTGTGGCATTTCTTTTCACGTAAGGCCATTCCGGCTCTCTACCGCCATGTGGAAGGCAATGTTTTGACCTTGTTGGATAGGGCGGTCAGCAGTAAGGTTGAAATTATCGCTGACTCATGGTCCAGCAGGCATGGGCAGGGACGTTGCCTTTCCTTCTTGGCGCACTGGGTATCTCTGCTGGCAGCTAGGAAGGATGCAGAACAGGGTTCAATGTTGTTGGAGCTTGTTCCGCCACCACGCCTCCAAAAAGCTAGTGGTGATTCTGCCACAGCTCTCTGCTCCACCCCCTCCTCTTCTTCTTCCTCTATGGCCTCTTCTGCAGAATTGTCCTCTGAACCAGCAGTGCTCTGTAAGCGTTCAAGGGGCTACGCAAGCAGTCAGGCTAAAGATGCCATGCAGTGCTTGTGTCACACTGGGGCAGATTCTGTCAGCTCGGCAGGGGCAGGCTCAGAGGTGGTTGACGCCATGCCAGCTTGAGCCAGAAATGGTTGTATGTGACAATGGCACCAACCTTTTCTCTGCCCTCCGACAGGGACACTTGACCCATGTTCCATGTTTGGCACACAACCTGAATTTTGTGGTGCAGTGTTTCTTGACCAGGTACCCAGGCTTACAAGTTCTCCTGAGGCAGGCCAGATAAGTCTGTGGTCATTTCCGCCGGTCATACAATGCCAGTGCTCGGCTGGCTGACATTCAAAGGGAATGCAACCTGCCCACTCATCGTTGGCAATGCTGCAGTGGCTGCACAAACATTTTCAGGAGGCTTTGAAGAAAAGTTTGTGTAACGCCTTTCCAGACCCTGGGAGGTTACCAGTTCCTGGTGCTGGACAACATGTTTCTGAGGCTTCGTTCAGTCAGAGAAAGAGCGGTGGAGAAGGTGGCCGGAGACTTGGAGACCTTTCCAACAGAGCATCCACTGGGTTACTTGGTCTTGAGGATGGACCACTGGCCAGAACTTGCTCAATATGCAATCGAGCTACTGGCCCATCCTGCATCCACCTTGCTTTCTGAACGCACATTCAGTGCTGCTGGAGGGTTTGTAACAGATCAAAGAGTGAGCCTGTTTGACAGGGGCATGTATTTACAATTTTTGAAATAATATTTAACAGGGCTTGTTCCTGCGCCCAACAAGAGTAACTGTGAGGGGTTACAGTGTTCTGGTACCACCAACACCTAAGGCCCAATTTTTCTGCAGAGTATATAGTGCAGTATATATACTGCAGTTCAGTGTATATAGTGCCGTCCGTATAGTGTGTGTGTGTATGTATGTGTATATATATATATATATATATATATATATATATATATATATATATATATTACAGTGCAGTGTACAATATATAATATACAGTGCCTTGCAAAAGTATTCACCCACCCTTGGCTTTTTACCTATTTTGTTACATTACAGCCTTTAGTTCAATGTTTTTTTAATCTGAATTATATGTGATGGATCAGAACACAATAGTCTAAGTTGGTGAAGTAAAATTAGGAAAATATATACATAAAACTATTTTTCAGAAATAAAAAAAATGATAATTGGCATGTGCGTATGTATTCACCCCCTTTGTTATGAAGCCCATAAAAAGTTCTGTTGCAACCAATTACCTTTATAAGTCACATAATTAGTGAAATGATGTCCACCTGTGTGCAATCTATGTGTCACATGATCTCTCATTACATATACACACCTTTTTAAAAGGCCCCATAGGCTGCAACACCTAAGCAAGAGACACCACTAACCAAACACTGCCATGAAGACCAAGCAACTTTCCAAACAAGAAAGGGACAATGTTGTTGGAAAGTACAAGTCAGGGTTAGGTTATTAAAAAAAATCCAAATCGTTGATGATCCCTAGAAGCACCATCACATCTATTATAACCAAATAGAAAGAACATGGCACAACAGCAAACCTGCCAAGAGACGGCTGCACACCAAAACTCACAGACCGGGCAATGAGGGCATTAATCAGAGAGGCAGCACAGAGACCTAAGGTAACCCTGGATGAGCTGCAAAGTTCCACAGCAGAGACGGGAGTATATGTACATAGGATGACAATAAACCATACGCTCCATAGAGTTGGGCTTTATGGCAGAGTGACCAGAAGAAAGCCATTACTTTCAGCAAAAAACAAAATGGCACATTTTGAGTTTGTGGGAGACTCCCAAAATGTATGGAGGTGCTCTGGTCTGATGAGATTAAAATTGAACTTTTTGGCCATCAAAGAAAACGCTGTCTGGCGCAAAGCCAACACATGACATTACCCAAAGAACACCATCCCCACAGTGAAACATGGTGGTGGCAGCATCGTGCTGTGGGGATGTTTTTCAGCAGCCGGGACTGGGAAACTGGTCAGAGTTGAGGGAAAGATGGATGGTGCTAAATACAGAGATATTCTTGCGCAAAACCTGTACCACTCTGTGTGTGATTTGAGGCTAGGATGGAGGTTCACCTTCCAGCAGGACAATGACCCCAAACACACTGCTAAAGCAACACTTGAGTGGTTTAAGGGGAAACATGTAAATATGTTGGAATGGCCTAGTCAAAGCCCAGACCTCAATACAATAGAAAATCTGTGGTCAGACTTAAAGATTGCTGTTCACAAGCGCAAAACCATCCAACTTGAAGGAGCTGGAGCAGTTTTGCAAGGAGGAATGGGCAAAAATCCCAGTGGCAAGATGTGGCAAGCTCATAGAGACTTATTCAAAGTGACTTGGAGCTGTGATAGCCGCAAAAAGTGGCTCTACAAAGTATTGACTTTAGGGGGGTGAATAGTATTGACTTTTTCTGTTATTTTGTCTTATTTGTTGTTTGCTTCACAATAAAAAAAACATCTTCAAAGTTGCGGGCATGTTCTGTAAATTAAATGATGCAAATCCTCAAACTATCCATGTTAATTCCAGGTTGTGAGGCAACAAAACGTGAAAAATGCCAAGGGGGGTGCATACTTTTGCAAGGCACTGTAGTGTAGTGAAGTGGTTAAGGGGAACCCTATGACAGAATTAAGAAAGAAAAATGGCACGGGTATAGATTTTAAGGGGAACTCCACTCCAAAATTAAAAAACAAAATTATGTGGGGTCCCCTCCCAAAATCCATATCAGGCTCTTTGGGTCTGTCATGGACTTTAAGGGGAACGCCAAGCCAACATTATAAAAAAATTGGCCTAGGGTCCCCCCAAAATCCATTCCAGACCCTTATCCGAACATGTAACCTGGCAGGCCTCAGGAAAAAGGGGGGGCGATGAGAACCCTCCTGAACCGTACCAGGCCACATGCCCTCAACATGGGGAGGGTGCTTTGGGGTCCCCCCAAAGCACCTTGTCCCCATGTTGATGGGCACAAGGGCCTCATCCCCACAGCCCTTGCCTGGTATGGACTGGGGGGGACCCACGCTGTTCTTTTCAATGATTTTTTATTATATGTATATTGCCAGGATCCGTCAATACATTACAGCCTTGAGCAATTTTACATTACATTTTTTTCCTTTAGAAATGGAATTTTGCTGCGGTACTCTTATAAACAAGGGAAAGGTGCACTACTTTACAGGCAGACTAAGGGGACCCCCCATGCACAATATTTAAAGGAATATTAAACGTTTATTGTTTAATTTAAGCATTATTAAAATCACTGCTCCTGAAAATACTGCCATTTTAAAAAACTTTTTTTGCATTGATACATGTCCCCTGGGGCAGTACATGGGTCCCCAAACACTTTTTATGGCAATAACTTTCATATAGGCCTTTAAAATGAACACTTTTGAATTTTTACGTTCGTGTTCCATAGACTTTAACAATGTTCGCACAAATATTTTGTCTGTTTCGCAGGTTCTGGTGCGAACCGAACCGGGGGGGGGGGGGGGGGGCATGTTCGGCTCATTCCTAGTCCTGGGTTCAAATCCAGATCTTGACAATGAATCTCTATCAATGGGGACGGCTGTGTAAGGGGAGATTTTTCCTCACTTTGGAGAGATTTCCTCTTACTACTTTGTGTCTCTGGAACAGGAAGTTAAGGGAAAATATCTGCTTGGGAGACTGACATTAGAGGGCTGTTACACTGTGCCTGTGCAGCCAGCAATAGAGAGACAAGGTTCCACGCTGTAGATATATTCAGGCATGGCTTATGAAGAGGAAAAGCAATAGTAATATGATAAGGTTTTCAAGTCTGTACGATCTCTATTTTCCTTGAAAATGTTGAGAAAGGCATGAAGGGAACTTTAAAAGATATCTTTTTTACTGTTTTTATATCCACTCTAAGCCCATAATAATGTGATAATACCTTTTTCCTAGTGTTTGGAAGGAACATGCCAGTGCCAAAAAATGAAAATTTTTATGTGGAATCTTTTCGGTCGAGAACAGGTAAGTGTACTCTAAAATAACTATATGCCTACCAACTGATTATTCTTGCATAATTCAGTTAGGAGGTAATCTATAAACATCTTATAGATGGCCAATGGCACCTAGGAAAAACTGCAACTGTGCTAAAGTTATAAAATGCAATTAATTTATCCCTTTTTTTTCTGAGTTTTATAAAAGCTATAATATTATAGCTTTATATTATAAAAGATTTTTCTGTGATAGATAACCAATTTACAGCAACAGAAAGCGAAAAAGGGGAGGGTCCAAACAAGTTACTTTCCAAGTTACTTTCTAGGCTCGTTCCTGCTGGTTAGCAGTTTTTGTCAATTAAAACCTTGTTTTTTAAAGTTAATAAAAGCAATAACCCACATTTGGATCTGTGAGAGCTGCAAAGCCCTATCAAAGCACTTCTGTCAAAATGCATCCTATGCTTAAAGCGGAGTTCCAGTCCCCCAAATACTTATTTTTTAAAACACTCCTCCGTACTTGTATAAACATATACAGCAACATTTAGAACATGTCATATGTGTGGTCCTTGTAGTTTATGTTAAAATATTTGAATACAAACCAGATATCGGAAGCAGGGAGGTTCCATGTCAGCTGTGTGCATCTGAAGCCTTTTTCTCTTAATTTCTGGGATTCGGTGCAGCTAACTACTCATCATATACCTCCTGAACTTACGCCTGCACTGTAATGCGTGTAATGCCAGTCTGGAAATAAAGCATGATTTTGTCACTAGGCAATTCGCAAGGACTGTGATATATACAGAATTAACTCATGGCGTAACTTATCAGGTGGTTATCCCTAGCCTTTCCGAAAAAAAGGTACTGTGATCCATGACAGGATTATTTGTTGCTGTTAGTTATGACTGTTTTTTGTTTTAATTTTAAGCATCAAGTGTTAAGTTGAAGAGAGACCGCCAACAGTCAAGTGTCTATGACCCATTTGTTGGCATGAAGACCCCAGGTCAACGGGAATTAATTACTTTACAAGAACGTGTAAAACTAGGTATGATTTCCGTGGATGAAGCAGTACTTGAATTTAAAGAGTGGCAATTAAATCAAAAGAGAAGATCTGACTCCTTCAGGTACCAGCAGGTATGTAGTGACATAAATCAAAACCATTACTTTGCAACATGTATAATCGATGACCACAAACATTAGTTATACAACACAACACAAGTTACACAACACAAACGCAGTTAGGAGTTCAGACCATCCTTACTGCAATTACCAATCTACAACATCACCTGTTGCTTAGTAGTCACTACACAGCACGATTATTTCCAGCAATGGTTGTTTTAAGTTACTAGCTAGTGAATCTTAGGCCTAGTGTGACTGTCCTAAAAAAGCCTTTACAGGTAATGGTATCTATATTGAATCAGTCAGTTTGCCAAAACAGAGCAAAGTGACAAGTTCTTTTGAGAGGTAACCACCTGATCCATTGACACTTACTTTCGTTTTGTATTCAATACCACTCCATTTGCCTGCAGGAACACTGAGTCTAACCCTGTGTGAGCTCCATGTTACTCATTGTCGGAGCTTACACAAGGTTAATGGACTTATCCCCTGCCTCAAATGACAGAATTCGGGCCTGGTGATCCAGGCCCAAGCATTGCATCCTAGGTAAGGGGAAAAGGTCACATTTTCCCCCATATCGAGAAATACCGGGTAATTTTCAGTGCTTCCTCAAATTCACAGTATTGGACCCTTTCCCAACAGCACATCCTCATAGTTCCTTTGCTCCCCACCATTCCATTCAGCCCACTGAGATTGAAGAAAATAGCAAATACTCCAGGTATAGAGAAGTATGTGACTTATTTCTTGTGACAACATTAGTGTTTGGTGATATACAAGGCTTTCTTTCCTTTCATTTGGCAGCTGAACAGAGTTGCCACTGAACAAAGGTAAGGTATGTGCTGCCATTGAGCTAGGGAGGGGGGACTAATACAGTTAACTTATTGCTTTACTCTACATGGGCAAAGTACAGGTTCAATTGAAATGTCACTTATAGGTATACTGACCTTTTAGCTGGTTAGTAGATTGCCTAGAATCCTTTCCCCAGCAGTTACACATGGTCACAGTCAATCTTTGGCTCAGTGAACAGTCCAGGGGATTTCTTTTAGGTGTTTTTTGGTAAACTTGGATGGTGTTACGGAATTGAGTGGGATACTCCAAAACGATGTACAAATAAGAGGACACATATTTTCTATATCCTGTAGTAAATTTGAGGAGATTAATCTTCCTCTTGTGGAAAGTCCAAGCAAAGTCCTTTCACTGGGAATTAAATAGACTATGCTCCATAGGACACTGGACACTATGTCCCCCTTTATACACACAGCTGACTATAAGTCTTGAAGGGTAGCCTTAGCCCACAGTCTCTAGGATCTCTCTCTCCAGTTTGTACTGACAAATGTCCTTGGAAAATTGGTTGCCTCCTTCCAATGTCCTTGCATCACCTTCTGCCTGTGATACCAGACTAGATCCTCAGATGACAGTCAGAAGTTTCTGCAGCTTCCAGCAAAGCAGGCTTCCAGTTATCCCACCTAAGGCCGCAAGCACCCTCCAGGCACATGGATGGCCTAAGGCGGAAAAGCAGCCCCCCTTAGGCTGTGATCTCCTTCTAAGAAAAAAGACCCCAATGCTCTGTGTCTTAGAATATTTATGCAGGCCCCCAGCTACCATCTGGGTAACCCTCGCCAGGGATTGGTCAGGGCTGTATAAATATTTAGTTTCTGATTAGACTCTTTCTGCCCACTAATTTGCAGAGCCTTCTGGACTAATCAAGGGGAAGCAATCAATCCTGGAACTACTGAGACATAGAACAGACCAAAACAAAACAATCAACACAGCTTTGTCTGCTCCATCTAGTGGACACAATGTGGTATATTTTTTTTATTGAGGCACTTCAGAAGCCTATACTACATTTTGGCCACTAGATGGAGCTGATGATACAGGAATTATTCTATTAGAAAACATTCAGTGAAATTGTACTCAGCTTTCATGATTAGATCTGATACTTGTGCAACAAATCTTTTAAAAATAGACTGTACAGTGTGCATGATACCATTTCATTACATGCATTTATATGTGTTTAGCAATGTCCTACAGATATATAATAATGCATAGTATTGCGTTACTTAGGCCTAATTCACATGGATATGATACATGGATATGATAACAATGATTTTAGAAAAAGTATTAATCTTTGCATCCAAGGGCAGATCAGATGCTCTGAATGCATGTAATCGCATGTACTTTTAATTGCAATAGAAATTGATGTGGAAATCATAATCCCACATTAATTTCTTCTGTGTTTTAAATAAATCAATAGCACGAGGCTCCTGTGAGTCTGAGGGCTTAAACTTCCTATTTCTGCTCTAAATCAAATAATATGTGGTTCTAGAACTTCCTATTTAGTATAGTTCTGTCAATAAAGGGATTCCTACCAGCCCTGGTATCGAGAACTTACTTTAACGAACACTAAGCAACATTTGCAACTAAGCATCTAAAATAGGCAAATTTTAAAACCCAATTCAGCTTCAGAAAAAAATAACCCTTTATCTGAAAAAAAAATACAGTTTATTGGATCATCTCTTTTACAGTCAAGAATTAATAATATTAGGAGCATAGTGCATCTACTTCTCCCCAGCATATTAAGCTGGCCATACAGTAGAATTTTAATTTTAGGAACGTCGTTTAATTTAGTAATTGTTAATGGGGTCAAATCAATGTTCAGTTTCAACCACAGTGACAAGAAAATTCAAAAGAGCAGGATAAAAGTTTTTTTTCTTGAATGAATGAAACAGTGTACGTGATCATTATTTGGGAAATTATATTCATTCCAAAATCAAATGTTAAATGCAAACATAATTTTGAAGTACATTAGAATGTAATTTGTTAGGTTATCGATAGTACACAGAATTTTCCTACGAATGTTCATACAAATATTTATACATATATTTGTTTGAAAAGCTAGTGTATGGCCAGATTTACAGCAGAGCATGATAGCATGTCTAAAGCAGGTTAAAAAAATCTCTGCTCATATGATGATTGAAAAGCTCAATCTTCTCTATATAACTATTACTGTTTATTGTTGTTACTTTTAGGAAAACCTTAGAAGATTACGAGACAGTATTAGCAGGAGGCGGGATGAAAATAAAAAAAACAAGAATTCGGGTATTTATTCATTTTTTTGCATCCATATGTTTTTATATCATTAATAAATCATTTTTTTCACAGGCTGCCAATATAATCTGCCTTCTTTTTATATTTAACTCCAACTCAGGCTAAAAAGAATTTATTTTGTTTTGGATATAGCGAGAAAGGGTTAGAGCCTTTGTTAAGTAGTCTTGCTGTATGTGCCCTTATTGGGAAAATTTCTCCTTAATTTTTGTTAAGATGGGAATCGATGGCAAATCTCTCCAATGAGGACACAGAAAATATACACAATTTGTAGTAGAGTGGGCAAAGGTTTAGAATTTCTTATATTTTTTGCTTTGTCCTCCTGTCTTGTTGATAAATGCTTTCCCTATTTCTAGTTCTAGTGTCACAGGGTCAGGAAATTAGGTAAAATGTCCCCAGTGGGGCCAAGGACAAATAAAAACTACAATCTATCTAAAACCAAAGAAAATGCTAGAAGCAGGCCTTAGATTTGCAAAAGAACCCATAAACAGTAGCCTGCTTTAACCAGTCACTGGCTTAAGCTGGACATACATTGATCATTTTGTTTCAATCTTTTCAATCGCCAGTGGTCTAAACAAAAAACTGAACAGAATTCCGTTGACGCAGTTAAGTTAGTTAGTAATGCGAGGAGACTAAAGGAGTGAGGTGAGGAGTAGACAGATAGATTTGAGTGTCATCGGCATATAAATGGTATCGGAAGCCGTGGTCAAGTGACCAAGGGAGGAGGTGTAGATAGAGAAGAGAAGGGGTCCAAGAACAGAGGCTTGGGGGACCCCCACAGAAAAGGGGCAATGGAGAGGAGGAGACAGAGTTGTAGGTAACACTGGAGGAGTGCTGTGATAGGTAGGAGGAGAACCAGGATAGAGCAGAATCTTTGAGGCCAAGGGAATGGAGTTTATTGACAAAGAGCGAGTGGTCAACAGTATCAAAGGCTGCAGTGAGGTCAAGTAGTAGGGGTTTGGAGTAGTGGCTGTTGGTTTTAGCAGTTAGTAGATCGTTAGTGAGTTTTAGTAAGGCAGTTTCTGTGGAGTGCTGTGAGCGAAAGCCAGACTGTAAGGAGTCAAGAAGGTTATTTTCACTGAGGTAGGAGCTAAGACGGTTGTAGACTAAGCGTTATAGAAGTTTAGAATTGAATGGGAGCAATGAAATGGGTCTTAAGTTGTTCGGGTTGGTGGGGTCCAGTGAGGGCTTTTTAAGTTTGGGAGTGATCTGCACATGTTTTAGAGGGGAGGGGAAGGTGCCACTAGAGGGAGAGAGTGAAGATGTGAGTGAGGGAGCATAGGCTAGAAGAAGAGGGTGACCGTAGTAGTTGTCAGGGAAAAGGATCCAGGGGACAATTGGTTAGGTGGGCATCTGATAAAAGTTTTGTAACCTCTTCAAAAGTAGCCAGTTCAAAAGAGGAGAGTGTTGACTGTGCTGTTAGGCAAGGTATGTTTGGTGGGGAAGATGTACGCAGAGGTGTCCTCACGAAATATTGCATCAATCTTGTCTTTGAAGTGATTGTCAATCTCTTGGGCTGTAAGTGAGTTAGTGGGTAGAGGGGGTGGGGGACAAAGCAGAGAATTAAAGGTTGAGAAGAGCTGACATGGACTGGATGACAAGGTATTAATAAGAAACACAAAGTAGGCTTGTTTGGCAGCATGAGGCAGGAATTGTATTTTAGAAGGGTAGATTTATATAGGGGGAAGTCCTGCAGGCATATGGTTTTGCACCACAGTTGTTCAAGAGCAACTCAATGTCGATTGAGATTTCTAGTGTTGTCAGTTTGCCAGGGTTGTAATGGTCAGTGCCTGATTCTGCATGTAGTTAGAAGAGCAAGTGCATCCAGTGATGATGAGAGTGAAATGTTGTAAACAGAGGTGGCCAGGTTAGGACAGGACAGGGGAGAGATTATGTCATGTAGGTGGTCAGTAGCAGAATAGAGAAGAGAAGGGGTAAAGTGACAAAGGTTTCTACAAGTAATCGTTTGCTGCTTGGAGGGATGGGTAGTTGGAGGCAAGGATACAGTGAAACTGATGAGGTCGTGATCAGAAAGAGGAAAGGGGGCGTTGGTGAGGTTGCCAGGATTGCAGAGATGGGAGAATACAAGGTTGAGGGTTTTACCATTGAAGTGAGTGGAAGTATGTGTCCATTGGGTTAGGTCCAAAGATGAGGTCAAGTTGAGAAGTTGAGCTGTAGCTGGGCTGTTAACATTGACAGGAATGTTGAAGTCATCAAGAATGATAGTGGATATTTCAGAGGAGAGAAAGTAGGGTAGCCAGGCAGCGAAGTCTTAAAAAAAAGCGCCATACTGGTCCAGGAGGCAGATAAATTGCTGCAATCCTCAGAGAAATGGGAGAAAACAGACAAATACAGTGTACCTCAAAAGAAGAGAGGGATATAGAGGGAGGGATAGGAAGGACTTGGAAGGTGCTTTGTGGGGATAGAAGGAATCCAACTCCACCTCCTTTCTGTCCGTTGGGTTTGGGGGAGTGAGTCCAGTGGATGCCACCATGGGAGAGGGCAGCAGGAGAAGTCAAACTTTTGAAGCTAGGTTTCAGTTATGGTGAGTATGTTAACCGCTTCCCGACCGCCAACTGTATATTTACATCCTCAGAAGGGCACGGCTAGGCAAAAGGACTTACAGGTACGTCCCCTTTAATTGCCTAGCCGTGGGGTCGCGCTCGCGACCCGCCGGCGGCGCGCTGGAGACCCGGTCGGGAGCTCCGTGACCATGGCCGCGGGACCAGCGGACCCGATCGCCGCTGGTGTCCCGCGATCGGGTCACAGAGATGAAGAACGGGGAGAGGTATGTGTAAACAAACCTCTCCCTGCGCTTCCTACACTGACTGTCAGTGATCTGCTGTTCCCTGTCATCGGGAACAGCCGATCAGTGACGTCAGACGTCAGCCACGCCCCCTACTGTAAAAAAACACACAACACGTCACACTAACTCCTCCTCGCCCCCCTAGTGGTTAACTCCTTCACTGCCACTGTCATTTACATAGGAATCAGCACTGATTGCTGTATAAATGACAATGGTCCCAAAAATGTGTCAAAAATGTCCGATGTGTCCGCCATAATGTCACAGTCACAATAAAAATCGCTGATCACCGCCATTTTTTACTCACCTCTAAATGCCTGTTGCTAGGGGGTCCCTCGTAGTCTGCCACCTTCAGTGCCCGGGCACTGACATCACTTGCCCTCGGCGCCGCACAGTCATCTGGGACCTGTCACGTGTTCCAGATGACTGAGCGTCGTATCACGGCGCACGGCATCGCTCGGGCACGCACTCCTCTTTAACCGCTTCCCGACCGCCTCACGCCGATGTACGTCGGCAGAATGGCACGGCTAGGCAAAACCACGTACAGGCACGTGGCCCTTTAAGAGCCTAGCCGTGGGCCGCGCGCGTGCCACCGGCGGCGCGCTCGCGACCCGGTCGGGAGCTCCGTGACCACGGCCGCGGGACCAGCGGACCCGATCCCTGCTGGTGTCCCGCGATCAGGTCACAGAGCTGAAGAACGGGGAGAGGTCTGTGTAAACAAACCTCTCCCCGCGCTTCCTACTCTGCCTGTCATTGATCAGCTGTTCCCTGTCATCGAGAAAGCCGATCAATGAAGTCAGATGTCAGCCCCGCCCCCTAATGTTAAAAAAACACACACGTCACAGCCCATATTCGCTCCCCTCCCCCTAGTGGTTAACTCGTTCACTGCCAGTGTCATTTATACAGGATTCAATGCATTTAAATAGCATTGATTGCTGTATAAATGACAATGGTCCCAAAAATGTGTCAAAAATGTCTGATGTGTCCGCCATAATGTTGCAGTCACAATAAAAATCGCTGATCGCCGCCATTACTAGTAAAAAAAAAATATTAATAAAAATGCTATAAAACTATCCCCTATTTTGTAAACGCTATAACTTTTGCGCAAACCAATCAATAATCGCTAATTGCGTTTTTTTTACCAAAAATATGTAGACGAATACGTATCGGCCTAAGCTGAGGAAAAAAAAGTTTTTTATATATTTTTGGGGGATATTTATTATAGCAAAAAGTAAAAAATATTGCATTTTTTTTCAAAATTGTCGATCTATTTTTGTTTATAGCGCAAAAAATAAAAACCGCAGGGGCGATCAAATACCACCAAAAGAAAGCTCTATTTGTGGGAAAAAAAGGACGGCAATTTTGTTTGGGAGCCACGTTGCACGACCGCGCAATTGTCAGTTAAAGCGACACAGTGCTGAATCGCAAAAAGGGGCCTGGTCCTTTGGCTGCCAATTGGTCCGGGGCTGAAGTGGTTAAAGCCATGAGAGATGAAAAAGTCATGCACATATGTGAACTTGTTACAGATGGAGTGGGCACTCCAAAGGGCACATAAGGTTGGGGTGCTGGTTTGTGGAAGCAGGGGGATATAAATTAAACTGAGCGGATTGCGGTTGTTGCCAGAGGAGGAGAGGTGTAGGGTATGTGGTTTGCAGTTAGAAAATGGAGGACCAGGATTAGGAGAAATGTCACCTGAGACTAGGAGAAGGAGGGTGAGGAAGGTAAGATGGGAGTGGGATGTTATTGAGCGCACATGTATAACTGCCCTGGTGTTTAGGTCAGCATGTGTGTGAGGCAATTGCAGGAGATGATGGGTGCAGTAGTAGGGAGAGGGTAGGAGAGAGGGTGATATGTGCATGCTGCAGGGTAGAGAGGAGGGGTAGAGTAAGGATAATTTGAGGATAGAAGACACCGTTGTGAGAAGGAAGAGAAGAAGGAGCATGTCAGTGGATAGAGAGTGGGAATCTGACTTCATATAAATTAAATGTCAAATGCTGGTTTGCCTGCTGTCTTTCCAGAGTGGAGCAGAGTTCTTGTTGCATCTTCATCCAGCTTTAGTTATCCTTTGTTCGTAAAACTGGGGCGGTGAAACTGTGCACCACTCATGACAGAGACACTCAGGAAAGAGCCCTAGTGTCTGCGCCTCCCCTTAGGCCTCTTTAAATTTATAGGGAGAATGAGTGGGCATGCATTTATCAATTGATCATTATAGGGTCTGATTTGAGACACATGAATATGGAAGAGGGGGGGGGGGGCTATACCAGAGCAGCCACAAACACAGGCTAGGGTCAAAAAGCAAATTAACTCTTTTGATCACTCAAGCCAAATAGGGTTAAGAATCAATCACCAGTAATGTTGCTATTGCAGTGTGTGTTATAGAGCTAGCATTAAATATAGAAGTTTAAAGATATGGCAGCAGAAGACATTTACCAAAAATGAATAGCAGATAGTGGAGGTGAGATGTAATGACTAGGCCTCACTTAGCAGCATCCTAACAATGTCCTGGGATTATTCCAGTCAGGCTTCATGAGATAAGTAAAAGGCCTACACCTATAGCAAGGGAATTATTCACCTTTGGTCAGAGCTGCCAGTTTATTTTTATCTACAGATACCCTTATTTGCATAGCAAACATTACATGCAGAGAAAATATATGTAAAATATGTGAGTAAATCACAAAAGTGCACCCATCAGTTATGTAAATCACACACAGTTACTAAACACACATGACAAAAAAAATACATTACAAAAATTAATAGTGCATGATACAGTCCACATTAAAGTGCTCGGTGCTGCATACAAGCCAAGTCCAAACTAAAAATAGTGCAATCTTTTTCTAAACAAAATTTGTGAATTGCACTGCACATCTGTGAAACTCATGCACTCCCTGGGTGTCCCAGCTTTTACCCACACTCACCAAATTTAATTGACCTTGGCTTCTGATGACGTCCTTGATGACTAAATGCATTGAATGGGACATAATTTTCACTCTTTAGAGCGCACACTGAGGTACCTGGCTTTAGGATATGTGATGTATGTTTACTCTGAATGTAAGTACATTGGTTTTTAAGCTTTTATCTTTTTTTATAAAACTGGTTTACACTATGGAGACTCTACTTTTTTTCCCCGTTTGCTACCTTTTTTGTGATGATGTGAGCAACTGGGTTCTGGGACAGATATTCAGGGAGAGATGTACTAGGCATTAGGATTACTTTACCCAGGAAGTCTGTTAAGCGTGGTTTGACTCACTTGTTAGTGCAAGGGTCATTTAAATCTGGTGAGTGTGTGTAAAAGCTGGGGGTCACCCAGGGAGTGCACAAATTTCACAGGTGTGCTGAGCAATTCTCAGACTTTGTTTAGAAAAAGACTGCATTTTTTTTTGGTTTGGACTTGGCTTGTACACAGCATAGAGCACTTTGATGTGGACTTTATCATGCACTATACATTTTTGTAATATATTTTTTGTCGCGTGTGTATAGTAATGGTGTGTGATTAAAGCTAGGTACACACTATAAGTTTTTTTTCATTCAACCCAGCTGGCTGAACAAAAAAAACGGAGGAGCTCGCTGTACTTACTATCCGGGGTTAGCACAGCGATCTCCCTGCTAAGCTATTGTGTTCTGACAGGGGGACTGCCCCCATGCCACAACACACTGGTCAGCGCTTGCAGCTATTGGCTGAGAGCGCTGATCAGATGCCGATCAGCAGATGTTTTTCAGTCATGCCCCTTCAACAGAAGCGGGACGTTTGGCCAGCCTCTGTCGGACAGGCTGCCATACACATGGGCCGAATGTCACACATGGGCCGAATGTCAGCCGCATTCTGTTAAACCAAACGTTACCGGCCAATATTCGGCCCATGTGGATTTTGCATAATTGATGGGCGTGTTTTTGTGATTTACTCATACGTCTTACATATATTTTTTCTGCATGTATTGTTTGCACAAATTGTCATGGTTCTTTAATTTTTCACAGTAGCATTGTAACTTTCTTTTGATCTTTAGTTTGAATGCTTAGGCAATCGACAGCAGCAGCCACTTATATATACGTTTTCTGGGTAGCGCAGGAGGTATTATCACTTTTATTCCAAGCAAACAGTCTAGGCAATGGTGACATGGTTTGGGCTGCCTGGTGCAATGTGGGTGTTTTTACATTATAGGAGTAGGATCAATCAGACCTTATCAGTGAGCTAGAGGGGTCAGCAGTACAGTGAACGGCTGAACATTATGGAGTATTCGCGGATAATCTAAGCACCGCGGAACGTGCAGTGCAGTATGATGATTGGCCAAAGCATGCAACTGACCTTCATGATGTGGCCAATCACAGCGGGCTCTGCTGAGAGAGCCATAATTGGCCAAAGGCAGGGTGCCTTTGGCCAATCATGGCTCAGGGGGACTGACGCCCACACTATATAAGGCTGCTTACAGAGCGGCCACGTGTAGTGTTGTTGGCGTGGACAGAGAGATAGTTTGAGTTAGATTAAGCAGGCAGGTTATTCAGTTAGTGGCAGTGTATTTGTATGTGCAGGCAGTGTATTAATATATATGTACAGTGTACAGTAGTGTATGTATATGTGTGTATATATATATATATATATATATATATATATATATATTCTGCTGCATCCAGTGTAGTCTATATCTACAGTATATTCCATGGTGTACAATCCATGGCAGAATTTATGATTTCTTGGTCATTTTTCAGCGGATATGAATGATAACACAAAAACTTTTTTCTTTCACTCATGGCTAGTGTTTGGCTGAAGCCATTTATTATCAATCAACTGTGTTTACTCTTTTAAAATCATAATGGCAACAGAAACTACCCAAATGATCCTGATCAAAAGTTACGTACCCCAGTTCTTAATACCATGTGTTGCCCCCTTTAACATCAATGACAGCTTCAAGTCTTTTGTGGATGAGGCTCTTTATCTTCTCAGATGGTAAAGCTGCCCATTCCTCTTGGCAAAAAGCCTCCAGTTCCTGTAAATTCTTGGGCTTTCATTGGCACCACTGCAGCAGCTGCACACACAGCAGAGGGCCATCAATGAGTACCTGTGCGAGTATGGCACAAGGACAGGGTCAGGGTAGCTTGGCTCCTTTTTGCCACGCCAGTGGCTACTGATCAAGGATGCATGCATTGTCCTGTCACCATTTGAAGAGGCCACAAGGATGGTGAGCAGCGACAATGCATGCATCAGTGACACTGTCCATCTAGTCTTCCTGCTAGAGCACACGCTTCATGGAATCATGGACAGAGCTCTTGAGGCAGAACAGCGGGAGGAAGAGGAGGACATACTTTCATCTCAAGGCCCCCTTTATCCAGATAGCATTCCCGCAGGCCTGCCAAACACACAGAAAGAAGAGGAGGAGGATTGTGTCAGCATGGATGTAGAGGATAACACTCAGCAGCAGTCTTCAAGGTATGGTTTTTAGTCCCCAGAAACCCAAGGAGTCGAACGTGGCTGGGGGGAGGTAGATATGGATAATGTCATCCTTAGTGACCCAAAGGCCTCAGAATCGAATGCCTCTGCAAATTACGCTGCATGGCCTCCCTGATTCTGCAAAGCCTGCGAAAGGACCCTAGGATTCGTGGTATCAATGAGAGGAATCATTACTGGCTGGCAATCCTTCTTGATCCATGTTACAAGAGTAAGGTTGCAGAACTCATCCTGCCTTTGCAAAGGGAGCAGAGGAAAAAACATCTTCAGGAGGCCTTGAAGAAAGGTTTGTGCAACGCATTTCCAGACCCTGGGAGGTTAACATTTGCTGGTGCTAGACAACGTGTTGCTAAGGCTTCAATCAGTCAGAGGAAGAGCTGTGGAGAAGGTGGCCGGCTGACCGATGCCTTTAAACAATATTTCAGTCCTCAGCGCCAAGGTCTGATCGGTTCAAGCAACCATCGCCAGAATCTGCATTATATGCTGCAGGAATATCTAGGGGCAAGAGCAGACTTGGAGACCTTTCCAACAGAACATCCACTGGGTTACTGGGTCTTGAGGATGGACCACTGGCAATAAATTGCTCAATATGCAATTGAGCTACTGGCCTGTCCTGCATCCAGTGTGATTTCTGAACACACATTCAGTGCTGCGGTTTGTAACGGATCAAAGAGTGCACCTGTCCACAGACTCCGTTGATAGGCTCACATTCATAAAAATGAATCAGTCTTGGATCAGCAGCTATCAAGCACCCGATGCTGATGTAACTGGTTGAATTTGCTATGGATCTGGGATTCCTTGAAGACTGCCTATGCTGACTATCCTATTCCTTCTCAATCTTGATGATTTTAGCTTCCAGCAATATTTTTGGTTTAGGGCACCACCACCAACACCCAAGGCCCTGTTTAACAGGGGCATGTAATTACACTTTTTGATTTAATATTTCACAGCAGGGCCCGTTTTTGCACCCAACAAGAGTATTCGTGAGGGGTTACAGTGTTGTGGCACCACCACCACCCAAGGCCCAATTTTTCTGCCCCTGTTTAACAGGGGTATGTCATTAAAATTTTTGATATACTGTAATATTACACAGCAGGGCCCATTTCTGCGCTTAACAAGAGTAATGCCCCGTACACATGATCTGACTTTCCGACAGAAAATGTGCGATCGGAGCTTGTTGTCGGAAATTCCGACTGTGTGTAGGCTCCATCTGACAGTTTCCATCGGAATTTCTGTCGCACAAAATTTGAGATCTGGTTCTCAAATTTTCAGACAACAAAATACGTTTGTGCGTCAGAATTGTGTACACAGGAACGGAATTTGCGCAAAGTGCCACACATGCTCAGAATCAAGCAGAAGAGCAGCACTGGCTATTGAACCTCATTTTTCTTGGCTCGTTGTACGTGTTGTACGTCACCGCGTTATTGGCATTCGGAATTTCTGACCAACTTTGTGTGACCATGTGTATGCAATACAAGTTTGAGCCAACATCCGTCTAAATAAAAACATGGGATTTTGCTGTCGGAATGTCCGATCGTGTGTACAGGGCATAACTGTGTGGGCTTACAGTGTTCTGGCACCACCAAAACCGATATCCTAATTTTTCTGCTCCTGTTTAACAGGGGCATGTAATTAATATTTTTGATATAATATTTCACAGCAGGGCCTGTTCCTGTGCCCAATAAGAGTAACTGTAAGGGCTTACAGTGTTGTGGCACCACCACCACCAAAAGGTACATTTTTATGCCCCTGTTTGGGGCAGGGCCCCTTGTTGGGGGCAGGGCCCGTTCCTGCCCCCAACAAGAGTAACTGTGAGGGCTTACATTGTTCTGGTACCACCAACACCTAAGGCCCAGTTTTTCTGCAGAGTATATAGGGCAGGCCGTATAGTATATATACTGCTGTATAGAGTATATAGTGCCTGGAGGCCTGGGAGACCCCCATGCATTTTAAATGTTGGTGCGGGGTTCCCCTTAACCACTTCAGCCCCAGAAGTATTTGCCTCCTTCCTGACCAGGCCATTTTTTGCGATACGCCACTGCGTCGCTTTAACTGACAATTGCGTCGTGCGACATTGTATCCAAACAAAATGTATGTCTTTTTTTTTTTCCACAAATAGAGCTTTCTTTTGGTGGTATTTGATCACCTCTGCGGTTTTTATTTTTTGCGCTATAAACAAAAAAAAGTGAAAATTTTGCAAAAAACACAATATTTTGTAGTTTTTGCTATAATAAATATCCCAAATTTAATATATATATATATATATATAAATAAATATCTCAGTTTAGGCCGATGCATTCTTCTACATATTTTTGGTAAAAAAAAATCACAATAAGCGTATATTGATTGGTTTGCCCAAAAGTTATAGCGTCTACAAAATAGGGGATAGGTTTATGTGATTTTTATTATTATTTTTATCCGGGAAGATATCTGCTTTCAAGAAAGCATGGCTCATATCCATTTACTTTTCTGCCTACACATTGGCTAAATTGACAGCGAGGACTATCAGCTTTGCAGTCTGCACATCCACATGAGAAGTGTTGGAATCCTTAATCAATGCTGGAATTGTTAAACTGAAACATCATGTCTCATATATGTGCAGTTTGAACTTTAGCAATTTCCAAGGAATGGTTTTCCCTTAGATTAAGCAGTGTCTCTGGCTATCCATATGCTTGCTCCAATGGCCTTAGTATATTACAGTTGTTGCTCTATTTGGCTTAGTAGTTAATTATACAGTTTATTGCCTAAATCATATTTTTGAGGCGCCCAAAGAGCGGTCACTAACACGCTAACATCACATGCTGTTCCATTTCCCTGGTGCATGCATTTTTGTACATACAGATATGCTCTGAATTGAGCTTGGATGGTGTCTATAGTGTTATGGTAACCATAATATTCATGTTTATGATCCAGTCATTGTTGACTCCAGTGTTTTTAGAATTGACAACGTTGTAATTTTTAGTGTTGGGTGGAGGTGTAGATTGCATTACTGATGTTCTTTTTTCTAATTCTGAAGTCCTGAATAAAGTATATTTTTATGATACTATCATTTGGGGTTGCACTTCGTACCTACTGTCCTTTTAACCCTTTCTTTTTGAGAGTCAGAATAACCTAAGCTGGGGAGATTTATAGCTAGGTAGCTGGAAAGTTTTGTTTTGAATGCTGTGTGATGCTGAAACCCCTACATGGGAAACCTGCTGTCCCGGGACTTTCTTTTAAATAAACATGGGAGGGAAGTCCTTGAACGCAAAGATGATGAGTGGATTATCTCTGACTACTCCACCCCCCAGCTGTAGTACACAAGGGGGCGGGGATGTATGTGACCTAACATGACCATCGACATTACCTTGATATTGCTATATGTCTATATTAGGTTAAAGATGTCACTAGCATTCCCAAACCTTTGTCTTCAACAGCTGCAGAACTGGAAATCTTCCATTTGCAGTTCATTGGCCCAGCTATAATGGCTAACTTCTGGGTTTGGACAGCTCATCACTACTTACAATCTATCTTCCCTACCCCGCATGCTACCTACATACACATAGTCACATACTAGGGATAATTTATATAGGAGCCACTTAACCTACCAACATGTCTGGGGTGTGGGAGGAAACCCACACAATAACAGGTTGAAGATGCAACCAATGCAGGTACAGTCCTGGTTAGGATTCAAACTAAGGACTCTAGTGCTGAAAGGCAGGAGTGCTAACCACTAAACTACTGTTTTTAAGATTATCTTTGTGATTTAAATGCATTTTATAGGCTGACAAAGGGTATTGTAAAGTTATTTGCAAGTAATCTAACTTGTTGTAACGTTTGCCTTTTAGTAACTTTATACATTTTCCATGTGGAAATGGATACCAGTCTTATAAAATATTTTATTTTAGATATAGAGATCACCAGGCCCATTCCCCGTGGACAGAATCGGAGGGCAGTGCAGTGTGGGATATATGAGCAAGCTTCAAGTCTAGTTCCTTCGCAAGTAGAGATCAGACGAGGAAACTGGAAGACAGACAGCACATCCAGCACTGCAAGTAGGTGTCCTTTATTCATACAGCCTTGGAGTCCTTCAAACAATCAGTGTTTTCCAAGGGAGGTGACATCTTGGCTTAACTGGCCTACTTTCCTACACCTTATATAGGAAAGGGCAGGGAAAATCGCCATAGGTAAAACCAGATGGATATTTATTCAAAAATAAAAAACCGTTTCGCTTACAAAGCGTATACAAACTTAGTAAAAAGTTTCAATAAAAAATGCGGCCGGCCAACAGCAATGGATGATTATTTAAAGACCAATAAAAGGAGAGACCCTTAAAGGCACGAATCTGGAAATTGCCACATAGTGGCAAACACAGTGAATGCGAAATATCCCTTTGTGGGGTGAATATTTCCTGTGAGTGCACAATCGGAAAGCACCAGTCACTTTTTACTAAAGACTTTGTGTTTAATATATAAGAATTGTGCTATATTAATTTGTTTAATGAAGCAAAAGTCACTTTAATTTACATTCATCACTGCACTTATGTCACGATATGCACATGAATTTGATTGATTAAGCCATTGGAATTAAAGCACCAGTCACTTTATTTACTGCATTTATGTCACCTTAAGCATAAGATGTATTAATTTGCTAGAGTACTAGCCGTATTTTAAGCATCAGTCACTTTATGTTTTCACATTCCTTTTTGCACCACGGACTGTTTATTCAATTAACCATTAACAGATATTGGTTACAGTGCATTATCAGAACCATTAGACTTCAGATATATCTTAGAACAGCGCCACACCTACTGCTTAATTTATTACAGGAGTAGGAACAACCAACACTCAAGGCTGCTGCTAGGTAAAGCAGTGCAAAAGGAAGGGAAATTGGGGAAGGGGGGGCAGAAGCAAGAGGAAAGGGGTTTATAACGAGGGGAGGTGGTAAGGAGGGAAGGGAGAGTGGAAAGGAGAAAAACAGTCACAGCCAGGAGAGAAAATGGGGACCAAAGCCAACCAGAACCACCCATAGGTAGTCCCACTCAACCAAGTCAAATGCTTTCTTGGTATTCAAGGATGCCACCACCCCTGAGTGATCCGGTGTGGCCAGGACCATATGGGTGTGTCATGAACAGGTGTGACCAGATTGTGTGGACTGCAAAGAGGAAACCAAAACGCATGCAAAGTGAATAAGAATAATGTTTATTTAAGATAAGTGATATAAATAAGTAAACACCCCAAATACAAATAGTGCTCAGCCAACAAACAGAAACCCACAGACAACAGATAATATATACAGCCACAAGGAAGTACCGAAATCAAACACGTTAGCCAGGCCAGGGTCATACACAGAAGATCAGCAGATAACAAGGGCAGTTCACGAATCACAAACGTTAGCCAGGCCAGGGTCATACACAGAAGATCAGCAGATAACAAGGGCAGTTCACGAATCACAAACGTTAGCCAGGCCAGGGTCATACACAGAGGATCAGCAGATAACAAGGGCAGTTCCAGAATCACAAACGTTAGCCAGGCCAGGGTCATACACAGAGGATCAGCAGATGAACAAGGGCAGTTCCAGAATCACAAACTTTAGCCAGGCCAGGGTCATACACAGAGGATCAGCAGATGAACAAGGGCAGGATGGGAGAGGGAGAATAAGGATGGGAAAGGCTACAAGGGAACAGGAACACAGGATCAGGATGGGATCAGATACAGGCTCAGGTTCAGGTTCAGGTTCGGATGCAGGTTACAGGGCGCATTGAAGAAAGATACCAATGCAAGCGTGTGAGGGCTTGCCAGGTATTTGTAAGACTGCCAGTGATTGACCTCACGTAACAGCTGAGCGCAGAAAGTGCTGTCTGCTCCACACTGCTGGGATCCATCCGCTGGTGTACGCCAGTGCTGCGGCCCAATGATGACATAACACCAGCAGGGAAAGTCTCTCCTGATAACAAACTGCCAGTAGACAACTGCTGGTGGACCACAGTACTGCACGCCAAATGATGGATCTTACCAGCAGACGGATCCCTTCCTGACAGGGTGTAAAGATTTTGACTGAGGAGGCTCCCGGAGAAATTGACGCTCCACTCACCTTAAAGGAAATTCAGCAGACTATTGGTTCCATACGGGTAAAGAAAACACAGAGAAATGATGGTCTCCCGGTGGAATTTTACAAAGCACATATATGGAGGCACTGGCTAGTAGGTTGTTGGAAGTATTGAGGCCTCTTCCCTCCCTCTTTCCTCCCCCCCTCGATGTCCACATCCAAAGGGACCCTCTACGATATTTAGATGACAACTTATACCCTGTGACCAAACAATTTATCCACCATTACACTATATGGAGGAACCTCCCACTCACGCCGGTGGGGAGAGTAAATCTGATAAAAATGTCCTACCCCCCTAAATTCCTCTACATCTATCTTCCACCAGTCCCTATCCCAGCTGCTTTTTTCGCTAAACTTGATCGAGCCATCACCTTATTCATCTGGGCGAGCTCGAACCCCCGTGTGGCCAAAACCACACTGCAGCTTTCGCTGACTGAGGGTGGTCTGACCCTGCCAAACTTCAGGAAGTACTATTGGGCTGCACAATTGTTCACCGTGAAGGGGTGGTTTGCTCAAGACATTTCCACCCCGGCGGTCAATTTGGAAGTGGCAATTCTAGGGTCCTACTCTGAACTCAGCAATCTTGTATATCAAGGGCCAAAATATAGCTCCCAAGTAACCACTCCTATAAAGACAACACTTCTGGCCTGGAAGCAGGTTACTCAACATCTCAGTGAGGCGGGAACCATATCTCCACACACTCCACTATGGGGCAATCCCTCTCTACCTCATCTCAGATCCATACCAGATCCCCAAGTTTTAGTTGCTTGGAGTGTGGCAGCGGGACATTCCTGCTCTGACGGAGGAGGATTGGACTGAGGGTCTGCAACAATGTATCCCACTTATGATCTCAGCTAGGGACTGATTTGTGCAATTAAAATTTCTGCATTGAGTGTACTACACTCCCTTCAGACTTTCCAGGATTTACCCGGGTGTGGATGACACCTGTCTCAAAAGCAGGCAGTCGGTGGGAACATTCATTCATATGGTGTGGGAATGCCCCCATATTCAAACCTTCTGGCAGGCAGTGGTCGCTGATGTGAATAGGGTTACAGGGCTCTCTCTGGACAGTGACCCACTTGTTTTTCTACTGGGCATCACTGATAATCTGTTAAACCACCGAGCACACTAAACTCTTCACATTCTACGCGGCTTACTATGCTAGGAAGATGATTGTCTAAATGGAAGCTCCCGGATCCCCCCCAGCTCTCAGCATAAAGAGCGCTTATTAACACTGTTCTACCCCTATACAAACTTACCTATATGGGACGTAACTGCCCTCAAAAGTTTGACAAAATCTGGGCAGCCTGGTACAGGCTAGGCACCTCACGATATAGACAACTGGGGAAAATAGAAATGGTACTAAATAACTGCCCGAGGGATCTGCAGGTATAGCTAGATCCTCTTTTTACCTACTAGATGCCGGGAATATATCCCATGGCCTAAGATGGATGTGGCTCTTCTCGTTCCCTCCCCCCTCTCTCTCTCTCCCCCTGCCCCCCTCTCTCACTGCCCCCTTCCTTCCCTTCCCCCCCACCCCCCCCTCCCTTCCCTTTCCCCCTGCTTCTACTCTGGCATACTGATCCCCTGATGTGATGCATTGTCACCAAGGGTGTGTTGCATTTTCCACTAGTCATGTTGTTCTGAAAGTAAACCTTCTCCCTGATGATGAGATATAGTGTCAAATTACAGAGTATTGCTATTATTGTTAGCTAATTTATGTTGACTGGTTTCGGTGATGAAGAACGGATCTATAACAGCACTGTTGATTTACTACTTTATGTCAAACTAATGTAGCATTTCCACGTGTAATGTCCTCCTGCTTCAATAAACATTCCTTCTGTTAAATAAAAAAAATTGATGAAGAAATGTTTTTTGATGTTTTAGAGCAGAAAGTTAAAAAATATAGCGCAAAAAGAAAGCTCTATTTGTGGGAAAAAAAGGACATAAATTTTATTTCCGTACAGTGTCGCACGACTGCGCAATATTTTCTCTGTTGGAGCAGATTGGGCCACATTTTATACATTTTTTACCTCTGGATCAGCTTTTTATATACTGTATTTTTAACCAGAACTGTCTTTATTACTTACAGGCACCAATCATGTTCAAATTTTCATGTTACAGCTGCAGATTTGAATCTGATACTGTGAAGACAGTAACTTATTGCTAGTATTTTTATATTGAAGACTTGGGGTTGTATTTGTTAAAATGTATGAAAGTAGAGCTGACTATGCCACCTGAGCAATCATTTAGATTTTAAAGACATTTCATTTGAGACCTCCTTTACTTCATCATTTACTACCCTATGAAGATAAACTTGAAAAGATCTCTTACATCTGTTCTTTGTATGTGTTTTCTAATACAGGCAGCAACAGTAACCGATCCAGCACTCGAAGTACACTAAGCCTGAGTAGTGGAAGGGAAGGAGATAATGAGGTAATTGCATGTGTGTTTCAATGAGTGACACAGTAATCGTTGCCTTCATTCAATCATCAGTGAAAAATCCACCACATTCCAGACTACATTGGCAAATAATGTTAAATGTCTGTTTACAGTAATGTTAAATGTATCAGTGAAAATGGGAAACATGTATTTTCTGTTCCAGTTACAGGAAGGAGTTATGTGAAAAAAAAAAAAAAGAATATGTGCAAAAATATACAAATCACAAGAGATCATGGGTGCTTATTATCAGTTTAACATTTCCAAAAAACACATTAGTGGCATGTAGAACTCGAGGATGAGGGGAGAGAAAAGCACTTGTAAAAATGAGGAGAGAAGACTTGTACATTGTTTCAAACTTACCTTTGGGTTTTTCCTGTTACCCAGATGCAGCACTGTGCTGTCTTTTGCTGCTCCACAGTTGCTGGTACCATCCTTCTGGCAATCATACTTGTTAGAGATGGGGCACCTGTGATGTAGTGGCACTTTCCAGACACTGTTCTGGTAACAAGTTAGATGAGGAGCACTTTCCAGGGCCAAAGGCATTGGCATTGCATCAGTGCTTTCCCTGTCTCTGATGATTCACTCTGTGAGTAGGCCAGTTAGACTGAGCGCTAGGAGTTACCACATCAATTCAAATAGCTGGGTGCCTTTAAAATTTACACTTTTGGTTGGTTCATATCATGGAAGGGGTTAACACTGGGGAACTAATGTAATCTGTTGGGTGAAGTGTCGAGGTAGCATGTTACATATTTCTTTTCCCACTATTCAGCACCAAGGAGGCATCTCCCCACTGCTGCTCCAGCATTGCAAAGAGCCACGTGGAACTCTAAACTTTGATCCATTCCTGCTTCCAACCTACAGTGACTTATGTGTTCACCTCTAGCAATCCGGCCCACATCTGTTACCAGAGTTTGGGATTTGTGAGTACCTGAAGCCTTGCCCCTTCCCCCGAGTCTTATGATACCTTACTGCCATGCAAGTGCAGCATGTCTAAATCTAGACATGGTGGACAGTCCTGCAGTACTGGGTGCACCAACCTCACACTCTATTAACTGCTCCAATGATGCTTGCAGCACACCTACTGACGTCTGCAGCCTGGAATCATGTTTCCCTCTGTTCCTAGAGTTTATCCTATCTTCAAGGCCTTCTTTGGCTCCGCTGGGTGTTGACTGCACCTCTGCTGCTGTACCAAGTCCTCCTCTATGGATCCTCAAAACACTGACAAAATGTTTGCTCTCCCTAAGCGCTTATTTGCCTTGTATCCATTTGAAGAGAACTTTGCTCCAAGGGTAGAACTGGCAGTGTCCCACCTTAACAACGCAACCACTATTCCAGTGTAGGCTGCACTAGTCTTAAGGAGCCAACTGATAAGTGACTGTAAGTCCTCTCTAGAGCTCTGTTCTTGCTGACAGGTCCTGATATTTACCCTGTCTTAACCGAGACTTTGCTTTGCCAAACTCTGGCTGACTGGTGAAAGACTATTAAAAGGTATTGATCCCTACTGTGGTTGTCCCCTTGATTAATGAACATTTAGGGCACATGGTTGTTGCTTTAGCCTACAGTTTTGACAGGCTGCTGGAATGTTCCCATCTCATCTTCCACATAGAATTATTTTCAGTACATATGCATAAGACATTTTGTTGATGGACTGAATAAGCCACATCTAAGAAGCACTTGTACTGCATGGCCTTAGAGGGATAACATCTCTTTGGATACCTGGAGTTTTTAGTCTGGTTCCCTAGAAAATATAGTCTTCTGATCGTTAGAGAATCTCAAAGTGAGTTTCCTGAGTTGGACTTTGTTGGACATCATTTAGGGGATGCAGGACCTTCACCTCCAGAAAAGTTTGTGATTTTGTCACTAAGCTGGATGACACTGAGAGCTCACTGTCTTCCTTGGAATTCAGGCATGTACATTTTGTCTCAACTGGTGATTGGAGGGGAGAGGATTATGCATCTGGCTGACTCTCATCTTCTGCATGACAAGCAGAAGTCATCACTGGAGGTCTCTGTGCCCCCCTGGATTGTCAGCAGGTAGAACACTGTGTTCCTGCTAAAGGTACAACCGTTGGGGTACTGTATGTCCACTGGCCTTCATAGGACCTTATTACGTGAAGATGGGTTCCCCTTCTGTGGCTGCTCTGCAGCCTCTTGAGTAAGTTTCTCCATATCCCTTCTTTGGTTCTGCTTTTAATCAAGAGAACGTTCTTGCCAGTGTCCCGTGCTCCAGGACTATTGATGCTTTTCTTAGATGACCTCCTACAGAGGCACTGGCTCTGTTGGACAAGAGTGCTTTGACTGTGGTTTGGATGGATGCCGGACCTTTAGAAATCAGCGCTGGAACCAACTCATTGTTTGGACTATCTGGGTCTAGTCTTGGAAACAGCTCAGGCCAAAGTCTTTTTCCACAGGAGATACTTCATACTTTCTGATCTCAGATTCGAGCTCTCCAGTCAAAGAGTTATCTGCTTTTGTGTGAGAATCTTAGGCCTGATGGTAGCCACCTTTGAGGCAGCCCTATTTGCCACGTTTCACTCCAGTCTTCTATAGCACCACATTCTATCATCACAGGACAAATCAATTAAGTGCCTGGACAGAAAGATTTGTTTGTCACTTCAGACCAGGTTGTCTTTGGCCTGATGGCTTAGCAATCTGGAAAAGCTCTCCTTCTTGCCTTCTGGAAGAATTCAGGAAGGATGCCAGCCTGTCAAGCTGGGGAGGTGTAAAAAGTAATTCCGCGCTGCCCTGTGAAAATAGCAGCTGACACAGCAATTAGATATAGCAAACAAAATGAAAAAAAGAATAGTGTAGTGCTCTAAAAGAAAAACATATACATGGCATGATGCAGGTATCAAAAAAAAGGGGGGGGGGGAATAAACCCAGTGTTCTCAATTAATGAAAATGAAAAAACATATGCAAACATAATGAATGTGTACAAATAAATGTCCATAAAAGAATCAAGGCTAACACATTTAGTGTGCAGTTCAAAACTTCATGGAAATAGCCAAACGGCGAGCATAGATGTAAGGCTAAAGTGAGGGGGACCACCACTGAAAGTAAGGAGGCTTACCAGAATGTTTGAACCCACAAGAGCATACGTTCTGTGAGTCAAGCATGATTGTAATATATGGGCAACCGATGTGGATGGACACTGCAGACTTCCAAATGCTGGAACAAGAACACTCGACTATCTACAAGATGGGCGATGTCTTTGCAGGCTTGGCTCAAAAGAGACGAAAATCAGATGTCCATAGGTGTAGTGTGGGTGGTTAGAGATGGAAAAACAGAAAGGGCCACATAGCGTAATTCCGTTTGAGTACAAACAAATTTTAATGAAGTTGGAAAACGTACATTTAGCAGCTTAAAATAAGTGCTTAGAAATAAAAATGGTGGCAGTGGAGTCCTTCCTGACACATTTCATCTCCATGGATATTAAAGGATGAGGAAATCTGCGCTAGGTGGGTCACAGTTAGAGCAGCTAAACACTATAACCCAGATACTAGGCAAAAAACAATAATAAAGAAAAAAAGTGCAGCGCTCAAGTGTAAAGTGTTTTGAGTGATTGCTCAGGCTGTGATACCGGCAATAAACAAATATAATAGAAGAAATGTGATCATAAAAATTATAATGAAAACAATGTGATCATAAAAACCATACTCAGAAAAAAAAAACTCACTATGAAAAAATGTAACCAGTGAGCAATGGTGCAAACACATATAGTAGTGCATTAAGTACGTCCTTATACTGTCCAAATAAATGTCCACATATAAAAAATAAGAATAAGTGAAACACAAGAAAAACTTCCAAAAAACCCGCATTCAAGGTGCGTTTCAAAACACAAGAAAAACTTCCAAAAAAAAAACGCATTCAAGGTGTGTTTCAAAGGTGATACAATATCATAAATAAAAATAAGAATAAGTGAAACACAAGAAAAAACTTTCAAAAAATGCATTCAAGGTGCGTTTCAAAATACAAGAAAAACTTCCAAAAAAAACGCATTCAAGGTGCGTTTCAAAGGTGATACAATATCATGGATTGCAGTATTCACATTGACCACGCAGGTACCATCATCTCTGTATTGAATATAAAAATGGAGGCTTACCAGAACACTGGTCTTTATGGCAAATCTGATCAGGTTACAGGTTGGTCCAGGGTCGTCAGGTGCCGGGCTCTCAGAACGCTGGTCTTTAAGGCAAATCTGATCAGGTTACAGGTTGGTCCAGGGTCGTCAGGTGCCGGGCTCTCTGCAGCCAAATTCTCCTATGTTCAAGGGCTGAGCGATGATTCCACAGCAGATATCCCAGATTGACTCCCAAGAAGAAATAAAGAGAGGCTCCAGATCGTGTGATACGTTTTAACAGAGGCCTTTATTCCAACTCATCAAGGCAGAAAAATAAATTAAAAAAACTTTAAAATGACGCCAGCAGTCACTAAAACTGATAGCGGATAGCAAAAGGAAAAAAAACTCTCCAAACAAGTTTAAACCGCGATCGCACATGCGCAAGTGTGTGTGAGCGTGGCTAGGGGGGTAGACAAACCTTCAGACAAAGACTTAATAAACACAGATTAAATATTAGACTTGGATTCAAAGATCAAAGTGTTTCAAGACACTTTTCGATACATCACAATAAGGATTATAACCTATTAAAAGCAACTATAATAGAAAAAGAATAGAATCAAAACACTACAATAGATACACCAGGCTAGTCAAATGAGAAACATTTTGGATCCACAGACTCAATAAATTATCCCCTGATGGTCTAAATGAGGCAATTGAAGCATTTTAGCATTACCTTTAGCCCGCTGCTCAGTTCCTTCCCAATGTTGTCAATTCTCATTTACATAACACATAACCATTCATTGGAATTAATTTCACTCTCATTATCAACCCGTTGTACATGAGTAGATGTATGCACATTTATATATATATCCAGCACACAGGGTTTGTTTTTTGAAATGCGTATATATTTTTGTATGTGCGTTTGAATGTATCAAGTTGTACATGCATTGGTGTGCACATATCTGTGTGTACACATATTGCTACAGTACACAGTCCACTCCCCCTTGCCTTCCCTACTTGTGTCTAATTTCGTTAACATAAAATGTAATTTCTACTCATCATCCTGTTCATGCCTTTAATCACCTTGCCTGTAGCATACATTTTTCTATTCGTACCTCTACCATTTCACATTGAGGATTTTTTTCCTCAGATAGTGAAGCAAGGAACCAGCACAGAATATGAGGTAAATTCAGCATGTGCAGTTCCTCTCTTGCTTCCTTGAAGGAATCATAAATCTTCAAAAAGACATGCGTAGATTAATAGCACAGCACATTTATTAAAATCCACAAACTAAAATAAAGCCAATAGGCATCACCTATTGGTGAAATGCATTGAGGTTGGGTCGCTGCTGTCACTTCCGGGTTGTCAGTGACGTCACATCCGGCATAGGTGAAATGCACATCAAATACCTTTTGATCCCATAGTTGGGATGCTTTTGGACAAACCAAAAATGAAAGTGGATGAGAAAGAAAAAAAAATGTTTTGTACTCGCCATTAAATCTTTTTCTTGGAGTCTAGGCACACAAGTCCTACCACTTAGCTTTGCATGATCATAAACACAGAGGCAAGATGATAGCCAGAGGGGCTATCCTGGACTGGCCTACAGTTATTTATTTGCCAGTATACAATTCTGTAGTGGGCAACAGTATAACCCTCAATGGACTCCAAGAAATAAACACTTTTTAAAACATTTTGCACAAAACCTCTTTCTAACCAACCAGGAATGATTATTCTGAGTTCTGTGAACTGATAAAAGGAGAAATGTAATTGAATGTCATGGACTGCTTTAGTTTTCCCATCATGATTGCATTTGCAACCATTTATTAAATGTTCCTAAATATTATTTTCCCATTCATTGGCTCTACATATGTTTCAAATCATTTTATGGCTATGGATATCCATGTACACCAATTAAAAGACTTAAAGTGGTTCTAAATCTCAGACATGAAAGTTGAACAAAGCATATCCATCTGTTGTGTGTACTTAATTAAGAACACCAAGTGTCATTTCTGTCCGCTACATCGCTCCTCTGCCATAAGTCTCCTCTGACACCAAGAGAAAAATAAAGAAAGGGGAGGTCACAGCCTGTGATTGACAGCCTCAGCTCTATTCCTCTGTGCTGTGTGATGGGGGGGGGGGGGGGCTTCCATCCAATCAGCTCTCAGAACTTCCCTTACAGAGTGTAACTTCAGCTCTCCACTCCCTGCTTTTCAGACTTGAGAGATCCTGTGTAAATTCTGCACTTTGAATAAATGTAGGGGAAAGACGGCTGTAGATAGATAGGTACAACTTATGTAGGAGGATTTGTTTAATCTCTGTGTATCACCTGAGGCCAGTCACTTCACCGAGTATATGTGAGGGTTTGCAACCACTTTAAGGCTTATACAGCATCCAGAGCAATTCATAAAAATGTCTCCAGGAACTGCAGCCACTGCATACAGGCATCCACAGAGATCAGTTAGAAAATGAAGATGTTCATGGTTATACACCAATGGTTGCATAAAGCACTTGCTTAGACATATGCCCTGAACACAGTACTTATTCGGAGCATATATTTGTGTGCATGCAGGTGCTTTAAACAACCCCTGACTTTTAACCTCATACAGACACATCTTTTATTTGGACAGCTGTACTCAGCAGCCCAGGGAAATATTTTATGGAAACTCTGGATGCTGTATAGCCCCTTATGGCTGTGTTCATGAGCCCTTATACACAAAAATGGAGTCCGTATTATGTTTGATATTGTAGGAGGAGTTACCAGATGAGTTACCAGAGGAGCGTCCAAGATACAGTCCTCGGCATGCCTCCCTGCAAGAAGAAAGACCTCCTCCAAGGCCACCAAGGATACAAAACCACAGTACTAGAAGGTAAAGCTGTGTAATTTAAAAAAGACCTGTACTGAAAGAACTAATGAGGCTGCCATTGCTGATTTAAAAAATTCTAGCCTGCATGGCTATCTTTAGCTGAAATACTTTTTGAGTCACAGACCTAAAACAGGTGTACAGCCAGTAAAGTTAAAGCTTATCTGCAGTTTTTTTCTGAGTCATTGGGGTGGGTTTATTTACTATAGGCAAATGGACTGTGCAGTGCAGTTGC
Organism: Lithobates sylvaticus; assembly: GCA_028564925.1. Taxonomy (NCBI): domain Eukaryota; kingdom Metazoa; phylum Chordata; class Amphibia; order Anura; family Ranidae; genus Lithobates; species Lithobates sylvaticus. The sequence goes on from CM053036.1 coordinate 116,972,543, forward strand.
ACTCGTTTCCCCCAGAGTTTAGTAAATGCAGTAAAGCTCTGCTGATTTTCTTCATCCAATCATGTGCAAGCAAAAATGCTGTTTTTTATTTTCTTTGAACCTGACTTTCTTTACAAAGTGAAGCTTCATCACATTCACTAAGCTCTGGGGAAAATGAGAGCAACTGCACTTGCAAGGTGCACAGTCTGGTTGCCTTTACTAAATCAACCCCATTGTCTTTGAATTTATTAATGCCAGAGGATCAGCATCCTAGAGAGACAATTAGTATTTTCAGAATGGGGTCAGAAATGTCAGTTTCAATACTTTCTCACTGCTGGATTAATCTAATGTACACTGAAAGTCGATGATTTTTTATAATTTTTTTGGCTAAATATTTTTTTCATGATTAATACAGCAATATGCTTTATTCAGCTGCACAGTGTTAATAGCAGTAGAGGCTACAAGCAATAGAAGAAATTAACTTGCATTATTTGTTATTGATTATGACTATTAAAGGAGAAGTATAGCCAAAGCCATATGGATCACAGGAGCGCAGTTCGTTCTGCACTCTAAAAATTTAAAAAATAAATGAAAAAAAAAGACTTTACTAATACATAAGAGATGATACATTTGGTTCATAAAACTTTCTGTTTCATTTCATTTATATGTTAAAAATTGTATTCATAAAAAAGGAAAAAATATTTCCAAAATTTTCTCCGACTTCATCAATACAGCATTACATGATATGCATCATTTCTATAACTCTAAATGTTAAGATCCACAAGATCAACTCGCTTCTTAACCGATTCCCGACGAGCCGCCACAGTTATTACTGCGGCAGGATAGCTCCCCTGGGCAAGCCTTTGTAGCTGTACGCCAGCTCTTTAAGACACTGTAGGAGGCGCATGCGCACCCAATCGTATCCCCGGAGCCGATGCGAGTGCCCAGCAGGCATGTTGACGGCCGGGCACAAACGATCGCTCATGACAGAGCGAGAACCAGGATCAGTGTGTGTAAACACACAAATGCTGGTTCTGTCAGGGGAGAGGAGACAAATCGTGTGTTCCTACTAATGCCCCATACACACGATCCAAATATCGTACGGCCGTTTTTTTTAATAATAAAGTAGAAATTGAATAGCTAAATAAAGTTACGAAAATTCTCGTACGATAGAAAAAAAAATCGGAAGTGATGTCATGAGTTGTAATGTATTTGTATTGTATTTTCGGACGACAACTATACTGACTAACCGAAAATCATACGATCGGGAATCGTACGAGGAAAATTATCGTGCATGCCCGATCGAATAAGATCGGATGAACGGTCGTGATCGGGTGTCGAAAGTAGTGTACACGCAATCCAAAAATCGTACGATCCTTTCTTGGACGATCGTTTTCGTATGATATTCGGATCGTGTCTTCGGGCCATAAGTAGGAACCCCGATCGGTCTCCTCCCCTAGTCAGTCCCATCCCTCCACAGTTGGAACACACCTAGGGAACACAGTTAACCCCTTGATCGCCCCCTAGTGTTAACCCCTTCCCTGCCAGTGACATTTATACAGCAATCAATGCATTTTTATAGCACTAATCGCTGTATAGATGTCACTGGTCCCAAAAATGTGTCAAAAGTGTCCGATTTGTCCGCCGCAATATCGCAGTCCCGATAAAAATCAGTGATCGCTGCCATTACTAGTAAATAAAAATACCATAAATCTATACCCTATTTTGTAGGCACTATAACTTTTGCAGGAAAAGTAAAACTGTGAGCGCAAAGATACATGTACCCCTATCTATGTGGCAGATAATGTCCAAAGCTAGCTCAGTCTCATTTCATTAGTCCATTAATGGAGCATAGAACAAAGTAAAAAGGGATTGTGGTAGGCGGCAGCTGTCCTAAGAGAGAAGCCAGCTCTGTATAAGACAGACAAGGGAACAAAAGAAAGCGCCACCTAAGTGCAATAAATTTAGTTTGGTTTAATGACACAACAGGTAACGCACTTACAGGAAGGAGATTAAAAACAGGCTCATCTTTGTGCTGGTGGCACGTGATGCAGTCCGGTCTGGTAACTAGTCCATCCTATTCCACAGGAAGGCAGTGATGGGAGACGAGGTGTTCAGTCCTTTTCCTGCGGCCTCCAGGAAGTCTGCTAAGTCCGACGTGGAACACAGGTGGAACACAGATGGAACGCAGGTGACGACGTCACAGGAAGAAAAACCAGAGGAAACAAAAAGGAGAGGGGAGTGTGGAAAGAACAAACAGGCTACGCTTTAGGAGTCTACTGCTCTTTCTACAGGCCGCAGGAAAAGGACTGAACACCTCGTCTCCCATCATTGCCTTCCTGTGGAATAGGATGGACTAGGGACCAGACTGGACTGCACCACGTTCCACCAGCACAAAGATTAGCCTGTTTTTAATCTCCTTCCTGTAAATTACCCGTTGTGTCATTAAACCAGCCTAAATGTATTGCACTTAGGTGGTGCTTTCTTTTGTTCCCTTGCTATAACTTTTGCGCAAACCAATCAATGTACGCTTACTGCCTTTTTTTTACCAAAAAAATGTAGAAGAATACATATCGGCCTAAAATAAGGAAAAAAATATATTTTTTTAAAAAAATTGGGGTATTTATTATAGCAAAAAAGTAAAAGATATTGTGTTTTTTTCAAAATTGTCACTCTTCTTTTGTTTATAGCACAAAAAATAAAAACTGCAGAGGTGATCAAATACCACCAAAAGAAAGCTATATTTGTGGTAAAAAAAGGATGTAAATTTTGTTTGGGTACAGCATCGCACGACCACGCAATTGTCAGTTAAAGCGATGCAGTGCCATATCGCAAAAAATTGCCTGGTCAGGAAGGGGGTAAATTGTTCCGGGGCTGAAGTGGTTAAGGACCTTATCTTAATTAATGCATTTTTAGATATTCAGCCCAACGCGTTTTGGGACAATTGTGTAGTCCTTTCATCAGGGGCTTTCAGAGCAGGGTGAGACTACCATAGCATAGTCTAAAAATCCCTGAGTTTGTGGCTTCGTTTAAAAGGGTATTTGACGTTCCTGCACACTCTGCTTCTGCTGCCAAGTGCCGACTACGCCATTGAATTCCACACTCTGGCAGCAGAGGTTGCGTGGAACAATGAAGCCCGTGTGGCTGCTTTTTCTCATGGTCTCTCGGATACCATCAAGGATGAGATAGCAGCCCGAGATATACCCACTGAGCTGGAGAAGTTGATCACGTTTGCCATCCTCATTGACTCCAGACTCAGAGAAAGACTCTCTTTTAAGGAGCGCTTGCGGAAGTCTCCTGTACGGTTGTCTCCGAGCTTTGCAGTCCCACCCGTGCCTCCCTCACCTCCCATGCCTCATGGTACCAAGTCGGTCAGTGAAGGTGAACCCTTGCACTTGGGTTTCACTCGTCTCTCTGCGGATGAGAGAACCTTTAGGAGGAGGGAGGGATTGTGCCTTTATTGTGGCCAGGCAGGTCACTTTTTCAAGTCTTGTCCTACCCATCCAGGGAAAACCCAAACCTTGAGGTCCTGTCACGTCATTGTTTCATCCCCAGTTATCCAGAAGGATAAACCCCTGGTTTTGGTCACCCTTTCTTGGGCTGAGTCGTCCATCGAGATACAGGCTCTAATCGACTCTGGTGCTGCAGGCCTGTTCAATGATGCTGCCTTTGTATTGAAGCACTCGATTCCACTGCAGCTGCGTGACACTCCACTTGCCATTGAGGCTCTTGATGGGAGACCTCTACAGCCTGCCCATGTGACTCATGAGATGGTTCCATTGTCCATGGCCGTAGGAGCTCTTCACCATGAGATTATCCAATTTCAAGTTATTTCCTCACCTAAGTTTCCACTGGTTATTGGTTGTCCTTGGTTACAGAGGCACAACCCCTCTTTTGATTGGCCCCATACTGAGGTTGTCTCCTGGTCACCACAATGCAGTAAGACATGCTTCCAGAAGGTAGCCAAGGTCCCATGCACCACTTCACTCTCCTCCCTGCCGGAGGAGTACCGCAAATTTAGCGATGTCTTTGACAAAGGTCAAGCCGGTAGTTTGCTTCCACACTGGCCGTATGATTGTGAAATTGACCTTCAACCTGGTGCCATACCCCCTTGTGGCCGAGTTTACCCTTTGTCGGTCTTGGAGAATAAGGCCATGGAGGAGTATGTTGCAGACGCACTTTCTCGAGGTTTCATCTGCAAATCCTTATCTTCTGCTGGTGCTGGTTTCTTCTTTGTGAAGAAAAGGAGTGGTGAACTGAGACCCTGTATTAATTATAGGGGCCTCAATCGTTTCACGATTAAGAATGCCTATCCGATTCCGTTGATTACTGAATTATTTGACCGCCTCGAGGGAGCAACAGTTTTCACAAAGCTTGATTTGAGAGGGGCATACAACCTTGCGAGGATTACGGAGAATGACGAGTGAAAAACTATGTTTAAAACCAAAACAGGCCATTATTAGTACCTCGTAATGCCTTTTGGCCTTTGTAACGCCCCGGCAGTTTTCCAGGAATTTATTAACGATATCCTCCAAGATTTGTTGCAGTTATGTGTGGTGGTTTATCTCGATGATATATTTTCCAAGTCCCTGGAGAGCCACAGATGTCTGTCATGTGCTTCGGAAACTAACAGAGAACAATCTCTATTGTAAACTGGAGAAGTGCGAGTTCCGTCATGAACAGGTTAAATTCCTGGGTTGTCATTTCTACTACTGTTTTTCGATGGACCCAGAGAAACTTTCCTCAGTTCTACAGTGGCCCCGACCCATGGGTTTACGTCCTCTGCAGCGTTTCCTGGGCTTTGCCAACTATTATCGGAAGTTTATTTGTAACTTCTCGTCTCTGGTCAAGCCCCTGACTGATATGACCAGAAAAGACGGTAATCTACAGAGTTGGTGTCCATTAAGGTCTTTGAGAGTATCAAGACTGCCTTTATTTCTGCTCCTGTGTTGGCACATCGTGATCCTACGTTACCTTTTATCCTTGAGGTTGATGCTTCTGAGACTTCTGTCTCAACATCCTACCTCTGAGAGCGCTGTGCATCTTTGTGGCTACTTTTCCAAGAAATTGGCACCTGCGGAGTGCAATTATGAGATTGGTGACAGAGAGCTGTTGGCGATTGTTTCTAGCCCTGAAAGAATGGAGACATCTCCTCGAAGGTACCACTGTGCTGGTTTTCATTCTTACTGACCATAAGAATCTCACATTCTTGTCTGAGGCTAAACGCCTCTCTCCCAGAAGGGCGTGATGGGCTCTTTTCTTGTCAAGTTTCAATTACATTGTCTCATTCTTACCCGGTACTAAGAATGTAAGGGTTGACGCCTTGTCACAACAATTTTCCTCCACTTCCAAGTTGGAGTCGGTTCTGGTTCCTGTGATTCCTCCTGATTGTATTCTGGCTATGGTTCGCACCAGTCTCACTTCTTTGGGTGACAAATTCTCCTGAGAAACCTTGTGACCGCTGCTTTGTCTCAGAGAGTCTCCGTACTGCCGTGCTCCACACTTACCATTCTCCCAAGGCTGCTGGCCACCCTGGGAAGAATCAACACTTTTGGGCCATTTTCCAACAATTCTGGTGGCCTAGTCTACATGCTGATGTAACTACCTTCGTAGCTGCCTGTTCAGTGTGTGCTCAGAGTAAGCCTATGTACACACGATAGGATTTTCCGACAACAAAACCGTGGATTTTTTTCTGACGGATGTTGGCTCAAACTTGTCTTGCATACACACGGTCACACAAATGTCGGAAATTCTGAACGTCAAGAACGCTGTGACGTACAACACCTACGTCGAGCTGTGAAAAATGAAGTTCAATAGCCAGTGTGGCTCTTCTGCTTGATTTTGAGAATGCGTGGACTTTTGTGCGTTGGAATTGTGTACACACGCTCAGAATTTCCGACAACATTTGAGAACCTGCTCTCAAACATTTGTTGGCGGAAATCCCGACAACAAATGTTCTATGGAGCAAACACACGGTCGGACTTTCCAACAACAAGCTCACATCCAACATTTGTTGTCGGAAAATCCTATCATGTGTACGGCCCATAAGACTCCACGACACCTTCCAGTGGGCCTCCTACAACCCATACCCAATTGAGAGAGGTCCTGTCTATGGACTTCATTGTGGAGTTACCCAACTCCCAGAGCAACACAGTTATCCTTATGGTGGTTGACCAGTTCTCAAAGTTGTGTCATTGCATTCCACTTAAGAAGTTGCCCACTTCTAAGGAACTGGCTTCCATTTTTGCTCGGGAGATCTTTCGCTTACATGGGCTACCCAAGGTGATTGTTTCGGACAGGGATAGTCAGTTTGTGTCCCGGTTCTGGCGAGCCTTTTGTGCACAGTTGGGAATTCAGCTTGCTTTCTCCTCTTCATATCACCCGCAGTCTAATGGGGCTGCAGAATGAGCCAATCAGTCCTTGGAGCAATTCCTACGTTGCTATATTTATGACCATCATAATAACTGGTCAGACCTATTACCGTGGGCAGAGTTTGCTCACAACAGTGTTTTGAATCCTGCTTCCCAATTGTCCCTGTTTATGGCGAATTATGGTTTCCAACCTTCCATGTTGCCTGACTCGTTTGTTCCGCAGAATATTCCTGCGTTGGAGCATCTCTGTGGTCTTCGTTCCACTTGGGCACAAGCTTTGCAACATGCTAATGATAGGTGCAGACTCAATGCTGACCGCAGACGCCTCCCTGCGCCTTTCTACCAGTTTGGGGACAGGGTCTGGCTGTCATCTCGCAACCTCCGACTTCGTCTTCCCTCACTGAAGTTCGCACCTCAATTTATTGGGCCTTTCTGTTATCCTAGCAGGATTAATCCAGTGGCTTACGCATTAGACCTTCCTTCTAATATGCGTATTTTAAATGTATTTCATGTCTTCTTATTAAAACCTTTAGTCTGCAACCGCTTTACCACCTCAGTGCCATGTCCTCACCCTGTACAGGTTGAGAACCATGAGAAGTATGATTCCATTGTTGACTCCCATAGGTTCCGTAGGCGCATACAGTACCTGGTGCATTGGAAATGGTACGGTCCAGAGGAACGCTCTTGGGTCTCATCCTCGGACGTACATGCCCCTGTCCTCCTCCATGATTTTCCCCTTAAGCCTGGTGATCCTCCGAGGGGGAGAGGTCATTGAGGAGGGGGTACTGTCGGGGCTGGGTTCAGCCCTCCCTTCTCCAAGCTGACCACTCAGCTGTCGGCTAATTGTCAGCTCCTATCTCTCCACAGTTACTCAGCTGTTGATGATATCCTGCTCGTCAGTCCTGCCTACTTTAGCTGTCCAGTCCAGAGGAGATCTGCCTTCGCCTTAGTCAACATCACAGAAACTATCTCTTGCAATCCTGTTCAAGACTTGCTTTGCTGACATCCCTTCTGGCTCCAGATCCTGCTTGCTGTTCCACTACATTGATCCCTGACTTTTGGCTTGGCTGACTATCCATTCCGGTTACTGAACTTTGGCTATGTTTTGACTATGTTTGTTCTTTTTACTTTTAATATTAAACAAGTGTGATTTAACTGTACTTCTGTCTCGGCCTGATTTCATGGTTTCTGACACTAATAAGGCGATTATTTGCCAGACACGAGAGTGAATGGCAACAGCATCTGGTGAGCTCTATTCTTAAGGGAGTGGAATTGGCACACATCACTTTGGTGAAGGATTTTGGTGGATCAACAAGATTTTGTTTCACTATCTTTTCATCGCTTTAAGTTGGACTGTATTACCATATTGATTTACATATGTTGGAGCATATATATATTTTTTGGATATGCCATACGGACACTTTTCATTATGTATGGGTGTTTTATGTTGATCATTTTACAATGCTAATATTTAAGAGATTTGTAGATTAATTTAGTGCGCTACTGTGGAATTATTTGTCACTCTCTCTTTTTTACATTGACATTTGTTTCACCTCATTTGCATGTTTATTGAATATTATGTGGCAGCACAAACATAATTGCAAAATGTTATAAAAGAAACTAAAAGTTTATGACTTTTTTGTTTATTTAGCAAAAAAGAAAAAACCCTAGTGGTGATTAAATATCACCAAAATAAAGCTCTATCTGTCTCAAAAAATGCTAAACATTTTATTTGGGTACAGTGTTGCATGAGTAATTGTCATTCAGAGTGTGACAGCGCTGAAAATTGGCCTGGGCAGAAAGGGGGTGAAAGTGTCAAGGATTGAAGTGGTTTATATAAGTATATGAATACCCTAACAACAAACATCTCTTTTTTATTCCAGTTTGGTCTGTTAAATATACCATTGAAAGCATTTTTTTAATCTCTTCGATAAGTGCAAAAAATACCTTATAAGATCCTGTCAGAAGATCAAAGCTGTTGCTTGTGTTATCTGAAGGCATCCAATATGCCCTCTCATTTCCTATCTTGGAAAACAAAACAATTCCCGACTATGCAGGGCAGCCGGTGTTTCGTCAAAATAGCCAATTCATCAAGATATCCAATTACGTCAGTTCCGCTTTCTGTAAACTGTCAGTAATTGGAGATTTCGACGGCTTGCTGTTTTGACAAAACACCGACAACCGTTTACACTCCTGGAGAAGGTTTTATGAGTGGATATTGTTAGTCCGCTCCGATACTAACCAACAAAATGGCAACCTCTGCGTTAGCAACAACTTTTTCCTCGCTACCTGCTGTTTTGTCAAAACAGCAAAGTCTTTGTGTACTGGAGTGTACGCACTTGCCAGTGTTGTGTCAATACAGGAAAGTCATCGACATCTCCCGTTAATGATGGTTTACCGTCACCAGAATTGATGTAATTGGAGATCTTGATGAATTGGCAATTTTGACATAACACCGGCCTTCCTGTACTGAGCCCAGGCCCCATCAGTTCCAAAGGGGGGCATGGGCACTTGCCGATCCTCATTGCCTCCCCCTGCAGCGCTACCGCTTTTTCTCTGCTCCCCCTCTCTTGCTGCACTGAAGGGGGGTCGGTATCTGCTTTCCCACCCCTCTGCTGTCGGACCCCCCTCTGTGTCCCTTCCCTTCTGTCCCACCGGCAGCTGCTGCAGGCACATGGGGCATTGTTTCAGGATGGAAAGCGGGGGAGCGGGAAAGGTAAGTATGTCATATTTACAATTCCTTTCATGAATGAACAGAGTGAGCGATCGGTACCAGTTGCGCTTGTTTCATTCATCGCTGAAGCATAGTAAACTGTGCTTACTATGCTTCCGTTTGTGAATGAACAGGAAGCATTCAATTGCTTTCCATTCATTCACTGCCCAGTGCAGGTGGGACTGCAGAAAAGGGGACTGATAAATCTTTATCCTCAATCCCTTTCTCTGTCTTAAAGGCTAAGTTCATACCTCTCAACTTCAGAATGAGGGACATTTTAGGGAGATAGTGACCTACAGCATGCTATGTGTACAGCGGCAAAAAATGGGTGTGACCAAACTGTTAGATAACCCCAGACCCCCCCCCCCCCCCATACTCCTAGATAACACCAGACCCCCTATACTTCTAGATAATACCAGACCCCCCTATACTCCTAGATACTACCAGACCCCCCCCCATACTCCTAGATAACACCAGACCCCCTATACCCTCTGTATTCCTGATATGTAGGGATGGGCCCGGTGCTCGATGCAAACCCATGTTCGCATCGAGCACCGGGTGTTCGCTCGCTCGGCGAGCCCAGAACTATTTTGGCCGCTCGCATCACGTTCGTATGATGCGAGCGGCCCCGCAATGCATTGCGGCCGGCGCGGCCGGCGCAGTGCATTGCTGGCTGATGATTGGCCAAGCATGCACTGTGACCCCGCATGCTTGGCCAATCACAGCGCCGGAAACTCGAAGAGCCATAATTGGCTACAGGCAGGACGCCTGTAGCCAATTACAGCTCAGGGGCTTTAGTACACGCCCCCTCTTATAAAAGGCCGCCACGCCGTCGGCGCCGGTCACATGCGTTCCGGCGTTAGAGAGAGCAGGATCATTCTGTGTCACTCTGCTAGATTCAGTTAGAAAGATTTAGTTAGAGAGATTTAGTTAGAAAGATTCATTTAGAAAGATTCATTTAGAAAGAGGGGCTTGTAGTGTGTTCGAGGCAGGCACTGGCAGGCAGTGGCAGCAAACAGAGCTCCTATATTTTGTTCCCAGAAGCACCTATAGGACTTGTAGTGTGTTCGTGGCAGGCAGGCAGTGGCAGCAAACAGAGCTCCTATATTTTGTTCCCAGAAGCACCTATAGGACTTGTAGTGTGTTCGTGGCAGGCAGGCAGTGGCAGCAAACAGAGCTCCTATATTTTGTTCCCAGAAGCACCTATAGGACTTGTAGTGTGTTCGTGGCAGGCAGGCACTGGCAGCAAACAGAGCTCCTATATTTTGTTCCCAGAAGCACCTATAGGACTTGAAGTGTGTTAGTCCCATCACACAGAGCTATATTTTCTTCCCAGAAGCACCTATAGGACTTGTAGTGTGTTAGTCCCATCACACAGAGATCATATATTTTGTTCCCAGAAGCACCTATAGGACTTGAAGTGTGTTAGTCCCATCACACAGAGCTATATTTTCTTCCCAGAAGCACCTATAGGACTTGAAGTGTGTTAGTCCCATCACACAGAGATCATATATTTTGTTCCCAGAAGCACCTATAGGACTTAAAGTGTGTTAGTCCCATCACACAGAGATCATATATTTTGTTCCCAGAAGCACCTATAGGACTTGTAGTGTGTTAGTCCCATCACACAGAGCTATATTTTGTTCCCAGAAGCACCTATAGGACTTGAAGTGTGTTAGTCCCATCACACAGAGCTATATTTTCTTCCCAGAAGCACCTATAGGACTTGTAGTGTGTTAGTCCCATCACACAGAGATCATATATTTTGTTCCCAGAAGCACCTATAGGACTTGAAGTGTGTTAGTCCCATCACACAGAGCTATATTTTCTTCCCAGAAGCACCTATAGGACTTGAAGTGTGTTAGTCCCATCACACAGAGATCATATATTTTGTTCCCAGAAGCACCTATAGGACTTGAAGTGTGTTAGTCCCATCACACAGAGATCACATATTTTGTTCCCAGAAGCACCTATAGGACTTGTAGTGTGTTAGTCCCATCACACAGAGCTATATTTTGTTCCCAGAAGCACCTATAGGACTTGAAGTGTGTTAGTCCCATCACACAGAGCTATATTTTCTTCCCAGAAGCACCTATAGGACTTGTAGTGTGTTAGTCCCATCACACAGAGATCATATATTTTGTTCCCAGAAGCACCTATAGGACTTGAAGTGTGTTAGTCCCATCACACAGAGCTATATTTTCTTCCCAGAAGCACCTATAGGACTTGAAGTGTGTTAGTCCCATCACACAGAGATCATATATTTTGTTCCCAGGAGCACCTATAGGACTTGAAGTGTGTTAGTCCCATCACACAGAGATCATATATTTTCTTCCCAGAAGCACCTATAGGACTTGTAGTGTGTTAGTCCCATCACACAGAGATCCTATATTTTGTTCCCAGAAGCACCTATAGGACTTGAAGTGTGTTAGTCCCATCACACAGACCTATATTTTCTTCCCAGAAGCACCCATAGGACTTGTAGTGTGTTAGTCCCATCACACAGAGATCCTATATTTTGTTCTCAGAAGCACCTATAGGACTTGAAGTGTGTTAGTCCCATCACACAGAGCTATATTTTCTTCCCAGAAGCACCTATAGGACTTGAAGTGTGTTAGTCCCATCACACAGAGATCATATATTTTGTTCCCAGAAGCACCTATAGGACTTGAAGTGTGTTAGTCCCATCACACAGAGATCATATATTTTGTTCCCAGAAGCACCTATAGGACTTGTAGTGTGTTAGTCCCATCACACAGAGCTATATTTTGTTCCCAGAAGCACCTATAGGACTTGAAGTGTGTTAGTCCCATCACACAGAGCTATATTTTCTTCCCAGAAGCACCTATAGGACTTGTAGTGTGTTAGTCCCATCACACAGAGATCATATATTTTCTTCCCAGAAGCACCTATAGGACTTGAAGTGTGTTAGTCCCATCACACAGAGCTATATTTTCTTCCCAGAAGCACCTATAGGACTTGTAGTGTGTTAGTCCCATCACACAGAGATCATATATTTTGTTCCCAGAAGCACCTATAGGACTTGAAGTGTGTTAGTCCCATCACACAGAGCTATATTTTCTTCCCAGAAGCACCTATAGGACTTGAAGTGTGTTAGTCCCATCACACAGAGCTATATTTTCTTCCCAGAAGCACCCATAGGACTTGTAGTGTGTTAGTCCCATCACACAGAGATCCTATATTTTGTTCCCAGAAGCACCTATAGGACTTGAAGTGTGTTAGTCCCATCACACAGACCTATATTTTCTTCCCAGAAGCACCCATAGGACTTGTAGTGTGTTAGTCCCATCACACAGAGATCCTATATTTTGTTCCCAGAAGCACCTATAGGACTTGAAGTGTGTTAGTCCCATCACACAGACCTATATTTTCTTCCCAGAAGCACCCATAGGACTTGTAGTGTGTTAGTCCCATCACACAGAGATCCTATATTTTGTTCCCAGAAGCACCTATAGGACTTGAAGTGTGTTAGTCCCATCACACAGACCTATATTTTGTTCCCAGAAGCACCCATAGGACTTGAAGTGTGTTAGTCCCATCACACAGAGATCCTATATTTTGTTCCCAGAAGCACCTATAGGACTTGAAGTGTGTTAGTCCCATCACACAGAGCTATATTTTGTTCCCAGAAGCACCTATAGGACTTGAAGTGTGTTAGTCCCATCACACAGAGATCCTATATTTTGTTCCCAGAAGCACCTATAGGACTTGAAGTGTGTTAGTCCCATCACACAGAGCTATATTTTGTTCCCAGAAGCACCTATAGGACTTGAAGTGTGTTAGTCCCATCACACAGAGATCCTATATTTTGTTCCCAGAAGCACCTATAGGACTTGAAGTGTGTTAGTCCCATCACACAGACCTATATTTTCTTCCCAGAAGCACCCATAGGACTTGTAGTGTGTTAGTCCCATCACACAGAGATCCTATATTTTGTTCCCAGAAGCACCTATAGGACTAGAAGTGTGTTAGTCCCATCACACAGACCTATATTTTCTTCCCAGAAGCACCCATAGGACTTGTAGTGTGTTAGTCCCATCACACAGAGCTATATTTTGTTCCCAGAAGCACCTATAGGACTTGAAGTGTGTTAGTCCCATCACACAGAGATCCTATATTTTGTTCCCAGAAGCACCTATAGGACTTGAAGTGTGTTAGTCCCATCACACAGACCTATATTTTCTTCCCAGAAGCACCCATAGGACTTGAAGTGTGTTAGTCCCATCACACAGAGATCCTATATTTTGTTCCCAGAAGCACCTATAGGACTTGAAGTGTGTTAGTCCCATCACACAGAGATCCTATATTTTGTTCCCAGAAGCACCTATAGGACTTGAAGTGTGTTAGTCCCATCACACAGAGATCCTCTATTTTCTTTGCAGAAGCACCCATAGGACTTCTAGTGTGTTAGTGGCATCACACAGAGCTCCTATATTTTCTTCTCAGCAGCACCCACAGGACTTCTAGTGTGTTAGTGGCATCACACAGAGCTCCTATATTTTCTTTGCAGAAGCACCCATAGGACTTCTAGTGTGTTAGTGGCATCACACAGAGCTCCTATATATTCTTCTCAGCAGCACCCACAGGACTACCGACTACAATGGCTGGAAGACCGCCAAGGGGAGGCAGAGCGTGCAGAGCCAAGAACACAGGGCAGGCTCTGTTTCTAGTGGACGTGGCCGTGGCCGTGGACGTGGTCGTGCATCGTCATCAGCACGTGGCCATGGGGCACGCGCGTCTTTGTTTTCGGCAGCTGGACATGTGGAGCCGCATCATGCTGAAGGCTTGGTAGAATGGATGACCAAGCCCTCCTCATCCTCCTCATCCTCTCTCACCCAGGCTCAGGGTACTGGCAGAGCAGCTGCCAACGCGTACTCAATGGCATCATCAGCCACCCCTTCCCTAGACCCACCATGTCCTCCTGAGGAGTCCCCAGAACTCTTTGAGCACAGTGTTGGGTACATGCTCCAGGAGGATGCCCAACGATTCGAAGGCTCGGATGATGATACCCAGCTTGAGGAATCTGGCAGTACTGTTCCACCAGCTGCAGCTTACTGCCAGGTTTGCTCTAGTGGTGAAGAGGGAGGGGATGATGAGGTCACTGACTCCACATGGGTGCCTGAAGGGAGAGAGGATGAGGAGGAGGACGAGGAGGAGGAGGATGCGGCGTCACATGTCCAACGAGGCAGGATGCCCCCCTGGAGGCCAGGTAGAGGCCAGCACAGCAACTGTACAACACCGCAGAGCTCCGCCTGTGCAGGGCGCTGCCTCTGCACGTTATCAGAAAAGTTCTTTGGTGTGGGCCTTTTTTGAGACGAGTGCATCAGATCGCACCACTGCTATTTGCAATATTTGTCTCAAGCGTATCTCGCGTGGCCAAAACATCAGCCGCTTGGGCACCACAAGCATGACCAGACATATGTCGACCTGCCATGCAGCTCGTTGGCAGGCACACATAAAAGACCCACACCAAAGAACTAAGCGGACCTCTCCTTGCTCCTCATCAGCTGGGATCTCCATCCCCACTACACCTTCAGTCCTCTCTGAAAGCTGCTCTGAGAGGACTGAAGGTGTAGAATTAGGTGTGTCACAACCAGGTACTTGCAGTACACCGACGTCCGATTGCAGCAGGCAAATTTCCCTGCCCCAGCTGCTGGACCGTAGAAAGAAGTACACTCCCAGCCATCCACATGCCCAGCGGTTGAATGCTAGCTTGGCTAAATTGCTAGCACTTCAACTGCTGCCTTTTCAGTTGGTAGACTCGGCCCCCTTCCGTGAGTTTGTTCAATGTGCGGTTCCTCAGTGGCAGGTTCCCAAACGCCACTTTTTCTCATGGAAGGCGATTCCGTCTCTCTACCGGCATGTGGAAGGCAATGTCCATGCCTCGCTGGACAGGGCGGTCAGCGGTAAGGTGCATATTACCGCTGACTCATGGTCCAGCAGGCATGGACAGGGACGGTACCTTTCTTTCACGGCCCATTGGGTCACTCTATTGGCAGCTGGGAGGGATGCAGGACAAGGTGCAGTAGTGTTGGAGGTTGTTCCGCCACCACGCCTCCAAAACGCTACTACTGCTACTGGTTGTGACACACCTCTCTCCTCCACCCCCTCCTCTTCTTCTTCCTCCAGTGCTCTGTCCTTGGAACCAGCGGTGCTCCGTAGGCGTACAAGGGGCTACGCAAGTACGCAGGCAAAAAGATGCCATGCCGTGCTTGCGCTGGTGTGTTTGGGGGACAGGAGCCACACTGGGCCAGAGGTTCTGGCAGCTCTGCAGGGGCAGGCCGAGAGGTGGTTGACGCCACGTCAGCTTAAGCCAGGAATGGTCGTTTCTGACAATGGCACCAACCTCCTCTCCGCCCTGCGACAGGGGCAGCTCACCCATGTGCCCTGCATGGCTCACGTCCTCAACCTGGTGGTGCAGCGGTTCTTGGGCAGGTTCCCAGGCTTACAGGATGTCCTGAGGCAGGCCAGGAAAGTCTGTGTGCATTTCCGCCGATCTTATAATGCCAGTGCTCGGCTGACTGAGCTGCAAAAGGAGCTGAACCTGCCCAAGAACCGCCTAATATGTGACATGCCCACCAGGTGGAACTCAACGTTGGCCATGCTGCAGCGACTGCACACGCAGCAGAGGGCCATCAATGAGTACCTTTGTGACTACGGCACCAGGACAGGGTCAGGGGAGCTTGGTTTTTTTTCCCCACGTCAGTGGAGCATGATCAGGGATGCATGCACTGTCCTCTCACCATTTGAGGAGGCCACGAGGATGGTGAGCAGTGACAGTGCATGCATCAGTGACACTGTACCTCTTGTCCACCTGTTGGAGCATACGCTGCGTGGGATAATGGACAGGGCACTTGAGGCAGAACAGAGGCAGGAAGAGGAGGACTTCCTTGCCTCTCAAGGCCCCCTTTATCCGGACAGTGTTCCTTCTGTCCCACCCATCACACAGGAAGAGGATGAGGAGGAGGAGGAGGAGGATTGTGTGAGCATGGAGGTGGAGCCTGGCACTCAGCATCAGCAGTCTTTTAGGGATGATGTACAGTCCCAACAAACCAGTGGACTTGTACGTGGCTGGGAGGAGGTGGCTGGCGATCATGTCATCCTCAGTGACCCAGAAGACTCCGGACCGAATGCCTCAGCTAACCTACGCTGCATGGCCTCCCTGATCCTGCAAAGCCTGCGGAAGGATCCTCGTGTTCTTCGGATCAAGGAGAGGGACCATTACTGGCTGGCCACTCTCCTTGATCCACGGTACAAGGGTAAGGTTGCGGACCTTATCTTGCCGTCGCAGAGGGAGCAGAGGATGAGACATCTCAGGGAGGCCTTGCAGAAAGGTCTGTGCAACGCGTTCCCAGAAACTGGGAGGTTACAAACTCCTGGTCCTGGGCGACGAGTTGCTGAGGCTTCGGTCAGTAGCAGAAGGAGCGGTGGGGAAGGTGGACGTCTGACCGATGCGTTCAGACAATTTTTTAGTCCGCAGCCCCAAGGTATGATCGGTTCCAGCAACCATCGCCAGCGTCTGATATACATGGTGCAGGAATACCTTGGGGCAAGGTCAGACTTGGACACCTTTCCCACCGAAAATCCTCTGGCTTACTGGGTCCTGAGGATGGATCACTGGCCAGAGCTTGCACAGTATGCAATTGAGCTACTGGCCTGTCCTGCCTCCAGCGTTTTTTCCGAACGCACATTCAGTGCTGCTGGAGGATTTGTCACCGATCATAGGGTGCGCCTGTCCACCGCCTCGGTTGATCGACTGACCTTCATCAAAATGAATCAATCTTGGATCACCACCAGCTACCAGGCACCTGAAGCGGATATAACGGAATAATTTATAATGTCACATCCCTTCAAGACTGCCTATGCTGATGCTGAGTGACTGTCCTCTTATGTTCACTGACTATCCTCTTCCTCCTCCTCAATGATCCATGCCACCACACCAGTGCCTAAGGCACAATTTTTCAGCCCCTGTTTAACAGGGGCGTGTACATACAATTTTTATAAAAAAATGCTTCGCAACACGTGTGACTGCTGTGCTCCAAGTACAGTATCTGTGAGGGGTTGCAGTGTTGTGGCACCAGCACCAGTGCCTAAGGCACAATTTTTCAGCCCCTGTTTAACAGGGGCGTGTACATACAATTTTTATAAAAAAAAGCTTCGCAACACGTGTGACTGCTGTGCTCCAAGTACAGTATCTGTGAGGGGTTGCAGTGTTGTGGCACCAGCACCAGTGCCTAAGGCACAATTTTTCAGCCCCTGTTTAACAGGGGCGTGTACATACAATTTTTATAAAATAAAAGCTTCGCAACACGTGTGACTGCTGTGCTCCAAGTACAGTATCTGTGAGGGGTTGCAGTGTTGTGGCACCAGCACCAGTGCCTAAGGCACAATTTTTCAGCCCCTGTTTAACAGGGGCGTGTACTTACAATTTTTTAAAAAAATGCTTCGCAACAGGTGTGACTGCTGTGCTCCAAGTACAGTATCTGTGAGGGGTTGCAGTGTTGTGGCACCAGCACCAGTGCCTAAGGCACAATTTTTCAGCCCCTGTTTAACAGGGGCGTGTACTTACAATTTTTTAAAAAAATGCTTCGCAACACGTGTGACTGCTGTGCTCCAAGTACAGTATCTGTGAGGGGTTGCAGTGTTGTGGCACCAGCACCAGTGCCTAAGGCACAATTTTTCAGCCCCTGTTTAACAGGGGCGGGTAATTACAAATCTTTATCTAATAGTTCACAGCAGGGCCCATTCCTGCGCCCACCAAGAGTAACTATGAGGGCCTACAGTCTTGTGGCAACACCGTCCACCACCACCGCCAAAGGCCCAATTTTTCTGCCCTGTTCATCAGGTGCTTGCAATTACAAATCTTGATCTAATAACTCACAGCAGGGCCCATTCCTGCGCCCACCAAGAGTAACTGTGAGAGCTTACAGTCTTGTGGCAACACCGTCCACCACCACCCCCCCCCATTTTTCTGCCCTGTTCAACAGGTGCATGCAATTACAAATCTTGATCTATTAACTCACAGCAGGGCCCATTCCTGTGCCCACCAGTCTTGTGGCTACACCAACATCTAATAGGGCAAATTTCTGCAGAGTATATACGCCAGGCCCCTACTTTCAAACATCCAACTTACAAACGACTCCTACTTGCAAATGGAAAGAGAAAACAGGAAGTGAGAGGAAATCTACCCCTAGGAAGGGAAATTCTATCCTGTTAGATTTAATTTGGGAAAAAGGTATCTCCTCTCTACTGATACTTTATCACCAATCCTTGTTTCAATTAAAACCCCACTTTTCCAAAAACATTTGTCATTGGGACGGAAAGTGAGGTGACATGTTCTGAACAGATGTGCAAAGACAGCAAATGTTACAGGGGTGATAACCCCTCCCTATGTTCTCCAAAAAGCTTAAAAATAGATTTTTTTGGGATGGAGCTACACTTCATAATGTACCTGTTCAGATTCTACTTAAGAACAAACCTAAAGCCGCAAGTGGTTTTAAATGGCTTCTTTTTTTCCTTTACAAATGTCATTTTGTGCAAGGACAGTTCTAAACACGGGAAACACATGCCACTTCACAGGCATACTTTAGACACCCCCCAGGTACCATGTTTAAAGGAAAATTTCACTTTTTTTTTTTCACTTTATGCATCATTAAAATGACTGCTCCCGAAAAAACGTTAGTTTTTAAAAGTTTTTAAAAGTTCTTTTTGCATTGATATATGTCCCCTGGGGCAGGACCCGGGTCCCCAAACTTGTTTTATGACATTAACATGCATATTGGCCGTTGTAATTAGCACTTTTGATTTCGAACGTTCGCGTCCATTATAACGTATAGGGTTCGAAAATTCGCGCAAACTTTCGGTCCGTTCGAAGGTTCTGGTGCGAACCGAACCCGGGGGTGTTCGGCTCATCCCTACTGATATGCATAGAATGCTGGGACTTGTAGTTCCATGTATACAAAGGGGATACATAGAATGCTGGGACTTGTAGTTCCGTGTATACAAGTTGATACATTTAATGCTGGGACTTTTAGTTTTATGTATACAAGACAGATACACTATAAAGCTGGGAATTGTAGTTCCCGTATAAAAAGACAGATACACAGAATGCTGGGACTTGTAGTTCCTATATAAAAATACAGATACACAGACTACTAGAACTTCTAGTTCCTGTATAAAAAGACAGATACACGGAATACAGGGACTTTTAGTTCCTGTATAAAAAGACAGATACACAGAATGCTGGTACTTGTGGTTCTTATATAAAAAGACAGATACACAGACTGCTGGGACTTGTAGTTTCATTGTAACCAGTGTTTGAGAGAGGGAATTTAAGGACATCTGTCACTGAGATTAGGGAGGAGGGGGGGGGGGGCTGGGAAGGACTGGCTCTGTGATCCTCTGCTCTGCATCGGCGACAGACTGTAGATTAGAAGCCGCATGGAGATAGACAGGAAGCTGGAGAATCGGGGGGGGGGGGGACGGGACGTAGGAGGACTAACTGCACTAAATGGAGGTAGTTTCCTCCTGTGAGCACCTACATAGAGTTTCACTCTGCCGCCGCGGAATCGAGAGAGGCAGGAAGTCAGAGGCGGGGGCGGAGCTGGCCTACAAACTGTGTCATTAGTTGCTAGGACAATGCTCTGCTCACAGGAATCCTCGGTGCAGTGTGTGAGAGCATACCACAACTGCTGGAACTTGTTACGAAACTGGACTCCAGCCTAGATCCGTAGGACCGCGGGACTTACCTGCAATCGTGCGAAGGTCCCGCGGGACGTAAGTTGTAAGTTCACCTTATTTTTTTCTAAAATCCAGCTTCCTTATGTACCAATATAACAATAATGTACCTCGGTTGCAGGAAAATACAAGCTTTCTTTGATTTTGAGAACAAGGCATTACCTTAGCCCTTACTATATTTCTTAGAAAGCTTCAGAGACTCCCTGGTATACAGACAGAGAAACCAGTAAGACACAGGAAGAAGTTTACCAGCTGACCTGATTAGCACACCTTCACCCATCAACTAGGTTTTCACAGCATCTCTGGCATCTCCCCACACATGCATTTGCCTGTCTTCCCAAGGGTCCCTTCAGACGTGCTCAGGCTGCATGCTTAACTCCCTGGGGCCGCCTGTAGCCCACTGGACAACCCTGATGTAATGCAGGGCTCTGCCTGATTGGATACAGAGTAATTGATAGTGTATGGCCTACAGGAAATTAATGCTCAGAGTCAATCTACAGGAAGTGATGGAATCTGAAAATATTTAAAACATTTAAATGGACAAGATTTTACACCTCCTGTGGATGAGCTAAGTGAGAGAAAAGCACATTGGAATGGCTGGGCCAGAAATGTCATTAGAAAATGCTTCTATTTATTATGAAAACTGAAATCCTGCCCGAAAAGGTGAACTTATCCTTTAAATGGGAGACATTAGGGGTCTGTTTAGACCCCTGATATTTCAACAGAGCCTCTCAACGGGACAGTTAAAAAAATGAAAAAAATAAAAATAAAAATTTAATTCCTTAAAAATAATAAAAAACTTAAGTACCAATTCAAGCATGGTTAGCTCTTTAAAGAGCAGTCAACATTTGGATTTCTGACTGCTCTCCTTACTGGCTGGCTTGAATGAATGAATGAATGAGTAACTTGTATAGTGCTACATATGCAAACTAAATCGCCTCAAAGCTTTAACCCTCCACTAGTGTATAGCAGCTGCAATCTTTGGCCCCTGGTCCTGTGATTTCCAGCAGCAGCCCCGCGACTATGTTGTGGAGAGGGAGAAGGATTCTTCAGTTTAGCAAAAGGCAGCTGGGAAAAGCTGACATATTTTCTAGCAATTTTAGTTTAGAGAAAGCAGTGTGACAGACCTCAACAAGATATTCAGAGCTACTTTGACTTCGGACAGATCAGGGTATTTTTCTGTACTTGCAGGGTCTTCAAAGGGGTATAAGATGGGGAAATGTGCATGTATTGCAGAGATATCATCCAATGCATATTTTTTCTTGCCTTAAAGTGGATGTAAACCCCAATTTTTTTTTTTTAATGTCATAATGTAGAGTATAAGATTTCCTATCATTTGGGCCCAGTCTTGCCACAAAGTTAATCCAGCTCTGAGCAATCCTCTTTTACTGTTCAGTGAGACAAATCTTGTCAAACAAAAAATAAATTGTCAAATCCTCCCCCTTGCTGTGAGTGACAGCTGATTTACATATCTTGTGCACTAGCCTAAGAGACATGCATTATGTTTTAATTCCCTCCCACTCATTTCTTTTGCTGCTCTGCCAGAATTGCAATGTTCCGCACCTCAGCATAATTGGGCATGCTGAAGTCATGTGGTTACTTTCCTGTCTTTTCACAGGATGTTAAAGATCATAGCAGAAGTTCAGTGTAAGAAATACACAGGAGAAAATGCATATTGACAAGGGGAGTGTAGAGGTGGGCGGGGAGTCTACTGACATCACAACTTCACCCACCGATCTCTAGACAACAGACCCACCCACAGAATCTGCAGTTTTTCGGGTCATAACAGACAGAGGGGAGACATTTGACAGGTAAAGATACATGCAGGAGGCATGTTTATCCTTATAGATAACCCCTATGGTAGTAGTTTAGAAAGGATGACATTGGGTTTACATCCACTTTAAGTTAAACTTTAAATGTACCTGGTGGGTTTAAGTGTTCAAAAATTTTGCTCAATGACAATTTTTTTATTTTGTGTCCTAGATCCAAGATGTCTTCATCTGGTCAGAGTTGCAGAGCACCTCCTGTGCCACCCAGAGGCAGTAACTGATGCAGCAGCTGGAATAGGAAACAATATTTTTTTATAGGTGACAGTTCCCTCATCGTTTTTTGGGATGAATGTAATTTTCCCTAATATACTCAACAAAATCAAGAGCTGTATGACCGTGTACACATCACTAAGAAGATACATTTTCCTGACCTTTTCCAAGCAATCTGAGCTATCGCAGACTATAACAGTGGACTCGAGTACCTCTATAAAGATTATTTTATTTTTACCAATAACCTGCCTGGAAATGAACATAGCACCAGACAGCCTGAATGTGACATCCGTCAGCTTGGAACTAATAACATCACCTATCATGATGATAATAAGGGCAGCCAACATGAACCCTAAAAGGGGCTAGAAGAACCCTACATCTAAATGTTTAGAAACTGAAACCAGATACATGCAGACTTACCAGTTATCTCCTGAAGATACAATGTTGCTGTGTTTGTATAATGTTGCTCTTATTCATATATTGAATACTGGTACCTTCTGTACAAATTATATTACCTGATGTGACTTTTTAGCACTATTCTAAGCACCATTAAAGTAAATCAAAAGTAATATCTTGGCACATATTTTGTATATCATGTATTACATTCCTCGTGTACATCAATCATGTTAAAGAGGAGATTTACCATTATCATAGAAATTACAACAAAGACACCTTTAGAAATGTTTAGTAATGGCGATCTACAAACAGATTCTTATAAATATTTAATAGCAGGCTTGTAATTATTTGCAAAAAAGAAAGGAATGCAACGCCTTTGAGTGCAGACTGTTACAATTTATATGGGTAAATCGCATAATAAACTCACATCTGAGATAGAAATGACAGGCACATCTGTAGAGATTTGCCCAGTGAGACATCCATGGCACTGGTCCACATGGGGAGCCATTTCTGGCTGCTCTGTGTACTCTCATGGCTGACAAGATGGTGGCGTGGTGGAGGAGAGCTGAAACGGAGGGCTGGAACGCTCCTTGGACCACAGCGCTGGTCGGGAAGATGTCACTGGTTTGCTTGTGACTCGTTTCCGAGCTAGCACACCCTGGTGGTGGGAGGTATGCATGCTCCTTTCTCAAGCTATTACAGAAAAACTAGATGTGCTATATTTTTATCTAACTAGTGCTGTTTGGGGAAAATGTTAAATTACTACAAGCAGCATTTTAATGTGAAATGTTGCCATCTAGCAAAAAAATTCAGTTGGCACCAGACAACACTTTGAAATTAAATTAAGTACATCAATAGATAAAAAAGACATTCTTACAATATTAATATAAGGTATAAAAATACACATATAAATAAAAGTTAATGTTCATTCAAAATAATAAGCTGAGTTGGTTTTCTTGGGGGATAAAAAACAATTACCGTATTTATCGGCGTATAACACGCACCGGCGTATAACACGCACCCCAAGTTTAGGAGGGCATTTTAAGGAAAAAAAGTTTTAGGAGGGAAGTTTAGGGAAAAAAAAAAACTTACATTTAAGCGTCATTTGCAGCTTGCCCAGCGTCATTGCAGCCTTGCCCAGCGTCATTGCAGCCATGCCCAGCGTCATTGCAACCATGCCCAGCGTCATTGCAGCCTTGCCCAGCATCATTGCAGCCTTGCCCAGGGTCATTGCAGCCTTGCCCAGCATCATTGCAGCCTTGCCCAGCATCATTGCAGCCTTGCCCAGGGTCATTGCAACCATGCCCAGCGTCATTGCAGCCTTGCCCAGGGTCATTGCAGCCATGCCCAGCGATATTGTACCTTGCCAGCGTCGTTGCAGCCATGCCCAGCGACATTAGAAGTCCGGTCCGGGTTTAAATTTCCCGCCGCCGAGACTCTCTGTCGCGCGCGCCACCGAAAAAGACCGAGGCGCGGCCGAAAAAGACCGAAGCGGCCCCGGAAAAGGCCGAGCCGACTGTTCAGCTCCGATCGCTGTTTCCGGAGCGAGCGCAGGGAGGCGGGACTCCGAGCAGAGCCGAACAGTCTGCTCGGTCTATTCCGGCGCGGCTTTGGGTTTTTTCGGCCGCGCCTCGGTCTTTTTCGGCGGCGCTCGCTATTTTTCGGCGGCGCTTGCCATTTTTGAATTTTTTTTTTTGGGGTATCGGCGTATAACACGCACCCACGACTTTCCCCCAATTTTTAGGGGGAAAAGGTGCGTGTTATACGCCGATAAATACGGTAATGGCAATAAGTATAAAAAACAACAATAAATTTAATAAATTAAGTGTGACATCACTGAACATGTCGTATGTACCTTTATTTTTGTATATATATGGGTGACAGCCAGGTGTTGTTTTATGAAAAGGGAGGATATTTATGAGACACTGTGGATAGTTCTTCACGGTATAGGATTACATGGTGTCATGCATATTAAAAATCGGTATCAATTTTTGTGGTAATATACATAAAAGTATTGTAGGTAATTATTCTTATAGATCTGATGTAAATAATACATATTCTATGATGGTTACTAATCTAAAAACAGGAGGTCAATACATAGTAACATACACTATAGTACTAATGGCATTATTTGAGTATGTTTACTTACTCTTGTGTGGAGATCCCCAGCACTCCAGACATCTTTTTTCACCCCCTTCATCAATTATAGGGTTACATTTTTATTCTGTGAAAAGAGGGGAGGGAAGGAATGAGCGTAAATGTAACAAAATTGTAGATAACTCTAAAGCCTTATACACACGATCGGATTGTTAGCCAACAAAACCGTGGCCTTTTGTCAGAAGGGCGTTGGCCCAAACTTGTCCTGCATACAAACGGCAAGGAATTGTTGGCCAACAAATACGAATGTAGTGATGTACTACGTTGTTTTTCCAGCTCTTTAGCGCCACCCTTTGGGCTCCTTCTGCTAATTTCGTGTTAGTAGAAGTTTGGTGAATGTTGATTCGCGCTTTTCATTTCGCACTTTTCATTTTTCGCTTTTCATTTTGCGCTTTTCAGTTCGTTTCTGAACGGCTGTTCGTCAACCAGCCATGTTGTGGAATCGGAGGAGATAATGTGTTATTTATTATTGGCCTTGCAGCTATTTCTTTGACATTATTTTTTTGGTTGAATAATGATCTGGTTTAAGTATATTTCCTATATTTTTAGATGCATATAATGCACTTTTTGGCTAAGTTCTATTGGCAGATAGCATGTCTAATTGTATTTGTTTTCTTTTTTTAATGCACAATAAAAAAATTATGGAGAATAATACTTGGCTATGTGTTTTACTTCAAATGACAGTTTGGGAGTAGGCAGTTACATTTAAAAAAATACAATATAAAATTGACAAGGGACACCAACATAGTTGTATCTTTGATCTTAAAAACTATGGAATAATGGTGTTGTGGTAACTTGCCCAAATAAAAAAATAAAAAAAAGCATAATAATATTATTCTTGATATTACTAGAAAAAAAAAAGCCTTTGAAAATTTGTTTGCAATAACTCCATCAGTATCACCAGCAAAGCAGCTTCATTATTATCCCATTTAAAGAAGACGAGAATGTGCACTGCATTTCGAGATTTCAAAATTTGCCACGTCACGAATGTTAATTCTCCATTACGAAAGCTAGTTTACAAGACCGGCCGCTTCATGTGATCCGTTATGACACCAGCCATTGGATGGTTTGACTGTTGAGAGCACAGCCAATGTGCAGGTAGCATTCCCGGCATGCCTTTTTTTCTTTAAACTGTTAAATCGATGGGTTTACTTCCGCTTTAAACCACCAGACGAGAGAGTATCTATAGAGTAAATCTAAAAAGTCTCACGTTCACAGAGTCTATGGAATCTCTCTGCTTCGGAGACTTCTAATCTTGCAGATGATTGTTGGTGATGTTTGGATAAATGGCAAGGAACATTATCCTTGTTTTTCCTCCTCCTACCCACCTGTGGTGTTCTCCAAACCTTTCTCTTAATGGACGGATGTTGTGTCCTATGTATAGTAGATTGCAAGGACAGCTTAAACAGAAGACTACATGGTCAGAAGAGCAGTTGTAAAACGCTTCAAATTTATATGTTTTTTCTTTTGCATTAAATATTTTTTTTCCATGTTTAATGAAAGCACAGGTTTTTCACAGAGGCTCTTTACACCTATACATGCCTACAATGGGGATAAGGAAAAGCTCAGTGGAGGGAGTACTGCATTGAGATTTGAGTCTACTTGGGGCTTTTCTTATTTTTGAGGTTGGGGGACCACAGGGTCTCATAAATATCCCCTTTCATAAACCAATTCCTGGCTGTCATCAATATATATATATATATATATACACACAAAAATAAAGGTACATACGACATGTCCAGTGATGTCACACTTAATTTATTAATTATATTGTTGTTTTTTATACTTATTGCCATTAATTGTTTTTTATCCCTCACTCAATCTAACTCAGCTTATTATTTTGAATGAACATTAACCCCTATTTATACCATATTTTTATACCTTATATTAATATTGTAAGAATTTGTGTTTTTTATCTATACCTCCCACCGCTGCGGTCCAAGGAGCATTCCAGCACTCCGTTTGAGCTCTCCTCCACCACACCACCATCTTGCAGGCCACAAGAGTACACAGAGCGGCCAGGACGGCTCCCCATGCGGACAAGTGCCATGGATGTCTCACTGGGTGAATCACCACAGATGTGTCTGTCATTTCCATCTCAGATGTGAGTTTGATGTGATTTACCCATATAAAATTTAACAGTCTGCACTCAGAGGCACCTCCATTCCTTTATTTTTTACATATCCTGGAGATTGCTTCTGCTTCCCTGCAAACGGCTGGCCCTAATACAGTGGACCCATTCTCTCACTTGCTGCATTGCAGCTGTCTGATCAAAGACTGCATAGACTTTTGAGTACAATAGGATCTGTTTAACACTTTGCGCCACACATGTACAGTATCTCACAAAAGTGAGTGCACCCCTTACTTTTTTGTAAATATTTTATTATACCTTTTCATGTGACAACACTGAAGAAATAACACTTTGCTACAATGTAAAGTAGTGAGTTTACAGCTTGTATAACAGTGTAAATGTGCAATCTCTTTAAAATAACTTAACACACAGATATTAATGTCTAAACCGCCTGCAACAAAAGTGAGTACACCCCTAAGTGAAAATGTCCAAATTGGGCCCAATTCGCCATTTTTTCTTCCCGGTGTCGTGTGACTCATTAGTGTTACAAGGTCTCAGGTGTGAATGTAGAGCAAGTATGTTAAATTTGGTGTTATCGCTATCACTCGGTCATACTGGTGACTGAAAGTTCAATATGGCACCTCATGGAAAAGAACTCTCTGAGGATCTAAAAAAATGAATTGTTGCTCTACATAAAGATGGCCTAGGCTATAGGAAGATTTCCAAGACCCTGAAACTGAGCTGCAGCATACAGTAGTTTAACATACAGGGCAGAGCATGATCCCCTCCCTTCAGAGAGTGGGCCGCAGGGCAGTATTCCAACATAACGACCCCAAACACACCTCCAAAACAACCACTGCCTTGCTAAAGAAGCTGAAGGTAAAGGTGATGGACTGGCCAAGCATGTCTCCAGACCTAAACCCTATTGAGCATCTGTGGGGCATCCTCAAATGGAAGGTGGAGGAGCGCAAGGTCTCTAACATCCAGCAGCTCCGTGATGTCATCATGGAGGAGTGGAAGAGGATTCCAGTGGCAACCTGTGAAGCTCTGGGGAACTCGATGCCCAAGAGGGTTAAGGCAGTGCTGGAGAATAATGGTGGCTACACAAAATATTGACACTTTGGGCCCAATTTGGAAATTTTCACTTAGGGGTGTACTCACTTTTGTTGCCAGCGGTTTAGACATTACTGGCCGTGTTTAGAGTTATTTTGAGGGGACAGAAAATGTACACTGTTATACCAACTGTACACTCACTACAAGGGGTCCCTGACTTACGAACGCCCGACCTACGAACAACCCCTACTTACAAACGGGGCGCTGCAGGGACCCTCCGCCATTTTTCGCCGATTTTCGCCGTCATCTGGCCGTTCTGCGCATGCGCGGCCATACGGAGCCTCGGAAAATGCCGGAAATGTACGTAATTTGCCGCGCATGCGCGGAACGGCATAATGCTGTTCACTGTGAATGAGCAGGGTCAGGGCTGGATTAAGAACATCATGGGCCAGGTGCTGAGGATTATGGTGGGGCTTTTTAATTAAAAAATAAAAATAATAATTAAAAATGCAAACAATTTTTTGGTATAACAAATTAAATTAAATAGAGAGAGGTAGGATGAGAGAGAGAGAAAGGGGATGAGAGAGGGGTATGGGGTAAGGGAGGGAGGATGAGAGATAGAGGGGGGATTAGAGAGAGAGGATGCAAATGAGCATGCGTGGAAGTGACAGCAACACAGCCTGGCCAAGGCAAGTGATCGAAGACTTAGAACCTGGAAGGCAGACAGGGTGAAGATGGAACAAAAGTGTGCCCATTCTAGAGCTGGTAACATTGAGGATATTCAATATCATTTTAAAGAACTGTTTTTGTCTGTAAGAGGCATAGGGGAGGAGTATAGATGGTATAAAAGTGGGAAGTATGTGCAGGTGAGGGAGAGGAATGTGGAGGGTACAACAGTGGGCACTATGTACAGGAGAGGAGTGTGGAGGGTATCACAGTGGGCAGTATGTACAGAAGAGGAATGTGGAGGGTATGACCATGGGCAGTATGTACAGGAGAGGAGTGTGGAGGGTATGACAGTGAGCAGTATGTACAGGAGAGGAGTGTGGAGGGTATGACAGCGGGCACTATGTACAGGTGAGGAGGATGTAGGATTTTGGGAAGGAAAAATTTAAAGGTTTGTGGAAGGATGTTTTTTTTTTTGCTTAGAATAAAGATCATACGTCTCTGTGTAACATTATCTTTTACATTATACAAAAAAATTGGGCTAACTTTTTACTGTTTAGTTTTCTTTTAAATTAATTGAAGTGTATTTTTTTCCAAAAATTACGTTTGAAAGACCGCAGCGCAAATACACTGTGACATATAATATTACAACGACCGCCATTTGTTTCTCAAGGGTCTCTGCAAAAAAAAAATTATACATATATATATATATATATATATATATATATATATATATATATATATATACAGTATATCGTTTTTGGGGGTTATAAGTAATTTTCTAGAAAAAATACAGATTTTAACTTGTAAGCAACAAATGTCAGAAAAAGGCTTAGTCTTTAAAGGGGTTGTAAAGGTACGTGTTTTTCACCTTAAAGCTGGACGGTACCTGGAAAAAAAAAATTAAAAGCTAGCAGCTACAAATACTGCAGCTGCTGACTTTTAATAAATGGACACTTACCTGTCACAGGTTCCAGCGATGTGGGCAGCAGAGGCCGATCAATCGATCGGCTCTCTGCTGCTGCCGGCGCCATTCTCAGTGAGGGAATCAGGGAGTGGCTTCACTTCCCGGTTCCCTACTGCACATGCGCGAGTCGCGCAGCGCAATGAGAATCGTCAGCGCTGTCTGCCGGGACACGTGTGTGTCCCGGCAGACAGCGCGCCAGGACAGGAAGTGGCGTAAACTCCCGTGGGAGTTTATGCCCGGAAGTGGGTGCAGATACCTGTCTTAGAGAGGGTTCCAAAAAGCGGAAGTTCCACTTTAGGGTGGAATCCCGCTTTAATGCATCATATGCATTAAGGTGAAAAAAAAAACACCTGGCAGTGGCCGTTTTACGCTGGATTTGGGAGCACGCCCGCAAGGTAACCCCCCGGGAGAGTGCTTGTCCGAGGGGGTTATCTGATGTGGGCCGAGAGAGCTGCCGAGGGACCCCAGAAGAGCAGGTTCGGGGCCACTCTGTGCAAAACGAGCTGCACAGTGGAGGTAAGTATGATATGTTTGTTATTTTTTTAAACAAACCCTTACAATCACTTTAAGTGGTTAAACTGACCTCTTTTGCAGACCAAAGTCCATCCCTTTGATCTGCAAATGAACAGAAAGATACAATGTTTCTTTTTATCTCTCTTTCAGCGCTAAGCAATGTTGTTGATTGACATTGCTGGCTCCATTTTTCTTTTTGACAACTGTGAGCAGGAAACTTCTCCGCACTTATTATGAATCATGAAAATGCTTGATTAAGATCGTGTGGGGGGTTGATAGGGGATCGCTATTTTTTAACGATTAATTGTGCAGCTCTAACTCTATGCATCGCAGCACTGTAGTGACATATGCTGAGGTGCGTTGTGCTACATAAAAACGCAGACATGCTGCATTTTTATGCAGCACATGGCAACGCACCTGTATGGTATGAACAGGGCACTAACAGTACAACTGTTTTCTATGTGCCCTTGCATTAGGCCTTTGTTAATCAATGCTGATCCATGCAGCACAATGTGAACAAATCCATCAATAAAGCCTTTCACCAATTGGGGAATCAACAAAGACTGTTACACAGAAAAAAATGTGCCAAGTTCTATATGCAGACTGATATGGAACTTTTTGTGTCAAATTAATAAAAGTGGCATATGACAGTTTGTTAATGTGTAGCATGAGAAAAATGTTTATGCACAGCCATCGCTCTCCTTCCGGTCTTGATTTTTATTGTACGATCGTATACAACCAGCTAAAAAACATTAATTTGACATATAAATACACGTTCACCTTTATACAGGGTGTCTCACTGTTAATTTGGTGAAACTGGCATGTAACCAAGTTGGCTCTTGCACGTTCCAGGATCTATTTTTTTTATTTTTTATTAACGCCTAGACTCTATAAACTCTATCTAACTGTGCAATGCTGTTTTCTGTATGTTGAATAAACATATGATGCATATAAACACATGTTCATCTTTGTGGAGGGTGTCTCCTTAACTTTGCTTGTGATATCATGTAAGTAGAAAGATGTATATATATCCTAGAAAAGAAAAGAAGACAAGCCTCTTAAAGTGATATTAAACACACACTGTTTAATTTACAGTGTCCCTTCTAATTCTGTATGTGGATGAAGGCACTGTAATTATTGTAATAAAAAAAAAACATCTAAGTACCTTTTTACTAACCGATATTAAGAATGAGCCAAACAACCCCCGATTTGGTTTGCAGCAGAACATGCGAACAGGAAAAAAATGTGTGCGAACACCATTAAATTCTATTGGACGCAAACGTGAAAAATCAAAAGTGCTAATTTTAAAGGATTATATGCAAGTTATTGCCATAAAAATTGTTTGGGCACCTGGGTCCTGCCCCAGGGTACATGTATCAATGCAAAAAAAAGTTTTAAAAACAGAAGTTTTTCTGGGAGCAGTGATTTTAATAATGCTTAAAGTGGTTGTATACCCATTTAAAAAAATGTTTTTGGGTTATCTACCTGCAAGACAAAGTCATAATGAGCTAGTATGACTAGCATACTAGCTCATTATGCATCACTTACCTTAGATCGGGGCCCCCGACGCCGTGTTCTTCTCCCCCTCCGGCCGCATCCATAGCTAAACAGATACCCTTCCGGGTATCGCCGATGCGGCCAATCACAGCGCCGCTGCGGCGCTGTGATTGGCCAGAGCGGCAAGGACGTCGCTCCGCGCATGCGCGTGGGACACTTCAACTGCGGTGAGCCGCAGTTGAAGATGGGGATTAACCCTGTAAATGCACCGTTGTCTACGGTGTCTGTAGGTGCAAGTTGAATTTTAGAGTATACAACCACTTTAAAGTGAAACAATAAAAATTAAATATTCCTGTAAATATCGTGCATGGGGGTTCTCCTTAGTCTGCATGTAAAGTAGCGCATCTTTCCCATGTTTATAACAGTACCACAGCAAAATTACATTTCTAAAGGAAAAAATTGAATTTAAAACTGCTTGCGCCAGTAATGCAATGTTGGATCCCGGCAATATAGATAAAAATCATTGAAAAAAATTGGAATGGGTCCCCCCCCCCCCCAGCTGATTATCAGGCCCTTTGGGTCTGGTATGAATATTAAGGGGAACCCCGTTTCAAAAATACAAAAAAAAGGCGTGGATGTCCCCCCAAAATCCATACTAGGCCCTTCAGGTCTGGTATTGATATTAAGGGGAACCCCACACCAAAATTTTTAAAAAATGGCACGGGGGGCCCCGAGGCACTATATACGCTGAACAGCAGTATATATACTATACGGCCTGACCTATATACTCTGCAAAAAAATTGGGCTGACTCGAACTGCAGGCTCAAAATTGATATGCAGATGTCACCTGACCCTGCTCTTTCCCAGCCTGTCTGCAGGGAAACATAAGCAGGATCAGCTTCTAGACCTCTACTGCTGGTCAAATGTTCAAAATAAAAAAAAAACAGCCTTTGGGATACAGAGTAAAAAAAAATAAAAAATTTGTAGCAATAAACAGTTTTAAAATGTCATACAAATATATATTTGAAATCGCATTAATATTTTTTTGGCAATAAAATGGTGTGGGCAGATTTCTGACAGTCACAGGCTGTGTCCAGGAATAAGATCTACAATCAATCTACATGTTATATCCCACCCTAATTGTGTTTAGCTGGTTAGTTGGCATGGAGGAGGAGGAAGGGAGTGGGCTGTCATTTACAACTGGGTATATACGCACACATGTGTGACTCTATAGTCACATGGGCTGCTCAGATTTGAGAGGGAGGAAATGCTCTGCATAGAAACTCACTGAAAACTGAGCATGTTTAGAGCTACCAACACTGCTCTGCAAAATCCCTAGATGGATTGGGGACAGAAGGGGGAGATGGAGAACAGCAGAATCAATCATTTTTTTTTTTTTACAGAATACAGAAAACAAAGCTCATAGTGACTGAGTATGAACTGCATGTAATACAGCATTTATTGATCGTTTTTTATGATGTGGGTTTAGTGACACTTTTAAAGACAAAACTTTCTGTGTCTTATAAAGGCCTATACACACCTTTGCATCAAATGCTTTCAGTACACATTCATACATGAATGAAATGCACTTCAATCACCTTTTTTGTTTGTACATTATACAGAGTGGGGTAATAATATTTAAAATTCAGGTCTTACATGGTGCGAGTGCGCTTAGAATAAATACAAGCCTTGGTTGGAAATGAGATGCAGATCCCAAAGATTTACAGATTTTGAGATCCTTCCTTTTGCACCACCATATTTCACAGTGGACATATACTGTATATGATCAGTCTTAGAACATTTGATCAATGCAGCCAGAATCTGTATTTCAGATTTATGGAAACAGTAAGGCCGGGTTCACACTAGCTGCGGCCGTGGCTCACAGCAGGAGGTCCCTGTTCTCCGTTTTAGGTGAAAATCAGGTCCAAATTTTTGTTTGAATTCGGACCTGAAACAGAACCAAAGACGCGCAGGACCCTTTTCCAGTGAAAACTGCAGCTGCCCCGGAACTGTGTGAACTGGCTCCATTGAGAGCCGGTCACACTTTCCTATCATGAGAATTGGATGCAGGAAAATCCACATCCAATTTGCATAAGTGTGAACCCAGCCTAACAGAATACTTTATTACTGTATATACTCGAGTATAGGCCGTCCCGAGTATAAGCCGAGACCCCTGATTTACCACAAAAAAAATGGGAAGGGGTTAATGACCCGTGTATAAGCCGAGGGGGGGAAATGGAGCAGCTACTGTAAGTGGAAAAGTGTGTCACCAAATGCCCATCTACATGTCCCCTGTGTCCTATACAACCCCCCCGTGTCCCCAGTGCAGCCTACCTGTGCCGATCGATCCGGTGTCCCGCTGTCCCGTGTCCCTCGGGGGCCGCTGTCCGGTGTCCCTCGGGGGGCGCTGTCCGGTGTCCCTCGGGGGCCGCTGTCCGGTGTCCCTCGGGGGCCGCTGCCCGGTGTCCCTCGGGGGCCGCTGCCCGGTGTGCGGTGTCCGGTGTCCGGTGTCCCTCAGTTGTCCTGCCGATCAGCGTACACGCTGAGGCGCGAGGCGCCATTGCAGGTTTGAAAGCCGCGCCTCCTCCTCCTCCTCGTCCGTGATAGGAGGAACACTCGGTTTTCCCAGCAGTCATGTGCAGTGTTCCGCCTATCACGGATATTCTCTCATCCTCGTCCATGAGATGAGAATGAGAGAACATCCGTGATAGGCGGAACACTGCGCTGCTGGGAAAATTAGTGTCCGCCTATCACGGACGGGCGGGAGGAGGCGGCGCGGCTTTTGAACAGTGCCGTCTGTCTACATGACAAGCTGTTCATGTAGGCAGACGGCACTGACTCGAGTATAAGCCGAGAAGGGGACTTTCAGCCCTAAAAAAAGGGCTGAAAATCTCGGCTTATACTCGAGTATACACGGTATTCCCACAAGATCACAACAATGAAGAGAACAAGATACAAAAACACAACAAATGACCAATAACAGCCATTAGCACCAAATAAAACAAATTAAAACTACACTACAAATAAAACCATCCATACAATTAAAATACAACATAGAATAAATAACACAGATTAAAATAACAGAAAATCAAACTACCAAATGCAAATAATACACCATTTTCTCTAACATTACCTCAAATAATAATTAACCACTTTCAGACCAGACCAATTTGCAGCCAAAGGACCAGGCCCCTTTTTGCGATTCGGCACTGCGTCGCTTTAACTGACAATTGCGCAGTCATGCGACGTGGCTCCCAAACAAAATTGACGTCCTTTTTTTCCCACAAATAGAGCTTTCTTTTGGTGGTATTTGATCGCACCTGCGGTTTTTATTTTTTGCGCTATAAACAAAAAAGTGCGACAATTTTGAAAAAAACGCATTATTTTTTGCTATAATAAATATCCCCCAAAAATATTTATAAAAATTTTTTTTTTCCTCAGTTTAGGCCGATACGTATTCTTCTACATATTTTTGGTAAAAAAAATTGCAATAAGCGATTATTGATTGGTTTGCGCAGAAGTTATAGCGTTTACAAGATAGGGGATAGTTTTATAGCATTTTTATTAATAATTTTTTTGTTATTAGTAATGTCGGCGATCAGCGATTTTTATTGTGACTGCGACATTATGGCGGACACATTGGACATTTTTGACACATTTTTGGAACCATTGTCATTTATACAGCAATCAATGCTATTTAAATGCATTGATTCCTGTATAAATGACACTGGCAGTGAAGGGGTTAACCAGGGGGTGGCAGTGTAGGGGTTAAGTATGCCTAGGGGTGTGTTTCTTACTGTGGGGGGGCGTGGCTGTCAGCTAGTGAATGCTGATCTCTGCTCCAATCACAGGGAGCAGAGATCGGCGTCACTAGTTGCTAGGCAGAACGGGGAGATGCTGTTTATTTCCGCATCTCCCCGTTCTGCCTTCCCGTGAGACGATCGCGGGTGTCCCCGCCGCGATCGAGTCCGCGGGACCCGCGACCGGCCTCACGGGGGTCCCGACCGGCGCGCGCTCCCGATGGCACGGACGGCATTAAGGAGGGACTTATATATATGCCCTCCTGCCTGTCCCTGCCATTCTGCCGGCGTATATCGTCGTGCGCCGGTCGGGAACCGGTTAACATAATACCAACATACTATAAAAACAACACAAAATCCTGATTGTAAACCATAATTAAATCTTTAACTCCAGCCCTCATAGAGAAGAATTATATAACTTGATGGCCACATGCAAAAATGATTTGCCCAAAAGGCAAACTGGGATGGTCAATAGAATCAATAGAAGTTCCTGTAAAGTGCGTGTGACCTCCGAGCAAAAATGTTGCACTTCCTTACAATGCCAACAAATATAATCAAAATCAGACAACGAGGCTGTAAATCTCCAGCATTCCCCGAAGTGGATCCATAAATAGAGGCTAGCCTAGCTGGAGAATAATAAATACTGTGTAGCAGTTTAAAATGGATGAGGCAATCTCTAACCAATATCAGTGCCTTTAAAAGGAACCTCCCAAATGTCATCCCAATCTTCTCCCGTAAAATTCGGAATGAGTTGCATCCAAACATCTCTACATTTATACAGTGCCTTTGGCCTTATTGTAAATAATTTTTTATACATTGTTGACATAGGCTTGGCCAAAGAATCATCATGTAAAATAAGTTCTAATGCCGACGACCGAAGATCCAGGGTATCAGAGCGAAACTGCAACATAAAGGCATGCTGCAGCTATCTAAACAGATACCAGTTTGGCAACTGAAATCTGGTCTTGAGCCGATCAAAGGTACACAACTTCTCCCTTTCTACCTTGAACAACATTCTTAACGCATTCCCCACAGTAGCTATGTGGAATGACAAGGTGAATGACATTCAAAGAATGGAACACTTATTCTTCACAAAGGCTTGAATGATAAATTCTGGGAAAAATGGTTCTGTTAGAAGGAGTTCACCTTTACCCTTGAATATAAAAGTCTGCTCGAGGCAGACCTTACATAATCTAAATAAAGCATACCAGGGTTCAAGTTCTGGGGGGAAAAAGTGTGGGAACTCACCCAAGATTCCACCCCCTACCTCAAAAATAAATGTATCCCCATTCCCGCCCAGAATTATCAGCATCCCTTTCCACAATGTATCCCCATCCCCACCCAGCATCATCCATCCCTTCTCTACAATGCATCCCCATCCCCGCCCAGAATCCTGAAGATTGATGGATGATGCTG
Organism: Lithobates sylvaticus; assembly: GCA_028564925.1. Taxonomy (NCBI): domain Eukaryota; kingdom Metazoa; phylum Chordata; class Amphibia; order Anura; family Ranidae; genus Lithobates; species Lithobates sylvaticus. Next base: position 117,008,939 of record CM053036.1, read on the forward strand.
GACGGGGATGGGGATACACTGTGGAGAGGGATGGATGATTCTGTGTGGGGATGGGGATACATTGTGGAGAGGGATGGATGATGCTGGGTGGGGATAGGGATACATTGTGGAGAGGGATGGATGATGCTGGGTGGGGATGGGGATACATTGTGGGATGGATGATTCTGGGTGGGGATGAGGATGATGGAGTTGCATTGTGAAAATGGACGAGGAGGACTCTGGGTGGGGATGAGAGTTACATGTAACTCTCATCCCCACCCAGAGTCATCCTCATCCATTTTCACAATTCAGGCATGATACAGGAGATGATCAGAGACTAAGGGCATGATACAGGAGATGGTCAGAGACTGAGGACATGATATAAGAGATGGTCAGAGACTGAGGACATGATACAGGAGATGGTCGGAGACTGCAAACATACTACAGGAGATGGTCAAAGACTGCAAACATACTACAGGAGATGGTCAGAGACTGCAAACATAGTACAAGAGATGGTCAGAGACTGAAGACATAGTACAGGAGATGGTCAGAGACTGCAGACATACTACAGGAGATGGTCAGAGACTGCAGACATACTACAGGAGATGGTCAGAGACTGCAAACATAGTACAAGAGATGGTCAGAGACTGAAGACATAGTACAGGAGATTGTCAGAGACTGCAGACATACTACATGAAATGGTCAGAGACTGCAAACATAGTACAGGTGATGGTCAGAGACTGAAGACATGATACAAGAGATGGTCAGAGACTAAGGACATGATACAAGAGGTGGTCAGAGACTAAGGGCATGATGGAAGATAAAAGAGCACTGGGGGGGGTCTGTAGAGCACCACGGTGGGTGGAGAGCACTGGGGATCAGAGAGAGCGGGGGGAGGGTGGAGAGCACTGGGGGGGTCTGGAGAGCACCACGGGGGGCTGGAGAGCACTGTAGGAGCCGAACAGCACTGGGGGAGCTTGAGAGCATTGGAGGGGTTTGGAGAGCACTACGGGGGCTGGAGAGCACCGGGGATCAGAGAGCGTGGGGGGTGGAGAGCACTGGGGGGGTTGAAGGGCACCGTGGGGGCGGAGAGCACTGGGGGGCTGACGGAGATCACCGGGGAACTGAATAGCACTGGGGGGGAACTGGATAGCACTGGCGGACAACACGGGGTGGGTCGTGGAATCCACTGCTTGTGCATGCTCCCCCGGGCACAGAGGAACAGTGATTAAAAAAAAGATAAATAGATAAAAACAATTTTTTTTTAAATTATATATATTTTTAAACTCACTTTTACCAACAGGTGTCTCTTATCGCCGCCACCCGCTCACAGTGTCCCTAATCACTGGTTACATTGTCCCTAATCAGCGCCACACTGGTTGCAGCTTCCCTGACCAGTGCCACACCAGTTACAGTATCCCTGATCACCGCCACACCAGTGACATTATCCCTGATTACCGCCACACAAGTTAAAATGTCCATGTTCACTGCCACACCACTCATATTGTCCATAATCACCACAACCCACTTACAATGTCGCTAATCACCATCGTGACCGTAGATGATAATACACTGTATTTAAAGTCTTTGTAATTTTACATCGAGAAACATTATTCTAAAAGTGTTTGTCAATTTTTAGACACAGCTTTACACCGATTGGTAAACCTTGGCCCATCTTTACTTCTGAGACACCCTGAATCTAAGATGCTTTTTTTGTTTGGCTGTATTAATACCTGCTTACAGTTGACGCTGCCATTATCGGCTGAGTTAGCCTTATTGGGCATCCAGGACGATGAGCAGAGGCCTTGTTATACCAAGCTTCTGATTTCCTTTTTACTGTACTATGCCAAAAAATAAATACTTGGTAAATGGACTTCGCCCACCTCCCCGACCCCCTACGGTGTCATCCTGGGAATCTTCTATTGACGCAGTGTTACCCATGTACAAATTGACATATACTAACCCTAAGGAATATGACAAGGTTTGGCAGCCATGGACAAAGCAATGATGATCCTTTGGGCACCTTGGCTGCATTATCCTTGTCCTAGGTTTGAGTGTCTGCTCTGTGGGCTCCCCCATGTGGTATGTTTGTACACTTTGTCTTTTGTACTCTGTGTCCAGCTTGTCATTTGTAGAATGTGGGTATGGTTAATTGGTTACTACCTTACTACATGTATTTCTTTGACATATATATCTTGCATTTTCTGTACCGTGCCGTTTTTCAATAAAGACCAATTTGTTTGTTTAAAAAAAAAGATGCTTATTTTTATACCCAATCATGTTACTGACCTATTGCCAATTAACCTAATTAGTTGCAAAATGTTCTTCTAGCTCTTCCTTGTTAGTACCACTTACTTTTTTAAGTCGTGTTGCTTCCATCATTTTCAAAATGACCTTATTTTTTTCTTAAAATGGTACATTGCCTCAGTTTAAATATTTGATATGTTTTCTATTGTGAACAGAATATGGGTTTATGAGATTTGCAAATCATTGCATTCTGTTTTTCATGTAGATTTTACAGAGCATTCCAAATTGTAGATTACTATAGCAGTGATCTTTTGCTTTATGGAGAGGAGGGAAATTCCTGCAACATCTCTATCGAGCTCTGCATACTGACAGGAAGTGCTGCAACGTCGCTAAACTTCACATACCTTAAAATTGTACTGCTGTCCCTGTGCTATTTTAAAATGGCACTAGGGACTCCAGTGGTAGAAAAAAAAATGAAATTAACAATAAGTACACTTTCCGATAATACCCTCAACTTGGAGGCCCTCGGATTCCGTCATGCTACTACTACACGCCACTACCGCTCTTGTTCTCCTGATTCTACCATGTTATCATCACAGATACTACTCACCCCTTCCTATTATACCTAATCTCCCCTACGTACCCCAGATCACATCCCTACAAAACACAATATCCTGCTAATTGTTCGTTTGCAAGTGTCCTGCAAGTTACTGACACACACCAGACGCTAACACGATGACCGGATCTTAGATCCTTCTTGTTCTATATTTTCCATAGCAATGGCTTCCCTTCTCCCCTTACACAGCTAGCTCCCTTTGGGGTGTAGGGTTGGAGCAGGTATGGCCGTGAATTATCATAAACTATGCTTCTCATGAGTCATAGTCATATAAGTTTGTTAGCGTCAATGCTGACACCGATTACTACTTGTCTTGTTTTCCTGTTTTTTGGTGTCTACGCTCCATTAGCTCAGGTTTTTTTCCTTCCATTTAAAGTACAATATTCACAGATTTATATATTTGGTCTTATTTCCTGGACTATCCGGTTTAATATATTCTGTGGTTCTAGAAGTATACGTCAATGCTTATGATATACGACTGTTACTGTAATGTTTTTATATTCTTGTATTTGCCTTTAACTATTCAATAAAATTATTTGAAACAAAAAAAAAAAAAAAAAAAAAAAACAATAAGTACACAAATCCAATTTAAGACACTGCTATAGTGTGCATGTCCCACTCTGCTGTGAGTCAGGAGGATGAGAGTCACCGCCTGTCTAGGAAAAAGGAGTAATTCTGGGAAATTAGATTTTGCTGCAAAATTACAGCAGAAGCAGAAAATTGCTTAGGCAACATTTGGCTGGAAAAAGCTAAAAGAAAAAAAATCTAAGTACCCTTTATTTAGAGTGCTTTTTTGTGGAGGAGGGTGTTAAAAATGTGGCGTACACACGCTCAGACTTTCCGGCGGGATTGTCTGCCGGACATATTCCAGCGGACAAACCGCCGGACTTTCCAGCGGAGGTCCGCCAGACTTTCCGAACGCGTGGACTTGCCCACACACGCCCGGACTTTTCCGGCGGACAATCCGCAGGAGCAAGTCCGCGGGACTTTTGAAATGAACGGACTTGCCGACACACGATCGGAAAGTCCATTCATTTAGAACGTGACTCCAGGTAGACGGGACTAGCGAAGGCAGTGAATGCCGCCGCGCTGGCCCCGTCACCTGGTATGGATTTAAAGGGGAATCCCTACGCCGAAAAACGGCGTGGGGGTCCCCCCCAAATCCATCTCAGACCCTTATCCGAGCACGCAGCCCGGCCGCTCAGGAAAGGGGGTGGGGACGAGCGAGCGCCCCCCTCCTGAGCCGTACCAGGCCGCGTGCCCTCAACATGGGGGGTGCCCTGGGGAAAGGGGGGCCCTGCGGCCCCCCCACCCCAAAGCACCTTGTCCCTATGTTGATGAGGACAAGGGCCTCTTCCCGACAACCCTGGCCATTGGTTGTCAGGGTCTGCGGGCGGGGGGCTTATCGGAATCAGGGGGCCCCCAGATACCGGCCCCCCACCCTATGTGAATGAGTAGGGGGTACGATGTACCCCTACTCATTCACCTAAGGTGTAATAGTGTAAATAAAAAAAACATACAATTTTTTAAAATATTTTATTGCACAGCTCTGGGGGTCTTCTTCTGTCTTGGGGGGTCTTCTCGCTGGACTCCTCCGCTCTCTTCTGCTCTTTTACCTAGCTCTTTCACGAGCGGAGGAGCCCGGCTTTCCTGTTCGTCGTCGTCTGGGGGTCTCGTTCCGCCTTTGGGGGTCTTCGGGGGTCTTTTCTGTTCTTGCCGCCGCCTTCTGCGTCGTCGTCGTTGTCTTCTTCTTCTTCTTCCGATGTTGACTCGTCGCTCTCTCTGGCCGGAATGGCAGAGACATGTGGTGTTGTGACTTATATAGGGACAAGGGGCGGGACCACCAGCTCATGTCACATGGTGACCCCGCCCCCATATGATGTCACAGTCCCGGAGGATGCTGGGACTGTGACATCATATGGGGGCGGGGTCACCATGTGACATGAGCCGGTGGCCCCGCCCCTTGTCCCTATATAAGTCACAATACTGCGTGTCTCTGCCATTCCGGCCAGAGAGAGCAACGCGTCAACATCGGAAGAAGAAGAAGAAGAAAAAGACAACGACGACGCAGGAGGCGACAGCGGCAAGAACAGAAGAGACCTCCGAAGGCGGAACGAGACCCCCAGTCGACGACGGCGGTGACGAAGAAGAAAGCCGGGCTCCTCCGCTTGTGAAAGAGCTATGTAAAAGAGCAGAAGAGAGCGGAGGAGTCCGGCGAGAAGACCCCCCCAAGACGGAAGAAGACCCCCGGAGCTGTGCAATAAAATATTTTAAAAAAATTGTGTGTTTTTTTTATTTACACTTTTACACCTTAGGTGAATGGGTAGGGGTACATCGTACCCCATACTCATTCACATAGGGTGGGGGGCCGGTATCTGGGGGCCCCCTTATTAAAGGAGGCTCCCGGATTCCGATAAGCCCCCCACCCGCAGACCCTGACAACCAATGGCCAGGGTTGTCGGGAAGAGGCCCTTGTCCTCATCAACATGGGGACAAGGTGCGTTGGGGTGGGGGGGGCGCAGGGCCCCCCTTTCCCCAGGGCACCCCCCATGTTGAGGGCACGCGGCCTGGTACGGCTCGGGGGGGCGCTCGCTCGTCCCCACCCCCTTTCCTGACCGACCGGGCTGCGTGCTCGGATAAGGATCTGAGATGGATTTGGGGGGACCCCCACGCCGTTTTTTCGGCGTAGGGATTCCCCTTTAAATCCATACCAGGTGACGGGGCCAGCGCGGTGGCATTCGCTGCCTTCGCTAGTCCAGTCTACCTGGAGTCATGTTCTAAATGAACGGACTTTCCTCCGTGTGCGAGGCAAGTCCGTTCATTTCAAAAGTCCCACGGACTAGCACACAGACGGCGGGATTGTCCGCCGGACTGCCGAGTCCAGCGGACAATTTTAAGTCTGAACTTAAAACTTAGTCCGCCGGACTTTTGGGAGGAAAAAGTCAGCCACCACCCACACACGGGCGGATTGTCCGGCGGACTCTAGTCCGGCGGACAATCCCACGGGAAAGTCCGCTCGTGTGTACGCAGCCTTATGCCGCGTACACACGTGCGGACTTTTGCCGGCGGACCTAGTCCAGCGGACAATCCCGCGGGACTTTCCAGCTAGGTCCGCTGGACTTTCCGAGCGTGTGGACTTGCCCACACACGCACGGACTTCTCCAGCGGATAATCCGCCGGCCAAAAGTCCGCGGGACTTTTGAAAATGAACGGACTTGCCCACACACGGAGCAGTCCGTTCATTTCGAACGTAACTTCAGGTTACGTAGCTAGCGTAGGCAGTAAATGCCGCCGCGCTAGCTCCGCAAGCTGGCATGGATTTAAAGGGAATCCCCACGCCGAAAAAACGGCGTGGGGGTTCCCCCCAAATCCAAGTCAGACCCTCATCCGAGCACGCAGCCTGGCAGGCCAGGAAAGGGGTGGGGACGAACGAGCGCCCCCCCCTCCTGAGCCGTACCAGGCCGCGTGCCCTCAACATGGGGGGTGCCCTGGGGAAAGGGGGCCGTGCGGCCCCCCCCACCCCAAAGCACCTTGTCCCCATGTTGATGAGGACAAGGGCCTCTTCCCGACAACCCTGGCCGTTGGTTGTCGGGGTCTGCGGGCGGGGGCTTATCGGAATCTGGGAGTCCCCTTTAATAAGGGGGCCCCCAGATACCGGCCCCCCACCCTATGTGAATGAGTATGGGGTACAATGTACCCCTACCCATTCACCTAAGGTGTAAAATGTAAAGTACAAAAACACACACACTTTTGAAAAAATATTTTATTGCACTGCTCCGGGGGTCTTCTTCCGTCTTGGGGGTCTTCTCGCCGGACTCCTCCACTCTCTTCTGCTCTTTTACCTAGCTCTTTCACGAGCGGGGGAGTCCGGCTACCTTCTTCGTCGTCGCCGCCGTCGTCTGGGGGTCTCGATCCGCCTTCGGGGGTCTTCCGGGGGTCTCTTCTGTTCTTGCGGCGGTCGTCGTCTTCCGCGCCGCCGGCATTAGGGTATCATTTTTATTTAGTGCTCTATGTATTTGGCGTTTATTCCCTTTTGTATATTTGATCTTTGTGTGTTCTGTTGCTGTAATTTTTGGTAAACTTTTTTTCACAGTCTTTTTTCTGTAAAAAAAAAAAAAACATTGGACTGTTTTTTTACACAATTACTGGTCAAGGATAGTGTACAGGAGGTTCTGTATTCCTCAAGAACCAAACAAAAAACAACATAGGGATCAATTTTTTAAAATTTGATTAGCGAATTTCTCTGAATTTGCATAATTCTAATTCTATCAGATATTTACCAAAACATATTCCAAAACATATTCAAGCTATAGTTAGTTATATAATGGATATGGGCTGAAAGTGCACTCTCTCAAGTCTAATTTGAGGGTATATACATTCAAATCAGAGGAAGGGTTTAGGAATTAGCCATCCCCCCTTTTTCAAGAGACCAATAGTAATTGGACAATTGAAAAAAAGCAGTTTCATGGCCAGGTGTGGGCTACTCCTTCCTTATTTCTTTATCAATTAAGCAGGTAAAAGGTCTGGAGTTGATTCTAAGTGTGGTATTTGCATTTGGAATCTATTGCTGTGAACCTACATCATGCATTCAATTCAGCTGTCCATGCAACTAAAAAAGGCCATTATAAGGCTTTAAAAACTAAACAAATCCACCAGAGAGATAGCAGCAACATTAGGAGTGGCCAAATTACCAGTTTGGTACATTCTGAGGAAAGAAAAGCGCACTGGTGAGCTCAGCAACATAAAAAGGCCTGGATATCCACGGAAGACAATAGTGGTGGATGATCGCAGAATCCTCTCTATGGTAAAGACAAACCCATTCACAGCATCCAGACAAGTGAAGGACACTCTCCAAGAGGTGGGTGTATCATTGTCAAAGTCTACAATCAAGAGAAGACTCCACAAAATCAAATACAGAGTGTTCACCACAAGGTGCAAACCATTCATAAGCCTAAAGTATAGAAAATCCAGATTAGACTTTTCCAAAAAACATTCAAAAAAGCCAGACCAGTTCTGGAAAAACATTCTTTGGACGGATGAAACTAAGATTAATCTGTACCAGAATGACAGTAAGAAAAAAGTGTGGAGAAGGCTTAGAACAGCTCATGATCCAAAGCACACGTCATCTGTAAAACATGGTGGAGGCAGTGTGATGGCATGGGCATGCATGACTTCCAGTGGCACTTGGTCATTGGTGTTTATTGATGATGTGACAGAAGACAGAAGCAGCCGGGTGAATTCTTCAGTGTTTAGAGATATACTGTCAGCCCAGATTCAGACGAATACAGCAAAGTTGTGAAAGGTGGTAGAGGACACTGCTATGGGGGTGACTCTGCCTATAACCATGTCCTCTGCCCCCTTCACATCACTCCCCCACACACACACACTGGTGTCTTCTGCCCCCCCTTTCCCTATAGCAGTAACCCCCCCTTCCCTCCTCTACCATAGCACATTGTCCTACCTGTTTCCACAGTGGAGACCAAGAGGCAGCACAGTTCTGGACAGAGGGGCGGGAGCTGGCAGAGTGACTTTTCGTATTAGCAAGCTGGTGATTGGTTGCTTAGGACCACCCTGAGTGATAGCAACCAATCACTAGCGGTTTAACATAAAAAGTTTGTTTGGCCAGATCCTCCTCCCTCCCTCCATCCTGAGCTTTGATTCCTCCAGGTCTCTGCTGTTCACTGATCACAGTGGCAGAGGAGTATGGAGGTGGGAGGGGGAGAGAGACACACCGGGACATAGCTGGAGAAGGCTGGAAGAGGAGACAAGGACTGGCACATAGAAGGCGTGGGTCGGCGGCGCAGGAACCTGTTCGCGGTCCACTTATCACCTGCCGGCGGTCAACAGGTGGACGGCGATTGACGGGTTGCCGACCCCGCCTTAAGCCCCATACACACGGTCGGACAATCCGCGGACCAGGTCCGTCGGACCATGTCCGTCATACTTTGTCTGATGTTGGTTTTGCGTACACAAGGTCAGACAAAGTTGTCGGAAAATCCGATCATTCTGAACGTGGTGACGTTTGTTGCCTACGACGGGACTACGTAGAGGCTAGTAGCCAATAGCTTTGGTCTTGTAATGTGATCTGAGCATGCGTAGCACTTTGTCCGGTCGGACAACCGTACACACGATCGGATTTGGTGTGATCGGACCGTGTTGTCTGCAAATCTTTCCAGCAGGAGATAAGACTTTGTCCGTCGGACAATCCGACGTACACTGTCCGATGGTGCATACACACGGTCTGATTTTTCAACAACATTGTCCGATCGGACAGAATCCATGAAAAAGTCCGACCGTGTGTATGGGGCTTGAGATGATCTGTTGCTCATCTGTAAAGGGTTTCAGTCCAGTTTAGTTTATTCTGTAGTAGTTGATTCATTGGTGGTGAGAGCTTAGGGTAACAATATGGCTCCTCCATAGATATAGTCATCCTAGGACAGGGGTGCCCAACTTTTTGAGCAGCGAGGACTATTTTAGCGACTTGGTAGCCAGTCAGAGGGGTGACACCATCCTGAGGGTAGCGAAAGCCCTGGCTCCCTTTTGGCAGTTTTTTTTTCTGCTTGAACAGTTCTGGTGCCACGGCTGTGCCAGGCCTGTGTTTTTCTCCTCCTCTCTCACTACTGCGCTGCTAAGCCTGAGTCTGCCACTATCTATTCCCCGCCGGGTGTACCGTGTGCCAGAGACTGAGCCGCCCACTCTGGCCCTGAGCTGGTCCGGTAACAGGTGGGGGGTGGCAGATTGCATTCGGGTGTCCTCCGCCACCCGAGGTGAGCTGTTGTAAAGGGGGGTTGGCATGGTGTCCACCACCTAGTTACACCTGAGCTGCCCAGAGCTGGTGTGATAAGAGGGAAGAGTGTTTGTGTCCGGTGCCCTGTGCTGGTCTCAAAACGGGGGGGGGGGGGGGGGGGTTAGAGGATGGTTGTGCTGCTGGACACAGCTATATTATATGTATATATACAGTATCTCACAAAAGTGAGTACACCCCTCAGATTTTTGTAAATATTTTATTATATTTTTTTTATGTGACGACACTGAAGAAATTACATTTTGCTACAATGTAAAGTAGTGAGTGTACAGCTTGTATAACAGTGTAAATTTGCTGTCCCCTCAAAATAACTCAACACACAGCCATTAATGTCTAAACCGCTGGCATCAAAAGTGAGTATGCACATTTATACAGGTGTGAGGGGGGCTGACATTTATACAGGTGTGAGGGGGGCTGACATATACAGTGGTGTGAAAAAGTGTTTGCCCCCTTCCTCATTTCCTGTTCCTTTGCATGTTTGTCACACTTAAGTGTTTCGGAACATCAAACCAATTTAAACAATAGTCAAGGACAACACAAGTAAACACAAAATGCAATTTGTAAATGAAGGTGTTTATTATTAAAGGTGAAAAAAAATCCAAACCATCATGGCCCTGTGTGAAAAAGTGATTGCCCCCCTTGTTAAAACATACTATAACTGTGGTTGTCCACACCTGAGTTCAATTTCTCTAGCCACACCCAGGCCTGATTATTGCCACACCTGTTCACAATCAAGGCATCACTTAAATAGGAGCTGCTTGACACAGTAAGGTCCACCAGAAGATCCTTAAAAGCTACACATCATGCCGAGACCCAAAGAAATTCAGGAACAATTGAGAAAGAAAGTAATTGAGATCTATCAGTCTGGAAAGGGTTATAAAGCCATTTCCAAAGCTTTGGGAATCCAGCGAACCACAGTGAGAGCCATTATCCACAAATGGCGAAGACATGGAACAGTGGTGAACCTTCCCAGGAGTGGCCGGCCGCCCAAAATTACCCCAAGAGCGCAGCGACGACTCATCCAAGAGGTCACAAAAGACCCCACAACAACGTCCAAGGAACTGCAGGCCTCACTTGCCTCAGTTAAGGTCAGCGTTCATGCCTCCACCATCAGGAAAAGACTGGGCAAAAATGGCCTGCATGGCAGAGTTCCAAGGAGAAAACCACTGCTGAGCAAAAAGAACATCAAAGCTCGTCTCAATTTCTCCACAACACATCTTGATGATCCCCAAGACTTTTGGGACAACATTCTGTGGATGGATGAGACAAAAGTGGAACTCTTTGGAAGGTGTGTGTCCAAGTATATCTGGCGTAGAAGGAACACTGCATTTCAGAAAAAGAACATTATACCAACAGTAAAATATGGTGGTGGTAGTGTGATGGTCTGGGGCTGTTTTGCTGCTTCAGGACCTGGAAGACTTGCCGTGATAAAAGGAACTATGAATTCTGCTGTCTACCAAGAGATCCTGAAGGAGAATGTCCGACCATCTGTTCGTGTACTCAAGCTGAAACGAACTTGGGTTCTGCAGCAGGACAATGATCCTAAACACACCAGCAAGTCCACCACCGAATGGCTGAAGAAAAACAAAATGAAGACTTTGGAGTGGCCTAGCCAAAGTCCAGACCTGAATCCTATTGAGATGTTGTGGTATGACCTTAAAAAGGCCGTTCATGCTCGAAAACCCTCTAATGTAACTGAATTAGGACAATTCTGCAAAGATGAGTGGGCCAAAATTCCTCCAGGACGCTGTAAAAGCCTCATTGCACGTTATCGCAAACGCTTGGTTGCAGTTGTTGCTGCTAAGGGTGGCCCAACCAGTTATTAGGTTTAGGGGGCAATCACTTTTTCACACAGGGCCATGATGGTTTGGATTTTTTTTCACCTTTAATAATAAACACCTTCATTTACAAATTGCATTTTGTGTTTACTTGTGTTGTCCTTGACTATTGCTTAAATTGGTTTGATGTTCCGAAACACTTAAGTGTGACAAACATGCAAAGGAACAGGAAATGAGGAAGGGGGCAAACACTTTTTCACACCACTGTATACAGGTGTGTGTGTGTGGGGGGGGCTGACATATATACCGAAGTGTGTGGGGGGGGGGGCTAGCATATATACAGGGGTTTGTGGGGGCTGACATATATACAGGTGTGTGTGGGAGGGACTAGCATATATACAGGTGTTTGGGGGGGCTGACATATATACAGGTGTGTGTGGGGGGGCTGACATATATACAGGTGTGTGTGTGTGGGGGGGACTGACATATATACAGGTGTGAGGAAGGCTGACATATATACAGGTATGAGGAAGGCTGGCATATATACAGGTGTGTGGGGGAGGGTGACATATATTTAGGTGTGAGGGAAGCTTACATATATACAGGTGTGTGTGTGTGGGGGGGTCTGGCATATATACAGGTGTGCGGGGGGGCTGGCATATATACAGGTGTAAGGAAGGCTGGCATATATACAGGTGTGTGGGGGAGGGTGACATATATACAGGTGTGAGGGGAGCTGACATATATACAGGTGTGTATGTGGGGGGGCTGGCATATATACAGGTGTGTGGGGGGCTAGCATATATACAGGTGTGGGGGGGCTGACATATATACAGGATTGAGGGGGCTGAGTGCGTACAGGTGGGGTGGCCCGTGGGCAAGCCCTGGGGAATGTTGGTGGTCAGGCTGGGGAGGCCTAAAGCTGTGTAAGGGGCCCAAAAATTTCTGATAGCTGCCCTGATAGAAACACAGCGCCGTTGCCTAGGATGGCATGACACTCCCCTGCTCCTCCTTCCTCCTCCCCCCTCGATTCTCCAAGCTAACAGGCTTCAATTTGCACTGTCCACTGAAGATCTGAATTTCAGGGAAGCAGCACAAGGTGACCAGGAGCCAGCAGCATTAAAAGTTGTAAACCACTGTAGTAAAGTGCTGGGATAAGAATTTTAACAACAGTTTACCACGGAATTTTTGTTTTATTTCTCAGTGTTATGCTTAAAAAGCACAGAGGGTTTAATACTACTTTAATAATGGAATCCTAGGTTCACATATATGCGATGTGGGAACGAGTGTGATTCCAGCGCCGATTCCCACATCGCATTTCTCCCGCAGGCAGTTCATACTGCCCTCTGCGAGCCGGTAACCTCTGCGAACCGCTGCGGGTGTAAATAAAATGTTAATGACACCCACAGATCGGTTCACAGAACTCGCACAGGCATCGTATTACATGGGTGAGAACACCCATGCAATCTGATTCTAGTGTGGGGGAAAAAAAAGTCCCTGCACTATTTTCTTGCGAATCCAATTCGAGGTCAGTTGTACAACTGTATGGCTGAACTTGCATTGCACAGACATCAATCACCGCAGTACGGGTGCAAATCACATGCGATGTCTGTGTTCACACAAGTGTGAACCTGGGCTCAAGGTGACAAATTAAGCAATGGGAATGTAGATTTGGCAAATCAACAAACTTTTGTAAATAGGTTGAATTATAAAATGGAAACAAACTCTCCAACTTTATAAATAGATGGCATTTGGTGCTTCAGAGCCTTGGGTCTATGGCATATATCATTTTTATTTTATATCATATAAAGTGCAGCAAATTCTTGCTGTCATTTAAATTGCTTTTAAAAGTCATGCAAGGAGGACCTCATGTGGTTAAACTGTGTAATACCATCCATCTTGGAACTATAACTGAAGGGAAAAAAAGTTCCTTTTTGGTTACACAATCAAATCTCTTTTTTTAACTCCCAGGAACACATCACTTTATAGTACTCTGAATTCACATAATGTATTATTAATGCCATAGATGTAACTAAACCATTCCAATATACATATTACATGGATGATTTTCCTGTCTTTTTATTTCTGAGAGACTAATCTCATAACATTAATGTTACAGAAAAAATCTTGTACACATTAATATTCATTATCTTTTTTTTTTTTTAAAATCTTGTGAATTTATTGTTGCTTATTCAGCATTCTTCATGTTTTCCTTTAAAGTGTATTTTACTCTCAATATTGTTTTTCACGCCGCAAAATGTGTTTTTGCGTCTGCGTTTTGTGGCGTTATTAATAATTAATGCCACCGAAAGCACGACTAGTTCATTTTAGGTGCATAAAGGTGGCCATACACTATACAATTTGATTGTACAATTTCTGTACAATCTCCTTTTAGATTTGACAAAACTATATATATATTAGGAGGACACACTTATCTATCCAATTAGACAGGCCATGGCACTACATAGTTGATCTAAATGAGATTGTACAATTAGATTGTATAGTGTATGGTGAGCTTTAGAGAATTCCAGGGACACACTTATCCTGTTTTCAATACCACAGCTCTGCTCCACATAGGCTGTTATGCGATCGCTCATCTCCTGCACACTCTGCCAAATGAGTGATCGATGCAAGAAGAAGGTAAAGTACAACATGAGGAAGATCCTGGTTGTTCTGTGAGAATGGTGTTCAATGACAACGATTGTATGTGAGTACAGAGGTGGGCATGAGCAGTCTCCAGGAAGATGAGGGCATGTGTATGGTATGTGTTAATGAGGTCAGCTGCTGAACTCCTGTTTCTTAACGGTTCCCAACCTAAGGGATGGATTCCAGGAAGTAATGGAGGAGTTTTCTATGGAATGCACTTGAGGCTGTGGTAATGCCTGGCCTAGAAGACAGAGAAAGCTTTTTATTTTCTGCAACAGAGGTACATTAATGGTTTTTCGGTACATAGGAAAGCTGGAATTTCGAAAAAAGTGAACTTCGCCTTTAAGGCCTCATTCAAACATGCGTACCAAAACGTTTACTCATGTGAAGGGATGTCTTCATCTACCTGGAAAGAGCATGTGCACTGTGCAGGCGGCCTGTTGAAAATAATGATAGATGGCTGACTGCACAGGTCCCCATGCACATTCTGGAGTGCACATCTAATACATGGATAAAAAATGCAGTCTGTCTGCACCCTGAACTGTACGATGGATTCGGGCAGCTGAAGACAGCCCTTCACACAGGAGCACAGAATGGTGTGCCCGTGTGAATGAGTCCTAAATCTTCATGTATGCTATCAACTACACCCCATGGCAAATATCAATTAATGGCTAATTCAATCCATGTGCATTTGTCAGCATTGTTTAACCACTTTCCTACCCGCCCATTGTCATATGACGTCCGCTGATGGGATCTCCCATTCTGGGCAGGCGTCATATGACGTCCTCAGCTTATGCTGGGGGGCCTTGGGAGGGGTGTGGACTTGTGCTAGGTGGTGGGATGGAGGGGTCAGATATGTGCTGGGTGATGCTTTGGGAGGGGAGAAGATTTGTGCTAAGGGGTAGAGGCAGATATATGAGGGGGGCTCTTTGGGAGGAGAAGAGGATTTGTGCTAGAAGGTGAGGTAGGGGGATTTCAAATCCTCATGGAAGATGGGGGCCTTGTCCCCAGGTGAGAAGGGGTCCCTGTTCCCAGGGGAGAAGGGGTCCCTGGGGTCCCTGTTTCCAGTTCAGATGGGGTCCCTGTCCCCAGGTGAGAAGGGGTCCCTGTCCCGAAGGAGATAGGGGCTCTGTGCAAGGGCCGATCCTGGGCGGGTGCACGGGTGCAGTGCACCCGGGCGCCAAAGAGGTGGGGGCGTTGAATCGCCAGAGTGCTCCCTCCTCCTCCCCCTCTCCTTGTCCGTAGGTGGCTCTCTCCGCCGGTTACCGCCACCGCTGTGTTTTCTGTAGAAGCCCATCCCCCTCCCTCCTCCTGTCAGAAGAGGAGATCGAAACAGCCAGAGATCGGAGCGGCTGTCTCTGTGTGCAGCGAGACTAGCCGCGCAGTGACGTCACTGGACGTGCCCGATGTGTTCCAGTTCTCCTCCTCCTGTGTGTAACTCCTGCCTGCTGCCCAAGCATGACACGCTCTGTTCTCCACTCGGGCGGCGCAGCTGCACACTGTCCTCTCCTCTCTGGGTGTTTTTAATTAGCCTAATGGAGGGGGGTGGTTTGTCGGGGGTCTAAACTAATGGAGGGGGGTGGTTTGTCCTGGGGGTCTATACTAATGTAGGGGGGGTGGTTTGTCCTGTGGGGGGTCTGTACTAATGGAGAGGGGGTGGTTTTGTACTAATGGAGGGGGGGTGGTTTGTCCTGGGGGTCTGTACTAATGGAGGGGGGTTTGTTCTGGGGGGGTCTGTACTAATGGAGGGGGGGTTGTCAGGGAGTCTAAACTAATGGAGGGGGGTGGTTTGTCCTGGGGGGTCTATACTAATGTAGGGGTGGTGGTTTGTCCTGGGGGGTATGTACTAATGGAGAGGGGGTGGTTTTGTACTAATGGAGGGGGTGGTTTGTCCTGGGGGGGTCTGTACTAATGGAGAGGGGGTGGTTTTGTACTAATGGAGGGGGTGGTTTGTTCTGGGGGGTCTGTACTAATGTAGGGGGGTGGTTTGTCCTGGGGGGGTCTGTACTAATGGAGGGGGTGGTTTGTTCTGGGGGGTCTGTACTAATGTAGGGGGGTGGTTTGTCCGGGGGGGGTCTGTACTAATGAAGGGGGTGGTTTGTCCGGGGGGTCTGTACTAATGGAGGGGGTGGTTTGTCCATGGGGGCTGTACTAATGGAGGAGGAGGTGGTTTGTTCTGGGAGGGTCTGTACTAATAGAGGGGGGGTGGTTTGTCCTGGGGGGTCTGTACTAATGGAGGGGGGGTGGTTTGTCCTGGGTGGGTCTATACTAATTGGGGGGGGGGTTTGTCCGGGGGGGGTCTGTACTAATGGAGAGGGGTAGTTTGTACGGGGGGGTCTTTACTAATGGAGAGGGGTGGTTTGTCCAGGGGGTCTGTACTAATGGAGGGGGGGTGGTTTGTTCTGCAGGGGCCTGCACTAATGGAGGGGGGTGATTTGTTCTGGGGGGTCTGTACTTATACTACAGTACAGTGGAGAAAATATATTACACCAGCCTACATATTGACACAACCAGTGCTCCCAATTTGACTGTACAGCTGTGAGCGCATGTCCCTAAATACAAACAGTGAGTTCGGGGACACGCACCCACACAAATGTCAAATTGGGAGCAGCGGCTGTGTCCATGCAGCAGCTACACTCCTGTAGATATGAATGGGACTGCCTGCACGCAAATGCACGTAACACCTGTGCATCCCGTGTGGGCAAACATTGCCCTTCATGCAGATGTATGCCTAAAAACGCTTGTGTGAATGAGGCCCTTTTATTTGGGGCATTGCTAGTCAATTTCTTTAGAAAAAAAGGGCACATAACCGCAGCGATCTTTTTTTTTTTAATTCTTTATTTGTAAAATAACAAGATAACAACAATAGATAAACTGTGATACATAAGGCATTTTCCAAATGTTGATTTCAGTACCCACATCATTCGTCTTTGATCGCATACATTTAAACTTACATCTAATTATGACTTGGGTCAAGGTCTCTCTGTTACCAATCCAGCTATCGAGGGGGCCCAGGAACTCCCTGCGACCCCTCGGTGCCAGTCCGTGAAATGGTAAGATCGTCCTGCTCCAATGTCCACCCTTAGGTAGGTAGTCATTGTTTTAATTTTGTTTTATTTTTTCCTGTTCCCCCTTCCCTTTTCCCCTGGATGGGAAAAATGGAAGGAGAGGGTAGGGTGGGGAGAGAAGGGGGTGGGGGGTGGAAAAAGAAGAGAAAAAAGAGGAAACCCAGGAGGGGAGTAGTACCCGTCCTCCAGCCCCGATGATACGCTCGAATAGGGGGGAGGGGGTCTGAACCCCCATAACTCATATCGTCAACCTTGCATACTCCTCTGAGAAGAAAAATTCCAGCCAGTAATGCCACTTCTTGAGATACTGCTCCCTGGTGCCCCTATCAGTGGCCACCAGGTCTTCCATTCTATGAATGTCAGCTACTCTTTTCAGCCACATTGCTACTCCTGGGGGGTCCGTCTGTTTCCATAGAAGGGGTATACAACTTTTTGCTGCCGTGACCAGTGAGGGGACAAAGGATTTCCTGTATGTTTTGCCCGGTATGTCGTGGTGGTGGATTAGGAAGAACCCTGCTGACATGGGTAATGTCCTCTCTGTAAATTTCTGTATGATGCGGTGTACCTCCGTCCAGAAATGAGTCAGGAGTTTACAGGACCAGAAGATGTGTAGGAGGCTACCCGCCTCCTCACTGCACCTCCAGCACCGGTCCGAGCTCTGAGGGAACATTTTACGTATTTTCACCGGAGTGTAGTACCAACGCGTGAGGATTTTATATCCTGTCTCTTGTTGGTTCGTGCTCAGCACGGTTTTGTGCGTAAAGAGAAGTATCCTCTCCACTTGTGTCTCGGACAGCACTATCCCCAAGTCTCTTTCCCAGCTCGTTATATATGGAAGTCTAAAATCGCAGGGGGTCGAGTTCAAGGTCTGGTAGGATAAAGATAATGTGTGTCTTATGGGTTCTTGCTCCGAACATAATTGCTCGAATGGTGTTAGACTTCTCAGAAATAGCCTTGGGTGGAGCCGTGCCCTGATAAAATGTGCTAGCTGTATCTTTTGCCAGAAGGGGAGATTGCTCAAGAGGGGATCGTCCACTATCTCCTCCCTAGACATCCACCTACCGTCTCTTATAAAATGGTGTATTTGATGTTTCCCAGTCATCAGTAGGTCTAGAAACCTAGAGTCTGTAAGTCCCGGTCCGAAGTCAGGGTTTCCTATTACTGGGGTCAGTGGGGAGGGGCACCCTCAGCAGCTCCCGAGTGGCCTTCTGGTCCACCCTCCAGGTCTCCCCTACCGTGGGATGTTTAGTCACTTGCTCTGGGTAGCCTTTCTGGCACCAGGGCAACCCCTGGAGGTCCACCCCTGTCAGGCGTCGTTCGATTTGGATCCATTGCTTAAGTGACCCATGACGGTACCAATCAACGATCCTTGTCATATGGCAGGCTACATGGTAGAGGGAGACATCCGGAAAGGCCATTCCCCCTAACGTTTTTGGCAATCGCAGAATGGACTGGGCCAATCTCTGAGGTTTGCCCGCCCAGGTGAATCTGATGAGTGTTCGGTTAATGGCTCTAAGGAAGGCATTCGGGACCTTAATTACGAGAGCTTGTAGGTAGTACAGAATACGGGGCATAATGTTCATCTTTATTATACTGCACCTTCCGAACCATGAAAACATGCCGGTGTGCCACTTCTCCAAGTCCTTTTTAATATTCTGCAGTAAAGGAGGAAAATTGAGGGAGAATATGTTCTCTATTTTGTTAGGCAGGAGGATCCCTAAGTACTTTATATGGGAATTCGCCCACCTAAAGGGGAAGTCTGCTTTTAGCAAAGCGCATGAAGAGGTGGGCATAGAGACGTTCAGGGCTTCCGATTTCTGGAAGTTGACTTTAAAGAAGGACAGTCTTCCATACTGTTCCACCGCAGCGATCTTTGATCTAGTCCATGTCATCCAGGTAGATCTCCACCTCTCCATATTTGCATATATCTGGTCTACTCCTACCTAATATACCAAATTTTGGTTTTAGCTTGTTGAGTTGGAGGACCTTTGTCTAAGTTCCATCCTATTTTTATACACCACCAGTTTATGTAATTTCAAGGTTTTAAAACTTCTGGTGTGTTTCTATGATATTGTTTGTAGTGGCTGCCTTACATTATATATACAATGCTATAACGCACTATTACTCTTGTTGAAACAGAGCCCCTCGCCCCCGATTTGTATCTGGCTCCCACACTTGCCTGGGAGACTGTCCTTTGGTGCTCCTCTTCCCCTTGATGGGTTTGGGTCAAATGCGGGGTGAATATTGTGCCCCTTTTTACACTTACCATGTGGGTTCTCTGCACAGCGCATGGAGGGAGATGTACACTATATTACCAAAACTATTGTTAATGCCTTTACATGCACATGAATTGTAATGGCGTGTAAAGGCACCGGTCTTAGTCCGTAGGGTTCAATATTGTGTTGGCCCACCCTTTGCAGCTATAACAGTTTCAACTCTTCTAGAAAGGCTGTCCACAGGGTTTAGGAGTGTGTCTATGGGATTGTTTGACCATTCTTCCAGAAGCAAATTTGTGAGATCAGGCACTGATGTTGGACGAGAAGGCCTGGCTCGCAGTCTCCACTCTAATTCATCCCAAAGGTGTTCAATCAGGTTGAGGTCAGTACTCTGTGCAGGCTAGTCAAGTTCCTCCACCCCAAAATCGCTCATCCATGTCCTTATGGACCTTGTTTGTGCACTGGTGCGCAGTCATGTTGGAACAGAAAGGGGCCATCCCCAAACTGTTCACACAAAGTTGGGAGCATGAAATTGTCCAAAATCTCTTGGTATGCTGATGCCTAAAGAGTTCCCTTCACTGGAACTACAGGGCTAAGCCCAACCCCTGAAATGATTTGGACCAGTGCACAAAGCAAGGTCCTTAAAGACATGGATGAGCGAGTTTGGAGTTAAGGAACTTGACTTGCTTGCACAGAGTCCTGTGGTCGAACATTCCCATAGACACACTCCTAAACCTTGTGGACAGCCTTCCCAGAAGAGTTGAAGCTGTTATAGCTGCAAGGGGTGGGCAAACACAATATTGAATCCTACTGACTAAGACTGGGATGCCATTAAAGATCATGTGCGTTTTAAAGGCAGACGTCCCAATACTTTGGGTAATAAAAGTGTGTGTGTATATACTGTGTGTGTGTGTATGTATATATATATATATATATATATATATATATATATGTGTATGTATGTGTGTATATATATATATATATATATATATATATATATATATATATATATATACAGTATCTCACAAAAGTGAGTACACCCCTCACATTTTTGTCTTTATTTTATTATATCTTTTCATGTGACAACACTGAAGAAATTACACTTTGCTACAATGTAAAGTAGTGAGTGTACAGCTTGAATAACAGTGTAAATTTACTGTCCCCTCAAAAAACCTGAACAAACAGCCATTAATGTCTAAACCGCTGGCAACAAAAGTAAGTACACCCCTAAGTGAAAATGTCCAAATAGGATCGCTGATGTAGGGGCTGGTCGGAACTTCTGATGATGCCGTGGAGAGACGTCAGTGAGGAGGCTGCCCGGAAAAGCTGGCAAGCTGGAGACAGGATCAGACTGGAAGCAGGACACAGCAGTCAGCGAAGAGGTGTTCTGTAGGTAGGAACACAGACAGGTACAGGCAAGCCGGGTCATACACAAGCGGGCAGATCGGGAACAAATGCGGTGGCTGCAGCAGAGTCAGGGTACAGGCCGGGTCGGTAACAGGCTGGCAGCGAGGTAACCAGGGGAGAGACAGAAGCAGAGTAAAGGACAAGCCAGGATCGGATGCAGGCAGATAGCTGGAGAAATCAGGAACAAGCCAAGAGTCTACTGGAGCAGGTTTTCCGGACTAAACAGGTAGCCAGGGTCACAGGGAACACTGTATACCAGGCAGCATTGAACCTGGGCATCAGTCTCCTTTAAATAGTGCATCTGGCACCAAGAACTGTCACAATGTGTGCGCACGCATCCCCGTGCCCACACACGCGCACCATCATTTACGCATCTGCACATACGCATTGCGCGATGATACTGACGGTTGGCAACACGGTTGGCAACACTGATGGGGGAGTAAAAATATTCAGATCTTTGGAGAAATTTGGATATTGTCAGAAACCATGAATCAGACTGAGACAGAAGTACAGTAAAATCACACTTGTTTAATAATAATAATAAAAAGGTAAACAGAGTAAACATAGTCAAAACATAGCCTGAGTTCAGGAACCTGAACAGATAGTCAGACAAGCCAAAACGTCAGGGAGCCAGAGATGAGCATAGTAGAACAGCAAGCAGTATCTGGAGCCAGAAGGAATGTCAGCCAAGCAAGTCTTTAACAGGAACACAGGAGAGCGTCTCTAGAGATGTGACCAAGGCGAAGGCAGAGATCATCTGGGCTGGACTTCTTAAGTAGGCAGGACTGACGAGCAGGATATCATCAACAGGTGAGTCCCTGTGAAGAGAAAGGAGCTGGCAATTAGCCGACAGCTGAGAGGTTAGCTTTGAGAAGGAAGGGCTGAGCCCAGCCCTGACAGTACCCCCTCCTCAATGACCTCTCCCCCTCGGAGGACCACCAGGCTTGAGGGGAAAATGCCTATGGAAATCACGGAGGACAGGGGCATGCACATCCGAGGATGAGACTCAAGAGCATTCCATTCGGACCGTACCCTTTCCAATGCACCTGGTACTGTACTTCATACTCCTCATGGTTCTCAACCTGTACAGGGTGAGGACGAGGCACCGAGGTGGTAAAGCGGTTGCAGAACAAAGGTTTTAATAAGGAGACATGAAATAAATTTGAGATACGCATATTAGAAGGAAGGTCTAATGTGCAAGCCACTGGGTTAATCCTGCAAAGAGTACAGAAAGGCCCAATAAACCAAGGTGCTTTAGAAAGGAAATGGCATTACTATTAATGAGATGAAAGGTGCTGCTCACCCCAAATATATATTGGAAATGGGAAAAGTTACCCCATGGGGTTTTAATGCTAGCAAGACACAGGATTAAAGAAAAATATCTCTTTATATCAAAAAGGTTTTATTATAGTAAAAAATGTTACAAAAAAAACAAAAAGGACATTTAATGTATTAAAACATGAGCTTGGAAAGCGTACACATAAAAATACAAACAGCGAGTACATATGAATAAGCATAGTGTGATCTAGAAAACAGAAAGTATGAATCATACTACGCGTTTCGACCATATATTTATTGAGGTCTTCTTCTAGGAGAGTTTAGGGGAAGAAGCTCTTCCCCGTAAGGAAAAAGAAGAGTGAAAAAGTGGAAAATGCGAAATATGACGGAAGGTGAAAAAAGAAAAAATAGAAAAGGAAAGGAAAATAGAGAAAGGGGTGTACGGCCCCAAAGTGAACACAGCAATTTGGATGTTTTTTTCACTCATCCACCTACTTTCTCTCTTCTTTGTGTATTCCTTATGCACTTTTCACTCACTCACCATTGTTCTCAGAGTGCATCGGTTTGCTTTGGTTCAGCCCTTCTTTGCCATCTTTTTATAGTAGGTTTTTTCCACTACTTTGGGGTCGTACACCCCTTTCTCTATTTTCCTTTTTCACCTTCCGTCACACTTCACATTCTCCACTTTTTCACTCTTCTTTTTCCTCACGGTTTCTCCTCGTGGCTCAATAATCTCACACACACACTCCCTAATATTCAGCAACTCTTTTATTCATTCACTTTATTTTATTTTCAACAGCATACTGATGTGAGGTCCGACTCCCTTGTGGTTTTCGTGTCCACTTCTGTATTCCACCCCCCTTTTTTCTCCCCTTTTCTCTGGGGAGTTCTGTCCTGGTCCATCCCTTTTCTTCTGCCCCCCTGCCCTGCCCCCTTTTTTCTCCCACTTCTACCCCATTTTGGAATCTGGGAGTGTAGCGTGGCCTCTTGTAGGCCTTGGGGTTGAGATCTGTTTTTCCCTTGCCCTTTTGTCCCTGCTGTCCAGTGTGCCAGGGCGGGAGTGTCCACTACATTGCTTGGATCCCCTGGCAGTCTTTGGGTGCGGTCTCCATGAGCACTTTGTGCAAACATCAGTGGTAAATATAAATAATCTTAATTATTGAATATGCTTTTTTAGTTAAAAAAACATGCGTTGTTTTTGAAAGTACCATCTATGTTATAGATGATTTCACTGTTACAATATATGTTTTTTATAGAGCTTCTTCCCCTATATTCTCCTAGAAGAAGACCTCAATAAATATATGGTTGAAACGCGTCGGGATTGGGAAGCATAGTATGATTCATACTTTCTGTTTTCTAGATCACACTATGTTTATTCATATGTACTCGCTGTTTGTATTTTTATGTGTACGCTTTCCAAATTCATGTTTTAACCACTTTCAGACCGGACCATTTTGCTGGCTTAAGACCACTTTTTGCGATTCGGCACTGCGTCAATTTAACTGACAATTGCGCGATCGTGCAACGTGGCTACCAAAAAAAATTGACGTCCCTTTTTTCCCACAAATAGATCTTTCTTTTGGTGGTATTTGATCGCCCCTGCGGTTTTTATTTTTTGCGCTATAAACAAAAAAACAGCGACAATTTTGAAAAAAACGCATTATTTTTTACATTTTTGCTATAATAAATTTCCCCCAAAAATATATAAAAACATTTTTTTTCCTCAGTTTAGGCCAATACGTATTCTTCTACATATTTTTGGTAAAAAAATCGCAATAAGCGATTATTGATTGGTTTGCGCAAAATGATAGCTGATAGATGATAGATTAGGGGATAGTTTTATA
The DNA here is from genome assembly GCA_028564925.1 of Lithobates sylvaticus. NCBI lineage: Eukaryota > Metazoa > Chordata > Amphibia > Anura > Ranidae > Lithobates > Lithobates sylvaticus. The sequence goes on from CM053036.1 coordinate 117,032,823, forward strand.
GCATTTTTATTAATAATTTTTTTTTACTAATAATGGCGGCATTTAGCAATTTTTATTGTGACTGTGACATTATGGCAGACACATCAGACATTTTGGACACATTTTTGGGACCATTGTCATTTATACAGCAATCAGTGCTATTTAAATGCACTGATTCCTGTGTAAATGACACTGGCAGTGAAGGGGATAACCGGGGGGGGGGCAGTGTAGGAGTTAAGTGTTCCTAGGGGCGTGTTACTAACTGTGGGGGCGTGGCTGTGTTTTAGTGAACACTGATCTCTGCTCCAATCACAGGGAGCAGAGATCAGTGTCACTTGTTGCTAGGCAGAACAGGGAGATGCTGTTTACTTCCGCATCTCCCCATTCAGCCTTCCCGTGAGACGATCGCGGGTATACACGCGGCGATCGGGGGTCCCGACCGGTGGCGCGCACGCGATGGCACGGCGGCATTCTTAAAGGGACGTACCTGTACGCCATTATGCATGTCCATGCCATTCTGCCGACGTACATCGTCGTGCACCGGTCGGGAACCGGTTAATACATTAAATGTCCTTTTTTTTTTTTGTAACATTTTTTACTATAATAAAACCTTTTTGATATAAAGAGGTATTTTTCTTTAAGCTTGTGTCTTGCTAGCATTAAATCCCCATGGGGTAACTTTTCCCATTTCCAATAAACCAAGGTGCGAACTTCAGAGAGGGAACACGAAGTCGGACCCTCTCCCCAACCTGGTAGGAAGGCGCAGGCAAGTGTCTGGGGTCAGCATGGAGTCTGTACCTATCATTAGCATGTCGCAAAGCTTCCTGGACTTGTGCCCAAGAGGAAAGAAGACCATGGAGATGCTCCCCTAATGCTCTGCAGAACAAACGAGTCAGGCAACATGGAAGGTTGGAAATCATAGTGTGCCATCAAAGGGGACAATTGGGATTCAGAATTCACGGCACTATTGTGAGCAAACCCCACCCATGGTAAGAGGTCTGACCAGTTGTTATGATGGTCAGAAAGATAGCAATGTAGGAATTGCTCCAAGGACTGATTGGCTCGTTTTGCAACCCCATTATACTGCTGGTGAAACGCAGAGGAGAAAGCAAGCTGAATTCCCAACTATGGACAAATAGCTCGCCAGAACCGGGACACAAACTGACTACCCCTGTCTGAGACAATCACCTTGTGTAGCCCATGTAAGCGAAAGATCTCCCAAGCAAAAATGGAAGCCAGTTCCTTAGAAGTGGGCAACTTCTTAAGTGGAATACAATGGAACATTTTTGAGAACTGGTCAACCACCATAAGGATAACTGTGTTGCCCTGGGAGTTGGGTAACTCCACAATGAAATCCATAGACAGGTGGGTTCAGGGCCTCTGTCCATTGGGTATGGGTTGTAGGAGGCCCACTGGAAGGTGTCGTGGAGTCTTATGCCGCGTGTACGCGGTTGGAATTCTCGTCGGAAAAAGCTCTGATGGTTTTCCCGTCGGAACTCCGACGGAATTTCGCTCAAACTGTCTTGCCTACACGCGGTCACACCAAATTCCAACGGTCAATAACACCACGCCTTAAAAAACGTTCGACTGCACTATAAAAGGGAAGTTTAATGCTTCTGAGCATGCTTTGAATTGTTTCCGTGCATGCGTCGGAATTTTGCGTGTCGGAATTGCATACACACGATCGGAAAATCCGATAGAAAGGTTTTCCGTCGGAAAAATTAAGAACAGGTTCTCAATCCAAAGTCCGACGGAAATTCCGACAGAAAAAGACCGATGGGCATACACACGGTCGGAAAATCTGATGAAAAGCTCCCATTGGACTGTTTCCATCGGAAATTCCGACCGTGTGTACGCGGCATTAGTCTGAGCACACACAGAACAGGCAGCTACGAAGGCGGTTACATCAGAACGTAGACTAGGCCACCAGAATTGTTGGGAAATGGCCCAAAAGAGTTGATTCTTCCCAGGGTGGCCAGCAGCCTTGGGAGAATGGTAAGTCTGGAGCACGGCAGTACAGAGACTTTCTGGGACAAAGCAGCGGTCACAAGGTTTCTCAGGAGGAGCATGGACCTGAGCAGCAAGAATTTTGTCACAGGAGAAGTGAGATCAGGAGGAATCACATGAACCGGAACCAACTCCAACTTGGAAGTGGAGGAAAATTGTTGTGACAAGGCATCAGCCCTTACATTCCTAGTACCGGGTAAGAATGAGACAATGTAATTGAAACTTGACAAGAAAAGAGCCCATCGCGCCCTTCTGGGAGAGAGGCGTTTAGCCTCAGACAAGAATGAGAGATTCTTATGGTCAGTAAGAATGAGAACCGGCACAGTGGTACCTTTGAGGAGATGTCTCCATTCTTTCAGGGCTAAAATGATCGCCAACAGCTCTCTGTCACCAATCTCATAATTGCACACCGCAGGTGACAATTTCTTGGAAAAGTAGCCACAAGGATGCAAGGTGCTCTCAGAGGTAGGACGTTGAGACAGAAGGGTGCCAACACCAGTATCAGAAGCACAGGGCCCTCCTCCCCAATTCTGAGACATAAAAAAAATAGCAGGTGGACTCAGAATCAGTTTACTGCAGCAGATCACGCAGCGAATGCAATTGGTTGCCAGAGGTTACAGCCTATACTTACCGCTCACTGGCTGGTTGCAAAAGGTTACAACACATAATTTCTGCTTGCTAGAGGTTACTGCACATTATTAGCACTCACTAATTGGTTGCTAAGGGTTACAGCACATCATTACCACTCACTGATTGGTTGCTAGAGATTACAGCAGATCACTAATGTTCACTGATTGGTTGCTACAGGTTAATGCACATTATTACTACTCACTGAGAAGTGGAGCAATCCCAAATAATTGAGCAAGTAAAGTGGCATATTAATACAAATACTACAGAGGATGATCAGAGACTGCAAATATACTGCAGGAGAGCATCAGAGACTGCAAATATACTGCAGGAGATGATCAGAGACTGCAAATATACTGCAGAAGATGACCAGAGACTGCGGACATGATACAGGTGACAATCACAGACTTCAGACATGCTATAGGTGACACTCAGAGACTGCAGACATGCTACAGCTGACAATCAGAGACTGCGGACATGCTACAGATGATAGTCAGAGACTGCGGACATGCTACAAGTGACAGTCAGAGACTGCAGATATGCTACAGGTGACAATCAGAGACTGCGGACATGCTACAAGAGACAATCAGAGACTGCGGACATGCTACAGGAGACAATCAGAGACTGCAAATATACTGCAGGAGATGACCAGAGACTGCGGACATGCTACAGGAGACAATCACAGACTGCAGACATGCTATAAGTGACAGTCACAGACTGCGGACATGCTGCAGGTGACAATCACAGACTGCGGACATGCTACAGGAGACAATCAGAGACTTAGAACATGCTACAGGAGACAATCAGAGACTGTGCACATACTACAGGAGACAATCAGAGTGTCATGAAGGCTCCATCCGTGGCCGGCGACCTGATGATCCTGCCAGTAATCGGCGCCTCAGCATCCCTGGTTCCCGTTCTCGGTTGCCATTGCGCATGCGCGAGCGCGCGCGTGCACGCGCGCGCCCGCAGACGAGAGCGCGCGTGCGTGGACGGGTGCGCGCCTCCATTGGCGCCAGTGAGGCTATTTAAACCCTTCTGTCACTGACGGTCCCCGCTGTCTGCTCTACAGCGTTCTGTGCACATACCTGATCTGAAGTCTGTTTACCTGTGTTTGACCCGGCTATCCTTGACCATCCGCTCTGTCCCTGTATATCGACCCTGGCTTGTCTGTGACCATCCTCTTGTCTTCTCCACCTGTACTGTGCTGCCAGCCTGATACCTGACCCGGCCTGTTGACCATCCAAGTCTACCTGTTGTTCCAGTCTGCATACAGATCCAAGTCTGCCTGTTGTTCCAGTCTGCATACAGATCCAAGTCTGCCTGTTGTTCCAGTCTGCATACAGATCCAAGTCTGCCTGTTGTTCCAGTCTGCATACAGATCCAAGTCTGCCTGTTGTTCCAGTCTGCATACAGATCCAAGTCTGCCTGCTGTTCCAGCCTGCACACAGCTTCAGCTTACCTGTTGTTCCAGTCTGCATACAGACCCAAGTCTGCCTGTTGTTCCAGTCTGCATACAGATCCAAGTCTGCCTGTTGTTCCAGCCTGCACACAGCGTCAGCTTACCTGTTGTTCCAGTCTGCATACAGATCCAAATCTGCCTGTTGTTCCAGCCTGCACACAGCTCCAGCTTACCTGTTGTTCCAGCCTGCACACAGCTCCAGTTTACCTGTTGTTCCAGCCTGCACACAGCTCCAGCTTACCTGTTGTTCCAGCCTGCACACAGCTACAGCTCACCTGTTGTTCCAGTCTACATACAGATCTAAGTCTGCCTGTTGTTCCAGTCTACATACAGAACCTGCCTACCTGCAGAGGTCTACTTACCTCCACCGCCGAGCTGATCCAGGGAGCTCTTGTACCGGTCTTGTTGTTCCTGCCAGGCACCTGTGCCCCTCCTGACTCCTGGTCCTACTGTCACATCATCAGGGGACCGGCGAGCGGGAGCCGCAAGGGAGGCCCTTCTCTGCTAATCAGACTCACCATTACCAGGGGGCGTGACACAGAGACTGCGCACATACTACAGGAGACAATCAGAGACTGCGGACATGCTACAGGTGACAATCAGACTGCGGACATGCTACAGGTGACAATCAGAGACTGTGGACATGCTACAGGAGACAATCAGAGACTGCGGACATGCTACAGTTGACAATCAGAGACTGCGGACATGCTACAGGTGACAATAAGAGATTGTGGACATGCTACAGGTGACAATAAGAGACTGCGGACATGCTACAGGTGACAATCAAAGACTGCAGACATTATACTGGAGATGGTCAGAGAACTTTCAGCAATGCACAGTTTTACAGTTGAATAACACAGCTCAGGGTTTTCAGCAGTCAGGCATTTTATGGGTGCAAGGACATGGCCAGCCGAGCTCACTGCATACATTCAGAGGTCCGGGGCGGGGCTTCCACTCTCTGCTCTCACTACAACTGCTCCACCCTGAGCATAGAGGCATGGGGCAGGGTTAGAGCATTAGTGGAGCTCCCGGCCCTGTCTCCACTGACACTCCCACTCCGATCACTGCTCTCACTACAGCCGCTCTGCTCTGAGCATACAGGCTGCATAGGGCGGGGTAAGAGGATCAGTGGAGCTTCTGGCCCCGCCCCCTCTCTGCTGGCTAGCTACACAGTCTCCCGTGTCCTCTGCAAAGCGTCATCGGGCCCCAGTTCACGGGTAGCATGGTCTCAATGCTTTGGGCCCCCCAACAAAGATTGGGCCCAGGGCGGGTGCCCCGTTTTCCCTGCGTTAAAGACGGTCCTGGCAGTGACTGACAGAAGAGACCCATGCTGACTGTTATTGTATAATATTCTACAGTATAGTATGTGGAGGGATGGACAGAAAGTGAAATGGTTTTGGGCTTAGCAAACTTTGTGGGAAGACTACAGAATTATAAAACGAATGAAATATCTGGACTGACTATATTGACCTATGACATGACCAGGGTAATAGTGACTGGTAGGTGGAGTCAAGTTTAAGAAATTATAAGAATTTTACATTTATTGTATGGGAAATAGTATTGGCTGGAAACTAGGAAATAAAATGTAAAAGAATAATCTATATAAAATACTTCATACTGAAAACATGTACTAATAATGTTGAGGAATAGTCTAAGAGTATTGTATTATGATAAAACTATATAGATACATGTATATTATTTTAGCGGATGTTGTAGAAGTAAAAGGAACACACTAAATTAACCACTTGCCGACCGCCGCATGTATATTTACATCAGCAGAATGGCACGGCTAGGCAAATGCATACAGGTACGTCCCTTTAAGTTTGCTGCCGCGTGGTCAATTGCGCCCCGCCGGCGGCACACACGCAACCCTGCCGCGAGCTTCGTGAGTAGGATCGCGGCTGAAGAATGGAGAGATGCTAATGTAAACAAGCATCTCCCCGTTCTGCTTAGTGACACTGTCACTAATCATAGCTCCCTGTGATCGGGAGCTATGATCAGTGAGCTATGATCAGGTAGCCACTCCCCTAACAGTTAGAATCACTCCCTAGGACACACTTTACCCCTTCCTAGCCAGCTAGTGGTTAACCCCTTCACTGCCAGTGTCATTTTTACAGTAATCAGTGCAATTTTTTACCACTGATCGCTGTAAAAATAACAATGGTCCCAAAAATGTGTCAAAATTGTCTGATGTGTCCGCCATAATGTCGCAGTCACGATAAGAATCGCAGATCGCTGCCATTACTATTAAAAAAAGTGTTCATAAAAATGCCATAAAACTAACCCCTATTTTGTAGACGCTATAACTTTTGCGCAAACCAATCAATAAACGCTTATTGCGATTTTTTTTTTTACCAAATAAAATATGTAGAAGAATACGTATCGGCCTAAACTGAGGAAAAAAATAGTTTTTTATATATTTTTTGGGGATATTTATTATGGCAAAAAGTAAAAAATAATGTGTGTTTTAAAAATTGATGCTTTATTTTTGTTTATAGCGCAAAAAATAAAAACCGCAAAGGTGATCAAATACCATCAAAAGAAAGCTCGATCTGTGGGGAAAAAAAGATGTCAATTTTGTTTAGGAGCCACGTCGCATGACCGCGCAATTGTCAGTTAAAGCGACGCAGTGCCGAATCACAAAATGTGCTCTGGTCTTTAGCCAGCCAAATGGTACGGGGCTTAAGTGGGTTAGATAAAATGATAGTGTAGGAGCCATTGCTTTGTAGGTTGCCCTGAAATGCTAGCCAAAGACCTATTGTATCCTGACACTGACTATTTTTTACAACTATAATTTTGAAGTGTATTTTATATCCAGACAAATATCGGGCAACTTGTTACAAATGTTAATTGCTACAAAGGAAGGATTTCATGCAATAAAGGAGGAACTGGAAAATCCGAGACTTGTATCTTTGCAGAACAGGTATGCACTGAACTTGTGTCTTACAGCATCCAAAGCAGCTTGTGCTATGATACTGGACCAGCAAATGATGAGGAAGAAGGAGATCTTTCCAAAAACATCAAGCACTTGGCTAAGCTGAAAAGACCTATGCAGGAAAAGGCAGAGCCTTATGGGACTGAGTCTGCTGAATGGAACCACATATTTGGCTTTCATTCACTAGCTAAACGGATTGTTCCTCTTCCCTGTTATCCTTGATATGATGTTGCTGAGTAACTGTTGTCTGTTGCAAGAAGTTTGTGGCAAGGATGATCACGATGCCACTGAGACTGACGTGTCTTCCGTGCCACATATGGTGAAGACTTTGCAGCTACAGAAGAAGATGAAGTGTGTTTTTGATTGTACAGATTTATTTTTTATTTTTTGTGGACGATTTATGTGATAAGTGTTGGGTACATAGGGTCTCTGAAGGGCATGGTTGGTGATCTGTACTGTAATTGCTTTGAGGCTTATGCCTCAACAGAGGGGAAATGTAGTAGAATTTCATATTAACCAATATATATTTTAAGTTATTCATATTAATTTGCATATGTTTTATTGATAATATAATTATTATTCATATTATTATTATGTAGTGGTCTTATCAATATTATTATTCAATAAGTAAAGCAATAGTTATTAATCTTTATTAATGTATACTATGTTATTCTATAGATATAGAAAGTCTTCATTTTTAAATGTTGAACTTTAGATGACCTCTCTGCTTCATACTGATATTTTTACTGGGTAAAAGTTCATTAGGATAGTTCATTTTTAGTTTTTTTAAGTAAGCGCTAATTAGAAAAGAAAAACTTTGACAGCAGTTGAATTATAGCCCGATAAGATAAGAACATCTTATACAGGTGGTTTAGAAATAATTATGTGGAATATGGGAAAGTTATGTACAGTACATTAATTAAGTTTGACAGAGTCAAACAAAGGTCTGCTTGTACCCTCATTAAAACTGTTAAAATACATACATATAGGATTATATAGTGAGACTGCATATAACACATAAGGTGGGGTTAATGAAAGTTCATTCTCACAAAGTCGTAAATCTGTTATCCTTGAAGTTGGTTAAGTCTTATCAGGACAAGGAGGGTTTAAATTATCACAGCTGGGTGCCATATTGTCTCTACACAGGTGTTTTTTTTGGACAAAACCAGTTATAAATCATTTTAAGCACTTCAATACAGGGCTTTTATACACCCTTCCTTACCAGACCAATTTTTAGCTTTCAGCGCTCTCACACTTTGAATGACAATTACTCAGTCATGTTACACTCTACCCAAACCAAATTTTTATCATTTTTTTCTCACAAACAGAGCTTTCTTTTGGTGGTATTTAATTACTGTTGGGTTTTTTATTTTTTGCAATGTAAGGAAAAAAATAGAGACATTTTTGGAAAAAAAAAACACACTTTTTTTTTAGTTTCTATTGAAAATTTTTGCAAATAAAACATTTTTCTTCATAAATTTGGGCCAAAATGTATACTGCTACATATCTTTAGTAAAAATAACCCAAATAAGTGTATATTATTTGGTCGCTGTGAAAGTTATAGCTTCTAAAAGCTATGGTGCAAATCATTGAAAAATTATCACATCTGATCACACCTGATGCACTGAAGGCCTATCTCATTTCTTGAGACCCTAACAAGCCAAGAAAGTACAAATACCCCCCAAATTACCCCTTTTTGGAAAGCAGACATTCCAAGGTATTTAGTAAGAGGCATGGTGAGTTTTTTGAAGTTGTCATTTTTTCCCACAATTCTTGGAAAAATTATAATTTATTTTTATTTTTATACTTGCAATGACACCCCAAAATACATTCTGCTACTCCTCCTGAGTATAGTGATACCACATGTGTGAGACTTTTACATAGCCTGGCCACATACAGAGGTCTAACATCCAAGTAGCACCGTCAGGCGGTCTACGAGCATAAATTGCACATCTCATTTGATGACAACCTATCACACTTTTGAAGGCCCTGGAGCACCAGGACAATGGAAACGCCCTACAAAATGACCCCATTTTGGAAAGCTAACACCCCAAGTTATAATCTATGAGACATAATGAGTCTTTTGAATGGTTCATTTTTTTCCCAAAGATTTTGGAATATGTGAGAAAAAAATGAAAACGCATTTTTTTTATACAAAGTTGTCAATTTATAAGATATTTCCAATACATAGCATGTACATAGCAAAACTGACACCCCAAAATACATTCTGCTACTCCTCCCGAGTATGGCGATACCAAATGTGTGAGACTTTTACACAGCCTGGTCACATTCAGAGGCCCAACATTGAAATAGCACCGTCAGGCGTTCTACATGCATAAATTACACATCTCATTTCTCAACCACCTATTACAGTTTTGAAGACAATGGAGCACCAGGACAATAGAAACGCCCTACAAAATGACCCCATTTTGGAAAGCTAACACCCCAAGGTATAATCTATGAGGCATAATGAGTCTTTTGAATGGTTCATTTTTTTCCCAAAGTTTTTGTAATATGTGGGAAAAAAAATGAAAACGCATTTTTTTTATACAAAGTTGTCCATTTATAAGATATTTCCAACACATAGCATTTACATAGCAAAACTGACACCCCAAAATACATTCTGCTACTCCTCCTGAGTATGGCGATACCACATGATTGAGACTTTTACACAGCCTGCCCACATACAGAGGCCCAAGTAGCACTGTCTGGTGTTCTAGGAGCATAAATTACACACATAAATTCCTGCCAACCTATCACATTGTTGAAGGCCCTTCATATTTCTAACACATAGCATGTACTGTACATACCAATTACAAACCAAAATACATTCTGCTGAGCAAAGGGTAAAGAAAAGATTACCTGCGGTTTTAGTAGTGCAGTGGTTCACAGAGGAGAGCATCGGTCCAAGCAGCAGGCAGGAACGTGGACAGCGACAGCAAAACAGGCAGCAGGCAGGAATAGTCAGTACAGGTAGAGATGTTGTCAACACAGCCAATGCATTAGTCCAGATATCAGGCAGGGATGTGGTCAGCAGCAGCAAAAGGATCAAAGGATCGCCCATGCACCAGGCAGGAATACTGTCCATAGTTAGTACATGCAGCAGGCAGAGGTATGGTCAGCACAGCCAGAGTATTTTTTCCAGGGAGCAGACAGGACCATCATGCTTAGGGCATCGGTCAGGGAAGAATGGGGACAGGGGTAGAGGCTTCTCCCACCCAAATCTCTTTGAAACCTCCGGACAACCAGACCCTGTTCTGGGAACACAGAAAACCAAAAACTGGTCAACAGGCTGAGGTCAGTGCAGGTAAAAGGCAGAAATAGAAGGTAGGCAGAGGCATAGTCGATACAGTTCAGGGTCAGTTCACTTAAGAGGCAGAAACATGGCGGATAAACAATGCAGACGGTAGGCAGAGGCATAGTCGAGAAACAGGCCAGGGTCAGTTCACATGGAAGACAATGATATGGTTGGTTGAGGCAGGGAAATATTCATGACAGAAATTGAAAACGGGGAAATGGCAGTCTATTGGAAATATGGGCTAATAGTTTTCCAGAGTGTGATATCGCCTGAAGCATTCTCCGATGCAAAGGCCAGGTTGGGAGGGACAATCGGGACAATAGAAGCTGGTGTCTTTCCTAACTCCTCTTTTTGTGCACACCCGACATTTTTTTTGGCGTCGTCTTCTGGATGCTGATGGTGGAATATGTTCCGGAAAATGACGCTCATGTAGCCTGCTGCCGAATGCTTTCTGGGGGGGATTCTTCTTGATAGATAAGGAAAGTGACAATGTCTTCAATATACTTTATGAAGGTGGTGGGTGTTTCTGATGATTTTTGGTAGATGATAAAAGAATTTAAAAGGGCCAAATGAAAAAAGTAAATTGCGATTTTTTTTTTGTACCAAAAAGAGGATTTTCTTGTTGAAAGATAGGACTGCAACATTTGGTCATTTAAATCCACCCCCCCCCCCCCATAAATTTATTATACGCGTTGATGCAGGAAGGCTTGCGAACGGGACCGCGTCTTTTGTGAAGTTCCTCCGAGGTGTCTTTGTGGATGGTGGACATCATGTACACGTCTTTACTATCCATCCACTTCACAGCCAACACTTCCTCATTCCTCAAGCTTGCCGATTCCCCCCTTGGAATGGTTATGGTGACAAGACGCGGTGGGAAGCCCTTTCGGTTTTTCCTTGTTGTACCACAAGCCAATGTTTTTTTTAGGTACAGGTGGGGGAGAAGGGGCAAACTAGTGTAAAAGTTGTCCATATAAATATGATACCCCTTTTGGAGGAGTGGGAATGCCAACTCCCAAACAATTTTTCCACTAATTCCCATGTACGATGGACACTTAGGGGGCTGGACCTGGGAATCTTTGCTTTCGTACACGTGGAATGAGAGCACATAACCAGTGGCGCTTTCACAGAGCTTGTTGAGCTTCAAGCCGTACCTCGCTCTCTTACTGGGGATATATTTCTTGATACCCAGCCGGCCTGTGAAATGCACCAGGGATTCGTCCACACATAAATTTTTGTCAGGGACATAAAGTTCGGCAAACCTCTAATTAAAAAATTAATTAGGGGGCGAATTTTATATAGTTTGTCAAAGTTTGGGTGAATCCGGAGGGGGGCACTGTGAGTTATCACTAAAATGCAGGAAGCGCATTATAAGTTCGTATCGGGACCTGGTCATGGCTAAAGAAAAAACTGGCATATGATGGATGGGTTTTGTCGACCAATACTTATGTATTTCATTTTTTTTTGTAAGCCCCATGTTGAGTGTTAGGCCTAAAAACTATTTAAGCTCCACCATTGTTAGGGGTCACCATTCAAAAGGGCGGGCATAGCTGGAGCTGGGGTTGGCTGCAATAAATTGTTGGGCAAAAAGGTTGGTTTGGTCCATGATGCCTTGAAGCAATTCCGCTGGGAAAAATAAATTAAAAAAATCCATTTGGGAAAAACTCGCAGTGTTGACCTGCACACCTGGCTGTGCTGTAAAAGGGGGGATCGTGGCTGACCCTGTGGTAGAAGGCAGCCACAATGGGTTTGCCAAGCCTTCTGGCAGCTGGGTTTTGGCCCTAATTCTTTGGCGTGCACTGGGCCTTTCCTCCTGGGGTCTAGCAGCGCTTGTACTGGGCCTCTCCTCCTGGGGTCTAGCATCGCTTGAACTGGGCCTCTCCTCCTGGGGTCTACCGCCATTGGCACTGCTGGTAGATGCCTGGTGTTCAGACCGTCTTCTTTTAAGACGGACTGCGTCGTTCTCCAATTCGGATCCTGATGTGCTGCCTTCAGGGGGCTCATATTCTGAACCAGAAACGGAAACAGAACTGAGCGGTAAGAGCTCCCCGTTGCTCTCATCGCTCAGACAAGAGTATTTGGTATGCCTCTTCTGGGGTGTACACCTTTCTGGACATTGGCTGTCGGCTGTAGTGGCTGTAGGTACTCTGGTGGCAGGTACTCTGGTGGCAGGTGGTGAGGTGGCGGGTATTCTGGTGAGGTGGCGGGTACTCTGGTGGCAGGTGGTTAGGTGGCAGGTACTCTGGTGGCAGCTGGTGAGGTGGCGGGTACTCTGGTGGTAGGCACACTGGTGACAGGTACTCTGGTGGCAGGTACTCTGGTGGCAGGTGGTGAGGTGGCGGGTACTCTGGTGGTAGGTACTCTGGTGGCAGGTACTCTGGTGGCGGGTACTCTGGCAGGTGGTGAGGTGGCGGGTACTCTGGTGGTACTCTAGTGGCAGGTGGTGAGGTGGTGGGTACTGTGGTGGCAGGTACTCTGGTGAGGTGACAGGTACTCCTGATGACAGGTTCTCTTTATTTAGGGGGGGTGATCTGGGCACAGTTATTGATATACTAGAGTACAGTATAGGTAACTCACTGTTAGCTGATCTCCTCCTCACACTGGATCGGTGTGTGAAGAGGAGAACCCAGCAACAGGAGTTACCACACTTTTTTGTTTACATTTAGTGACTGGCTGTCATTGGACACAGCCAGTCACTAAATAGCCAATTTCATTGGCTTTTTACACTGATCGGGCTGAGCTGTATCCAAGGCAAAAGCCTCAGCCAGCCTCAGTCCCGTTCACGGCACTGCTCGTCCCCAGGAGCGCGCGCGTGCGCAGTGCACGCCGCTTCCCGTCCATACACAAGCAGCGCCGGCCAGTGACGGATCACAGCCAGTGACGCTGCTCGCCGAACACCGCCGCCACTTCAATACCCCCATCGGGGAACGGCTGTGTCCCGAGGGACACACCGGATCCCCGATTGCCGCTCTGCGGGCCCCCCTGGGCCCACAGTAGCGGCGGAAAGCTGAGGACGTCATATGGGAGATCCACCTTGTGGACGTCATTTGACTATGGCTGGGTATTGAAGTGGTTAATAAACCTGTAGGAATTCTGGGAATAATTAAGTTTGTCTGGTTGTATGACAGGTGTCAGATTTATGGTTAGTTACATTGACGTAGATCGTAGCAACCAATCATGTTGTAACTAATATGCCTGCATTGTAAGAAACTGTATAAATTAGACTAGACGAGAGGAGTCTCCACCTCCTCATTAACACCGGGTGGCCTATAACAAACTCCACTGTGGATAGTGAGGGGTATTAGTTGTATTTAGGGACACTGTGGATAGTGTGGGGTGCTGGTTGGGTTTTGGGGGTACTGGGGACGACATGGAACACATGATGTATGGGGTGCTGGCTGTTTTTTGGGGGCACTGTGGTTGGTGTGGGGTACTGGTTGTATTTAGGGACCCTGTGGATAGTGTGGGGTAGTGGCGGAACTACAACTGAATCTGCAGAATTTTCCCTTACATCTGAACTGGCAGAGTTCCCATACACCGTAACAGGGGACTCTGTAGACTCTGGTAAAAGGGGGGTTTTGCGAACTCTGATGTAAAGGAGGCACTGCGGACTCTAATGTAATGGGGCTCTGCGGACCCTCTGGGAATTTTGGGAACTCTGATGTAAGACAGAACTCTGTGAACTCCGCTCTAAGGGGTGCTCTGGGACCCCTGATTACAGGAGAATGCTGGGAGCTCTGATGTAAGTTTGGGCTCTGGTTACCAGAGACCCACTTATAACATAGTAGTTATTTACAGCAGAGTCTGCAGAGTTCCTTCTTACATCAGAGTTCCTACCCTATATCAGAGTTTTCAGTGCTCCCCCTTAAAGCGGTGTTCCAGCCATGATTTTTCTTTTTTTAAAGTCAGCAGCTACAAACACTGTAACTGCTGACTTTTAATAAGGGCCCTTACCTGTCCAGCGAGCCGTGATGTTGGCCCCCTGAGGCCAATCCGTCCATCGGATCGAGTGCCAGCGTCGCCGTCTTAACGAAGGGAAACAGGCAGTGGAGCCTTGTGGCTTCACTGCCCGTTTCCTACTGCGCATGCGCGAGTCGAGCTGCGTTTTGTGAATGGCCCTGTTGTTTTCTGGGACACACACATATCCCAGAAGACAACAGGGCAGCTCACCGAAGAGGAGGAAGCGCTGCGTAAGTAAAAAAATCTTTTTTTTTGACATTTTTTTGAGAATGTTAATGTTATTTTTTATTTTAGGGTGGCCCTCCGCTTTAAATTAGAATCCAGAGTCTATGGATTCATATGTATTAGGAAGGTCTGTGGATTTCAGATCTAAAGGGGAACTCAGTGTATTCAGATGTATGGGGAAGGTCTGAGGATTCAGATGTAAAGGGGAGCGTTGTGGATTCAGATGTAAAGGGGAACTCTGCGGATTCAGATGTATGGGTAAGGTATGCGGATTCAGATGTAAAGGGTAACTCTGTGGACTCCTATGTAAGTGGGGACACTTGTGATTAAATCCTTATGAATAGAAATGTTATTTAAACACAAAATATATACAGGTATATAGTATATACTACAGAAAAAAATACAGTGCACCGCAAAAGTGTTAGGATTGAAGAAATCATGGGGCCCGTACAGCCTACCTGACGGGGCCCCCTTCGGCTCCCCCCTGGTCCCGCCCCTGGTCCCACCTTAAGCCCCATTCCTGGCCCCTCCCAGACCCCGCCCTGAAACAAAGTGCAAGTTTGTCTACAAATTTTCTAATCCATGCTGCCAATGCCGTAATGTGCTGCAGAGTGCCACCCATGACGCTAATGCCAAAACACATGTGCTGCCTGCAGAGACAGTGCCACCCATGCTGCCAATGGCATTATTACATTGGCGGCATGGTGGGCACTGTCTGCAGCACAATATGGCATTGGCGGCATGGGTGGCACTGTCAGCAGGTAGCGCATGAGTTATGGCATTAGTGTCATGGGTGGCACTGACTGCAGCACAATATGGCATTGGCAGCA
Organism: Lithobates sylvaticus; assembly: GCA_028564925.1. Lineage (NCBI taxonomy): Eukaryota > Metazoa > Chordata > Amphibia > Anura > Ranidae > Lithobates > Lithobates sylvaticus. Next base: position 117,048,143 of record CM053036.1, read on the forward strand.
TGGGTGGCACTGTCAGCAGGTAGCGCATGAGTTATGGCATTAGTGTCATGGGTGGCACTGTCTGCAGCACAATATGGCATTGGCGGCATGGGTGGAACTGTCTCTGCAGCACATTACGGCATTTGTGGCATGGGTGGCACTGTCTCTGCAGGCAGCACATGCGTTATGGGCCATAACGCATGTGCTACCTGCAAACAGTGCCACCCATGCCTCCAATGCCATATTGTGCTGCAGACAAGGCCACCCAAGACGTCAATGTCGTAGTGTGCTGCAGACAGTGCTACCCATGACACTAATGCGATAACGCATGCGCTACCTGCTGACAGTGCCACCCATGCCGCCAATGCCATACTGTGCTACAGACAGTGCCCCCCATACCGCCAATGGAATAATGCCCTTGGCAGCATGGGTGACACTGTCTCTGCAGGCAGCACATGCGTTATGGGCCATAACGCATGTGCTACCTGCAAACAGTGCCACCCATGCCTCCAATGCCATATTGTGCTGCAGACAAGGCCACCCATGCCGTAATGTGCTACAGACAGTGCCACCCATGACACTAATGCCATAACGCATGCGCTACCTGCTGACAGTGCCACCCATGCCTCCAATGCCATATTATGCTGCAGACAAGGCCACCCATGCCGCCAATGCCATAATGTGCTACAGACAGTGCCACCCATGACACTAATGCCATAACGCATGCGCTACCTGCTTACAGTGCCACCCATGCCGCCAATGCAATACTGTGCTACAGACAGTGCCCCCCATACCGCCAATGGAATAATGCCCTTGGCAGCATGGGTGACACTGTCTCTGCAGGCAGCACATGCGTTATGGGCCATAACGCATGTGCTACCTGCAAACAGTGCCACCCATGCCTCCAATGCCATATTGTGCTGCAGACAAGGCCACCCATGCCGTAATGTGCTACAGACAGTGCCACCCATGACACTAATGCCATAACGCATGCGCTACCTGCTGACAGTGCCACCCATGCCTCCAATGCCATATTATGCTGCAGACAAGGCCACCCATGCCGCCAATGCCATAATGTGCTACAGACAGTGCCACCCATGACACTAATGCCATAACGCATGCGCTACCTGCTTACAGTGCCACCCATGCCGCCAATGCCATATTGTGCTGCAGACAGTGCCCCCCATGACTCCAATGGAATAATGCCATTGGCAGCATGGGTGGCACTGTCTCAGCAGGCAGCACATGCATTAGCGGCATAGGTGGCACTGTCTGCAGCACATTACTGCATTGGCGGCATGGGTGGCACTGTCTCTGCAGGCAGCACATGCGTTATAGCCCATAACGCATGTGCTACTTGCAGACAGTGCCACCCATGCCATATTGTATAGATGTTGGCTGCTGCAGTAGTAGTAGATCAATAATCCCCCCCCCCCAAGCAAGCACACACACCTGTGTTAGACGGTCGGGCCCCAGGAGTCACTTCCTCCCTGATCCTGCCTGGACTGGAGTGGCCACACAAATCATTCCAGTCAGATGCCAGCAGCTGCTTCTTCTTCTGCCGCCGCCGCTCGCCTCACTGCTTCTCTCACGCGGAGTGAGAGGACTCACTACACGACACCAGGAAAGGCACACGCTGGCTGTGACTTTAGCCAGCATGAGGAGCGAAAATAGAATATAGAAAGAAATAGAAGAAATAGTCCCTCCCCCTGCCGCCACATACTAGCACACGGAAGTTACAGTGCTAGCAAAAAACAAAAAAAAAACATAAAAAGAAACGGGGGGGGGCGTTTGGCGGCGGCATTGCCTGGGCGTCAGATGGACGATGGCTGGAGGATTTTTTTTTTTTTTTACATTAATTCGCTATCTGTTCAGGTTGCTGGGCCCCCCTGCTGGCCGGGCCCGGTACAGCAGGGCCAGTTGTACTGGAGGTACTAGTTGTGTTTAGGGGTACTGTGGCAGTGTGAGGTACTGGTTGTATTTGGGGACACTGTGGATAGTGTGAGGTACTGTGGTTGGTGTGAGGTACTGGTTGTATATTGGGACACTGTGGATGGTGTGGGGTACTGGTTGTGTTTGGAGACACTGTGGATAGTGTGGGGTACTGGTTGTATTTGGGGATAGTGTGGGGTACTGGTTGTGTTTGGGGACACACTGGATAGTGTGGGGTACTGGCTGTGTTTGGGGTACTGGTTGGGTTTTGGGGGTACTGTGGTTGGTGTGGGGTACTGGTTGTATTTGGGGACACTGTGGATAGTGTGAGGTACTGGTTTTATTTGGGGACACTGTGGATAGTGTGGGGTACTGGTTGTATTTGGGGACACTGTGCATAGTGTGAGGTACTGGCTGTGTTTGGGGGTACTATAGTTGGTGTGGGGTACTGGTTGTATTTGGGGACACTGTGGAAAGTGTGGGGGTACTGGTTGTATTTGGGGGCACTGTGGATAGTGTGAGGTACTGGTTGTATTCTGGGACACTGTGGATAGTGTAGGGTACTAGTTGTATTTGGGGACACTGTGGATAGTGTGACGTGCTGGTTGTATTTGGGGACGGACACTGTGGGGTTCTGGTTGTATTTGGGTACACTGTGGATAGTGTGAGGTACTGGTTGTATTTGGGGGTACTGGATAGTGTGGGATACTGGTTGTGTTTGGAGACACTGTGGATAGTGTGGGGTACTGGCTGTGTTTGGCGGACACTGTGGATAGTGTGGGGTACTGGTTGTATTTGGGGACACTGTGGATAGTGTGGGGTACTGGTTGTGTTTGGGGACACTGTGGTGTGAGATACTGGTTGTATTTGGGAATACTGTGGATAGTGTGGGGTACTGATTGTGTTTGGGGACACTGTGGATAGTGTGAGGTACTGGTTGTATTTGGGGACACTGTGGATAGTGTGAGGTACTGGTTGTATTTGGGGACACTGTGGATAGTGTGAGGTACTGGTTGTATTTGGGGACACTGTGGATAGTGTGAGGTACTGGTTGTATTTGGGGACACTGGATAGTTTGACGTGCTGGTTGTATTTGAGAGTTCTGTGGTTGGTGTGAGGTACTGGTTGTATTTGGGGACACTGTGGGGTTTTGGTTGTATTTGGGCACACTGTGGATAGTATGGGGGTACTGGTTGTATTTGAGGGTATTGGATAGTGTGGGGGTACTGGTTGTATTTGGAGACACTGTGGATACTGGTTTTAGTTGGGGACACTGTGGATAGTGGGGGGGGGGGGGGGTACTGGTGAGGTTTTGGGGATACTGGGGATGACGGGGAACACATGATGTCCGGGGTCACTGCCTGGCTTTGTACAAGTTCTACTCTCCGCCTTGGTACTAGTGGCACCTGCTCCCCACAATCCTTTTTCTCTCTCACACTGAGTTGTACGATTTTACTTAATCGGACGCCTCTCCTTCACAGCCTTCTGGGCTAATCATCAGTCAGAGCGCGTGACATACCGCCAACCATCTACCTGGGTGTTAGAACAGGTATTCCCAGCCCCCTCCCCGTCCCTATACTGTGCACTTCCGGGATGCTGGCAGGAGGTGAGGCACTTCCGGTTTGTAGCTCCGTGGCCGGATGACGTGGCTGAGCGGCCGCTGAGGAGGCGGCGGGTGTCGGAGAACGGGCAGCTTGAGTAGCAGCGGAAGGAGAACTGAAGAGCTTCCGAGACATAAAGCCGCTGGGTGTTCCGAGCCACCGGGACAGGATGAGGCCGCTACGACTGCTGCCCTTGTTGTGCGTATTCGTGCTGGGTGTGCGGGCGGATGAACACGAGCACACGGTAAGACGGAGGAGTGGACGGTAGCCAGTCAGGGGAGGGGGAGATGCGGCGAGTGCTGTATGTTCGGGCCTGCCTAGTGCAGAGGAGACGCTCAGTCCAGGCCACTGTCAGTGCAGTGTCAGGCCTAAGCCGGCTCTCCTCCCTCATACACAGGCCTGACATATCTCCTCATCAGGAAGTGCCTAGTCTGGGAGATGACGGAGACACCGAGATCAGATCGGCTCTGCCTACTGACAATCTCAGCTGTGCGCTGTCAGGTGATAGAGGATGCCGAGCCTGGGTGTCCCCTATATGTAGAGGATGCCGAGCCTGGGTGTCCCCTATATGTAGAGGATGCCGAGCCTGGGTGTCCCCTATATGTAGAGGATGCCGAGCCTGGGTGTCCCCTATATGTAGAGGATGCCGAGCCTGGGTGTCCCCTATATGTAGAGGATGCCGAGCCTGGCTGTCCCCTATATGTAGAGGATGCCGAGCCTGGGTGTCCCCTATATGTAGAGGATGCCGAGCCTGGGTGTCCCCTATATGTAGAGGATGCCGAGCCTGGGTGTCCCCTATATGTAGAGGATGCCGAGCCTGGGTGTCCCCTATATGTAGAGGATGCCGAGCCTGGGTGTCCCCTATATGTAGAGCAGTGTTTCTCAACTCCAGTCCTCAAGGCGCTCCAACAGGTCATCTTTTCAGGCTTTCCATTATTTTGACCAGGTGATTTGATCACTTTCATCTGATGGGGAATCCTGAAAACATGATGTGTTGGGGTGCCTTGAGGACTGGGGTTGAGAAACACTGATGTAGAGGATACCGAGCCTGGGTGTCAAAGCTTCTAATTTACACTCAGGCCACCGTCATCGCCTGCTGCATTTATCTGGATCTGTAATATTCTCCATGGTTCCTAGCTTACCAGGCTGCTGTTCCAGGTCTGATCAGTGTCAGAAAGAAAGCCCAGCCAGCATTTATATCTAGACAGGCAGCATAACATTCTGGGCTTTACCCAACCATTCTTAAAACTGCTCTATTCTAACACCTATGCTAACCTACCCTTTGGAAGGAAGATCTGTATTCTTGACTATTTTTAGTCGGGTGATTCGGCTCTCTGTGTCATCCAGAGGTGGCTGCAGGGGAGAAGAGGAAGCACCAACAACATATGCAGCCTATGAGTGATATCACTGCTCAGGCATAACTAGCCACTGTTGAGTGCTCTGCCCTTTCACCTGCATCTGGCTGACACAGGATCACATAACCAGAGTGGCCCTAAAATAAGGTACATTTACAGATCAATTTCCCACTGGTTAGAAACTATATGTGTTGGGATAGAGATGAAGCAGTATGCAACTAAAGGGATTTATACTCCCCATCCGGTGCTGACATTATCTATTGTGTCAGGATTCGGCCATCTTCATTGGCTGGTGCAGGCCAATGGCACTCCTGCATATTTGCAGGAGGCCATCAATCCCGCATACAGGGATTTGGGCAGCTGCTGTAAACTGCACATGCCCGGGGATGCTGCAACAAGGAAGATGGGTGTATCTTATTTTAGAAGGGATATTTTGTTGTCTCTAATACAATAAAAAAAGAAAAACAGCCTGCATGCAGTGAACAGCAGAACTTGAATTGCAGGTACTTGTATAGCACCATCAATTTACACAGCGCTATACATGTATAGAAAAACTTTGGATTGCAAGCATAATTTGTTCTTGAAAACATGCTTGTAATCCAAAGCACTTGTGTATCAAAGTGAATTTCCCCATAAGAAATAACGGAAACTCAGATGATTCGTTCCACAACCATTTATTCATAAGTCCTTCAGTTTATAACCCATATAAAGATTATAGCAATGTGATAGGTTGTGTAACCATAAAATGTCCATCCACAAGGGGATTAGAGGCAAAATCCAACAGGAGCTACAGAGAATAAGAGAGGTGCCTCTAAGTGTAGCAGTATGGTTACATTTAATGAAGATACAACATTTACCAACTCGCATGGTTGATGATTGAAGAGGCACATCTAATTATGCAGGCATCCGGGGTAAAGCTGTCTGCATAGACTGTCTTCTGCACCGCCGGTCTGTAATTGTGACCAGGAAGACTACCCTGCAGTAGAGCGATTTCAAAGCGATGCTTAAAGCGCTCGTGGAAGGGATGATATTGATGGTGGTGTGGAGGATTATGTATGACTCTGTGAACAGCTTTACCCCAGATGCCTGCATACTTAGATGGGCCTGTTTTAATCATCAACCAGGTGACTTGCTAAATGTTGTACCTTCATTAAATGTAACCATATTGCTACACTTGGAGGCGCATCTGTTCTGTTTTCTACTCAGTTGTGACATGACGCTACTTGTATATCAAGACATTGCTTGTATATCAAGTCAAAATTTGCTTGTCTTGAAAAATGCTCTCAAACTAAGGTTTTTGTGTATATCGTACATTCACATCAGTCCCTTCCCTCAAGGAGCTCACAGTCTAAGTTCTTCTCAATGACTGAACTGTAATTCCCCCACCCACCTTTAGTTACACAAAGGGACATTTAAATGTATTATTATTTCTAATACCGTTTTTGCAGCTGTAGCCCTGCACCTCCGGCTTTCTCATCTAGGTAAAGCCCCATACACACTATTTGATTTTTTGCACATTTTTTTTTTCTTTGGGGGGGGGGGGGGGGGGGCGTAACACATTGAGCACAGTAAAATAAGCATTCTCAAGTAAACTATTTGTTAAAATTCTTACCCAAAGCACTTGCAGTTCACAACTTTCAGTGCTGCTTCCCTGATTTTCTGGCCTTCACAGGAACGTATCAAAATTGGATAGAGCAGTCTTGAGTCAGTTTGTTAGCTTGGTAACATGGAACTGGGAGTAGGAAAGTGTCTTGCTACCCTGGGCCATGGAGCTGTGTGTTTCTATTGAAGCATGCAGTTTGGGAGACACAACTCTAGTTCCTGCATGCAAGGTGTAGGTCCATAGGATGCTGCAGGAGAAAGGGACCACTCTGAAACTGGAAACCTGGGGCAGTGTTCATGGCTCCAAATTAGACTGGAATATAGGCAAAAATTGAAAGATAAAGAAGCGGTTGAAAGTCCCTAAAAAAGATAGGTTTAATACCCCTTTTAAGGTGAGAGGTCAGTTTTTCCCTTTTTTTGAGTTACAATATCCCTGGGCTCAAGCTGAACAACTCCAATCCCCAATGTCTGCAGTCACCCGTAAGGTCTAGAGGACAGTAAACTGGCCCTTTGTTTAGAAAGTTTGGAGACCCCTGCTCTATAGCAACCAAATGGAAGCAAACCTTTAGTGGAAGATTAAGGCTGGGTTCACACTATTGAGAACTGGATGCGGGTTCCTCGCATCCAATTCGCTATAGCAGGAGATTTTGACCGGCTCTTTGGAGCCTGAAAAGGGGGGTAACTAGTGCGCTCAACCTAAATGAGTATGTTTAGTGGGAAGCTGCCAACATATAAGTGATCTCACACAGTAAATAAGAATATGTTAAAAAAAGGTATGTGGCGCTAACCACTGAATGGGGGATCTAAAATCAATAAATAAGGTGTTCCAAACATGGGTTAACTTCAAACGGATAAATGGTAACCACCTTACTGAATAATAAAAACTTCTTAATCAGTAAAACAACTCTTTGGAGCCTGTTTACATATCTCCGGTGCAAATTTGCACAGGGGTCCTGTGCGTCTTGGTCCGTTTCAGGTCTGATTTCAGCCCGAATTTGGAACTGAAACAGTGAACAGGGACGTGCCGGACCCCTGCTGTGAGCCGCATGCGAAGATAGTGTGAACCCAGCCGAAGAGCTTGTTTGCACTGTCTGCGTTAGATTGTACACATCAATGATAGGGCACATAGAAATAAATTGTATAGTGCAACTCCCTTTACTGTATTTTACTGCATCAGAGTATGTTGCATTCCGCTGTGGTGTATAGAATTTATTGGGGTGTCATTTTGTTACTTGAATGAAGTTAGTCCGGCCATACACCGCTTGAATCTCGGCCGGTTCAGAGGAACCAGCTGAGATTCGATCCATTAATGGGCAGGCTGTATGTACTTTTAACCGCTAACAATAATCCCTGTCTTCTCCCGACAAGGACGAATTTTTAGACATTAAAAGACATTTACCAGGTGCATTTCAATAGGACACACTGTTTTTTATAAAAACTAAATAAATACGTGCCTGCTCTGTGCATAGGTATTGCACAGAGCGACTCCAAACCTCCTTTATCTAGGTCCCCTGCCAATGCTCTAGACTCCTCCTCTTCTCTGGGCGCTACCATAGGAAGTTGCTTCAGGGGATTTGGCTAAAATCTGCAGGAGCCAATAGCTTCTGTGAGGAGAGGAAGAGAGTGCCTCGCTGCTGCACTCGGGCACAGCACTGGATCAAGATCGGCTTTAGGTAAGTATGAGGGGGGGCGATACCATAGGGACTTTGTCCTACCTTTAGAAACACTTTAATGTGTATAAATAAATACCTGTGCTATTTTTGACAACTGTGTTTTTTTGCATTATAACATTTTATTTTCTTCTCCGTATGTACATTGGGGCCCTAGAACATGAGTAGGCTATAGTGTGACTCCAGACCTAATTGCCAGTTTATCTTTTTATCTGGATGGTTCCATTGGAATACTTTTATCATGCGGGAGTCCAGCGAAAATATATATATTTAAATACTGCAGCTGCTGACTTTTAAAATAAGGACACTTGCCTGTTACAGGGTCCAGCGATGTCGGCACCCGAGGCCGAACCATCTCTCGGTCCTTGGATGCTGCCGCCGCCATCTTCGGCAAGGGAATCAGGAAATTAAGCCTTGCGGCTTCACTTCCCGGTTCCCTACTGCGAGTAACTCAGCACAATCTGAATGGTTCCTGCTGTCTCTGGGACCCGTGTGTGTCCCAGCAGACAGCGGGACGGGAAGAGGCATAGATTCCCGTGGGAGTCTATGCCCGGAAGTGGGTGCAAATATCTGTCTTAGGCAGGTATTTGCACCCCTCTCCACCCTGAAAGGTGCCAAATGTGGCACCGGAGGGGGGGAGGCTTCCGAAAAGCTTTTTGTGTGAACCTCCTCTTTAAAGTGGACATATAAAATGTGAATAAAGCATATCCCTCTATATTGTGTACAACCACTTTAGGCTATGGCTGGCTACCTAAAATATATATAGATAGATGTCTTTAGATCGCTTTCAAGGCCAATCGTTAAAGGGAAGAAGCAGTGTATGTAAAGTAATCTATGGCTGCCAGCGTTGATTTGTTAATCTCAGTTTTGTAAGACAAACGTTGATTGTTGGTGCTTTCAGTACCCTCTATGCTTTAGTAAGTCTGAAGTTGTAATGTCTTCAGTCTTTACTGTAATTAACAAGCCGGTTTATAATCCTAATAATTATGCACATAACTGACACCCTAGTGCTCAGTTTTCAGTAGTTGGCCAGTATGACCGCATGGAGAGGATATCCTACACACCTGAGCTGATTCACTTCCTGGTTTAGTGTAATAGGAACTGCCACATGCACAAATCTCAGTCATTCATTTTTGACACTGCAAGCTAGTGTTTGAAGTTTTATATTTTTGGCTCTGTACTGTAGTGTGTTTTTTATTTTTCTGCCTTGAATTGAAAGCGGTTAATGTTTGTTGGCCAGGTGGGTCCAAAATCTTCCTTACCACCTGGTCACCAAAATTGGGGAGATAGAATCTATCTCAGGCCAGTCAGTTAGAACACCCCTCCCAAATCTCTATCCATACGTAAAATTTACCAGTTTCTATTAAAAATATTTTCAACTTCCTTATACTGCTAATGAAAGTTAGATATTAATTAAGCCCTATTGATGTTAATCAGTAGATGCTTGAGCCCCCTTCTTCATCAGACATTGTGTTCTAGGTATATTTGCTACCTCATTAATTGTTTTATCCAGGATGTCCCCTCTGTGCCTTTTGTACAAATTATTTTAGTACAATCGCTTGTATAATTAAAGAGGAACTGCAGTCTTTTCACATAATTTGTAATAAAAATATCTTTGCCATTCTGAAGCTTCCCTCCAACCACTTTGCATTACTCACACTGTGATTCAGTACTTGCCAAATATGCCACAGAAATCTCCCTCCACTAAGTCTAGCTGCAGCGATTTTAACTGTGGGCAGCTGAAGCTGCTGCCTGTTCAATTCCTGGATTTACAGAGGCACACCTCCTAGCTCTGCAGCTTTAATTGGCCCTCTTGACTCATCCTCCTCCCTTCCTGGCAAACTCTCACAAGAGAGAGAGAGAGAGCTGTGCATGATGTCATAAGCCTAGGCTAATGACCCAACAAGAAATAGGAAGTGGGCTGTATAAGGTATTTACTGACAGAAATACAAATCGTTTTACTATACAAAGTTAGAACAACAAGGGCAAAAGATTTAATAGATGGAAAGATAACTAAATGACAGAAGGGCCGCTTTAATTTTGTGGTTTGGAATTGTAAAAGTATAAAGTATTAAACCCATCACACCCCCCTAATCTGTTGTTAGGGACAAATGTCAGAGCCTACCGCTTTGGTCATCCCAACTGCAAGAATCTGCGGCTGGTGGCTATTGCCCAGCTTTTTTTTTATTTTTATTTTTTTTCCCCAATACATTCTAATTACCCTTCCAGTGGGGAAAAAAGTGTAAAGTGATAACGCCCAAAAGCAAACATTTTTTCATGTTGCAGTTTTAGCAATTCTTAGATGTGATGGCTGCATTTGTCTTCTTTTTTTTTTTAGGCTTTCTTTTTATTTTCACCTTGTGATCCCGCCATTAAGGCTGGACATATATGTTCAATTATCTTGTACAATTTTCCTTTAGATTTAACAAAAGACATATAATATGAGGTCAAAACTAAACAACTTTCAATTGTATCCAATTAGGCAGGCCCTTGCACTACATACAGTGGATATAACAAGTCTACACACCCCTGTTAAAATGCCAAGTTTCTGTGAAATAAAAAAAGAGACAAAGCTAAACCATTTCAGAACTTTTTCAGCCTTTAATGTAACCTATAAACTACAACTCAATTGTAACCGAAATCTTTTAGGGGGAGGGAGAGTAAAAATAATGTGGTTGCATTAGTGTGCACACCCTCTTATAACTGTATAGCTGTGTTTAGCTGCAATCGCCTTCCATCATTTAAAGCAGGGCTTGACAAATTTGCTTGGAATCTAGGAGCCAGCTAAAAAAGTTAGGAGCCAGGTTTTTTTTTTTTTTTTTTTTAACGACGACGACAGACAGGTGGCACTGGGCACCGTAGGACGTCCTCCCAGAACCTTGCTCCATTCGGGAACATCTGTGACCGCCAGGTCCCGAGGACCCGGCTCATCGCGGTAAGCGGCCGCCGATAGTGGCCGTTTACCACGTGATCGCTCTGTCAAATGACGGTGCGATCACATGTACACAAACGGTTCCTCCCTCCCCTCTCTGTATCGATCGGTACAGTGAGAGGGGAGAAGCTGAGAGGGGGAGAGATGGGACCAGCGCTGTGGGCTGAATGTGTAGTGTCCACAGAGCTGGTCAGTGACAGCTACTCTGCCAGCACTGTGCAATACTCTGGCAATAAATTTTAATAGAAACAAAGAATTTTTTTACCGATTTTTTTTTTTTTTTTGATTTATAGCGCAAAAAATAAAAAACCCAGCGGTGATTAAATACCACCAAAAGAAATCTCCTATTTGTGTGAAAAAAAGGACAAAAAATTCATTTGGGTACAGTGTTACATGACTGAGAAATTGTCATTCAAAGTGTGAGCACTGAAAGCTGAAAAGTGCCCAGTGGTTAACATTGCATTTGCATTGTTAGAGGTGTCGCAATACCAACGGCCACCACAAGATGGCACCATATTACATTAGTATTTCAGAAGGCCGCAAAGCCGCGGCCTAAATTTCTGGCCGGCGCGGCCCGATGCGATCGCGTGGCGGGGGTCGGTGTCCACAGGTTGATGGGGTACCGCAGCTGTGTCGCCCCAGGCGCCAGGACCCCAAATCTAGTCGCAATTGCGCCCGGGTGACTGGGTTTTGTCAAGCCCTGATTTAAAGTGCCTCTGATTAACCCCAAATAAAGTTAAGCTGTAGGTCTTTCCTGACATTTTCTTAGTCCTACAGCAAAAGCCATGGTCCGCAGAGAGCTTCCAAAGCATCAGAGGGATCTCATTGTTAAAAGGTATCGATCAAGAGAAGGGAACAAAATAATTTCTAAGGCATTAGATATACCATAGAACACAGTCATCAAGTGGAGATATGGCACAACAGTGACATTACCATGAACTGGACGTCCCTCCAAAAGTGATGAAACGACGAGAAGAAAACTGGTCAGGGAGGCTGCCAAGAGGCCTACAGCGACATTAAAGGAGCTGCAGGAATATCTGGCAAGTATTGGCTGTGTGGTACATGTGACCACAATCGCCCATATTCTTCATATGTCTGGGCCATGGGGTAGAGTGGCAAGACGGAAACTTTTTTCTTACCAAGATACATTTTGCAAAAACACTTCGTCTCACAAAAGCATGTGGGAAAATGTTTTATGGTCTGATGAAACCATGAAGGTTGAACTTTTTGGCCATAATTCTAAAAGATACGTTTGGCGCAAAAACAACCCTGCACATCACTAAAAACACCATACCCACTGTGCAGCATTGTGGTAGCGGCATCATGCTTTGGGGCTGTTTTTCTTCAGCTGGAACAGGGTCCTTAGTCAAGGTAGAGGGAATTATGAACAGTTCCAAATACCAGTCAGTATTGGCACAAAACCTTCAGGCTTCTGCTAGAAAGCTGAACATGAAGAGGAACTTCATCTTTAGGCATAACTACCCAAAGCATACATCCAAATCAACAAAAGAATGGCTTCACAAGAAGAACATTAAAGTTTTGGAATGGCCCAGCCAGAGCCCAGAACTGAATCTGATTGAAAATCTGTGGAGTGATCTGAAGAGGGCTGTGCACAGTAGATGCCTTCGCTATCTGACAGATTTGGAGTGTTTTTGCAGAGGGGGCAAATATTGCTAAGGCAAGATGTGCCATGCTGATAGACTCGTACCCAAAATGAGTGCTGTAATAAAATCAAAAGGGGCTTCAACAAAGTATTAGTTTGAGTGTGCACACTTATGCAACCACATTTATTTTATTTTTACTTTCCTCCACCCAAAAGACTTTCGTTTGTTTTTCAACTGAGTTGTAAAGTTTATAAGTCACATTAACCACTTGACCACTGGGCACTTAAACCCCCTTCCTAACCAGACCAATTTTCAGCTTTCGGTGCTCTCACACTTTGAATGACAATTACTCAGTCATGCAACACTGAACCCAAATGAATTTTGTGTCCTTTTTTTCACACAAATAGAGCTTTCTTTTGGTGGTATTTAATCACCGCTGGGTTTTTTAATTTTTGCGCTATAAATCAAAATATACTGAAAATTTGGTAAAAAAAATTAATAAAAATTCTTTGTTTCTGTTAAAATTTGTTGGCAGAGTGTTGGCAGAGTGTTGGCAGAGTGTTGGCAGAGTGTTGGCAGAGTGTTGGCAGAGTGTTGGCAGAGTGTTGGCAGAGTGTTGGCAGAGTGTTGGCAGAGTGTTGGCAGAGTGTTGGCAGAGTGTTGGCAGAGTGTTGGCAGAGTGTTGGCAGGCAGAGTATTGACCAGCGCTGTAGGCACTACACATCCAGCCCACAGCGCTGGTCCCGTCTCTCCACCTCTCCGCTTCTCTCCTCTCTGTACCGATCGGTACAGAGAGGAGAGGGAGGAACCGGCGTCATGACGTGACGCCGGTTTGTGTACATGTGATCGCTCCGTCATTTGACGGAGCGATCACGTGGTAAACGGCCGCTATCAGCGGCCGTTTACCGTGATGCGCCGGGTCCTCGGGACCCGGCGGTCACGGATGTTCCAGGGGGCGCGCGGGAGCAAGTTTCTGGGAGGACGTCCGTAGGACGTCCTCCCAGGATAAGCCGACCGCGCTGTAGCCGTCTTTTGACTATAGCGCGGTCGGCATGTGGTTAAAGGTGGAAAAGGTTCTGAAATGATTTATCTTCGTCTCATTTTTTTTCTACATCACAGAAACCTGACATTTTTAAAGGGGGTGTGTAGACTTTTTATATCCACTGTAGTTTAAGGTAAATTTAAAATGTATGGCCAGCCTTAGTCTGTTTTTTCAAAAGAACAAGCTGTCCTGCAGATGTAGCAGTTTGAAGGTTGAGACCACTTTTCACTGAGGGGTGCTTACAATGGTCAGCTTTTATCTATTAATGTAAAACCTTTATGCTGAAAAGAACAAAACTGTTTGCTGTAACTTCTTAACCACTTCAGCCCCGGAAGATTTTGTACCCCCTTCCTGACCAGAGCACTTTTTACAATTTGGCACTGCGTTGCCTTAACTGACAATTGCGCGATCATGCAATGTTGTACCCAAACAAAATTTGCGTTCTTTTTTTTTTCCCCACAAATATAGCTTTCTTTTGATGGTATTTGATTTCCTCTGCAGTTTTGGAAAACCAATATTTTTTTGCTATAATATCCCCAATTTTTTTTATAAATTTTTTTTATTTTTATTTTTTTAAAACAAATTTCTTCATCAGTTTATATATAATTTCTGCTACATATTTTCGTAAATTTTCTCCTAGTAATGACAGTGATCTGCGATATTGCGAAGGACAGATCGGACACTTTTTGGGACCATTTACAGTGATCAGTGCTATAAAAATGCACTGATTACTGTGTAAATGTCACTGGCAGGGAAGGGGTCTACACTAGGAGGCGATCAAGGGGTTAAATGTGTGTTCCCTCAGTGTGTTCTATAACTGTATGGGGATAGGACTAATTAGGAGAGGAGACGTATCACTGTTCCTACTTGCTAGGAACAAACGACATGTCTCCTCCTCTCCTCTGACAGCACAGGGATGTGTGTTTACATACACAGCCCATGCTGGCGCTCGTGGCCGGGTCCCCAGTCATGCAGCAGGCACACGCGCACCCTCTGGTGGCCGAAGAGGGGGAAGGATGTACCCATACGGGATTTCGCCCAGGAGAGCCTTTCTGCTGCAGTATACCTGCATGAGCCGGTTGGGAACCGGTTAAAGAAAGCTCTATTTGTGTGGGGAAAAAAGGGCGTCAATTTTGTTTGGGATCCACGTCGCACGACCACGCAATTGTCAGTTAAAGTGACGCAGTGATGAATCACAAAATGTGCACTGGTCTTTGGCCAGCAAAATGGTCCGGGGCTTAAGTGGTTAATTTACTCCAGTCCAGTCACATGATCCTGCAACTGTCTAAGGGAGCGCTCGAGCCGTGGAATCACCCATAGGCTTCCATGGCCCAGGGGTTGGCCCTCCCTCCTCTTCCTTGCAGCAGCCACTTGGTGACATCTGGTTGCTGGAGCTGTGGGATCGCATGACTGGAGCAAATGAAAAATGGGTAAGTAGACACATCCGTTCTTTTTGTATTATTACATGATATGGGAGATGGAATCGTTTTATGAAAGGCTGAGACTGCCATCAGTCCAGGCACCTGACAAATCCAGACTTCCAGAGTCGGGATGGCGCGGTGCCTGGACTGATATTGGTGCTGTCGGCAGACTTCAGACCGCTCTCTGAAAACGGATCACAGGAGTGCAAAGTGAATTACACTCCTGTGACCCATAGGAGAAGCCCAGCTGAATGAGCTCAGGCTTTACTTCTCCTTTTTAACGTGGCATGCATAGTATACAATTATCCACTTATCAAACATGGCCTTATTATAGGCTTACCTTTAGGTTAAAGTGGTGTGCTAGGGTTTACAACCAGTTTAAGGCCTCGTGCGCGCTGGATGTTAAAATAACGTTATAAAAACGACCGTAGCTTTGCAGTGAGCTTTTTAACGTTTTTGCAATAGCGTTCACTTTTTGATTCATTGAAAAAAAAAAAACGTTAAATGCTGGCATTCAGTTACTGTGGCTTTTAGCTTGTACATGCTGGTTACTGAAATCCAACATTAATAATCTAAAACCAAATGACCGGAGAAGATGTCTGCATATACACAATATTTTCATATACTTATGATGAAGACATTGACAGTGCATAAAAGAGGTCTGGTGGATGGCTAGGAGCAGGACCCTGGCTCATCGGAAGCGAACAGTAGCAGTTCGGACAGGTTTTCTAATTTTTCTTCTGAGACCCATTGGCTGATGTGTTCAGAGACTTCCTATACCCATGAGATTGTTATTATCTGTCTGTGCTGGTGTGTTTGCAGACATGCACTCAATCATAAAGGGAAGGGTGTTTGTCACCCATGTGACTGTATTTTCACCACTTTGGACTATGAACCCTGAAAATAACTGCCACTGAAAAAAGGGATGCCTTTCTCTGATTGGCTGAGGTGTAAATAGTGATGTCTGCCTCTCCACCTCCACCAAAAAGAGGAAGCCTGGTATTCGTTGATGAAAATACAAGGGTTCTCCTGAATGGCAGAGAGGCACTCTGCCCACCTTCTTAATTCCGGCAGCTGGAATTTGCATATACTAACACCACACCTCTTACTGTACATGGTTAATGCTACCAGTGCAATAAAGCACACCCTAGTTGGCGCAAACAAACTATTTGGGCTACATTCACACATCCGTAAAAAAAATTCTGGGGCAAAAGTTCCTGTGTAAATGTTACATTCAAGTCCTGCATCACGTGATAACTGTCACATATGCTGGTTGCTTATATTGGTTTTCAACCTTACTTTTAAGTCTTCACATGCTTGGTGTCATAGCTGATCACATGTGCAGCATGTAGATGTAAATGGGGACTAAAATGAATGCCATTGTTAGCCACAAAAGGATAGGAGGGTTTTGTTCTGCTTTAAAAGCTGTGTTAAAGTGGAACTAACCCCCCCCCCCCCCCCCCTTTCATTCATTACAGCCATGGAAGCTGCCATCTTGGCATTTGTTTGCTCTGTAGTTGTCATGGTGCCTCACATGTGTGGTTTGTTAAGCAACCAGCCATTTGATGGCTTGACAGTACAATTAACAGTTGTCATTCACTGCATGCCTTTACTGTAACCCAGCCATAAAACTTGGAGAGCCACTGCAGGATGTCCTAGTGTTGCTCACAGCATGTGGTAAATCAGCCACAATACACAAGGTGAGATGTGGCTTCAGCCTGGCTCCCCTCAGGCTATGCAATCTGATATGGGTGGGGCAAAATGTCAAGGTTGTACCAAGTAAATGGATACCCCATATGTCAAACCTTATGTAGCAAGGTCCTGGGCCTCTTTAGGCCTAATGTTGACCTCCAGAGTTGGGGACAGCTGACATCCTTCTGTGTAGAGTGGGTTACAAGTCATGGTGGGTGTAATGCAAGATGGATTGATGGGCGCCAGACACTTCTTGAATGCAGAGATTTATTGTCTCTTAACCGCTTCAGCCCCGGACCAGTTGGCAGCCAAAGGACCAGGCCCCTTTTTGTGATTCGGCACTGCGTCGCTTTAACTGAGAATTGCGCGGTCGTGCGACGTGGCTCCCAAACAAAATTGGCGTCCTTTTTTTTTTTCCCCACAAATAGAGCTTTCTTTTGGTGGCATTTGATCGCCCCTGCGGTTTTTATTTTTTGCGCTATAAACAAAAATAGAGCGACAATTTTGAAAAAAATTCAATATTTTTTACTTTTTGCTATAATAACTATCCCCAAAAAATATATAAAAAAAAACATTTTTTTTTTCCTCAGTTTCGGCCGATACGTATTCTTCTACATATTTTTGGTAAAAAAAATCGCAATTAGCGATTATTGATTGGTTTGCGCAAAAGTTATAGCGTTTACAAAATAGGGGATAGTTTTATAGCATTTTTATTAATATTTTTTTTTTTACTAGTAATGGCGGCGATCAGCGATTTTTTTTTTTTTTTTTTTTTTTTTTTTTTTTTTAATTGTGACTGCGACATTATGGCGGACACATCAGACATTTTTAACACATTTGTCATTTATACAGAAATCAGTGCTATTTAAATAGCACTGATTCCTATGTAAATGACAGTGGCAGTGAAGGAGTTAACCACTAGGGGGCGGGGAGGAGTCAGTGTGACGTGTTGTTTTTTTTTTTTTTTTTACAGTAGGGGGGCGTGTCTGACGTCATTGATCGGCTTTCCCGATGACAGGGAACAGCCGATCAATGACAGGCAGAGTAGGAAGCGCGGGGAGAGGTTTGTTTACACAAACCTCTCCCCGTTCTTCAGCTCCGTAACCCGATCGCGGGATACCAGTGGCGATCGGGTCCGGCGGCCGTGGTCACGGAGCTCCCGACCAGGTCGCGAGCGCGCCGCTGGCGGCACGTGCGCGACCCACGGGCAGGCAAATTAAAGTGGACGTACCCGTACGTGCTTTTGCCTGCCCGTGCCATTCTGTAGACGTATATCTACATGAGGCGGTCGGGAAGCGGTTAAACAGACCTGTGGAAGAGAGGGTTGGGGACAGGACACCCTTGAGTAGATGCAATGTTAATCAGCAGACTCAGAGACTTCTATAGGCAGGCAGGCAGTCACGCAGGGAAAGGTATCCAGCCAGACACCACATCTGCATGAGTAGGAACGCCGTCTCCTATGGCAACAATCTTGCAACAGTTTCTAACAAAGGTTGCAATGAACTCTTTCACGTCTACAAACTTCTATTATAGAACTCCACCGAGCTCTGTCTTTCACTAGACTCCCTGATCCACTGGATCCCCTGAGCTCTTCCAATCTTCTCACTCAGTATCTTTCTCAAGCGTCACCCCCGCTTCCCCGCTGGGTCCCTGGCTTGGCACTCAGATACTCCTCAAGCTTCACCCTTGCTGACACGTTAGGTTCCTGGCTTGGCACTCCACAAGAGGCAACAGCTTCCCCTCTACCTCTGACCACAACTAGTTCCTCCGGCTGGTGGAACCATTACTTCTGGTTGGACTACAAGCCCGCAGTCCCAACCCTGCACTACTTCTGAATATGCTCTCAAATAGCCTAGCAGCCAGACGTCCCTGGGATAGGCCTTAGGCTTCTGGCCTAGCAGCCCGGGGCAATACAACACGCGTCCACCCAGACAGCTGTCCAGGTGGCACAGATCCCCGATCACCTGTCTCCACCCAAATAAATAGGGTCTCCCAGCAGGCCAAGAGACCCAAGAAAATCACTGCCCATTGGCTGAGACACCCCATTCATTCCTAATCTGTCCTTGCAATGCCCTTGTCTTATCTATTGTCACCAGATACCCGGCCATCTAGTGCAGCAATTCCAGAATTAGCGTGAAATCAATTGACCTCCTAACAATTGACCAAGGCAACTATCACTTGGCATATAAATTTTAATATAAATTTAATATAAATTTTAATAGCAACTCTGCCTTAACATCAGGGTGCTACCACAATTTGTGTGTGCCCGTGAAATGGCCACTAACTTCAGTACCATATATTTTCCATAGGCGACGCAAAGGCCTCTATAGGTCAGTTTAGCGTTAC
Source organism: Lithobates sylvaticus (assembly GCA_028564925.1). Taxonomy (NCBI): domain Eukaryota; kingdom Metazoa; phylum Chordata; class Amphibia; order Anura; family Ranidae; genus Lithobates; species Lithobates sylvaticus. The sequence goes on from CM053036.1 coordinate 117,067,319, forward strand.
GAAGGAGATTTAGTACTAGATTTATTGCTCCCATTTCGGTATGCGCAGCGATATGTTATCTTTATTGCAACCGTCGTGTTCAGGCATAGGCGTGTGTGTGTGACAAATTTTTTACAATTAAAAAATAAAAAAAAATAAATACTTTTTCCCTATGACATAGGGGACAAAAAGTCCCACGTGTGTTTTTTTTTTTTTTTTTTTTTTAGTGACAGGTTCTCTTTAATGAGACATCCAGGGTCTAAAAGACCCTGCATGTATCCCCTGTGCGCCACTGAATGGAATGTAATGCAATGCACATCGCACTGCATTACATTTTTTTCCGACCTTGATGGCTTGGAAACTGTAAATGGGGACCAGAAGTGACGTGCAACAAGAAGGGGAGGAGAGCAGACATCCGTTCTCCTCCCTTCCCTCTACTCGTCAGCACCCGCTATTCCCGTCCCGGGTCCGCAGATATGCAAGCTGAGCTCGGGATAGATGGGGAGGGGGGGCACACGCAGGTTGTGAGGAGCACTTGGGCGGCGGCAAAGGGGCCAGGACAATCTCTTGTTGCAAATGGCGACCTGGCGCTTGGGGTTGGTTGAGCCCTGCTGTAAAGGATACCTCTGTACACTAGTGGTATTTTAGGGTTCGATCAGTACTGGCACCATTTCCTTTGGAGTCTCCCGCTGCTTGGTGCAAATATATCCATAACAGACAAATTGAGATAAGGGAAAGCTTGAGACTACTTGAATTGTCATGACAGGTTGAAGCTTCAAGAACAGAGTTGTTGCCATTTCAGTCCCCAAGAGATAAAAGAATGTAGCAGGAAATTCACCTCGCCCACAGTAAAGCCTGAAATACCAGTTTTGTTCAAAGTGACAGTTTTCAGTTGAAACTCTGTTCTTTAGAAACTGAGACAGGCTCTTCTAGATTAAAGATACTGAAAGAGTGCTAAGTGACATGGTCAGTTTGCTATAATTATACGATGATGTAATAAGAGAGAAGCAATGAGCCAGTCACTTGAATTTGGGCTTTTAGGGGTGATCTGTACCGAACACCTCCAGTGCAAACAGAAGGGAAACCAGGGCTGGCTGCAAATCTAAATTTAAAGGTTTCCAATAACCTTCAATTACAAAATGGCTTGTGTAGTAGTGTTCATGAATAAGTGTATTTTTTTTATTTCTTTTATGCAGTAAATGAATACGAAAAAAGTCCAGTAATGTCATATTTTATTTTATTTTTTTTTTATCCAGAATGGTTTTATTTAACCACTTCAGCCCCGGACCAATTGGCAGCCAAAGGACCAGGCCCCTTTTTGCGATTCGGCACTGCGTCGCTTTAACTGACAATTGCGCGGTCGTGCGACGTAGCTCCCAAACAAAATTGGCGTCCTTTTTTTCCCACAAATAGAGCTTTCTTTTGGTGGTATTTGATCGCCCCTGCGGTTTTAATTTTTTGCGCTATAAACAAAAATAGAGCGACAATTTTGAAAAAAATTCAATATTTTTTACTTTTTGCTATAATAAATATCCCCAAAAAATATATAAAAAAACATATTTTTTCCTCAGTTTCGGCCGATACGTATTCTTCTACATATTTTTGGTAAAAAAAATCGCAATTAGCGATTATTGATTGGTTTGCGCAAAAGTTATAGCGTTTACAAAATAGGGGATAGTTTTATAGCATTTTTATTATTTTTTTTTTTTTTTTACTAGTAATGGCGGCGATCAGCGATTTTTTTTTTTTTTTTTTATTGCGACTGCGACTGCGACATTATGGCGGACACATCGGACATTTTTGACACATTTTTGGGACATTTGTCATTTATACAGAAATCAGTGCTATGTAAATGACAGTTGTAGTGAAGGGGTTAACCACTAGGGGGCGGGGAGGAGTCAGTGTGACGTGTGTGTGTTTTTTTACAGTAGGGGGGCGTGGCTGTATGTCTGACGTCATTGATCGGCGTTCCCGATGACAGGGAACCGCCGATCACTGACAGTCAGTGTAGGAAGCGCGGGGAGAGGTTTGTTTACACAAACCTCTCCCTGTTCTTCAGCTCCGTAACCCGATCGCGGGACACCTGCGGCGATCGGGTCCGCTGGTCCCGCGGTCGGGGTCACGGAGCTCCCGACCGGGTCGCGAGCGCGCCGCTGGCGGCGCGCGCGCGACCCACAGGCAGGCACATGCACGATCACGTACAGGTACGTGATTTTGCCTGCCCGTGCCATTTTGCCGACGTATATCGGCGTTAGGCGGTCGGGAAGCGGTTAAAGTGGTATGCCAGGAAACGGCTAATACTTAATGCATGTATGTTTACCATTTTATTTTTTTAGCATTAGTAACCTTGTTCATTGAAATTTACACAAATCCGCTGCAATGCACAGCCATTAAGATTTTAGTATTTTTGGTTTCAGCTTCACTGCTTCCTCAATCGCCTTTCTGCACAGAGCTACTAATGGGGGCTGGACAATTCCCAGTCTCCATGTCAGATTAGGGGGGACCGGGACCTTGTTGGTAGGGAGGCTGGCACTGAGCTGTGAATTCACAGGTAATTAAGAGAAGTATGGGTTTGTTTTTTCCTCCATTTTACTTGCCTAGGTGTATGGCGTAGTATAAATCCGATGCTGCATCTGTCCCCCCGCGCATCTACACTGAGAACCGAGCGATCAAACATCGCCGATGGCTCGGTTCTCACAGATCCCTGAGCTGTTGACTGTCAATCAGCAGCTCACTGGAGCTCTGAGCTGTGGAGCGGCTAGCTGAGATGGTTGTTAGTCCAGGCACCTGGCGGCTCCAGACTTTGACGTGGTGCCTGGACTGATATCTGTAACGTCGGCAGAGAGCGGACTTCGGTCGGCAGAGAGCGGACTTCGGTCGGCAGAGAGCGGACTTCGGTCGGCAGAGAGCGGACTTCGGTCGGCAGAGAGCGGACTTCGGTCCGCTCTCTGCTGAAAATGGGTAACAGGAGTACAGAACGAATTGCACTCCTGTGACCCATAGGAGAAGCCCAGCCAAACGAGCATTGGCTGGACTTCTCCTTTATAGCAAACAGCCTGTATGGAGGAGGAGCTCACAGGGACAACTGGCCACCTTCAGGTCCCAGAGCTTCTCTGTCTGCTGCTCTGCACCCACTTGGTGATTCATCAAAACTGGAGCAGCTGTGCACCGTCAACTATCGGCTTCTATCCACAGCTTGTTCAGTAAGGCCTCTTTCACACGGGACGGATCTGTAATGATCCGCCCCATAAACATCCGCTTGCTCAGCGGGGATCGTTCCGAAATCCCCGCTGAGCCGGCGGATGACAGGGCGGTCCCTGCACACTGTCGAGGGGCCCTGTTACTATGTCCTACCGTATGTCCACTTGAATGGTGGGGCTTCAACCTGGACTCACAGCGCAGGCGCCGTTCATCTTCGGAGATTTTCGGAATCTCCTTGTCCTCCGTACTGCGCAAGCGCTGCGCAGTATGGGGCGGACACTATCCGATGGTTGGACAGTTTTTGACAGAACACCGGCTCTCAATGGACCCGGTTCACACAGCTCCAGGGCGGCCACAGTCTGCATTGGAAAAGGGTCCCGTGCGTCTCTGGCTTTTTCAGGTGTGAATTCAGGTAGAAATTTTGGACCTGAATCAGTGAACAGGGACGCACCGGACCCCCTGCTGCGAGCCACGACCGCAGCAATTGTGAACCCAGCCTCGGGGAAGGAATGTCCACAGACAAGTTTTATAAAGATATACTTTGGATCACACGTGTTTTATCATGATTTGCATCTACCCCAAGGGCTTGTTTTACACTTGTACGGAGATCAGAAATTTTATTCAGGACAAAACTGCCAATCTCTGCAATCTTTGGGTGAGCTACAGTAGCGGTATGGAAATTCGGTGTGGAAGTCTGCAGTTTTATGCCCCATTCCACAGCTCACCCGTAGATCCATTTCTGTCTGCATTTCTACACCCCGCAGCTCATTTGCGGTGCATGGGGAAGGATAAAATGTCACACTGTTGTGACACTTCAGTAAAATAAACAAATCTGCCCTTTAAAAGCACAGCAAATTAGTGTTGAAATAAGTACCTTGATTCAATAGATTACAATAGCAGACAGATTGGTTTACCCTTACTGAAATCTTCCTTCTCTGATCACATACATCTTTGATATCACATTACTGCTACTGTAAAGCAGGATTCTGTTAAACAGCCTTTTGCTTTTCAATTTCAGCCACACAGTGTCAGTTACGCTACTAGGAAATGTGGACATTAACATGCAGTGCGGGATATGCTCTACTTTTTAGGGTGCGGCCATCCTGATTCTGATCCTTTTTTTGTTTTCCTTTTGTTTGTTCCAGATATTTGCAATAGGTGGGAAGAAACCACATGTCACACATGTTGTGTGTTTTACCTGAACTTCTCTTTTAAATAGTGTAAGGGCATGTGTCCCACAAACACAGCGGGTAATGAAAGTCTTCTAAAGAGGATAGCCGGAATAATTAAAGTTTAACTTATGCAATTTCACATAGGTAGACTGATTTATTTGAAGCTAGACCACTGTCCTTTTCTTTTTCACGATCAAGGCTGGACGTTCGAATAACAGCTTTTGTGTCCCTGCAACCGAACATTATCTTGCTATTCTTTCAAATCTCTGAACAGTTAAATCCGTTATTGTTAAAATGTTGGTCAAGGAAAAATTAAGCAAGTGTTGTACATCTATGGGCAGGGAGCGCCTGTCATAGCAGCGCCCTGAGACTGCCATCAATCAAGGCAGCTGGTGGATCCAGACTTGGAAGTCTGGATGACGAATTGCACTCCTGTGACCCAGAGGAGAAGCCCAGCCTAAAAAGCTCAAGGTGGACTTATCCTTTTAATGATCCTGAAAAAAGGAAGCTGGTTGAAATAATCACCAGATGCAACAATGTATCAGCATGATGGCTGAACCATCAATTGGGATATACAAGGGTAAGTAAGGATAGGCAGCGGTAATGTACTGCCGGCGAAGTATGTAATAACATTAAGAATAGTGAAGGCCATGCGCCAAAATAAAAGCTTGCTTGAGATATTGATAGACAGAGTTGCCCCCCCCCCCCTTCCGGAGCGAGCATCCATTGTGCTTACAAGCAGGCTGCAGCCTGCTTATATGCTCCCCAACCAAATAACGTAAACACACCGCCGGAGGGCAGCATGTGACATCATCGGGTCTGGCTCCCCACACTGTGCATGCATGACTATTTGCGTGCCGGGCACAGCCATAGGGCGGGGAGAGCCCAAGATGTGGTCAGTCCAAGTGCGGGGCCAACCCCAACCTGACAGGGGAAGGCACACCTCCACCAGGGGAGTCGCATATCTGCCAAGGAATGCAAGGTATTGCTGGCCATGCACTCTAAGCACAGAGCAGCCCAGGAAAGCAGATGTGCATTCATTACTGAGTAAGAGCCCTTTCACACTGGGGCGGTGTGGGCGGAAGCGGTAAAGCGCCGCTAGTTTTAGCGGCGTGCTTTTAACTCCTGCTAGCGGCCAAGGAAAGGGTTAAAAATGCTGCTGAAGCGCTTCACAGGTGCTTCGGCAGCACTGTCCACTCATTTTAATGATCAAGGGCGGTGGTGAAGCGGTGTATACACCGCTCCTGATCCACCTCAAAAATGCTGCTTGCAGGACTTTTTTTCCTGTCCTGCAAGCGCACCGCCGCAGTGTGAAATCACTCGGGCTTTCCTACTGGGGAGGCATGAAAGGGGCTTTTCAGGCGCCTGAAAAGTGCCCCAGTGTGAAATGGGTTTAAAACTTAAAGTGTAGTTCCACCCAAAAGTGGAACTTGTGCATATTATACCGCCCCCTCCCACATTTGGCACCTTTCAGGGGGGGGGGATTCACAAGTATCCTGTCCCCACTTCTGGGAGCCTCAGTCGTGGGTGTTTGCATCGTCGCTGGAGCTCCCCCCTCTTTCCCAGGCCGCCGGGCCAGTAGGAGTAGAGAGCGGAGTGTGCAGTTAAGTTCCTGGCGTGAAGCCATAAGGCTACACTGCCGGGTTCCTTTTTAGGGCTGAAACAACTAATCAATTAATCGATTATAAAATTAATCAACTACTATTTTCATAATGGAATAATCAGCCAGTAACATATTGGGGTTAAAACTAAAATTAGCCCTTTATAGTACAAAAAGAGCAAATCGCTACTGTACATATTACTTTTACAGTTATACAGTAAAAAACTTAACCCCTTAGGCCCCTTTCACACTGGGGCGGTGCGGGGCGGCGACGGTAAAGCAGCACTATATTTAGCGCTGCTTTACCATCGTTTTACCCGCGGTATGCGGCCGCTAGCGGGGTGGTTTTAACCCCCGCTAGCGGCCGCAAAAGGGTTAAAAACCTCCGCAAAGCGCCGCTGCAGCGGCGGTTTGCGGGCGGTATCCCCGCGGTTTCCCATTGATTTCAATGGGAAGGAGCGGTATAGGAGCGGTGAATACACCGCTCCTTCACCGCTCCAAAGATGCTGCTAGCAGGACTTTTGTTGCGGTCCTGCTAGCGCACCGCTCCAGTGTGAAAGCCCGCCGGCTTTCACACTGGAGTGAATGGGGCCGGTTTTTTCAGGCGGTATACAGGCGCTATTTATAGCGCTGTACCGCCTGAAAACCGCCCCAGTGTGAAAGGGGCCTTACAGTAGTGATTATCTGCTTTTTTATTTTTTTTTGTACTATAAAGGGCTAATTTTATATTTTTTTACTAAACATCTTGGACCTGGTTCACATCTATGTGTTTTTGGTGCTTTTTTGCAGAAGCGCACTACAGTTCATTTACATGGTTTGTTATGGGACACGTTCACATCTATGCTTTTTTTCATCCCCTGCGTATTTGGAAAGTGTCAAGGACCTTCTTCTTCTTCTTTTTTTTTTTTTTTTTTTTTTTTTTTTACACAAAACGGTGCTTTTTTGGTTCAATATACTTCAATGGAGAAGCTGCAGAAAAGCATGTAATGTGTTTTTGCAGCAATTTGTTTTTTAATCTGCCCAACAACAAATTGGCCAAAAAAAATACAAAAACGCAAATCGCCACAAAATCACGCGTGCAAAAATCAAAACGCACTGCAGAAACAGATCAAAAGCAGACTGCATAGGTGTGTACCGAGCGTTTTGTTGGCCACACGGATCAATTTTCAGACGAATATTCAGACGAAAAATCTTTGTATATTCGCTGAATGAAAGAATGTTTGATATTTTTCATTTGTTTTTCACATTCTGTTTTGAAAATGAATGTAATTTCTTAACGAAAACCACATGCACCGTCTGAAAAATTCCTTTGACCTAGAAGTTTTCTATTTCCAAATTTTCCCTTTACTGTGGTTGAAAATTAACTTTGATTTGACCCCAGTAACGATGAGGGAAGACATTTGTTTTTAAATAATAAAAAAAAAAGTGATCTCCGAGTCTATTTACCAGATTCACCCTTTTAATAGTTTATACAGTATCTCTCTGCAAATAGTATATACAGTATCTCTGCAAATAGTACCGTATATACTTGCGTATAAGCCAAGTTTTTCAGCAAATTTTTTTATGCTGAAAATGCCCCCCTCTGCTTATACTCGAGTCAAGCACAGAGAATGACATTTTCCGATGATACGGGGATAGGAACACCAAATATGTTGTAGCGATAGGTCCGCTGGGTTTGCATACCAAATTTGGGGTTCCTAGCACCAAGTGACCCTGAGATACTGGGCCCCAAAGTCGGTCAACTTTGGGTCCAGAGACCCCAATTTTTGGCTGCAGCTAGGGGGCATTTAGAAACCCTTAATTACCAAGTTTGAAGTTTGGGGGACCTATGGCATGCAAATGGGCACAGTGAGGCCGCAAATGGGCATTGTTGAGCTCTAGTTCCCTTACTCGCAATGGAGGCGGCATGCACCCGACAGCTGATGGAAACATCCACTGCGGTGCCGACACTGCGGAGTCGCTGGACTCCAGGACAGGAAAGTGGCTGATTATTAAAAGTCAGCAGCTGCAGTATGTGGCTTTTCATTTTTGCAGTGTTAAGCAGACCGCCACTTTAACCACTTACCGACTGCTCACTGTATATATACATCATTTTTTTTGAAGAGGGATATCTCGGTAACGGCAGCAGCTGCTGCCACAACTGAGGTATCCCTCTTCACAGTGAGTCGTCCCCTTTCCGATAATGGTGGTCTCTGCGGCGGGTTCGCCGCAAGATCACCGTTGGCGGCGGGAGAGGTGCCTTCCGCCGCTTACCGGAGCCGTCGGCAGCGGCGGAGGCGATCAGGTCCTTTCCCTGCCTGTGTATAGATATGAGTGAGGCTAAGATGGCCCCCACTCATCTCTATACCATAGGAGGGCGGAAGCGACGTCAAAACGTCACTTCCGCCCATACGTCTTAAAGGGGAATTTCCAAATGTCGTTTTTTTTCTAAATTACATTATTTTTTTTTTTTTTGCATTTAAGTCCAAATATGAGATCTGAGGACTTTTTGACCCCAGATCTCATATTTAAGAGGACCTGTCATGCTTTTTTCTATTACAAGGGATGTTTACATTCCTTGTAATAGGAATAAAAGTGATCCATTTTTTTTTTTTTTTTTTAAAACGGTGTAAAAAATAATAAAATTAAGTAAAATAAATAAGACAAACCAAAAAAATTTTTTTAAAACACCCTGTCCCGACGAGCTCACAGTTTTAAACATGTAAACACCTAAAATCCAAAATGAGGCTGGTCTGGAAGTGGTTAAACTTGAGGAGATTCAGCAGAAAAACTAAAAATAATTAAATCGTTACAAATATCAAACCAAAAACGTTGGGCTTGGGTGATGCTTTGAGCAAACTTTGCTATAGACATCTAATGGAGGTTTTAAAGCACAACTAAAGTGATATGGGGTATTATTCTTGAAGCAAAAGCAAGATGTAAACAGGACTGTAAGCTAACCATTTTATTTAGTGACAGGAGCTTTGACTAGCATTCAGAGATCTTTTAACAAAGCCTGTTTTAAGCCAGTGTAAACTAGCCATTAATGTGTGTTGAAGCAGAAGCAAGTGTAAATGAGACCTTGCAGGGAAGGGACAGTATTTACAGGTAATTGAAACGGGCAGATGTATTTATTGTCCACCATTGATGTATGACATGTCCACCAGTAGCAGGTAGCAATGCCAGTTCTTACCTTACACTTGCCTCATAAGGGTCAGTGTCATCAGGTTTTTATCCCCTTTAGATCTGACAAGTCCATTAAGCTGGATACACACTATACTACTTTTTGTTGAGATTTCCTTTAGATTTACCTTGAACTACCTATGTGGTCCTGTCTGCATACAAATTTAAAGTGTTTATGTTTTGACCTTAAATTATATGGTTTTGGTAACTCTAAGGCTGCTTTCACACTGGGGCGGTTTGCAGGCGCTATTGCGCTAAAAATAGCGCCTGCAAACCGAGCCGAAACAGCTGTTGCTGTGTCTCCAGTGTGAAAGCCCTGAGGGCTTTCACACTGTAGCGGTGCGCTAGCAGGACGGTAAAAAAAGTCCTGCTAGCTGCATCTTTGGAGCGGTGAAGGAGCGGTGTGTTCACCGCTCCTATACCGCTCCTTCCCATTGAAATCAATGGGAGACCGCGGGGATACAAGAAAATTGTATAGTGTGTATCCAGCTTTAGAACGCAAAATCAGGACAAACTCAGGTCAACTGCTTGTGCAATTAAGTCTGAATATTCTCAAAGGCAGCTCTAACTGCAGACGCTTGTTGTTTTGCCTGTTAATAACCACTTCAGCCCTGGACCAATTGGCAGCCAAAGGACCAGGCCCCTTTTTGCGATTCGGCACTGCGTCGCTTTAACTGACAATTGCGCGGTCGTGCGACGTGGCTCTAAAACAAAATTGGCGTCCTTTTTTTTCCCTCAAATAGAGCTTTCTTTTGGTGGTATTTGATCGCCCCTGCGGTTTTTATTTTTTGCGCTATAAACAAAAATAGAGCGACAATTTTGAAAAAAATGCAATATTTTTTGCTATAATAAATATCCCCAAAAAATATATAAAAAAAAAACATTTTTTTTCCTCAGTTTAGGCCGATACGTATTCTTCTACATATTTTTGGTAAAAAAAATCGCAATTATTGATTTGGTTTGCGCAAAAGTTATAGCGTTTACAAAATAGGGGATAGTTTTATAGCATTTTTAATATTTTTTTTTTTACTAGTAATGGCGGCGATCAGCGTTTTTTATTGTGACTGCGACATTATGGCGGACACATCGGACATTTTTGACACATTTTTGGGACCATTGTCATTTATACAGCAATCAATGCTATTTAAATGCGTTGATTCCTGTATAAATGACAGTTGTAGTGAAAGAGTTAACCACTAGGGGGAGGGGAGGGGTTATGGGCTGTGACGTGTATGTGTGTTTTTTTTTACATTAGGGGGCGGGGCTGACGTCATTGATCGGCTTTCCCGATGACCGGGAACAGCCAATCAATGACGGGCAGAGTAGGAACGCGCGGGGAGAGGTTTGTTTACACATACCTCTCTCCGTTATTCAGCTCCGTGACCCGATCGCGGGACACCAGAGGCGATCGGGTCCGCTGGTCCCGCGGCCGGGTCACGGAGCTCCCGACCGGGTCGTGAGCGCGCGACCCACGGGCAGACATTTAAAGGGCCACGGCCATGTACAGGTACGTGGTTTTGCCTGCCCGTGCCATTCTGCTGACGTATATATGCAGTGGGCGGTCGGGAAGCGGTTAAAGCTTGTTGACACAGACCCCCTCAGTATGTTATGGCAAAGCAAGGTCTTTTGGCCACCTTGACAACCAGATGGGATCCTTACCGTAAAAACAAAACACTACAGTTTTGAATGACTGTTCAGGTGTGCCAGTATGATGACCTATAGCGCAGGTACACTGACTTAATAGGAAGTGCTGCAAAACTTGTGCAGTATTAAAGCAAACTTCCACACATGCAGCCCCTTGTATTAGGAAACCATTCAATATGCAAGTTGTGTTGAAAACAAAGCAATCCCCGACTCTAAGACTCAAATGTTTTATGATTTTGCTTATTTGATGTGCTTAGAACTAAATGAGTTTTCCTTCACATTACCATATGTTTGTCTAATCAGTCTCTTGTTTGTTTTTTGCAGTATGAAGAAAAAGAGGAGGTGGTTTTATGGATGAACACAGTGGGACCCTACCACAATCGGCAAGAGACGTACAAGTACTTTTCCCTTCCATTCTGTGTTGGAACAAAGAAAAGTATTAGCCACTATCATGAAACATTAGGAGAAGCTCTGCAAGGAGTTGAATTAGAATTTAGCGGTTTAGATATTAAATTTAGAGGTGAGTGTATGTCCTTTTTCTGATGTCTGTTAGGTCTCTAAACTGATTTTTCTTTTGGGAATGATAAACGGTTAATAATAAACATTGTGTGGAACTCCTGGTAATTTGAAAGAAAAATATCTTTCCTGTTTTTAACTGCATGATATGTTGGGGGTTACCGTATTTATCGGCGTATAACACGCACTTTTTCCCCCTTAAAATCGGGGGAAAGTCGTGGGTGCGTGTTATACGCCGATACCCCAAAAAAAAATGACAAAAATTGGTTGCCGCGCCGAAAAATGGCGACCAAGGCCGAACCGCGGCCGAAAAAGGCCGAAGCGCGGCCGAAAAAGACCGAAGCCGGCTGTTCAGCTCCGCTCGTAGTCCCGCCTCCCTGCGCTCGCTCCTGAAACAGCAGGGAGGCGGGACTCCGAGCAGAGCCGAACAGTCGGCTCGGTCTTTTTCAGCCGCGGTTCGGTCTTTTTCGGCCGCGCATGCGCGGTTTGTCTCGCGGCGGGAAATTTAAACGTCGGGAAGGCTGCAAATGACGCTGGGCAGGCTGCAAATGACGCTTAAATGTAAGGTGTTTTTTTTTTTTTTTTTTTCCCCTAAACTTCTCTCCTAAAACTTTTTTTCCTTAAAATTCCCTCCTAAACTTGAGATGCGTGTTATACGCCGATAAATACGGTAAGTAAATAAAAGGGGTCTTTATAGAACTGTTGGTGCCACATTTGCTTTCATATGGCAAGGAATGTCTGAGAACTGATATAAAGGCATCTCTAAACATGTAGGTCCTTTTAGTTGCGATTCAGTTAGCAGAATGTACACAACCCAATATAGTCACACATCATTCTAGCTGTATTGATTTATTGTTATTAATTGTGAATAGTATGGCAGTCTTGACACATTTTATACCTAAACTCCTAATAATTCCCAATCTTTAGATCCCTAAGCAAACTCAAATCGTACAGTGAGCTGAAAACACCCAACAATTAACCCTTCTGGTGATGGCGCTTCAACTTTAAACTTTTCTAGACCAAGCTAAATCTTTTTGAGATTTGTTAATTACAAGTTAAGAACTTATTTTTATTTTTTTTTTCTGAAAAAATACTTTTTTTGAATTTAAAAATAAGACAACAGTTAAGTTAGCACCATTTTTTTTATATATTGTTAAAGATATTGTTACGCCAAGTAGATTCATACCCAACATGTCATGCTTCAAAATTGCGCCCTCTCGTGGAATGGCAATTAAACTTTAACACTTAAAAATGTCCATTGGCGACGTTTTAAAAATTTGAGTTATCCCTTGTAATGGGGGGAAAAAAAAGCATGATCTGGGGTCAAATTTCCCCTTTTAAGAGCATTGGGCAGAAGTGCGTTAGACGTAGCTTCCGTCATCCAATGTTATGGAGCTGAGTGGGGGCCATCTTCATCTCTCACTTGGCATCCAGTCTGACAGGGGAGAAGACACAATCGTCTCTGCCGCTACCGACCGCTCAGATAAGCGGCGGAGTCAACCGTAGCGCAGCGGGAGGGGGGGCTTTCCTCTTATGGCAGCTACCTGCTGCTATAACTGTGTTCTACATCAAAGTACCGACATGACAGCAGCTGGTTAAGTGGTTAAAATAAATCTATATACAAAATAACAGATTCATATTTATCTGTCTCCTATCATTTCATCGTATTCATCATCATTTCTTCATATGCAAAAATGTTTTGTCTTAATTGTACTGTATGGGACACTGTACTTTCTGTACACAGGCTATATGCAGGCCTGGATATTTAAAAAAATAATAATTAAAGTTGAGGCTGCTCTTAAGCTAGCCATACATTATACAATTTTCTTGCTCAATTTCCTTAAGATTTACCTTCAACTATGTAGTGCAATGGCCTGCCAGATTGCATACAAATTGAAAGTGTTTAGGTTTGACCTCGTTTTTATATGGATTTGGTAAATGGAAAGGAAAATCGTATGGTGTATAGCCGGCCTTAGGCCCCCATACACACTTAGATTTTCTGCAGATTTTTGTCTTCAGATTTACCAAAACCATGTAATATGAGGTCAAACCTTAAAATTTTTCAATTTGTATGCAATCAGTGCACTACATGGTTTTGGTAAATCCGACGACAAAAATCTCTCCTTAAAGAGGAAGTAAACCCTGATGGGTTTACTTCCTCTTTGTTTCCCTGCAAAGTTAAAGCATAATGGGCTACTATGCATCGCATAGTAGCCCATTATGTGTCACTTAGCTGACGCAGAAGCCTGCAATGTCACCGCTGTCTTCTCCAAGAAGCGTCTATCTTCCTGGTATCGCTGCATGTTGGCCTTCACTAGCGGCATGCTTAGTGTGCTTGCGCCGTTGTCTTTGGTGTGCTTGCGCCGTTGTCTTTGGTGCGCTTGCGCCATAGACATCGGTGCCCGGTTTTTGTAAAATATCGACTTAAAGCGGGATTCCACCCTAAAGTGGAACTCCCGCTTTTCGGAACCCTCCCCCCCTCCGGTGTCACATTTGGCACCTTTCAGGGGGGAGGGGGGTGCAGATACCTGTCTAAGACAGGTATCTGCACCCACTTCCGGCATAAACTCCCGTCGGAGTTTACGCAAGTTCCTGTCAGACAGCGCTGAAGATTCTCATTGCGCCGCGCGACTCGCGCATGCGCAGTAGGGAATCGGGAAGTGAAGCCACTTCCTGATTCCCTCACCGAGAATGGCGCCGGCTACAGCAGAGAGCCAAGCGAGCGATCGGCCTCTGCTGCCGACACCGCTGGAACCAGGGACAGGTAAGTGTCCATTTTTTAAAAGTCAGCAGCTGCAGTATTTGTAGCTGCTGGCTTTTAATTTTTTTTATTTTCAGTACAGTCCCGCTTTAACCGTGTAGGTTAAGGAGCTATTTCTTGCACCTACAGGCAAGCCTTAATCTAGGCTTACCTGTAGGTAAAAGTAGTCCCAGAGGATTTACAACCACTTTAAAGCCTTGTACACATGATCAGATTTTCCGACAGGAAATCTGTGACAGGCTGTTGGCGGAAAATCCGACCGTTTGTACGCTCCATCGGACAATTGTCGGATTTTCCGCAGACAAATGGCTGGCAGGCTTTAATATTTTCCGCAGACAAATGTCTGTTGGATTTTCTGAGCATGTGTACACAAGTCGGACTAAAATCCAAAGTACAAACGCATGCTCGGAATCAAAGACGAGCTGGAAGCCGTCGGTCTTGTAAACTAGCATTTGTAATAGAGAATAAACATTCGTGACGCGGCAAATTATGAAATCTCGAAATGCAGTGCACATTCTCTTCTTCTCTAACCGCTTGCCGACTGGCTCACACCTATATACGTCGGCAGAAGGGCACGTACAGGCAGATTAATGTACCTGTACGTTGCTCTGTAAGAAGTGGTTTGCAGGCTTGCGTGCCCGCCGCGACCTCCGTGAGTGTGGTCGCGGGTCCCATGGACTCTATCTCTGCGGAGATACCTGCAATCGTCTCGTGGAGAGGAAGAACGGGGAAATGCTGATGTAAACAAGCATTTCTCCGTCCTGCCTGGTGACACTGATCACAGCTCCCTGTAATCTGAAGCGGTAATCGGTGTTGTGTCACACATAGCCCCCCCCACAGTTGGAATCACTCCCTAGGACACACTTAACCCCTACAGCGCCACCTAGTGGTTAACCTCTTCACTGCCAGTCACATTTACACAGTAATCAATGCATTTTTAATTGCACCGATCGCTGTATAAATGTGAATGGTCGCAAAATATTATTATAGTATTTATTTTCAATTATTTCTCTGAAGCTTTCACTAAGATCTGCTTACTGCCTGTCTCTACCTTGTAGTTTCCATATTGGTTACTCTGTGTGTACCCTTTGGAAACAACCGAACCATGCTACACAGGACCTGCCTGTAAAGTTTGCTTCAGACACTGGATCCTGCATTACATGCTCAGCTTGGCACATTGGGCAACATGTGTAGCTAACTGCAGGGTAGTATGCGGGTCCAGGGCCGTGGTCCATTTCTATGGTTCCCAGACATTAAAGACCCCCTTTGAGTGCATACCCACAATGAAAGGCATACGCTGGACCCATAGTAGGCCTAACCACGTGGATAAGGTAATACCGGGTTTTCCCTGTACATTGATAGTGGTTCCTGGCTTTTAAGAACACATTCTGCAGTGTGTAGTACACTATGCAGTCTATTAGAAGACGATGATTTGGGAGTTATTCACTTTTGTGGTAACCCCTGCCACTTTTGTCTTGACTATATCTGGGCATGAGCAATTATTTAAATTTGGCAGTTTGCCTTCTCTTATCCCTTCTGCATTCCATAACCATGAGTAGTCCACTGATGATCCCCCTCACTTGGCAATAGCAAATCGCAGGCATAAGGGAGCTGGGAAGAAAGAGCAAAATGAAAGGCATTCTGCAAACGGCCTACAGGAAACTCAAGCCAACACTAGCTGTTCATTGGACCCAAGGCATTGTGCTATTATGACACAGATCCTCTTATCTGACTCTAGCTTCCTCTCAGATGCACACCCTGCAGCCTGTTTGACAAAAATTGATTTCCTTTCCACTGTCTGAAATCTTTGGAAAACGCAATCTTTGGAAATCTTCGCTTCTAGAACCTTTGGTTTTCAGAGGGCAGAATTGCTATATGTCCTATTGAGGATCCTTAATTTGTAGCAGACATAATATTTTCCTTCCCCTGCAAGTTGAGGTAAAAGCTACGGCTTTGCACCAAATGCGGTCTACTGTGGATACACTGATGTGGTGCTTACTAGTCTTTGTATAACAGGCCATGTTTTGGGAATTTCTCTTGAATAAAATAGCTGTCCAAAATACCAAGCCATTGACTTGACTAATTTTAAAGCACCTGTGCAAGATAAAGAAAAACCTGCAAACATGGCCTGTTGGGGGTACTTGAGGACAGGGTTGAGAACCACTGGTCTAGCACACTTGACTCTCCTTAGCCTAAACCAGCCCCAATGAACACTCAAGTCAAAGACTTCCAATACATGCTCAAATTGATTTGTACACTTTAAGAACTGGCCCAATCCTGAAATTGTTTTCATGCTTCCTATGCATTGAGATAAAAAAAAAAAAAACATGTGCAGTAGCCCACCTTATACTTTACCTGAGCCCTATCTTGATCCAGTGATGTTGCACGAGAAACTGCTTTCCGGGACTCTCCCTCCTGATTGGCTCCCGCTGCTGTCAATCCGATGTGAGAGAATGGGCGGGACCGAGCTGCGGCTCCATGTCTGAATAGATACAGCCTTGGCTCGTGTGCCCCCATAGCAAGCTGTTTGTGGGGGCACTCGGCAGAAGAGAGGGGCCAGGAGTGCCAATGAGGGACCCAAGAAGAGGAGGATCTAGGCTGCTCTGTTCAAAACCATTGCACAGAGCAGTTAAATATAACATGTTTTTTGTTTTTTAAACTTTAACACTTTCACCTAGAAAAGCAATTTAAAAAATAAATTGGCTGTAGTGGATCCTGCTATTTTAGTACTCAAACCCATTGCAGTTCATGTTTAGGATGATGCATCTTTTAAGGGTTCTGTTGATGGGAGTATGGAATGCCTCCTAAAGACTGCCTTAGCCCTTGCAGGTTCTGCCCTACAGCCAGCTTTTGCTGTTATGTCTATTTGCCAGACTTTTGCTAACTGGACAATAAATAGACCAGAAACTGTCTTTAAGAGCCCTGCTCTTAGCCAATGCCCTTAGCGTTTTTGTTTTATGTTGATGTTCTAGACTAGAGAATGTAATTCAACAAATCTCTAGTATGTCCAATATTACTTTACATATGTGCAACATTTTGTGATTAAAAGCCTTGCCAGCTGATCCTGCTTGTAAAAAGCATCTTCTATGCATGCTTTTTGACAGTAAATGCCTGTTTGGGGGAATCTCTTGATGACTTCATCAAGGAAGTCACTGGGGAGAAAGGTACTCCTACCCTCTGCACTGCGAACTGAGCTATCAAACGCCACGATCGCTCGGTTTTCAGAGCTCCGTGAGCAGAGAGATGGTGACTGTCAGTCACAGCTCTCTGCTCTTCTTCCTCCTCGCTCACTGGAGCGCTGGGCTGTGGAGGGGCCATCTCAGGCTCTTAGTGGCTCGCTGGGAGGCTGAGCCGGGTGTCGGTCCAGGCACCGTGTCGGCTGATGTCAACCAGATTTGGCTATACTTCTCCTTTTTTATTTTTTTTAAGTCTCCTTCAACTTCGGCTACTCCTACTTGACAGGACCTTTTCACTATTCTCGGGCTTAACACCTCCTTGTGTCGCAAGCCATGGACTTCCAAGCCTGCTCAGAAGTAAAGATGCACCTTCACTCTTGGCGGCGGGGTGCCCGTTGGCTTTTGCATGAATCTGGATCTAAGCTGTCCTGGTCCTCTGGGTTTTTTCAAAGGGTTACAAGATGGAATTGCTAGCTCAGCTTCCTCGTTTTTTTTTTTTTTTTTGTTTCTTTACCAAGTAGTGATTGTACCAGTTAGTTTAGAACAGGGATATGCAATTAGCGGACCTCCAGCTGTTGTAAAACTACAAGTCCCATCATGTCTCTGGGTGTCATGCTTGTGGCTGTCAGTCTTACTATGCCTCATGGGACTTGTAGTTATGCAGCAGCTGAAGGTCCGCTAATTGCATATCCCTGACTTTGAAGAACCTTACTCCAACATATCCACAGTCCCAAAATAAAACGGGCATTTGCCTTATACTGAACTTTAAATTTTTTTAACCGATATCCTCAAGTACCAAAATTCCAGGTGGAATCGTCAATGTTTGTTTGACTAGAAGAATTTCTGGGTCAGTAGACATACAAGATGCCTAGCTACACATCCCACTTTTCCCCTCGTATCATTGCTTTCTGTGTTTTGCTGTGAGAGACCATCATTCTGGCTCTCTAGTGCACCCTGAGTGTTCCAGCACTTCTGCAAAGCCAGGGCATTCATATCGCAGGTTACCTGAACAACCGCCTACTGAAGGATTTGTTAGCCACAACCTTGTCTGCCAACATCCAAAGGACGATTCGGTTCCTTCAAACCTTTGGCTAGACAATTAACTTTCCCTCAGGAGAAAGTTGCTTGCCAGTGGTACTTCGAGTCAAAACCTACCTTCTCAGTTTGCTTATGCGTAAGGGTTCTGGCCCGAACAGTAGCCTCCTTTCTGAAGCAGTTCCCTTTGCCCAGTTTAACTTGAACCTCTTAAATCCAACATTCTCATGAGTCGTCAATGCCTAGAACAAATTTATTGCAAACACCAGGGATTCTCTAGCCTTTATGGGCTCTTTCACATGGACGGACCGTATGTCCGTTTTTCATCCTTCCGTTTTCGGATGAAAAACGGACATAGAGGTATCCCTATGGGATAGCGGGTGTCAGCGGATGAGCATCCGCTAACACCCGCTCTCGTCCGTGCCCGCCATGCTCCGTTTCTGCAGACGGAGGAAAACCCCATTTTTTCATCCGTCTGCAGAGCGGATCGGGTGACGACGGACTCTACGGTCCGTCATCACCGATCTCCCATAGGGGAGAGCGGCGCTCTGACAGGTCCGTCCCTGCACGGAGTGCAGAGACGGACCTGTCATCTTCTGCTCAGCGGAGATCGCTCCGACGATCCCCGCTGAGCAAGCGGCTATCCACGGGGCGGATCTGCACTGATCCGCCCCGTGTGAAAGAGCCCTAAAGGTAGGTGCTCTGTTGATTACTTATGACTCAATTCAAGCTGGTTAATGCTGTCCCTCTGGTTAAGATTCTACTATGCAAGATAAAGGGCTGTGGTAATTTTTATTGTACCAAATTGACCCAGAATGAAGGGGTACAAAGTCTATAATCTCTTGATGTGATTATTTGCATCTGCAAGGTCACATGCTTGTTCTGCAGGTTCCCTGTGACTAGCAAGCTTCATCTTTTGTGTACTTTAACAGTAAGTTTAATTGGTTTGTAGCTCACAATTTCTGTCTTCAAAAAAACCCAATCTATTTGTAATGCAGTAGTCCTAAATGAAATGTGGGCTGTAGACCCTTCCACACAGAAATAATCTAGCAATGAGTAAAGTAAAATAGCTAAAGCGGAGCTCCACTCAGGTTTTTATTTTTTCCCCCACCCCCTTCAAAACCACGTGATAGTTGCAGCTTATCGAATGCAATCTGGCATATGCTGTATATGTAATCGTTTTAGTTATCCAATGTACTCACTGCACCCTCTGTAGCACGCAAGCGCCCATCTTCAGTGTGGGCATCTGAAGTCCATTTGTAGTTTCTTCTGGGATATGGTGCAACTGGCTATCCAGCATGCACCTCCCGATCTCATGCCTGCGCAGTGTGTACAAAGCGCAGCACACTCGTATTGCAGTTTGCCATAGCAATGGAGGAAGTTCCCACCCCATTATGGTAACCTGGTAATCAATTTGTCCATTAATTCCTGGGATTGATGACCCTTGTATCCCTGGAGCCAATGGGCAGCAGGTATGATGCAAGTGGAGATCTTTATTAACCCTACAGGTAATATGCTTTGAAAAAAAAAACAAAAAAAAAACAAAACATTCCTAACATTAATGCCATTGCGATCAGCAACACCTATGGCCGAATTTTAAAAATAGTGTGGAACTCCGCTTTGATTGATTTTTATTAGACTGCTATAATGTGTCTGTTACTAAAAATAAAATGGTAAATTCTATTACAACTGCTAAAAAAGGATATATAAGTAGGTCTTGTCTCTGTGCTACTGGTTGCTGCCATATTGCAGATAAGCCACCACTGAAAGGGTCTTCTGAAGCCAAAACTTCATAGAGTTCATTATTTCTGTAATCCTCCCCCACGCATGTGCTCTGTGTTTGCTCCCGCTGGCCCCTACATAACTTCTGTGTCTTGTTGCTACAAGAAGGCTAGCAAGAGGAACCACAATTCCCTGTTAAGCCCCTTTCACATTGCCATGACTTGACCGTGATTTTGACACGATTTTTAGGGAATTTCTGTGTAAACTTGAGATCTATGGACCTCCACCCTCATCGAAATCGGACAAAAGTAGTACAGGGAATACTTTTGAAGTCAGTGTGACTTGCAGTCGCACAGATGTGAATGGTTATCATTGGGAATCATAGGATACATCTTGTCATGCGACTCTGATCTCCAAAGTCGCAGGAAAAGTCACACAAGTGTGAAAGCATTCAGCACTCCCAGAAGTGTTTGATTCAGAAGATCCTAGTTGTGGCTTCCCTACAGTACAGCAGCAATTGGTTGTTGCTTTCAAAACTAGGATGAGGGTACTGCAAAAGAAAAAAGTAAATATGATTTCTGGAAATAACTAAAGTGCAATTTTAAGAAGAAAATTATTCATAATTATCTCATCTATGTTGGCATGCATTTGTCTAAGATTGGTTAGAAGTTTAATGGTAATGTATAGGTTGTTTGTTTTTTTAACGTTTAAAAATTGTTGAATTTTAGTGCTGGTATATTTAAAAAGAAAATTCGTTTTGGTTTACCGTAATAATTTTCAATGTTTGAGAATTTGTTTTTCTTTTTAACAGAGGATGTCATGCAAGCAACCTATTGTGAAATAGAGCTGGACAAGGCGAAGAGAGATGCGTTTGTTTACGCAATAAAGAACCACTACTGGTACCAGATGTACATAGATGACTTGCCAATATGGGGTATGGATCTAGGCTTTTTAAAAAATATATAAGAAAGAAAATCGTATTGCATGCTTTAAAGTCTGTCATAACCAATCTGATAGATCAGAGGCTCATGCAGTATTCTCAGTGTACATACGCAAGGCCCGTTTTGGTGATGATGGCGTTCTGTCTCTTGGGGACTGGTGGTGGTGAGATCCCTGGATATTTAAACATGCCACAGGAGTTACATGGAGCACTTGTTCTACCTGATTTTGCAGCAGGTAGACTAGAAGCAGGAGCAGTGTAAAAGCAAGGTAGTTGGGAACAACTAGAACCTGGAGGAGGATCTAGCTCCTAGGATCTCTGAGAAATAGTTGGCTCTGCCAGTAACTACAATGGTTTTCCTGACACCAAAAGCTGCGTGACAGGGGAGGGAGCTCCAGCTGATTGACAGATTGTGATTGTGTGCTGTATGAAAGGGGGTGTGTCCATTTCCTACAATCAGCTCTCCTCAGCCCTCCGCCCCCTTTTTTCGGACAGCTCAGACAAGCTTTATAAAGGCTGTAGCGTAGAGAAGACTTTCGATAAACGCGTACAGCTTATGTAGGAGAATCCGTTTCTGTGTATCACCTAAGGATAGTCACTTCATGGGGTATATGTAAAGGTTTACACTTTTAGCAGTACGTCATTTGGGATATTGACTATATGACTTTAAATACTAAACCTTACTGCCTAGATTGCGTGTTTGTTCAATTTGTTAAGTTGGCATGTAATACGTGAAGAAATTGTGATAGAAAGGGAGATTATAGAACAAGACATAACAGTCTGAAGGCAGGTTTATTGGTGATGAGCAGTTTAAAGGTTTGCTCTTTAATAATCACATTAATATCAAACCTTGTCCAGTTGTATTGAAAAGTTAAGGTATATGCTTGCATGTGCTTTTCATCAGGGAATACACATTACCACAATCTCTGCAGGGAGCAAACAAATACATGAGATTTATTTGCTGAATTTAGCTGTACTGTAGTAGCTTGTGCTGCCTATCTGCCTAGGGGAAGCTGTAAACCATTTAGCAAGCTACTATAGTATATTATAGCCTATGCAGCAACCAGTCTGTTCTGGTGTGTATAGAATTATTTTGTCCAAGCTGGCCCAAACAAAAAATTAAAAAGGAGCCCCAGGCTCCTGCAGAAAAAATTTAAAAGTCAGCAGCTATAAATACTGTAGCTGCTGATTTTGAAATTAGGACACTTACCTGTCCAGAAATCCAGCGGTGTCTTCACCCAAGCTGTTTTTTTTTTTATCGACTTTCAGGTGCTGCCGCCGCCATCCCTACTAAGGGAAACGGAAGTGAAGCCTTGAGGCTTCACAGCTGGTTCCCGCTGCGATCTGGGCCGGCTGCGGGGGGGAAGGAGGTGGGGCGAACTTCCGGCTGAGTTGTCAAAACCAGACCCACCCCCAGACAAGCAGCGCTTCCCCTTTTGGGCGAAGCTCTACTTTAAAGTGCTAGAAAGCCTATAGTAGGATGCACTAGCAAAAGTGTGCCTATTTGTTGAACAGACTGAATACAAAGGGGTGCATCACTGCAGTGATTGGAAGCTCAAAAGCATGCATTGGTTTAGTGCTGGCAAGAGAGTAGAGATTGGTGGGTGGGGGTGAAGGGGCAGGGGGACCAGCTGGTTAGAATAGGAGAGAGGGGGGGGGGTGGCTTGCAGGCAGGACTGCAGGCTTTTGGGCATGGTGCCTAGGAGACCTTTGCCATTCTAGTGGAGTGTGTTCCTGGATGGGAAAGGGTGGCACCTGATCCTTGAGACCATAAGATTTAAAAATGGTCTGTCTGAGCAACCCAGAAATGGAGCAGCTGGGTCACCATTGGGAGAAACATCAGGAATGACAGTTCTGGGCCTCAACAGCACCTTTTCCCTGTGTAACACGAAAAAGGTGTTTATTTAATTTTTTTAATTTTTTTAATAGGATAGGACTGCTAGCTTAGAAACTTGCCTGAGGTGAGGCAACCTATCTATGGCCAGCTTAAAGGATGACTACGACAACCTTTCCATGCTCTAGTTAGGACTGCAGGCATTTCCAAATGATCTGTGACCAAAGGATTACCTGCCATAATGATCAGATTCCTGCTAAGAGATTAGTCGGCCAGGCATGTCAAGGTCACAGCTAGGATAACTTGGTGTAGGACTTGCCGGAGAGAACAGAGCTCTTGACAAGATCTTTATACTTCCCAAGCTCCTAAAAGAGCTTTCGCTCTCCTTCTTTAAGGAGTGATATAATAGGGATATTGTATGCAGAGAAACTTGGGAGACGAATAAACTTAGTCGATGGAAAACTGAGGTATGCTGGGAGTTGAAGGGTAGTCTGAACTGACCTACAATTTTTTTTTTTTTTTTTTTTTATCTTTTTGGAGTCACAGATCCTTAGCAACTATGTCGGCCGGGAGTTTTGCCTTCACGTGCCCTTCTAGTCTGCATCTAGTCTGCATCCTGGGTTGGGTTAGTACCTTGGACATTGGCTGTCTGACTGATGGCAGCTTGAGCCAATGGCACCGTGCTGCTATCTAAGCCATTGAGCGGAGTCCCGGGCAGCCGAGACATTCCTACATCGCTGGACAGAGATGGACCTCAGGTAAGTAATAGGGGGCTCTGCTGCACACAGAAGGCTTTTTATCCTAATGCATAGAATGCATTAAAATAAAAAACCTTCTGCCTTTGAAATCACAATAATTCTTGCCAGTTCAGCTCTCTATTCAATGAACTGAGATTGTGATACAGACCGGTTTGCAGAGTCACTAATCATTTAACAGATACATTTATATACAAACTGTGTGTGTGTATTTAGATGTTTTACCTAGTGTTTCTCTTTTTTGTTTTATCCCATTGTGGTTATGCACAACTGAATTTTTCTTTTCTTATCCAAGTTTGTTCAGCTCTTAGCTATTGTGTGGTAATTGCAGGTATTGTTGGAGAGGCTGATGAAAATGGAGAAGATTACTACCTTTGGACATATAAAAAGCTTGAAATTGGTTATAATGGAAATCGTATTGTAGATGTAAATCTCACCAGTGAAGGCAAAGTTAAGCTTGTCCCCAATACCAAGATTCAAATGTCCTACTCTGTAAGTAAACTATACAGCTTACATACTTGTTACATTTGGGTGTTGAGTGTTTGCTAAATGTGAGACATGTATTTACCTAACCGACCATTCTTTTCTTTTTTACTAAGATTGTTTGCTGAAATAATAATTTTATTGAGTAGAAGTGTCTTTTATGAGTTTGCACTAATTTTGTGCCTTATCAACTAGAGTTTAATTTAAACCCTAGGGTTCCTACAGAGGTTGCTAGGGGTTACTTGAGCAATTTGTCCCTTTTTAAGATACGTTCCTGCTGACACCATTGATTCCCCCCCCCCCCCCCCATCTGTAATGGGGTATTTATTCCCACTGACCATCAGACTAATGTATCGTGAGTTGTAGATATAGTTGTTTAGCAGGAGTTCCTCGAGACCAGAAAGTTAGTTATTTTAACCGCTTCCATACTGGGCACTTTCACCCCCTTCCTTCCCAGACCAATTTTTAGCTTTTCAGCGCTGTCGCACTTTCATTGAGAATTGCGCGGTCATGCTACACTGTACCCAAATTAAATTTTTATTATTTTGTTCACACAAATATAGCTTTCTTTTGGTGGTATTCAATGCTTTTATTTGCGATATATATAAGCGAAAATAAGATAGTCAATTTAAAAAAATATATTTTCTATTTTACATTTTATTGGATTTCTTTTAATTTTGTCATAAATTTAGGCCAAAATTTATTCTGCTACATGTCTTTGATTAAAAATCCAGATAAGTGTTTAATAATTGGTTTGTGGTTTGGTTATCACGGACAGATGTACGCAGATAATCATGTACAGATGTGCGCAGATGATCACGGACATAGGTGGACAGATAATCACTGGGACATATGTGGGACAGGTGTTTTTATTGTGTTAGGACACTGTTTTGGGGATCGGTGTGTAAAAAAACAGCTCATACACACTGATCACTGCTGGCTGCAGAGATTCCCTCTCCTCACTGACCACTTCCGTGTGAGGAGAAGAGCCGATCGCCTAGCAACTGGCTTTCTATTTACATCACATAATGGCTGTAATTGAACACAGCCATCATAAGATCAGGAGGGCCAATCACAGAGCCCTCCTGCCAATCTGAGATGTGCCGTGCCCGGGTGACACAAACGCATCAGGATTGCGCAGCTGTGTGGGATCCCCCTCTTTAAGGACGTTCCTGAACGTCCACTCAGGAGGAAGCTCCCAACTGGCCGTTGATGTGCAGTGGCTGGGTGGGAAGTGATTAAGGGGGGTTCTGTGTTTTATAAAGGTTGAGCGGCTGGATTAGTTGCTGCTGGCACCCAGTGCAAACTCATTATGATAGTGTTGGGTACTAGGGTAACATGTAAACAGTGGCATTATGTAAACCTGGCAAGCATCACACTGCCTTAATCCCTTGAAGTCATCTGATCTATTATGCAATGTGCCGGACAGAGCCGGGTGACGGCATTTCCGGTACGGGAATTGAAAGTGAAACGTGTGTTCTCAGATTCCTCATGGTATTCTTTGAATGCTGACAAGTTTTAAATGGATGTTAATGCGTTATATTTTAAATAAAGGGCTGATGTATGAATCTTCTACACTATGGTGGCATATTATGTGCTTGGAGTTTGAATTTATCTAACAAATAAAAGGGTTGAAACCTTAAAGGGAACTTGCCTACATTATTCTGAACATCACACCTTGATAGTGAAAGTGACATCGAGCCCACAGGTTACCCACTGAGAACAGTCCAGCACATAAGACCTATATTTATATATGGGTCCAATATCGAGGGTTAAAAGTGCAGTGCGCGCAGAGCTGGAGCACATGTTTACAGTGAGCACTGGAGTAGTGGCACCAAGGTCTTTGGATATTTGGTAATTTTGTTAAAGGACTTTGTGTTTTACATGCATATAATGACGTTTAAGAGTTGTCCGGGCACTTGTGGTGGTGTGTGGTATCACTCACTCACTCAAATGTAATTGACTATGTATTTGGTTTGTCTATATACATATGAAGGTGAGAGTTATACCTATTGCAGCACCGGAGTTGTGCTTTCACTTACTATCCTACGTAGTCACATTTTTATTTAAGTTTTAATTGTATTCACTTACAGAGCAGCTAACACCGAAATATATACTTTTAGGTTATTGTGGAAATACATTTTAAAGGATAAGTTCACCTTTTTATAGAAAAACAAATATTAAATTTACTTTTTGTAGGTAAAAAAATAAATAAAATGTGCATTCATTTTTTTTACTCTGCACCATGTAAGGTATTGCACCCATGATAAGCAGATCGGAGGTGCAATGCCAAGATCCTGCAGACACTCAGTACAGCTGTCTGCTCATACCTCCTATGTGCAGGCAGTTACTGAATGTCAGGAAGTATCAATGGACTAAGCAATAAACTAGCTCCCTCAGCCCCCAGGCACACCGGTGCGACTTGTCATGCGCTAGTAGCGCCCGTGTTGCGCTGTTGTCGAAGCGCTTTGCAAGCTTTTTCGGCAGCGCTGCTTGCAAGACTTTAACGTCCTGCAAGCGCACCACCCCAGTGTGAAAGCACTCAGGCTTTCACACTGGGGAGGCATGGGAGGGGTTTTTCAGGTGCTTTACAGGCTCTATTTCTAGCGCCAAAGCACCTGAAAAACCGCTCCAGTGTGAAAGGGGTCTTTTGGCCTTCTGATCCTGCTCCAGAGTCCCGTTTAAGCTCTTTGTAGCAAAATGTCCTTGCATTTCCAAGTTGTAGTTGCATGAGAAATCTTTGTGATGCCATTTCTGACATTCTGAATTTTCTCTGAACTTCAGAAACCATCTTTGGGGTGAGCAGGGCTGATCCAGTGTAAACTTCTATTAATCAGGATGAGGACTGCAGATGTGTGAACACTTGTTAGTCTGTGACATAATCGAGTGGGGCAAATCCCAAGAGTGAGGTAGCTAATTGGGACTGTTGCTTTGCACAGTGCTCTCTGTTTTAACTTGTGAGCATGCCGAGAGGAGATGTCGCCTGTGTGTTACTTGTGCAAGTCTTGGTGAAACTGTACTGTTCACTATAGTAGAGGTCAGGTACCTTGCATTTACTGTCTAGCATGGTGGTCTGGCTCCACAGAATTGCATATCTTTTGGACAGAATGACTGTTCACTAATTGCATTTCAACTTTAGGCCACTGTTGACTTGCTTTTGATACGCTCAGAACTTCTCTCCCCATATACGGTATGTCCTTGGGAATAGAAAAGAAGCTTGAAGCAGGACAACTGCCTCCGCAATGAGTTCTGAATTCGCTCAAATGAAATTCAAACTTATGTCAGTGGCTGTATTTGCCCATCAAGTTTAGTCGACACGGATCCCTTGGCTGTTTGCCAGGAATTCAGACTTAAAATGGAAGAAAATCTTCTTTTTTTTTTTTCATGTTGAGTTCCTCAGGAGCTTTTGCCATAATGTACAAGCATGCTGCGCATATATGAATATTGTAGTACACTTACCTTGCATTTTCATCTTCACCCGGTCTCCTGAGTTTTCAGACATCTCGAAAGGGTGGGATGGTGGACTCCTGCACATGCGCATTGGAGTTGCTCCATACTGGCACAGCAGAGAATCATGACAAGTAAGGATGAGCTCGGCCATGTTTGCAGCTCCACATTCCGGAACCCGCCAGGAAGCTTGCACTACACAGCGCTAATCGCAGGTAGTGAGGCATTTCCCAGTCTCTGCAGCCGCGGATTGGGAAATGTCTCACTGACTGTGATTAACGATCCGCAGTGTAAGCTTCCTGGTGGGTTCGGGCATGTGGAGTTGCGAACATGCCTGAGCTCATCCTTGATAAGTATGTGCTCTGAGCTTCACATGTGCAGCTCAGTGTACACTTGGGGAGGGGGATAAAAAGCTGACCAGCCAAGAGAAGCATTTGACAGAAGAGAAATCCAGAGAGTAGTCAGAACTGCTTATTCCATAGTGTTTTATTTTAATTTTTTTGATGGGGAACGAATTTGACAAGCAATTTTCCACAAAGGTGATACTATTCCCTGAACTTAATTCTTGGATGAACCACATCCTATACCTCCTGGTGTAAGTCTTTTATTTTTTATTTATATTATTATTTCCAGTAGCGTGGAAGCGACTCCTTTTTTTTTTTATTTTTTTTGGGGCAAATTTCCCTTGCTCTTCCCCCATCCCTTCCCCACCCTTCTTCCTTACTTTACCTGGATGAGACTTTGTTGCCAAACCCAATAATTTTGCGTATAATTTTTTGACAGCAAAGCATACCTGTTTGCAATACTGGCTTAGGAAATTGAAATCACTTTTGCATCACAGCTTGCATACCCAAACATAGGAGAAAATAATTCTGGAGAGCAATAAACAAAGGCATTGGCAAGAATTTACCATAGGTTAAGCCTTGTGACCTTTACTAATATTTTCTTTGTGAAACGTCCTTCACTAATCTATTTTTTTTAATGTTCCTAGTGATTTCCTTTATGCAGTCTTCACAGATCTGATGAATCTTGCATTTCTATGTTATTGTAGGTTAAATGGAAGAAATCTGATGTCCGGTTTGAAGATCGATTTGACAAATACCTTGACCCTTCATTTTTCCAACACAGGGTAAGCCACATACCTTTTCCTCATAAAGGCAGTCCCTGGGTTACAAACCAAATGTAGGTTTGTTCTTAAAGAGGAGGTCCGGCCGTTTTTTTTTTTTTTTTTTTTTAGTCAGCAACTACAAACACTGTAGCTGCTGCTGACTTTTTTAATAAGGACACTGTCCAGCGAGCCTGCGCTGTTGGGTCCCCCCCCCCCCCCCCCCCCCCCCCCCCCCCCCAAGCCAATCCGTCCGTCGGATCGGGTACCGGCGCCGCCATCCTAACTAAGGGAAACGTGCAGTGGAGCCTTGCGGCTTCACTGCCAGTTTCCTACTGCGCATGTGCGAGTCGCGCAGCTCCTTGTGAATGGCCCTGTTTTATTGGACACACAAATGTCCCAGAAGACAACGGGGCCGCTCACCGAAGAGGAGGAACTGAAGAAACAGCGCTGCGGAATAGGAAGAGGCAGATTAGGAAGACTGCACTCCACTTTAAGTTGAATTTGTATGTAAGTTGGAACAGGTGCATTTTTTAAGTGCAACTCCAGCCAAAAAGGTTTTTGGATAGCTTAGGGAAGGGTTAACACCCCCTGTTGTTTTGCCATCAATGCCCCTGTTCAGAAGATTTAAGCTCACTTTCTGTCCCTGTGATAATTGGATTTTAAAAATTTTGGGTTGTCGTGGAAACCCTTTTTTCTCATGATAACTTACAGGTGTTAGTTTCCCTTCCTAGGGGTAGATTTCCTCTCACTTCCTGTTTCCCTCCATTTGTAAGTATGAGTTGTATGTAAATCTGGTGTTTGTTTGTAACTCGGGGATTGCTTGTATAGGCCATTGTTTTTACCAGTGATTGCATGTGTTTATGTAGTGATCAGTGTGTGATTATCAAGGTTTTGCATACCTTTTACAGATTTATGTTGAATAAATACATAGTCATGTTCAATTCTTAAATTGTTATTCCAGCAAAATCCTGTGTGTAGGTTGTGTTTCTTTTTTTTTTTTTTAATCTGTACTTTCCAGTGTGACCTACAAATTCAATGTGAACACTGAATTTGTGGTGCTTTTTCTGTTTCCATTTGATCGTTTTCTCATGTCTTCCACATTTTTTTTCCCCCCCAGATACACTGGTTTTCGATCTTCAATTCTTTTATGATGGTTATTTTTTTGGTGGGATTGGTATCAATGATTCTTATGAGAACCTTAAGGAAGGATTATGCCCGATACAGCAAAGAAGAGGAAATGGATGACATGGTAAGAGCTTCAACAATCGCTATTTTGGGGGTTCTGAGTAATTTTCTAGAAAAAAATAACTTTTTACATGTAGGAGAGGAGTGGCCGAATAGGCCCAGTATGTAAGTGGTTAATTACAAAACTAAACAGTAAAGTTAGCCCAATTTTTTTTTTGCGTAATGTGAAAGATGATTCACAGTGAGAATTGTGATCTTTATTTGAAGCAAAAAAAATTGTGACCCTCACTTATATGTGTGTACCGTATTTTCCGGACTATAAGGCGCACTAGCAATGATCGGCTGTTAATGGGGATATTTCCATATATAAGGCTCACCGGACTATAAGGCGCATTTAATGAAACAAAACTCTGATGCGGTACCGTAAGTCAAATTTTATTCAACTGTTTAGCAATAACCATAAAATGGTCTATAACAATAACTCTTAACACTGTTCAGTTAAATACAAAACCAGACACTAACTTTTTCACTTTATTCTTCAATAACTCTTAACATTGTTCAGTTACCGGTGAATACCGTACAAAACCAGACACTCACTTTTTCACTTTATTCTTCTCCCGCAAATCCATCAAATTCTTCATCTTCAGTGTCTGAGTTTAACAATTGGGCGATTTCGGCATCAAGCATGCCCGTATCCCTCTCATCATTCTCATCAGTATCCGAGTCAGGCTCGTTGCTGTCATCGGTACCGGTACTTAGCTGTTCAGTGATAATACCGGACTTCTTGAAAGCTCGGATTACACTGGTGACTGATACCTTCGTCCAGGCATCCACGATCCACTGGCAGATAGTGGCGTAACTCACCCGGCGTTGCCTCCCTGTGTTGGTGAATGTGTGTTCGCCTTCTGTCATCCAATGCTCCCACGCAGCTCGCAATTTAACTTTAAATGACCTGTTGACACCTATATCTAGTGGCTGCAGTTCTTTGGTTAATCCACCTGGAATGATGGCAAGCACCGAATTAGTTTTCTTCACTTGGGCTTTGACAGTATCTGTCAGATGGGTGCGCATGGAGTCACAGACCAATAGGGATGGAGATTTGTGGAAAAAGCCACCCGGTCTCTTGACGTAAACCTCTCTCAGCCACTCACTCATCTTCTCCTCGTCCATCCAGCCCTTCGGGTTAGCCTTGATGATGATGCCAACCGGGAACCTTTCTTTTGGCAGAGTCTTCCTCTTGAAAATGATCATGGGTGGTAGTTTCTGGCCATTAGCCTGGCAACCGAGAACTACAGTGAAGGATGACTTCTCGTTTCCTGTAGTGTGTATAGATACCGTACTGGTCCCTGTTCTCTCGACAGTACGGTTTACAGGGATATCAAAGGTAAGGGGGACCTCGTCCATGTTGGTGATGTGCTCTGGCCGGATCTTCGGTTCATTGATCTTGTTCTTGCAGTAGGTACGAAAAATGGCCATCTTTTCTTCGTAATCCTTTGGCAGTTGCTGTGACATAGTGGTTCTTGTGCGGATAGAGAGATTCCGCCTTTTCATGAAACGGAAGCACCAAGAAGGACCTCCTCGAAAGCCGTTGATCTCCATGTCGCGTGCGATCGCTGTTGCTTTGAGTCGAATAGAGACAGTAGAGACACTTCTACCTGCGGTTCTCTGTGCAATAACCCACTGTTCAATTTTGTCCTCCAACTGTGGCCATCTTGCTTTGTTTCCTCGGAAACCCAGTTTGGTCTTCTTTACCTGGCGCAGGGCATCTTCTTGCTTCCTCCACTTCCGTACCATTGATTCATTAATGTTAAATTCTCTCGCAGCTACTCTATTTCCATGCTCTACTGCATGACTGATAGCCTTCAGTTTGAAATCCGCATCATAAGCATGTCTCTTAACCACTTCAGCCCCGGACCATTTGGCAGCCAAAGGACCAGAGGTCTTTTTTCAATTTCGCACTGCACTACTTTAACTGGTAATTGCGCGGTCATGCAATTTTGTAACCAAACGAAATTTGCGTCCTTTTCTTCCCACAAATAGAGCTTTCTTTTGATGGTATTTGATTGCCTCTGTGATTTTTATTTTTTGCGATATAAACGGAAAAAGAGCGAAAATTTTGAAAAAAAAAAGAGATTTTCTACTTTTTGTTATAAAAAAAATCTAATAAACTCAATTTTAGTCAAACATTTGGGCCAAAATGAATTCAGCCACATGTCTTTAGTAAAAAAAATGCCAATAAGCGTATATTTATTGGTTTGCGCAAAAGTTATAGCGTCTACAAACTAGAGTACATTTTCTGGAATTTACACCGCTTTTTTAGTCCCAAGTGATTGAATAAAGACAAAAATAAAAAAGATTTTTTTTTTTTTCAAAAAGTTGTCACTAAATGATATATTGCTCACACATGCCATGGTTATATGTGGAGATGCACCCCAAAATACATTTTGCTGCTTCTCCCGAGTATGGGGATACCACATGTGTGGGACTTTTTGGGAGCCTAGCCGCGCACGGGGCCACGAAACCCAATCAACGCCTTCAGGGTTTCTAAGGGTGCAAATCTTTGATTTCACTCCTCACTACCTGTCACAGTTTTGAAGGCCATAAAATGCCAAAATAGCACAAAACCCCCCCAAATGACCCCATTTTGGAAAGTAGACACCCCAAGCTATTTGCTGAGAGGCATGTTGAGTACATGGAATATTTTATATTTTGCCACAAGTTGCGGGAATATTACAAACTTTTTTTTTTTTTTGCCCAAAGTTGTCACTAAATGATATATTGCCCACACATGCCATGGGCATATGTGGAATTACACCCCAAAATACATTCTGCTGCTTCTCCTGAGTACGGGGATACCACATGTGTGGGACTTTTTGGGAGCCTATCTGCATACGGGACCCCGAAAACCAAGCAACGTTTTCAGGATTTCTAAGGGCATAAATTTTTGATTTCACTCCTCACTACCTATCACTACCTATCACAGTTTTGAAGACCATAAAATGCCAAGATGGCACAAAACCCCCCCAAATGACCCCATTTTGGAAAGTAGACACCCCAAGCTATTTGCTGAGAGGCATGTTGAGCCCGTTGAATATTTTTTTTTTTTTAGTCCCAAGTGATTGAATAAAGACAAAAAAAATAAATAAAAAAAATTTATTCAAAAAGTTGTCACTAAATGATATATTGCTCACACATGCCATGGTTATATGTGGAATTGCACCCCAAAATACATTTTGCTGCTTCTCCTGAGTATGGGGATACCACATGTGTGGGACTTTTTGGGAGCCTAGCCGCGTACGGGGCCCGAAACCCAAGCACCGCCTTCAGGATTTCTAAGGGTGCAAATTTTTGATTTCACTCCTCACTACCTATCACAGTTTCGAAGGCCATAAAATGCCAAAGTAGCACAAAACCCCCCCCAAATGACCCCATTTTGGAAAGTAGACACCCCAAGCTATTTGTTGAGAGGCATGGTGAGTATTTTACAGCTCTCATGTGTTTTTGAAAATGAAGAAAGTAAAGAAAAAAATTTTTTTTTTTTTCAATTTTCAAAACATTGTGACAAAAAGCGAGATCTGCAAAATACTCACCATACCTCTCAGCAAATAGCTTGGGGTGTCTACTTTCCAAAATGGGGTCATTTGGGGGTGGTTTGTGCCATCTGGGCATTCCATGGCCTCCGAAACTGTGATTGGCAGTGAGGAGTGAAATAAAAAAATTACACCCTTAGAAAGCCTGAAGGCGGTGCTTGGATTTTGGGGTCCCGTACGCGGCTAGGCTCCCAAAAAGTCCCACACATGTGGTATCCCCGTACTCAGGAGAAGCAACAGAATGTATTTTGGGGTGTATCTCCACATATGCCCATGGCATGTTTGAGCAATATATCATTTAGTGACAACTTTTTGTAAAAAAAAATATTATTTTTTTTTTTTTCATTATTCAATCTCTTGGGACCAAAAAAAAAAATATTTAATGGGCTCAACATTGCTCTCAGCAAATAGCTTGGGGTGTCTACTTTCCAAAATGGGGTCATTTGGGGGGGGTTTGAACTGTCCTGGCATTTTATGCACAACATTTAGAAGCCTATGTCACACGTCACCCACTCTTCTAACCACTTGAAGATAAAGCCCTTTCTGACACTTTTTGTTTACATGAAAACATATTTTTTTTTTGCAAGAAAATTACGTTGAACCCCCAAACACTATATATATTGTTAAAGCAAAGGCCCTACAGATTAAAATGGTGGGTGTTGCATTTTTTTTTTTTCCACACAGTATTTGCGCAGCGATTTTTCAAACGCATTTTTTGTGGAAAAAATACTTTTTTTTATTTTAATGCACTTAAACACACTATATTGCTCAAATTTTTGATGAAATAAAAAATATGATCTTAGGCCGAGTACATGGATACCAAACACGACATGCTTTAAATTTGCACACAAACACACAGTGGCGACAAACTACATACATTTTTAAAAGCCTTTAAAAGCCTTTTACAGGTTACCACATTAGATTCACGGAGGAGGTCTACTGCTAAAATTACTGCCCTCGATCTGACCTTCGCGGTGATACCTCACATGCATGGTGCAATTGCTGTTTACATATGACGCCAGACCGACGCTTGTGTTCGCCTTTGCGCAAGAAAAGGGGGGGCAGGGGTGCTTTTTTTTTTTTTTTTTTTTTTTTTTTTTTTTTTTTTCTTTTTATTTAGCTTTTTTATTTTATTTTTAAACTGTTCCTTCCATTTTTTTTTTCTTAGTTGTCATTTTTATTGTTATCGCAGGGAATGTAAATATCCCCTATGATAGCAATAGGCAGTGACAGGTACTCTTTTTTTGAAAAAATTGGGGTCTATTAGACCCTAGATCTTTCCTCTGCCCTCAAAGCATCTGACCACACCAAGATCGGTGTGATAAAATGCTTTCCCAATTTCCCAATGGCGCGGTGGGTATGCCCACCATTAGAATACCTCCCTTCATCCACCCACTTCTAATGATGGGCATACATGCACCATTTATATATGCCGAAGCATGGGGGCATCCTCCCGCAAAAAAAGTTATGCCACGTACACATGGTCGCACTTTTTTCGACCGTATGTACGTGGCATTAGGAGCAAAATCGCTCCTCCGCCCTCTGCTGCCCCCATGCTTCGGCATATATGCTCTTTTTTTTAACTGTGGTGGTGAAATCACCTCCTACAGCGTTGGAGTCGCGGCTTTATGTATCGTGGGAGCAAACGCTGTTGCTGTCAAGATAAATAAATCCACGCTGCAACTGAATGGCGTACCTGCTAAGCAAATAATGGTTAACATTAAAACAAAGTAACATTAGAGTATAACAGTAAGACCTTACCATACCATACCTGCAAAGCAAATACCAAAAAAAAAACATAGTAAAAAATAAAACATTTTGTTAACGCAACCGGTGCCTAAAATATATATATGCCGAAGCATGGGGGCATCCTCCCGCAAAAAAGTTATGCCACGTACACATGGTCGCACTTTTTTCGACCGTATGTACGTGGCATTAGGAGCAAAATCGCTCCTCCGCCCTCTGCTGCCCCCATGCTTCGGCATATATGCTCTTTTTTTTAACTGTGGTGGTGAAATCACCTCCTACAGTGTTGGAGTCGCGGCTTTATGTATCGTGGGAGCAAACGCTGTTGCTGTCAAGATAAATAAATCCGCGCTGCAACTGAATGGCGCACCTGAAAACAAAAAAATGGTTAACAATAAAACATACCTGAAAAGCAAGCATGATAAAACATAATAAAACATTGCAGAATAGAGTAAAAAAGAGCAACAATAGAGAGAGAGAGAGAGAGAGAGAGTAACAATAAAACGACAACTATTTTTGGTTTTTTATTTTATATTTTTTTGGGGTTTTTTTTTTTTTGTACTTTTTTTTTAATTTTATTTTTTTTTATTTTTTACACTTTTTTTTTTTTTATAATTTTAACTGCAACGGTCGGGTCTCAAAATGCGATGGCATTCTTGAGACCCTGTGAAAGTGTATCCTAGCCTGTGAAATGCTGTACCCTACGCTAAAACCTCACTAGTTCGTGGTAGCGTTCAAAACATTCACCAACGCAGAGACCAGGATTGTCAGGACAGCGTGGACAATAATAACGGCTGTCACGCCTACATCCGTGCTTGCTGCAGACACGACATCTTTTTTGGGGGGCTCGTTGGGTAGGGGTACTCGGGAGGACATAAGGGTAATGCTTCTCATGCAGCCGGCTTACTGCATTTGGTAGGGGATGGTGAGGTGTGGAATCGCCTGGATACAGGAGTTCCATGACAACCGCTCCCTGGAATTCAAGGAAGGGTAACGTCCCGCCTGAAGCTCCGTATAGCACATGAGCATTCAGCAAAGCCAATTGGAATAAATAAATAGACACTTTTTTGTACCAGCGTCTAGCCTTACGGGCAACTAGGTACGGCGCCAACAACTGGTCGTTGAGGTCCACCCCCCCCCCCCATATTAAGGTTGTATTCGTGGACACAGAGGGGTTTCGTCACAACACCAGCCGCCGTACGAATTTGGACTGTCGTGTCTGCATGAAGGGAGGTAAGAACGAAAACATTCTTATTATCCCTCCACTTCACAGCGAGCAAGTTATTACACTTCAAGCAGGCTCTCTCCCCCAGCCTAAGACGGGAATCTACAAGCCGCTGGGGAAAGCCCCGGCGATTAGGTCGCACGGTGCCACATGCTCCAATCTGCTGATCAAACAAGTGACTAAACAGTGGCACGCTCGTGTAATAATTGTCCACGTACAAGTGGTACCCCTTTCCGAATAAGGGTGACGCCAAGTTCCACACTATCTTGCCAGCGCTCCCTATGTAATCTGGACAGTTCTCCGGCTCTACGTAACTATCTTTTCCCTCATAAACCGAAAAGCTCCACGTATAGCCTGTTGCCCTGTCACAGAGCTTGTAGAGCTTGACCCCGTATCTGGCACGCTTGCTGGGAACGAACTGTTTGAAAGACAAGCGGCCAGAAAACTTAATCAGGGACTCGTCAACGCAGACAACTTGATTGGGCGTAAACAAGGCTGCAAAACATTGGTTGAAGTGGTTTATGAGGGGCCGAATTTTGTAGAGCCGATCAAATTCAGGGTCTCCACGAGGACGACAAAGTTCATTGTCACTGAAGTGCATGAACCGCAAAATCATCTCGTATCGTGCCCTGGACATGGAGCAAGAGAACACGGGCATTTGGTGGTGCGGTGAGGTGGACCAATAAGACCTCAGCGTCGGGAATTTGTGTATGCCCATGTTGAGGGAAAGGCCCAGAAAGGTCTTAAATTCGGAAACCGTAATTGGTTTCCAATCTCTGGCAAGGGAAGGCACTTGGGGATTAGCGGCGATGTATTGACCAGCGTATATATTACTTTGGTCCACAATAGATCTATAGAGATCTTCCGTGAAAAACAGCGAATAAAAATCGGATGGCTTAAAATCAGCTGTTTCCACCTGAATACCGGGTTGGCCAGTGAATGGGGGAAGTACGGGTCCTGCAGAAGTGGTGGGCACCCAATCAGGATTGGCGAATTCTGCAGGAAGGACACTATGGGATCGACGGACCTGCCTTTGTCTTCTTCTTGGTGGCAGCGGGACACTACTTGTGCTTGCCACCTCGCCAGCTTCAACTGCACTTATGGGACTCGCCACGTCACCAAGTGTTACTGCAGTGCTGGTTTGACTACGTCCAGGGTGTACTAGGCCGCTGGTGCTTGCCAGTTCACCAGAAGGAATAGCGGCGCTAGTACTTCTCTGCTCCATACGAGAGACCTGCGGTTCCTGCACCTCAACAACATCAGAAGATCGGGATCGGGTACGCCTGACCTTAGCAGGGACCACACCTTCGTCGCCAGAGCTATCTGTCATGGAGCCGCTGTCGTCTACTGGATCGTATTCTGAGCCTGATTCTGACAGATGAGTGACCTCCTCTTCACTATCTGACATACTCAGAAACAAGTAGGCCTGTTCACTAGTGTACTTGCGATTTGCCATTTTGGGCTCTAAATTTAGTAGTACACTAGTGAGATTCACAGGAAAAAAAGCTCCTAGGCTGCTGGCAACTGAATCAAAACGCTACCAAAAAAACTGTTAGCGATCGCAGGGATCAGGCCTGACTCTGCGAACGCTGCAGTTATGTGTGCTTAGTGTTTTGGAAGTGACAGTGATCGATCGATACTGCACTTGGGTGGGCTGGGCGGAGGGGGAAAACGCA
Source organism: Lithobates sylvaticus (assembly GCA_028564925.1). Classification (NCBI taxonomy): domain Eukaryota; kingdom Metazoa; phylum Chordata; class Amphibia; order Anura; family Ranidae; genus Lithobates; species Lithobates sylvaticus. The sequence continues at coordinate 117,105,276 of CM053036.1, forward strand.
GGTGCTAGCAGGTATCTGGGCTGATCCCGCTAACAATGCGTTTTTTGGAACCCTAAACTGCTGGGACGCTAGTATAGATCTGATCAGATCAGATATTGATCTGTTCAGATACTATACCACTAAGGGAGGTGTATGCTTTGCGCGTGGGTGTTTGCGGTACTGGCACTAACCTGGGGCGACGCAGACCTTATTTGACCCTAACACCTAATTGATATCACCCGCCGGGCGATCAGGGGGTTAAACCGATAGTTGGGTAATAAATGGCGGGTGCCCTGACAGTATAAAAAAACAAGCTAACTAACCAGCGTCACCCGTAACAGTTATACGGTGATCACTGGTGAAAGGGTTAACTAGGGGCAATCAGGGGGTTAAAACCTTTATTAGGTAATATATGGGGATACCTGACACTATATAAAAACCTGACGGGGGACCTAAATAACTAAATAACTAACTGGCTAACCAGTGACACTTATACTGTGATCACTGGTGAAAGAGTTAACTCTAGGGGCAATCAAGGGGTTAAAACCTTTATTTAGGTTGTAATATGGGGGTACCTGACCTATAAACCTATTTATAATCCTATATAAACCTGGCGGTTACCTAAAAAAAAAACTGGCTACCTAGCGGCACCAGTGACACTAATAGAGCGATCAAAAAAACGATCGCTTAGTGACACTGGCAAAAGGGGGTGAAAGGGTTACCTAGGGGGCAATCAAGGGGTTAAACCTTTATTGGGGGGGGGGGGGGGGGGGGGTAGGGGGCTACCTTGGACCTAAAGGGGCCTAAAACTAACTGCCCTGACAGTTATTGCAGTCACACTGACACTAAATGCAGTGATCAGTAAAATAAATGATCACTGCAATCAGTGACACTGTGACAGGGGGGGGGGGGGTGATCAGGGGGTGACAGGGGGGTGAAATATGTGCCTATGTGTGCCTGGTGTCAGTGTAGTGTTGGTGCACTAACCTGATGTCTTCTCCGCTCGGCGTCCCGGTCAGAAAGACCGACACGAGGAGCGTGACATCACTTCCCCTTGCCTGTGTTTACAATTACACAGGAAGGGGAAGGAAGCGGAAGAATCTCATTGGCCAGAGCGATCGGGAGGGGGTGGCCAGAAACGACTGGCCGTTACCTCGTCCCGCATCGCTTCTGAAGCCATCCCGACCGTCCCCGCCGGCGGAGGGGGGTCCGATCGGACCCCCCAACCGCCTGAAGAATGTCACGTACAGGTACGTGATTCTGCCTGTACGTGCCATTCTGTTGACGTATATATACATGGGGCGGTCGGGAAGTGGTTAACAGAAGCCATTTTTGGGGCAGCTAGTACAGTATAGAAAATGAACGATTATATGTGCACACCTCCTGACTACGATGGCCGTAATGCCCAATCCAAGCAGTGCAGCTTCCTAGCTTTGGTAATCCTACCAAGCTGCACTTTTTGGATTGGGCATTACGGCCATCGTAGTCAGGAGGTGTGCACATATATTCGTTCATTTTCTATACTGTACTAGCTGCCCCAAAAATGGCTCCTGTTAAGAGACATGCTTATGATGCGGATTTCAAACTCATCGCTATCAGTCACGCAGTAGAACAACCTGAGAGAGGTTTACGGTACGACGGTTTACGGTAAGAGACCGGGTGGCTTTTTCCACAAATCTCTATCCCTATTGATCTGTGACTCCATGCGCGCCCATCTGCCAGATACTGTCAAACCCCAAGTGAAAAAAAAACTAATACGGTGCTTGCCATCATTCCGGGTGCATTAACCAAAGAACTCCAGCGATGTCAACAGGTCATATATAAGGCGCACCGCATTATAAGGCGCACGGTCGATTTGTGAGAAAATTTAGGGCTTTTAAGTGCGCCTTATAGTCCGAAAAATACGGTATATATTATACACACACCCCGACAGCTTTATTTTCAATATAAAAAGTAACCAATCTTAAATTTACACAGACTAGAACGAATGTGACTGCTTTTATTTCCTGCCATGTATGTATGTATGTGTGTGTATGTATGTATGCATGTATCTTATATAAAATATACACACACACGCGCATACATACACGCATGTGTGTGTGTGTGTGTGTGTGTGTGTGTGTGTGTGTGTATGTATGTGTATATATATATATATATATATATATATATATATATATATATATATATATATATATATATATATATATATATATATATATATATATATTGTGTGTGTGTGTGTGTGTGTGTGTGTGTGTGTGTATATATATATATATATATATATATATATATATATATATATATATATATATATATATATATATATATATATATATATATATATATATATATATATACACCTACCTACCTATACCTTGGGCGCCAGGTCGCATTTGCGACTAGAATTAGCGACCTGGGGTATCCTGCCACCGTGCGCAAACCCCCCCCCCCCTTCTGGAATCTGGCGCCCTTCTGTGGTGGCTGTTGGTATGACAAGACAACCAGCAATGCTAATGTAGCTTCCCCTGTCTGTTTACGCTGCTCGCCCATCTCTTTCCCTTTACTTATAGAATATATATATATATATATATATATATATATATATATATATATAATTTTTATTATTCTAACACCCTAGAGAATAAAATGGTGGTCATTGCAATACTTTCTGTCACACCGTATTTGCGCAGCCAACTTGCAAGCGCACTTTTTTATGAAAAAATACTTTTTTTAAATTAAAAAATAAGACAACCGTAAAGTAAGCCCAATTTTTTTTTTTTTTTGTAATATTTGTGAAAGATAATGTTACGCCGAGTAAATTGATGCCCAAAACTTTTACCCTTTAAAATCTCCATAGGCAACGTTTAAAAAATTCTACATGTTGCATATTTTGAGTTAGAGGAGGTCTAGGGCTAGAATTTATTGCTTGCGCTCTACCAATCGCGGCGATACCTCACCTGTGTGGTTTGACCATAGCTTCCATATGCGGGCGCTACTCGTGTATGCATTCGCTTCTGCACGTGAGCTTGGTGGGACGGGGCGCGTTTAAAATTATTATTTTTTTCTTATTTATTTTAACTTTTTTTTATTTTTTTACTACTTTAAAAAAAAAAAAAAATAGTGTAATTTTTTATTCCTATTACAAGGAATGTAAAAAGCATGACATGTCCTCTTAAATATGAGGTCTGGGGTCAAAAAGACCTAAGATCTCATATTTACACTAAAATGCAATAAAACAAATAAAAATAAAATGTCCCTTTTTAAGAGCTAAGGGCGGAAGTGGCGATTTGACATCGCTACCGCCCTGCAATGGCAGGTTCGCCTGTCAGTTTTTCAGGTGGACCTGATCGGACCCTTAGCAGGGATATGGCGGTCTTCTGTCCCTGCAAGGCAGGAAATTAAAAGCAGTCATATTACTTCTAGTCTTTCTGTGTAAATTAAAAATTGGTTAATTTTTTATATTGAAAATAAAGCTTTGTTGGTCGTTAAAAAAAACCAAAAAAAAAAAAAAAAAAAAACCTGGCTCCTAACTTTTTTAACTGGCTCCAAGATTCCAAGCAAATTTGTCAAGCCGTGTGTGTGTATAATATTATATTATATTTAGTGTGTGTGTGTGTGTGTGTGTGTGTGTGTGTGTGTGTGTGTGTGTGTATAGACACGCTTGTATACAATTCATCATACAAGAAAAAGAGTCCCATGGAGTGGTTTCAGGTGAGTGAATCAGATTTTCTTATAGGTGATAAAAGTTCACCACGTGAGAAGTAACTCGCCCCTTTGGGGTTAAACTCACCAGAAATTTGATAAAATCAAGCATCACTAGTATATCTTTTATTGCCACTTCTCGGGAATATCCACTGACTCTGCTAGTATTCCTATTGGGTATGGGCAGCTCCAATAAACCAGGATCATGTGAGAAGATAAAAATCATAGTGTAATCTCGTTTGAGTTACTTTGTTGAAGCCAAATAGACCCCTTTACAAGTTATACGTACAAGATAAAAAAGTTTAATGAAGCATTAAAAGCAAACCGTAGAGTTGCCACCGATCGCCAGGTACAGGGAGACATCAGCGTCAAAAGGACTGGCGCACTTGGCTGCTTCCTGGTGTTCCCAGCTGTCGGTGACCCGAAAATGTCACTTCCAGCTATCGTGTCGATCACACACCTCTGAGATGGATATAGATATATTTCAAAAGTACTGGGATGCCTGCCTTTTACACATCCACTTGAACTTTATTAGCATCCCAGTCTTGGTCTGTAGGGCTAATATTGAGTTGGTCCACCCTTTGCAGCTATAACAGCTTCAACTCTTCTGGAAAGGCTGTAATTGTATATAATGTGTGTGTATACTGCATTGCAATATTTAGATCTTCAAATTGGCCATTGAGCTATAGTTATGGTAAACAATGCATTTTTAATTTGGTGTCCTGCTTCTCTGGCCTCTTCATGGGTGGGCTAAGAAGACAGTTTACATTGCTCAGTGCTCAGAAATGTTCTGTATCAATTGAAACATCCTTTATTTGAGCAACTGTGCTTTGTGGGATGTATTTTTTTAAATGTCCATCTTGTCTGTGTTTTACGTTCTTCTTTTTTTTTTTTTCCCCTCTTTAATGTAGGATCGAGATCTAGGGGATGAATATGGTTGGAAACAGGTCCATGGGGATGTTTTCAGACCCTCCAGTCACCCTCTTATCTTCTCATCACTTATCGGGTCAGGGTGTCAGATCTTCTCAGTTTCTCTTATTGTAATTATTGTAGCAATGATTGAAGACTTGTACACAGAGTGAGTACAATCTTTTTTTACACTTTATTTTTAGCAAGATTAACCTTGTGCCTTTTTCAGACAAGCTCACCACAATGAATGAAAATTTACTAGATTCACTAAAAAACTGTTGATCTTCGTTATGTTGCCTCTGATATCTTGCTTAAAGTGGTGTCCTCCTGGGATCTTCTGTTTTCAACAAACTAAGGGACAGATGGCACCATAATTTGCATTTTTCATTTTCCCCCATGAGCTTTGTTTTGTGACTACAGCTTGAGATGTCCATTTGTGGGGGACTTGCCTGTAAGGCCTGTGTACACAGGCCTTAACATGAGAACTGTTTTTTTTTTTTGTTTTTTTTCTAGCAATACAGGTTGGTATAATTTTCAAAGTGGTTTGATACTGCTTGGGGAGGAGGTCAGAAGCACCTGTAAAGAAATTTAGAAGGATCCTAGACGAATTTAAAAATGATCTTTGCGTCAAGTGGAATGCAGCTGAAAGCACACTGCATTTGCCCAGCTCCTTGAGCCTGTAAATTGCATTTGAAAATCCTGTGAAGTAATACTCCCTTTTTTTTTCCCCTTAGTGTCTTTTATTTATTTTTTTATTTATTAGATAGCTACTATGCAGGAATGCCTATGTAATGCTTGTCTCTGTCCAGCGAGACTGAGTATTACTTTGTAGGATATACTGCCCTTATTGGTCACTTGGATTGGATTGGAAAGGGTTGGGGCACCTTAGTCCCAAAATCCAGGAGTAGGTCAGATTGGCACACAGAGGAGGCTTTTCTGGATAATTGGAACAGCAGGGTAAAAAAATGTTAGAGATGGATGCAAAAAAAATTCAAAATTTATTGAAATGCAGTGCCTTGAAAAAGTATTCGCACCCCTTAAAATTTCCCACATTTTGTTATGTTAACCACTTTAAGACCAGCCTTGTTGTGGTTTTTAGGTGTTTTCATATACCGCCGTTTTCGTATGAGTTGGCTTCTGCATGCAAGCTCGTCGGGACGGGGCGCTTTAAAATTTTTTTTTTTTTTTTTTTTTACTTTATTTTATTTTTACACTGTTTAAAAAAAATAAATAAATTGGGTCACTTTTATTCCTATTACAAGTAATGTAAACGTCCCTTGTAAATAGAAAAATCCCTATATATTGTTTGGGGCTCACACTTGGGAACCCTACTGGCACAGGGCACCTGGAGGGACGAGGAGCTCAAAAGGTCGTCCGTTTGGAAGGAACTGAAAGCCATTGGGTTGGCACGCAGGTCCTTCAGAAAGGAACTACAAGTCTGTATACGTAAACAAGCAAGGCGGCATGAGGAGCGGAATCCTGTTGACCCTGGCAACAGAAATCTTGAGCTGGGCTGAGACCAACGCACTCTCCCTTTCGGCGGTTTATCGAAAAGGGGAAAAGAATGTGGTGGTGGACTTTCTCAGCAGAAAACAGCTGAGAGAGGGCTATTGGATCCCCAACCAAGAGATCTTCGATCTTATATCCAAAAGATGGGAATCCCCAGAGGTGGACCTCTTTGCATCAAAGGACAATGCAAAAAAAAGCCTGTTTCTTCTTAAACAGGTGGGGAAGATGCACTAGGGGTGGATGTGCTAAAACAGAGCTGGCATTTCACAAAATGCTATGCCTTCCCACCACCGGTCCTGCTACCAGCAGTGCTGAGAAAATTCCAAACTGAGAACACCTCTGATCTTGGTGGCACCAACTTAGCCCAAAAGGTCCTGGTTCTCGGTCCTCAAACAATTAGCAGTAGAACCCCCATGGTTCCTGCCCCTCCAGGAGGATCTCCTTTCACAGGGTCCGGTCTATTTGGTCCTCGGGTACATCGATGGAACTTAGCAGCCTGGCTACTGAGGAAGGGTTATTAAAATCCAAAGGATTTTCAGAAAGGCTAATATTCACCTCAATAGCAGAAAGGAGACGTGCCTGATCTACAAAAAGGTCTGAGTACGCTTTAATGAATGGTGCGCAGGGAACTCCTCCAAGGTGCCCATAGCAGTTTTGGAGTTTTTGCATTGCAGGGCAGATAAAGGGTTAGCCATGAGTACCCTAAAGAGCCAGGTATCGGCACTTAGTGCATATTTAAAAAAGGCCTCTGGCCGCCAACCCTTGGGTGGTCAGATTTTTCAGAGCACTAGGGTGGTAGAGGCCAGTTCAAGGCCCACCCTTCCCCAAGTGGGACCTATCTTTGGTCTTACAGGCCCTAACGGAGCCACCATTTGAACCTTTAGAAAATTGTTCATTAAAGGATCTTACTTTCAAGACGATATTTTTGGTTGCAGTGACAACTGCCAGGAGGGTCAGCGAAATAGAGGCCTTGTCAGTCAGGCCCTTTTTTTGTGTTGCATTTCCGGACCGTGTAGTTATCAAAATGGATCAGGCATTCTTACATAAAGTGGTTTTGAAGCTTCATAGAAGCCAAGAGATAGTTTTACCCACTTTTTTCCCTAATCCCTCAGGAGGAAGGGAGTTTAAATTTCACACTTTAGATGTAAGGATATGTATCCTGCAGTACTTAGAACGGACGAAAGCAGTAATGAAGCCAGGTTCCCTGTTTATTTTGTTTTCTGGGGCAAGAAAGGGGTATAAAGCGCCTCAACGCACGATTGCCAGATGGCTCAGGGTAACCATTGGCCAGGCCTATACATTAACAGGAAAAGAAGTTCCTGTTGGTATAAAAGCACACACTACTAGGGCAGCTTCTCAAGCGGAAAATGCTGGCGCGACGCCATAGCAAATTTGCAAAGCAGCAATGTGGTCCAGTTTCGCCAACTTTTGTAAAACATTACAGGGTGGACCCGGTGTTGGCAAATGAACAAGCCTTTGGCGAAAGGTTTTGCAAGCCGTAGTCCCACCCTAGGTGGTAAGTGCTCGTCAATCCTCTAATTATGGCTGTCCTGAAAGACGGTGAGGGAAAATTTTAGAGTTGCACTTACCGGTAACGTCTTTTTCAGTAGTCTTTCAGGACAGCAGTAGTTACCTACCTGAATTTATGGGGGGTCTTGAGGAAGACCTCAACACAGGCACGGTAGTAATATGTGAGGGTATGTTATTAATGTGTTCTTGTGTCTCCCCAGCTGGTCGAAGGTGCTCTTAGAAAAAAGCAGTGCTTCCTAGGAAGAGGAGGAGCCAAGGCCCCTCATTGTGGCTGTCCTGAAAGACTACTGGAAAAATACGTTATTGGTAAGCGCAAGTCAAATTTTTTGGCCTAAAAGCAAAACGCTATGTGTGGCAGAAAATGAACACTGCGCATCACCCTGAGCACACCATCCCCACCATTAAACATGGTGGTGGCAGCATCATGTTGTGGGGATGCTTTTCTTCAGCAGGGATATGGAATCTGGTCTGAGTTGATGGGAAGATGGATGGAGTCAAATACAAGGCAAACTCGGAAGGAAACCCATTGGAGTCTGCAAAAGACTTGAGACTGGGGCAGAGGTTCACATTTCAGCAGGACAACAACCCTAAACAATACAGCCAAAGCTACAATGGAATGGTTTAGATCAAAGCATATTCATGTGTTAGACTGGCCCAGTCAAAGTCCAGTCCTGACATAAATCCTATTAAAAATCTGTGGCAAGACTTGAAAATTGCTGTTCAGACGCTCTCTACCCAATCTGACAGAGCTTGAGCTATTGTGCAAAGAAGAATGGGCAAAAATGTCACTCCAGATGTGCAGACATGCTCAAAAAGACTTGCAGCTGTAATTGCAGTGAAAGGTGGTTCTACAAAGTATTGACTCAGGAGCTGAATACAAATGTACACCACACTTTTCAGATATTTATTTGCCGCTTTGTGTTGGTCTTTCACTTAAAATCCCAATAAAATACAATTATGTTTTTGGCAAAATGTAGAAAATTTCAAGGGGTTTGAATACTTTTTAAGGCACTGTACGTAATACAAATTCCTATTTGCATGACAACATCACCCTAAAAAAAATCCCACTATGTAGTTACAAACACGGCAACGTTGTCAACACTCCTTGGAAATACCTTTTGAAGCCCAAAATGTCTGAGACCACTACAGCTAGGGTTGCACTGATACAGATGCTGGTATCGATGCCGATGCTAGGCATTTACACAAGTATTGGTACTCGTGAAAATGCTCTGATACTTCAAACCGATACCTTCTGGCTTAGTTGGTCCTCGTATTTGTGGGGCCAACAGTACGTGTTAGTGTTAGGAGTGCTTTGTTTCTTCATTACTTGGTCTCATCCAGATGGTAATATAGATGATGGAGCCCACCCCCCCCCCCCCTGCTCCCCCTAATCTTGATCTCCCTAAATTAGTATCGGCGAGTGCTTTAAAAAAAAAAAGTGTAATCTGTCGCTTGAGGCTGAGTTCTGGCGGAGAGTCTGCTAATCCCTATTTTACAAAATTTGGTTTGTTAGATGAAGAAGTTTGAACAAATGGCGATACCAAAATCCCAATTTAAATGAAAACAGAAAACCTTCTAAGAAGGGGAGGGGGAAACATGAGGCCACATACCTCTGGGATTTTTTGTAGGTGGTATCTAGGTAGGTTAATGTATAGGAACAAATAGAGATGTATATATAAAAAATAGAATTTTATTTTCCTATAAGGGTGGAAGACAACAAGGACACAGATAATACATCCATACTTTACAGACATATATGTTACATCAGATGAAAGTGTGGAGCTTCGCCATAATCGACATGTTTCACTCTATGGAGTTTCTTCAGGAGTTTGATAGGTTAAGCTCAAAGATATGCTGAAATAACAGAATCGCATGAAAAACGCATCCTTTTCAAAACTGTACAGATTAAGTGTACATATTCATACAGTGTATGGAACAATTGGCTCAAGCAGAATATACATCTAAGTGAATGAGCAATTAGTACGTAGTTACAAGTTCAATGTAGATATAACAAGGGGCATAGAAAGCAGAGGGAGGGCTTGGAAAGTGAAACCAGGCGGAACTTACCACAGATACTTGGATTTGTCTGAAATATATCTGCATACGTAGAAATTTTTTTTGTATAAAAACAAATGGATTTCGAAGAGAGATGAAATCGCTTCCAAAATGCCACAGAACAGCACTGTGTCGCTTGCAGAGAGTCACGCTACAGAATTTAAAGGAATAAGTGGGACTAATTAATCAGGTAATAATTATAGTATGGTTCAAAATGGTAAAGTTGTGTTAGATAATAACTGGGTAAGTGAGTGATACCTGTTACGAAGTACGCTGAGAGTAACCGAGCTTGTAAAAGTTCAGTATAGTATGCAAGTTTGGTAGTTGCATTTTGTCCAAAAATTGTTAAGGAGTCATCCTAAGGTTTATCTGCAATGAACCAGGGTGAAAAAACACTCCGTTAATTGCTGAGTGTAAATGGGGATATACATTAACCTACCTAGATACCACCTACAAAAAATCCCAGAGGTATGTGGCCTCATGTTTCCCCCTCCCCTTCTTAGAAGGTTTTCTGTTTTTAATCCCTATTTTAGTTAACACATGGTTTGTACATTAATTCTGTAGCACTTGTTTTATTTTGAGAACTATACTGCATACTACCCCAATTCACCAAAAATTAGGATTCTGTGTAAAATCTACACACAGAATGCAATGATTTTCAAATCTCATAAAACCGTATTTTATTCAGAATAGAAAATAAAAAACATATCAAATGTTTTAAATTGAGAAAATTTACCATTTTAAGAAAAAAAATAAGTTGCCTTTGAAATTGATGGCAGCATCACGTCTCAAAAAAAGATAAAACAAGGCAACAAAAAGCTGGAAAAATACCACCCCAATTCCAAAAAGGTGGCAAAGGGTCATGTTTACCATGGTGTAGCATCCCCTCTTTCAACAATACTCTGTAAACATCTATGAACGAAGGAGACCAGACTCCAGTTGCTGGAGTTTTGAGAGGGGAATGATGTCTTTCTTGCCTGATTGTCAGTAATGAAAGTGATATCACTTGTATATTTGTTATTTAGGCATATGTGTATTAGGTCTATGATTTTTAAATGTGTTTTTTTTTTTTTTTTCTTTTTCTAGGAGAGGTTCAATGCTAAGCACAGCAATATTTGTTTATGCTGCAACATCCCCTGTCAATGGTTACTTTGGAGGAAGTCTCTATGCCAGACAAGGAGGTAAGTTTATTACTGCGTATTTCTTTTGTTATGGTTACATTAGAATACACCATTTCCTTCCCAATCACCCATTAAATAAGATGCTTATCGAGTCATTCCCACTGCTCTGTGTAGTAAAACTTTGTACACAAAGGTTTGAAACACTGTTGTAAAACAGAGAACCCCCAGTCTTACTATTTACAAGAAGTATAGCTCTTTTTTTTTCTACTAAGAAACAATATCTTTTTTAACTGCAGTTATCTATCTGTCTGCAATTTGGTCTAAATTGACCAATTGCACTGTCAAGAATTGCCTGTACACAGCTTAGGTGAAACCTGAGTTTGCAGCTCTAGGTTCTTTGAAACTTCGGCAGCTGAAGGATATGGATTGCAGCTCATGTGTTTATTTTTTTTTTTGTTTTTGTTTTGTTTTTTTCTATAATTTAGTATGCAGAGCTTTTAGTATTCATTAATTCTTTGAAATTTTAATTTATGTAATTTAGATTTTACTGATTTGCATTTTTAGCATGTTTTAATTAGCTTGACTATTAATAAACAAAATAATTTGTGGTGGGGCGTGATTATTTAATTTAACATTAGTAAGGGTGATCATGCACAGCCCCATAAATGCAGGCAGAATCATATGTAAGCATGACTTGTGACAAGTGAACCCACTAGGGGTTAACCCTAAAGTGCTAATGATGATTCCGGTCTTCAAAAGAGCTCATTGCAAATAGATTTTTGCTTACATTTTTAAATCTCTAATATGGAGCACCCAACATCGCCTCTCAGTGGAGAAAAGGGGATGATTTCTTAGTAGTATTGCTGAGTTCAAGGCGAAGATTCCTGTGGATGGTTACAGTGTAATCATTAGAGCAAAAGTAGGTAGATGATGGTGAGACGTCTACTATCCTGAACCTCCATGTGTCACTTTACAATTATGCAGCATTTTCCTACTCGGTTAGACAAGGAGGAAAACAATCAACATTTCAGTACCTGCAGATTGCAATGTAACTAATAAATTTCAAGTCTCATTTATATGTCAATAACAGTCACGATTAATCCATTGTAGGTCGACGGTGGATAAAGCAAATGTTCATTGGAGCTTTCCTAATCCCAGCAATGGTTTGTGGGACAGCATTCTTTATCAATTTCATTGCCATCTATTATCATGCTTCCAGAGCAATCCCATTTGGAACAATGGTAAGTGAGTCGATTTTTTGAAGTTGCCGTCACTGATGTTTAAAAGAGTTCATGCGGCCTGGCAGTGTGCTTTATAATGTATTGCTTAATGGCTCGGTCACATTAGACCAGAAAGATTTTTAATTTAATATAACAGAAGAGAAATCTAAGAGTTGTGTACATTTCCTTTTGAGTAAGCCATTGTTTTAGTTTGCCAGCTTTTACTTTGCTTTACACCTGATCAGGCCTTCAATCAAGTCAAAACCATTTATTGCCAGGCAAACACATCACAGATCTATTATCACACTAATAATACAGTAATAGATAATCATTTACAAGATGAGTGATGGCAGACATGCTGATTTTAGGTAATTCTAACGCATTTTATATGAATAGTAACTTATTCAGTGTTTGTTTGCATGTCACAGTTTTATTTATAATGCCAGCAATCAGCTGGGGAGTGCAAAGTATATTGGTTTACTTTAGATATTCAGTCCCCCTATCTCCAGTTTATTTTTTTTTTTTAAGCTGCTGGGAGTGAGAAACAAAGCGGATGCTTTGGACTACTCACTGTTCGAAAAAATCATTATTTCTACTATCTTATTGTGAACTTCCAATTTCCCAACTTCTAGATTAGGTCGTTCATGGCCTCATACAGGTCACAATGTAGGGTTGATTAATTTTGCTTGGCAAGCTCAGTTTTGCGCTATTCACTACATCCTAAAACTGGGCATTTTTGTTTTGTGTGAAAATAGTAAAGCACTTTTGCTATTCTGGATTGCTTACAATTTGGGAACTTGCCTAAAACTGTAATCTGGTCTTTTGTCACTAGATGGTGCTGCAAAGCTGATTGTTTATGGGAAATGAACTACTGTATTTCCCTGAGGCTTTTATATGTCTCTTGTTAAGATAATGGATTCATTACTCTCTAACATAAGTTTGAAAGGTCACCAATCTGTGTTCAGATCTTTTATTAATCTACTAATTCTTATAAGGAAATTCATGTATGCACACATGGTACTGATCGTGGAATGTGGTAATTGCTGGAGCAGTTATTTAAATCTCTTGTTTTTATATCCTAATTTCATTCTGAAGTGGTAGGGAATCTTATTATTTTCTGTATAATACCAGCACAAATCCCCTGTCCTGTCAAAGTTCTGAAGCTAATTTTTTGACATGTGCTGAACATGCGTTTTACCAATAATTCATTTCTTAGTAGTAATCTGATTCACGCTTCAGGAATGCTGACAGCAGGGCATTCCACCTGCATTAAAGATTACATTTTGGTTCTGTGACTCTGCTTAATCCCTCTCTTCATTTTAAGTACACAACTTCATGTCCAACCTAAAGCACCATGCTTTACTTTGCATGTTAACTGGGGTCACCCAAGGATTTGCCTTTTCTAAGAAAGGCATAACTTAAGCTCAGCATTTTACATGTCTGGATGTTGTCCAAAGTAATTGTGTATGGGCACTCTGCTTACAAATTAGGCCTGCTCTGACTTGTTAGATGCAGTTTATATTCCAAGCGTGTTTTTTTGAATTTCTGCACCAGGATTGGAAATACCTCTGTGTTGAATTTCTTTTCCTTACTATATTCCTAATAAGTTTATTGTGATTTAGCAAGGTTTTGTATTTAATGTGTTTTTTACTTGAGACAATGTGGTAGTGTTTTGTTGCATTACTAATTTACATTCTTAGAAGCTTTTTGATAGGCCACTTTCTCTGACACTAATTAAAGGCCTTTCAAAAGTTGCATGCCTGATCTATCAAGATAGATAGATAGATATCTATCTATATCTCCTAAATCATGCTTTTTCAAAGATAACATAATACATCAGTGTTTCTACTGATTCAGACAAATATTCATGTGTTTTATGCTTCTCTTACATTATGTGGGTGTGATTGGCATCAGACCCATTTAGTGACGGTGAAAGAGCAGGGTAATCTCTGTAGCTGTCAGTGATTGATCCACCGGAAATCTACAGAATGCCCCTGGAATGAATGTAGCCCTGATCTCCTCACTGAATGACTGCTTAGTAATTCATGTGACTTTGCTGTCCTAGGTTGCTGTATGCTGCATTTGTTTCTTTGTGATCCTTCCATTGAACCTAGTGGGAACAATACTTGGTCGAAATTTGGCAGGACAGCCCAACTTCCCCTGTCGTGTCAATGCAGTTCCGCGACCCATCCCAGAGAAAAAGTGGTAAGGTTTTATCAGCACAAAGTACGTTTTGCATCTGAAAAAGTTAACAGTTTTTAAGGGGGTGCAAGAACATTTTAGGTTAAATAAGTTTGTTTTCTAATGGAACTCTCCGTCAAACTAATCCAGAGAATGACATCAAAAATATAAGAAAAGGGCTTGGGAGTAAAGGCAAACTGAGCATGAGTTCTTGGGGTAAAGCAAAAAGTGTACCAGTCTGAAAAATAATAATGGTGCTGCCATTGCATACTTGTTTTTTTTTTTTTTTTTTTTAAAGGAGACCTGGTAATAGAAATGCAGCCGTTGCTAACATGAAAATGCTAGTTGCCTGATTGTAATACTGATATGGTGATTTTTAATACTTTTGAGTTGGCCTTACATGAGAACACTTTTTGCATCTGTGGCTCAACATATTGAAACCAGAGACATTCCTGGTAGCTAGTATTGTTAGGAGGAGGCTAGCAGTGGCAACCTTCATATTTCTCAGTAAAGGCATCTTTGAGGTGCAAGCTCCAAACTTTCAACCTTATGTTTTCTTGTTGAGTCAGTGATTCAGAATACCTAACCATTGATATTGGACTTCCAGACTTGTGTGCTTGTTCAGGGCCAGCAACTCTCAATGCCCACTTCTGCAACTTCATTGATAGTAGTGCCCGTATTTTCCAGATATATTTCTTTGTAGATTTTAACCATGTATGCAGCAAAGTTTATGCAATGTAATTGACCCTTTAGATGAACACCCAGCTTTTTATTTTAAGGAAGAATAAATGTATTAGCTATACTCTGTACTAAATACTCATTCCCTTTATACTGCTTTCCACAGGTTCATGGAACCAGCTGTCATTGTATGCCTTGGTGGAATACTACCATTTGGATCCATTTTTATTGAAATGTAAGTTTGTCTTTTTTCCACTTTGGTTGAGAAGCAGCTCACATTGTTGATGAGAATGTAAGTAAAAATGAAAGTCAGCTAGGTGTAAAAACACAAGCTAATGCTGGCCGTGCACAAAATGAAATTTGTCTGGTTCCTGATGAACCAGCTGAAATTCACTCAGTGGCTAACCCTGTCTGCTGCCTATCTCACCCAACACCCTATTGATCAAAATGTCAAAGGAGTCAGGGGCAGATAATTGTCAGCCGAACAACATTTGGAGTATTTTAATAGGTGGCGGGGCTGACTGTCAAAGCATGGATAAACTGCTGCAGCAGGAGACTATTGGTGTTTGGCCAGATTAAGCATCTGATAAATGGTCAATGGGTTTAAATACTTTGTTTCAGCTGAAAGGGGACTACACATTACAGAACAACTTTTGACTTTTTTTTTTTTCTTTTGTTTTTCAGGTATTTCATATTTACCTCTTTCTGGGCATACAAGATCTACTATGTATATGGCTTTATGATGTTGGTTTTAGTCATCCTTTGCATTGTGACTGTTTGCGTGACTATTGTTTGCACATACTTCCTTCTAAATGCTGAGGATTACAGGTGGTAAGTGACTTGGTGAATATTATTGGCTATATGCATGAAAGACTAGATCTTGTAAAATTTGGTCACCTGGCATTCAGGTTGGATAGATTTGCTGGGCAGGGCCACCTTGAACGTTACACATGATGGATAAGATTATCCAACTTGGCATTACTGCCTGCTTCTTTGAAAATGCTAATGGACAGGCTGTCAAGCTGATTCACTTCTGTACTTTGAGTCACTGACCGGGAACATGTATACAGATGAGAAGCTCAGATATCACTATTGAAATGCTTGCTTGTTCCAGGACTGTGACTTAGAAAATACAGAGGTCAGACAACAAGAATTTCAGGAGGTCAGCAAATCACATTCTTTATTTCTTTATCGGAGGAAGTTTCCTTTAAGAAGCAGAGATGGTTTGTCATAATCTGTACATGATGAATTCCAGAGAAACTTTCAGATTTGTTTTCTATCATTGTAGAAATTTGAATATACATTTTTCTCTGCATAATTTTAGCTGCAAATTTAGTTGACTCAGGCAAGTTTGACCAAAATGCCTTCTTAGCACTGATTATTTTAGGATGTTAAGTAATCTAATTCGTTATGACATTGTATGCAACTGCTGCTTTCAGCAAATCTTGACAATAAATGATGCAAGTGAGTTTTTTTGTTTCCTTTTGCAGGCAATGGACAAGTTTTCTTTCTGCTGCCTCCACTGCAATCTATGTTTACATGTACTCATTTTACTACTACTTTTTCAAAACAAAGTAAGTGTCGCGTTGTCTTTTTGTATGTGGAGGTTTTTTATTGTGGAAGTCTATTTACTCTGCATTCCAGCTGAGAATAGGGAGAACAAGCATTGTATCTGGGTCGGGGGGAGGTATTGCGCGACTGAGTTCAAAATCTCATCCAGGCTTATACCATGTAATGTCCCCTGTTAAAGGATAAGTTCGCCTTTTTTAAAACGTGTTACACCCATATTCAACGTGTAACATGTTACTGCTGCAGCTGGCCCCATTCCTGCTTGTTTTTTGACAATTAAAAAATACGCAGCTTTGCGGGCCACCGCCCGGCCGCATCGTTCATTCAGAGTTCTGAGAATGGGAAATTACAAGTACTAAAACCCTTTGCTGATGTCGGCTTTTTAGTTCTCATCGAACTACCAGGGTGCTGTTGAGTGCTCAAGTTCATTGAGGATTCCTGTCAGTGCGCAACTGCCTGCCCGTACGAGCAGGCCACTTGCATAGAGAGTCTGCAGGAGTCTTGCGTTGAACCCAAAATCTGCTGATCGGGGGTGCAATACTTTCCATGCTCCCAATAAAAAAATAAAAAAAAATAAAGGCACATATTTTTAACTGCAAAAATGTGCATTGATTTATTTTTGAAAAGGTGAACTTATCCTTAAAGTGACTGTAAAGGCCAAAGTTTTTTTTTGTTTTTTTACCTTCATGCATTCTATCCTGATCCTCATTGGCTGACACGGCAGCGAGATCACATGAAACATGTCAGTCACAGCCAGCAAACCAATGTGGAGAAAGTAGGGGTCGGGCCGTGGCTGTGTCTTAGACGCATATAGCGGGAATCGGAACGAGCACACACCCGTGTCCCCATAGCAAGCGGCTTGCTATTGGGGCACTGGTCAAAAACATCCTTTAATATTGCCATAAGTGCGAGATCTGGAAGTATAACCTAGTATATAAAAGCAAGGAATTCAGCTTAGCGACAAAAGGGGAAAGAGAATCTGGTGCAGCTGTGCATAATCAATTGGCTTCTATTTTTTAGGCCGTGTTCACACTGGTACGACACGACAGTCGTACGGTTGTGGCCCCAAAGCACCCCCCCCCCCCCCCCATGTTGAGGGCACGTGGCCTGGTACGGTTCAGGCGCTCACTCGTCCCCACCCCGTTTCCTGACCTGCCAGGCTGTGTGCTTGGATAAGGGTCTGGTATGGATTGGGGGCATGCCTTTTTTTTTTTTTTTTTTTTTTTTTTTTTCCTTTGCGTGGGGTTCTCCTTCAAGATCATCAGAGCACAAGTCGCATGTCAAAGTCGGATCGGTGATCCGACTTCAGTGATATTCAATAGGCTGAAGTAGGATCAAAGTCGGACCAAAGTTGTGCAGGGAGCATTTTCAAAGTTAAACCAATTAAGACGGTTCTCATAGGGAAACATTGATTTCTTTTTCATACATCACGGGACACAGAATATTCATTACCTACTGGGTTATACTCTATCTCCAGGTGAATGGACACTGGTAGACCAAAGGTCTTTAGACAGGATGTGATCCCCTATATAACCCCTCCCACACAGAAAACACTTTTTCTCTTATATTCACCGACCGACACAGCTCCTCTCTTAGCCATTGGGTTGTTATGCCACCTTTAGGAGAATACTAGGCATTACTTGTTATGTAACACACAGAACTTTCCAGTTCCGCCCAGGGGGCGGTCCCTTGGGTAACAACCCCCCAGCCTGCCCTGCAGCCATCAGTTTTTTTTTTTGCCTAGTGAAGGAGAAAGACCTAGGAACCCTGATGGGCCCATCGGTCTGTCTTTTTTCTGCAGAAGCTTGGTTTTTGCGCAAGATGATAGATCCTGTGATCTGCTATCAACAGCCGGCTGGGTGACAGGCTGGATACCCTTATCCTTGTAGTCTCCCCAGTCTGGCCATCGAGCGTGTGCAGGTCGCAGCTACGGCTCGGCAGGCCACGACGAAACCTCAGCTCCAGAGGTGGTCGGTGAGCTTTTATGCTCCGGGGCGTACATATGACCGGGCTACTGATGTCTGAGTCACAGTATGCCGAGGCCTAGCAGCTACCCTATACTGATTAGGAGTAGTCCTGCTGTGGAATGTCTCCCAGCTCTTCAGGATTGGTAAGTACAGCTCTCCCTGCCTCGGTGGGGCTGAGCAGCTGGGCATTCCCTGGGAGGTCGATTCGGGGGTCCCTCACCTCCCTCTCTTCTCTCCCTGTCCCCTCTCCCTCCCTGTATGCTGCTATGGGGTGTGTGTGTGTGTCTGTGCAGGGCTCTCACCTGGGGGTTTTTAGCGCTGGTTGTGTCCTGGGTCCTGTTTTCTATGTCCCTGGAGGTGCCTGTGAAGTGTTTGTCTCCTCATGGTTTCACATTCGGCGGCCATCTTAAGTGTGGGCATAGCTTCGGCGGCCATTTTCCCTGTGTTTTTTGTCAGCGGCCATTTTCCCTGTGTTTTTTGTCAGCGGCTATTTTCCCTGTGTTTTTTTGTCAGCGGCCATTTTCCCTGTGTTTTTTGTCAGCGGCCATTTTCCAGAAGCCTGAAACACGTTTTTCACTGGTGCTCTAGCAGCAGCATGTGCTCCTGTGTTCTGGCGGCCAATTTCCCTGGATTTTCTTTGAGCCTGAGCACACTACAGGACGGTTTCAGTGCCATTAGCAGCTTCTTCACCGACACAGGGCCGTTTTTTCTCTGCACCTGGGAGCTAACAGGGACTACAGGCACTACCTGCTGAACAGCGCAGAACTCTTCAGGGTGGTGAGTCTTGCGGGAAAGGGCCCCTCAGCCGGCAGCAGTAAGGAGGGTGGGACTGTCACTGTCCTAAGTCCCCTTTGGGTGGCAGACAGGGTAGGGTCAGCATGGCTTCAGAAACTGGTGTTTCTTCCCCCGAAATCCAGGCAATTGCAACCGGGTCGCCTGCAGACGGTGCAGTACCCTTGGACACCTTGTCGGCAGTCCTCAATTCGTTCGTTGCCAAGATGGAGGCGGTGCGTGGGCGCAAAGGTGCTAAAAAGCGGCCCATGCCCCCCCCCCCCCCCCCCCCGTCCTCTGGGGAGAGTTCTGATGCAGACTCGGGACCCGCTGAGTCAGGTGGCCCCTGCTCTGTAATGTCAGAGAACGCTGACCAGGACCTTTCGGACAGTGAGGATGAGTCCCCGTCCGGGTCCGTGCGCGACAAAGCGCTTGTTGGAGCTCTTATAACGGCTGTGCGTGATACCCTGAAGATTCAGGAGCCAGCAGATTCCTCTGCTGAGGTAGCGGTCCCTTTTGGGTCCCGTAAGCCAGCCCGTTCTCCTAGGGTGTTCCCGTATCTGACTTATTTTGACAAGTTTATTTACAAGGAATGGGGTTGACCGCAACGGACCTTTTCGGTCCCCAAATACATGGCGGTGCGTTACCCTTTCGAGGAGAGCCTTCTCAAAAAATGGTAGGCTCCTCCGGTCGTGGATCCCCCAGTATCCAGGTTAAACAAAGTAACCACGATCCCTGTAGAAGGGACTACTGCCTTTAAGGATCCCACGGACAGGAAGGCCGAGGCAGTAGCTCGTTCCTTGTTTAGGGTGGTGGGGTCAGCCGTGCGACCAGTACTGGCATCCGCACTGGTGTCGCAGACACTAACTGAGTGGGCGAAACTGTTGCACCGCGAATTGGGTGAACAGGCCTCCCCGGTCTGCGTGGAACTAGCAGACCAATTAGTGCAAGGCCTTAAATACGTTTGTGACGCGGCCCTGGATACTCATCCCCTGTTATCCAGGGCTTCAGTGTCAGCAGTGGTGCTGAGGCGCTTGATTTGGTTAAAATGCTGGTCGGCTGACCAGGCATCCAAGAAAGCCCTGACGGATCTTCCCTTCCTTTCCCTCTTTGGAGCCTCTTTAGATGACATTATTAAGAATGCCACAGGTGGTAAGAGTACGCTACTCCCACAGGCCAGGAAGGCTAAGGAGCCACGCCGTAGGCAGGGACCCTCTTTTTCCACTCATAAACGGCTTTTTCGTCCGCCCGGAGCTTTGGCAAAACGTCCCCAGCCCGACAGGACGACCACGGAAGGACAGAAACGTCCCTGGAACCGCAAGCCTAACAAGCCTGCGAACAAAGGTGCTACCGCATGAAGGTTTTCCCCCACCCATGTCTCGGGTGGGGGGACGCCTTCGGGAATTTGCAGCCCGGAGGTCCGCCCGACTATCCGATCAGTGGGTCTGCGACCTGATTTCCTGCGGCTACAAAATAGAGTTCCTCTCCTGGCCGCAGAACAGGTTCTTCCCCTCCAGCATACCCGTTTCCCCAGTTCGCCGGGAGGCCCTCTTGGGGGCAGTAAGAGACCTGCTGAATCGCGGGGTGATTGTGCCTGTTCCGAAATTGGAACATTTCCAAGGGTTCTACTCGAATCTGTTTGTAGTTCCCAAGAAGGGAGGGGTACGTCCAATACTGGACTTGAAAGCTCTCAACCACTTTGTGAAGGTGCAGAGGTTCAGAATGGAATCAGTTCGCTCGGTAGCCGCGGCACTCCATCAAGGGGACTTTCTGGCGTCCTTGGACATCCAGGATGCGTACCTGCACATACCCATATGCCTCCGGCATCAAAAGATTCTGCGGTTTGCAGTCGGGGAAGCCCACTATCAGTTCGTGGCTCTCCCTTTCGGTTTAGCTTCAGCCCCCAGAGTCTTTACCAAAGTATTGGCTCCAGTTTTGGCATTGCTGCGGCAACGTGGGATCGCGATCGTGGGATACTTGGACGATCTCCTCCTGAGAGCATCTTCCGCCTCAGAGTTAGAGGAGGATGTTGCGATCACCGTACAGACCCTGCAAGAGTTTGGGTGGCTGTTAAACCTAAAGAAGTCGGTGGTAGTACCGACCCAGCGTTTGGAGTACCTAGGCTTGATACTGGACTCCAGGGAAGCAAGAGTTTTTCTCCCTTCAGACAAGCTGCAGACTCTCAGAGTTGCAGTAAAACGGCTGATGGACCGCAAGCGGTCGTCACTTCGCTTCTGTATGCGAGTTCTGGGTCTCATGGTGGCCGCCTTCGAGGCAGTGCCGTATGCCCAGTTCCACACCAGAGTCCTACAGAAGGAGATTTTATCACAATGGGACAAATCTCAATTGACCCTGGATCGACTGGTCCAGGTGAGCCAGCCAGTCAGAAATTCGCTGGTCTGGTGGCTGAGGTCCCCGGTGCTTCAATCCAGGAAGTCGTTCCTTCCTCTGAAATGGACAGTGATCACTACGGATGCCAGTCTATCCGGCTGGGGTGGAGTGATGGGGGTTCAGTCGGCTCAGGGCCTCTGGTCGACAGAGGAATCCAAATTGCCGATCAATCTGCTCGAGCTGAGGGCGATCAGGCTATGCCTCTCCACATGGTCAGTAAGACTGCAGGGGCGTCCGATCAGGATCCAGTCAGACAACGCCACTGCGGTGGCGTATGTGAATCACCAAGGAGGAACAAGACGCTCAGCCGCCGCACAGGAGGTCGCTCACATACTTCGGTGGGCAGAGCGACATGTACCGGCCCTGTCGGCCATTTACATCCCAGGAGTGGAGAACTGGCGGGCGGACTTTCTGAGTCGCCAAATGCTGGACCCAGGAGAATGGGCATTGCATCCGGAGGTGTTCAGGCTACTGTGCCTGCGGTGGGGCACACCAGACGTGGATCTTCTGGCCTCCCGTCTCAATCGGAAGGTGCCAAGATTCATGTCCAGGACAAGAGATCCTTGGGCAGACGCGTCAGACGCGCTGGTAGCTCCGTGGGGTCAGTATCAGCTGATCTATGTTTTTCCTCCATTGAAGCTGCTACCCCGTCTGCTCCGAAGAGTAGGAGTCGAGGGGATTCCAGTGATTCTGGTCGCTCCAGATTGGCCTCAGCGACCTTGGTACGCAGACCTAGTGCGCCTGGTGGCAGACGCCCCGTGGCGACTGCCATTAAGGGAGGACCTTCTGTCTCGAGGCCCGATTCTCCATCCTGCTTTACCATCGCTGGCTTTAACGGCATGGCTGTTGAGAGCCAGGTACTGAGGGACCGGGGACTGTCGGACTCGGTGATCCCCACTATGTTGGGAGCACGAAAATCTTCTTCTCGGAAGATATATCATCGCACCTGGAAGGCTTACATCTCCATGTGTGAAGAGAAAGGGTGGCATCCGCGCCTTTTTTCTATATCCAGAATCCTGCTTTTTCTTCAGCAAGGAGTAGACCAGAGGTTGGCATTAAGCACCATTAAAGGACAAATATCAGCCCTGGCTGTTTTTTTCCAGCGACCCCTGGCGTCTCACTCGTTAGTGAGTACCTTTTGTTCAGGGGGTGCGACATGTGGTCCCTCCGGTGCGTCCACCGTTGCCTCCGTGGGATCTGAACCTGGTGTCATCGGCGCTTCAAAAACCGCCGTTTGAAAATATCAGGGAGATTCCTCTGTTGACTCTTTCCCAGAAAGTGTTTTTTCTAGTGGCTATCACATCAGCCAGGAGGGTTTCGGAGCTGGCGGCCTTGTCCTGCAAGTCTCCCCATATGGTTATCCACAAGGATAAGGTGGTGTTGCGTCCGGAACCATCTTTTCTGCTGAAGGTGGTCTCGGCGTTTCACATCAATGAGGACATTGTGTTGCCATCCCTGTGCCCTAAGCCGACACATCCTAAGGAGGTGGCCCTTCATGCTTTGGATGTGGTTCGGGCTCTGAAGGTGTATTTGTCTGCCACAGCTCCCTTCCAGAAGTCAGACTCGCTGTTTGTTTCGGTAGCTGGTCCAAAGAAAGGCATGGCGGTCTCGTCGGCCACCATTTCTAGGTGGATCAGACAGATCATAGTACAAGCCTACGCCTTGAAGGGGCAGGTGCCCCCCTTTCCGGTCACGGCCCACTCCACGAGGGCAATCGGAACGTCTTGGGCTTTCCGACACCAAGCGTCTGTCGCTCAAGTGTGTAAAGCGGCGACCTGGTCGTCTGTCCACACGTTTACTAAGTTCTACAAGGTAGACGTCAGTGCATCGGCTGATGCCTGTTTTGGGCGCAAAGTTTTGCAGGCGGCCGTATAGTTGCAATGAGTATGCAATACTTTTATTTTCCTGGTTTTCCGATGAAAAACACAGTACTGTTAAGTTAATGCACTGTTGCATTACATTCCGCAGTTTGGTGCGGTTGTGGGTAGTCACTCCTGTTGAGGGTGCCCTGTTGTGGTGGTGGTTATCCACGCACTGTGGTTTTTTTGTGGGTGAAGTTTCACTAGTTCCCACTGGCCTGGTGGATGAAGTTTTTTTTTTTTTTTTTTTTTTTTTTTTTTTTTTTTTTTTTTTAGGCTGTTTTTCCCACCCCTCGTTTGGCACTGCTTGGGGATGTCCCAATGGCTAAGAGAGGAGCTGTGTCGGTCGGTGAATATAAGAGAAAATAGGATTTTTTGTACTCACCGTAAAATCCTTTTCTCTGTAATTCACCGACCGACACAGCACCCGCCCCTCCTATTTTTTCTTTACGTTATACTGCTTGTTGACGTACTGATGGCTGCAGGGCAGGCTGGGGGGTTGTTACCCAAGGGACCGCCCCCTGGGCGGAACTGGAAAGTTCTTTGTGTTACATAACAAGTAATGCCCAGTATTCTCCTAAAGGTGGCATAACAACCCAATGGCTAAGAGTGGAGCTGTGTCGGTTGGTGAATTACAGAGAAAAGGATTTTACGGTGAGTACAAAAAATCCTATTTTTATTTTTATTTTTTAAACCAGTGTCTGCAAGGTGGATGGCACGGTTTGTTTGAGCTCTATGAGCTCCAGGTCTCTAGTCTTACAAACAGTTCTTAAAGGAATCAAGGGTTTGACCAATCGGATCCATTTGACACAGGCTTTATATGTTTGGATAAATGGTACCCGAGCCTCGCAAAGAAGACTCAAGATCCTGCAAGGTTTTGCCTGTAGTGCGGCCTCTGGGCGTTGGACCCTGCAAAGTGGAATCCTGGACACTGCAGCACTAAGGCATTGCTGCAGGGTGCAGTACAGGTCCAAGGGAGTGGACCCTAAACATGAAAAGGGTACCCAGTCCTTGAAGGTCCTCAAGTGACAGGAACCCGCCATGAACTGTGAAGATTGGACTCTTGTGTCTCAGTGAGTGTAACAATGTCAAGCTAGCTGGGGGCTGCACACCTGTGTGCAGTGACCAGACGGGGGAGTTTTGGGCTGGCTGTGGGTGTTTGCAAGGTGTATTTTATTTTTTTTATTTTTTTGCTTGTCTGGCTTTTTTCTACCTGTATGATGGCGCACGACGGTGCGCCATTTCGCCTTGGTTCACCTGGGCGCATGTGCGTTCGTAAGAGTAATATAAATAAAGGTGGCAGCCAGCATAGGTCGTTGATCATCAAACTCAGTAAAATATAGTCCAAAATGCAGCGCGTTCGTAAGAGTGCCACTATGCTCGGCAGTTGTTTGGCAACCATGGGGCACGTGCATTTGCAAAAGCGCTGCGGGACTTAGCAGTTCGTTTTGACGGCCATGGCGCACGTGGCTTCACCGCACATGCGCAGTAGCCTTTTATCTGGGTGTGCGAGGATTTGCATCATATGCGAATACAGCCACGCCCGTTCGGGACCACGTACGTGCGCACGCACAGAACGTTTCCGGTGTACACCCAGCTTATTTAAACTGTGTAGGCCAAGCATGCAGTACTTCCAGAAGGCAGTTGTGGGACACAGAGCAGGCTCTGAACAGTGCAGTTAATTTTTTCCTTACCCGGGTCACGTGAGTAACCAAGTGTTGCTTGACAGGCTAAATGTGCTTAGCAGGATTGTTACATATTGACTTGGCGAGCCCTATTAAAGGGTCTCCCTTCTGAGGTGTTTAATACTACACACAAGTACTCTTTCTGTGGCTGGTAAATGTCTTCAAAAAAGAGCGGGACTAACACTACAGGGAAGGGCACACCGATGTTGTCGGTAGCTCCTGATGAACCTAATTGTATCCCTAGTGTTGTATCAGAGGCTTACAGGCAATCTGAGCCGATGAGCCTATCTGGTATTGTGCCTACAGTCAACGCTGCTGCTTCACCCTTTATCACTAAGGATGAACTGTCCTCGGCCCTAGCCGGGTTAGAGCACAGGATTGCTGGCATGATTGCCTCCATCCCACAGGGTAGCAGGAAGCGTGACAGATCCCCCTCCCTGGAGCAGGAATGGGTTAAGGATAGGGAAAAGCTTAAAGCTCAGGACTCTGTGGAGGGCCCGGCAGATGAGTCTGCTTCCGAGCAATCTGGACATAAAGATATCCAGTTGATATCTGCCTCTCAGTCGCAGAGGCTTTTGAGCCTGACTCTGACCGAAATGTTTAATTTTGCCTTTAAGTTGCCTCTTGCAGAGGTGACTGAGCCCCCCTGGTCCTCTTTGGGATCCCTGAGGCCTTTTCCTCCTAAGAGGTTTTCCCTTTTTTATATTCCATGGATGAAAAGTTTGTTAAAAAATGGAGCATGCCAGCAGTAGATGCAGCAGCCTCTTCCTTTAAGCAAGAACTTAACTTGTCCGGTAGATAACGCACAGGGCTTGAAAGACCCTGTTGACAAAAAATTGGGACCTTATTAAAGGCTTCCTTTTTTCTTCGGCCAGTTCAGCTATTGAGCCAGCTGTCGCAGCAATTGGTATCTGCCAGTCCGTAAAGGATCAGGTAAACAGCCTGTTAGGCCTAACCAGGAGGATGATCTACCTAAAAGTAAGACCGATATTTCTCGAGCGCTTTGTTTTGCTATTGACTCCTTTTAAAGGATTCAATACAGCAGGTTTCTCATTTGGCTCTCTCGTCTATACATATGCACAGACTCTGGTGGCTTAAGGACTGGTCAGCCGAGCTTCCTTGTAAAAAGTTATTGGTGGGTTTCCCTTTTCATGGGTAACGTTTATTTGGTGATCATTTGGACAAATATATCCAAAAGAATTCCAGAGGGAAGAGTTCTCTACTTCCTGTAAAGAAAAGCACCAGACGCTCCCTCGTTTAAAACCTCAGGGACTGCTTCCTCCAATGTCTCGGTGCTAGGGCCAGGGGCAAGCTGCTGGGCCAGGGCCAGAAGAAGCCCTGGGTTTAAGATTGTTCTAAACCCAGCACCAAACCGTTCTTTTGAGGGGATGCTGCTGCACTTTGACATTAGGAGAACAATAATTCAGGATGAGTATGTCACCTCCATTATATCTCACGGTTACAAGCTGGAGTTGCCGGGGGTTCCCCCCTCAGAGGTGTTTAAGATCAAGCGTTTCCTCAGATCCTCCAAAAAGGAAACTTATTGCTTATGGCACTACATCATCTAGTGCATCAAGGAGTGATTGTAGAGGTTTCTGTATCCGATAGGGGCACTGGGTTTTACTCAAACCTGTTTACGGTTCAGAAACCAAACGTGGACACAAGGCCCATTTTGGACCTAAGATCCCTGAACAAGTATCTATGGATACAGCCCTTCGGATGGAGTCTGTCCGCTCAGTAGTAGCCTCACTCCAGAGGGGATACTTTCTAGCCTCCATTGATATGAGATGCATATTTACACATGCCTATCTTTCAGCCTCATCAGAGGTTCCTACGTTTTGCAGTAGAGGAACGTCATTTTCAGTTAGTGGATTTACCCAGAGATCACTCATTACAGGCTCTAGAACAGAGCATAATATGCACAGTGCGGTATTTGAAAAGCTTAGGCTGAAACATAAATACCGAAAAGTCAGCCTTGAAATCAGCTCAAAGTCTAAAGTATTTAGGTCTTTACGGTTCAAGCAAGAGTATTCTTGCCACCTGTAAGGATCTGTGCCCTGAAGGTTCAGGTGTGTCAGATAAGGGGCACCAGACAACCTTCCATTCGGCTCTGTAGGAGTCTTCTAGGGAGGGTGGTATCCTCCTTTGAGGCAGTGCCCTATGCCCAGTTCCATTCCAGGCCTTTACAACAAGACATCTTGTTGGCCTGGATCAGAAGAGGAAAAGCCCTGGATTATACAATGTGCTCATCTCCTCAGGCACGCTTAAGCCTAAATTGGTGGTTGCAGGATCAGAACCTGTGAAAGGGAAAATCCTTTCTCCCGGTAACTTGGAGAGTACTGACTACAGATACCTGTCAGGCTGGGGAGTGACCCTAGAAGGGCTCACAGCTCAGGGGAAATGGTCAGGGACAAGACCATTCCTGCCCATTCACGTCCTGGAATTACGGGCAGTACGTCTGGCCCTGCAGTCATGGACGGTGGAGCTTCAGGACTACCCTTTCAGGGTTCAGTCCAACAATGCCACTGCAGTGGTCTATATAAACCACCAAGGCGGTACCAGGAGTCGTTCAGCTCTGAAGGAGGTGAACCACATACTATCCTGGGCAGAGGGACTTGTGACGATTTTATATCGGCAGTCCATATACCAGGAGTAGAGAACTAGAAGGCAGATTATCTCAGCCACCAGCAAATCTGCCTGGGGGGGAATGGTCCCTACACCCAGGGGTGTTCCAGGAAATTTGCCAGTCTTGGGGATGACCTATTGGCATCCAGGTTCAACAACAAGCTACAGCAATTTGTGTCCTGCACAAGGGATCCCGAGGCATTCGGAGCAGATGCTCTGATAGTTCCATGGAGACAGTACTCCTTGGCTTATGCTTTCCCTCCGATCCCTCTCCTTCCACATTTGTTGCTCAGGATTCAGAAAGAGGGGGTTCCAGTCATTCTGGTGGCACCAGCCTGGCCCAGAAGGCCCTGGTTCCCATAGATTCTGAGCCTGACGATAGACGGGCCATGGACGCTTCTACATTGCCCCAATCTACTGTCTCAAGGTCCTATATTCCACCCCAGTTTACAGTCTCTAAATTTGATGGCATGGCTATTGAAGCCAGGGTGTTAAAGGACTATGGCATCTCGGGATCAGTAGTCTCAACCCTAAAAAAATTTAACATAAGGTCTGGAAGACTTGTATTTGGTGTGAAGCCAGAAAATGGCACCCTCGGAAATACGTGATTGGGAGAATTCTCTTTTCTACAGTCAGCTGTGGAAATCAAATTGGCTTTGAGTGCAATCAGAGGTCAGGTTTCGGCCCTATCACTATTCTTCCAAAGGCCTTTAGCCTCCCATTAACTGATCTGAACCTTTTATGCAGGGGGCAACTCGCTGGCCACCTATGTGTCCTTGGGACTTGAAATTGGTGCTGTCTGTTACAGAAACAAGCATTTTGAACCTATCAAGGAAATGCCATTAGACTTGCTGTCACCCAAGCTAGCCTTCCTGATGACCATCACCTCAGCTAGAAGGGTGTCTGAGTTGGCCCTTTCGTGCAGGGAACCATACTTAATCCTTCACCACGACAGGTTCGTGTTACGACCTGTTCCATCCTTTTTGACAAAAGTGGTGTTGGCCTTTTATTTAAATCGGGACATTATTTTGCCTTTCTCTCAGCTTCCCTTATTGGAAGAGAGATGACTGCACTCATTGGAATTTGTCTGGGCAGTCAAGGTTTATTTGTTTTGATCTGCAGAGATCCAAGGATCAGACTCCTTTTTTTGTTTTACCAAAGGGATCCAGGAATTGGCAGGCAGCTTCCAAGGCTTCCATTGCCAATTGGGTCTGTCAATTGATCATTCAGGCCTACGGTCTGAAACGTAAAGCTCCTCCCTTTTTAGGGTGAGCTCATTCTACCAGGGGTGTAGCTCAGAATCTGTAGCTCAGATTTGTAAGGCTGCTACCTTGTCTTCGGTGCATACGTTCACAAAATGTTATCAAGTGGATGTTCGAGCAGCCGAGGATTCGGCTTTCGTCAGCAGTTTACTGCGGGCTGCCGTGTAAGTTCTGATGGCTATCGTTTGGCAGGGTGTCTCCCTCCCGTCAAGGCTATTGCTCTGGGACGTCCCAGCAAGTAATAAATATTAGCCTGACTTTGTGTCCCATGATGTATGAAAAAGAAAATAGGATTTATTTTGTCATACTTGCCTGTAAAATCCTTTTCTTTGAGTACATCATGGGACACAGAGATCCCTCCCCTCCTTTTTTGAGGAATCAGTGCTTGCTACAAAACAGAAGTGCTTCCTGGGAGGGGTTATATAGGGGATCACTTCCTGTCAACCTTTGGTCTTCCAGTGTTTATTCACCTGGAGATGGAGTATAACCCAGCAGGTAGTGAATATTAGCCTGACTCTGTGTCCCATTATGTACTCAAAGAAAAGGATTTTACAGGTAAGTATGACGAAAAATCCTATTTTTCACATGTCATGTGACATGAGCTCCCAATGTCGGAGAGTTTGTCGTACAAGTGTGAACTCGGCCTTATTGGCAAAGCTTAATTGAACAAGCTGAAGTTGGAAGCTAGTTGGTTACTATGCACAGCTGCCCCAGATTCTGTGTGCACCAGCTTTAGTAAATCTTCCCCAGTGTATCTTATGTTTTTTTTTGGGATAGACAGGCTAGTCAAAATATTTTGGTGTTTTTTACTTTGTTTTATTGTGAATCCTTTTTAAGGTAAACCTATATGTATTTTAAAGCATGGCAATTAAATATTTAGTATTATAAGTCCCTTTTACATGAAAGCAGGAATCTTCTAATGATATATTTAAATTGTAAGATTTTACATTACAAAATACAATTCCCAAAATCTACCGACACATTTAAATATGTCTACATCACATATTTGTATATTGCATGAGCAGTTCTTAATTTTTTTTTTGCAAATGTTTACTTTAATTTGTTTGCACTGACTTAACATCTGGGAGATGGCATTTGACATTGTCCATTGACACTGCATTAATGAGTTTCATAGGTGTTGTGAATCTTTTTGTCAGTTTTGAGTTCTTCTCAGCTGTAAGCAATATGAAGACTCTTTCAATACTAACCTGTAAATCAACTTTCCCCTTTTTGTTTTGTTCAGAATGTATGGATTGTTTCAGACATCATTTTACTTTGGATACATGGCAGTTTTTAGCACTGCTTTGGGAATTATGTGTGGTAAGTTTGTCCTACAATATGTTAGAAATGAAAAATGTTATCACATGTGTAGGAAGAGATTTTTGCAGTGTATTTGTTGCTTTGAAAGCAATTTACAGTAAAGGTAAGCGCGCATTGGGCAATTTGGGGACACTGTGTAAGCTGCGATTGTATAAAACATCTACCGCTCTGTATCCATTTCCTATTAAATTGATAGCGTCTGTGTTTTACACAAGACGACATTTGCATTGAAGTTTACTTGGGCAGTAAACATGGGCAGGAAATAAAACTAACACCTGTTGGATTTTGTTCAAATCTTATTAGTGTACTTTAAACAAAGGGAAGAAGGGCACCCTTTAATAAAAAAAAAAAAAAAAAAAAACTTTAGAGAAAAACCAAAGGGTCTACAGATTATAATATTGAGAATCTAATTTATATAGCATCTCAAATTCTTAAGCACTTTCTGAGGTATATGCAGTCATATAATTTTGCTATTTAAAGCCAAGCTCATAGTCCTGTTCTTCCTACCTCCATTTATATTCACTGCTCACACTAAGACCCCATACACACTATTGGATTTTCTGCAGATTTTTGTCTTCAGATTTACCTAAACCATGTAGAGCAAGGGCCTGCCTGATTGCATACAAATTGAAACTCTTAAGGTTTGACCTCATATTACATGGTTTTGGTAAATCTGATGACACAAATCTGCAGTAAATCTAATAGTGTGTATGGGGCTTTAGGCTTACGTGGGTGTATTATCTATTGACGTGTTTTCACCTGGGTGGGGACGGTGTGAGATACTAACCGCACACTTAAGCATGGGAAGAGCCTACAGATTCCATGCAGATTACTGATATGTATGGCTGTCCAGCACTATCCACTGTCATGTAATGAATACATCTGTGCTCCTACACAGGAAGCATGGGTTGCGAGCTATTATATGGTTGGGAAACTAACTTAGAGGTAGTCAATAGGAAGCCCCAAAGTAACTGGTAATCGGTAGTTTTTAAAATCGATTTTGCATATGGGCAAATAAACAAACAAGTTCACCAGAACTGATTTTTAAGTCTCGGCAAAAAAAAAGTTTCAACTGAAACTGCATGAAAATGCATTTATACCTGTCTTTTGATTATCTTTACAATAGAGCCCCAACACTAGTCCAAGCTCCTCTTCCCTTGGCTACAGAGGACTGCTGAAAGAGCTCTGTAATCAGCAACTCTCACGCTGGTTGCTGAACTTTAGCTTGGACTTGGCAGAAGGCACATCTAACTGCTGCAGAGAGATGCTGCTTTAACACAGAGCAACAGTCCTTCTTTGCAGCCTATGGGAGAGGAGTTTGGACTGGTGTTGGGATCCAATAGAAAGATGTATGTAAAAGTAAGTTTATATGCAACCTCAGTTGAAATGGGTTTTCTTTCTGAAACTTTAATTGACTTCTACATACTTTTGTTAACTCTGTTCACGCCCCCTATATGCTTCCCATCTGCCATAGCAAAGCCTGGTGGAATTTTTAAGTTGATAGGGCCAGAGCTTACATGGGTCCAAAAAATGTTGCCCCCCCCCCCCCCACCCCCTACTGCATTCAGACCTGGTGATTGGCTTCTCAGCTACCCATTGCTGCATTGTGGGAGGAAGGTGAGAGTTGCAGGTTTTCCCATACACTGTATTGCTAGGTATTTCACACTGCTGCTTGCACTGGAAATTACACACAAAATCTGGCTGCATTGTTTACAGTATATTGTGCTGTTAAATTAGAACCATTTCCTTAATTATTTGCAAATATACTGATTACTAAACTTCCGACTACGACTAATTATTATTTTTTTTTTTCTTTTTTTTTTTTTTTTTTAATCTTTCCCTCCAATAGGAGCGATTGGTTACATGGGAACAAGTGCCTTTGTCCGGAAAATTTACACTAATGTGAAAATTGACTGAGAGATTCAGGAAGAACGGGAACTGTGGATCAGTTGCTACTTTTTTCCAGGGCTGGGGGTGAAACATGCACATTAGTGCCAGAAGAGATTGGGTTTGAACACTGGGTACTGTGTTGGTCTCCGTTCTGTGGATGGCTTAAAATGGCATCTCTTTCATTGATCCTAGTTTTCTTACAGACTGCTCTTTCCAACTCCACAGCAAATGCTTGGATTTTATGCAGTAAGCATTACTACAGTACATGGCTAATCTCTCCCCCCCCCCCCCCCCCCCCCACCACCTCCCGTCCCAAAAAAAAGAAAAAAACTAGCTCATAAAAGATGAATAGACTAGCTCTCTTCAGTGAAGAGGACACGCAGTTTATTTAAAGCATTTGTTCCATTCAATAAATAAGAGGGAGTCTTGGCTGCTCAAACTAGTTGATTAGTAGTCTTCTTGGTACCTTCTAAACACTCTATAAGATGGCTGTTCCAGGAATCTTCCTTTTTTCTTTAATTTTTGTTGGCGCTTTAGAAATGTCTGTTTATATTTTGCCTGTGGGTTTCCTACCAGTTTGTGGCGTGCAGTAAAACTGCCTCCATTTTGTATTCTCAAGGCAAGACAACTGAATACAACTGCATGTAAAATAACAGCTTTCAATGTATTTGGACCAATTCCCCACATATTTATCTCTGAAAGAAGAAAATGAAACTGCATTTTAAGAATCCATCCAAAGAGGGCTGAAAACCGCTGTTCTCGGCACTGTAACTCACTGTATAGTAAAATATGTTTTTATGACCCATATAAGGTCTACAGAAGACATTTTAACGGAAATCTGAAAGTAACCCCCATCTTTTCAATGTTTTCGTTTTTTTTTTTTTTTTTTTTTTTTTTGGAATAATTTTATGTTTATTTTTTCCAGATTTTTTTTTATTTTGTCGGGGTTTCAATGAAGGCTTTACGTAAATATGGGAAGATGTGTATATAACATTAAATAATGTAACTTAGGTTTAGATCCCAAATGTATTTGGATGTACAGGTTTATTAAGGAGTTTTTTTTTTCTGATGATTCTTTGATGTACAAAATCTGTGGCGTCAGGTGGCTTTTCACATCTTGCCTGCCATTGCATGATTTTTTTTTTTTTTTTTTTTTTCTTTTGTTTTTCCCTCTTATTGATGTGTGTGTCTAATTTCTGTTCTTCCTCTGAAGCTCTTACACATAAGTCAAATTTGTAATTTAGAAACATATTTTTTTTTTTTTTTTGTTAATCCTATCTGGACACTTGTGTAACGTCTGAAGCATTGTGGCTTTAGAGTGTTCAGAGAACTGAAATAAAATTTTCAGACAAAAAAAAGTTCTGGATGTCATCTTTGTGAGTTTTTTTTTTCCTCTTGATGTCATCTCAGCCTTGAAAAGAAATATCCTTGCATTTGTCCTCAAACAATGGTGATTTTTTCAGTACAGCACTTGATGTTCCAGTGAACAAAAGGTGGAGTTCTTTCAATACAGATAGCTTTTTCTATTTATTCCCTCTTCTACATTTATTAGACATGATTGCACTGATATATTCAACACAATGAAAATGCAGAAATCTTTGTTTCTCCTATGTTTAGCTGATTGAAAAATGTTAAGATGTGTCAGATTGAGAAATAAAAATAAAATGAAGCCAGTAAATCAGAGTGTATAATTGAAGATTTATGTATAGTTTTAACATGGTGTTAACCAAACTTTTTATGGTGTGCCCTTGCAAAGTTTTAGTACCACTTGCTGTTCTGGTACCTAAAACCAGACACCAACCCCCCAAAAAAAATTTAAGTCAACAGCTACAAATAATTTAGCTGCTGACTTTTAATATTAGGACACCTACCTGTCCAGGGATCCCACGATGTCGGCACCCCAGCCGATATTTTTTTTTTTCAATCGGCTCTCCTCCTGCTGCCATCATTCCTTGTAAGGGAAGCATGGTGAGGTCACCCGGAAGTGGGGATGGGTACCTGTCAAAAACCGGTAAAAAAAAAAAGGTAGCAAACACCCCTTTTGGATGGAGCTCCACTTTAAGCATCTTCTGCATGGCAAACCTTTTATTTGGTGAACCTTTTTAAAAGGCAATTCTGCATATAATGTAAATAGAATATATACAGTGGTGTGAAAAAGTGTTTGCCCCCTTCCTCATTTCCTGTTCCTTTGCATGTTTGTCACACTTAAGTGTTTCGGAACATCAAACCAATTTAAACAATAGTCAAGGACAACACAAGTAAACACAAAATGCAATTTGTAAATGAAGGTGTTTATTATTAAAGGTGAAAAAAAATCCAAACCATCATGGCCCTGTGTGAAAAAGTGATTGCCCCCTAAACCTAATAACTGGTTGGGCCACCCTTAGCAGCAACAACTGCAACCAAGCGTTTGCGATAACGTGCAATGAGGCTTTTACAGCGTCCTGGAGGAATTTTGGCCCACTCATCTTTGCAGAATTGTCCTAATTCAGTTACATTAGAGGGTTTTCGAGCATGAACGGCCTTTTTAAGGTCATACCACAACATCTCAATAGGATTCAGGTCAGGACTTTGGCTAGGCCACTCCAAAGTCTTCATTTTGTTTTTCTTCAGCCATTCGGTGGTGGACTTGCTGGTGTGTTTAGGATCATTGTCCTGCTGCAGAACCCAAGTTCGTTTCAGCTTGAGTACACGAACAGATGGTCGGACATTCTCCTTCAGGATCTCTTGGTAGACAGCAGAATTCATAGTTCCTTTTATCACGGCAAGTCTTCCAGGTCCTGAAGCAGCAAAACAGCCCCAGACCATCACACTACCACCACCATATTTTACTGTTGGTATAATGTTCTTTTTCTGAAATGCAGTGTTCCTTCTACGCCAGATATACTTGGACACACACCTTCCAAAGAGTTCCACTTTTGTCTCATCGGTCCACAGAATGTTGTCCCAAAAGTCTTGGGGATCATCAAGATGTGTTGTGGAGAAATTGAGACGAGCTTTGATGTTCTTTTTGCTCAGCAGTGGTTTTCTCCTTGGAACTCTGCCATGCAGGCCATTTTTGCCCAGTCTTTTCCTGATGGTGGAGGCATGAACGCTGACCTTAACTGAGGCAAGTGAGGCCTGCAGTTCCTTGGACGTTGTTGTGGGGTCTTTTGTGACCTCTTGGATGAGTCGTCGCTGCGCTCTTGGGGTAATTTTGGGCGGCCGGCCACTCCTGGGAAGGTTCACCACTGTTCCATGTCTTCGCCATTTGTGGATAATGGCTCTCACTGTGGTTCGCTGGATTCCCAAAGCTTTGGAAATGGCTTTATAACCCTTTCCAGACTGATAGATCTCAATTACTTTCTTTCTCAATTGTTCCTGAATTTCTTTGGGTCTCGGCATGATGTGTAGCTTTTAAGGATCTTCTGGTGGACCTTACTGTGTCAAGCAGCTCCTATTTAAGTGATGCCTTGATTGTGAACAGGTGTGGCAATAATCAGGCCTGGGTGTGGCTAGAGAAATTGAACTCAGGTGTGGACAACCACAGTTATAGTATGTTTTAACAAGGGGGGCAATCACTTTTTCACACAGGGCCATGATGGTTTGGATTTTTTTTCACCTTTAATAATAAACACCTTCATTTACAAATTGCATTTTGTGTTTACTTGTGTTGTCCTTGACTATTGTTTAAATTGGTTTGATGTTCCGAAACACTTAAGTGTGACAAACATGCAAAGGAACAGGAAATGAGGAAGGGGGAAAACACTTTTTCACACCACTGTAGTAGTGAATTATGTATCTGACAATTACATCTATGAAGTAGCATAATCTAAGGTGGGTGTCCATGGAATAATTTAGGGTAACATGTTTTAGTTGCAGTTTTTCAAACTGTTGATTTCAGGGACAACATCACCACATTGATGTGAGAAAGCATCCTGTGAACTGCAGTTTTCTTGGTGAAAACACATACATAGTTGCCAGAGGTAATTGAAGAACTGACAATTTCTTAAAGCTGATAGGAAGTCTGCAGCTACTCACACTTTGCACATTGGTGTTCGCAGGGGCATGCTTAAACGCACATCAAATAGTGAAAGATCACTCCGGATCCCATTCCTGTTAGCCATAACCAGGCAAATTAAGCTACAGTGGGAACAGGACCCCTAAAACGGAAACTTTTCAATGGTCATCACTTAATTAGATGACGAGGCAATGGTCTGACAAATCTTAGTTGCTGGCATGCATTTAACATGATGGGTTAAGAATGAGGCATACATACCACAAATACATGGGTCTGTCTTGTATGTGTATGGTGGTTAAATGGCATGAGGAATGTTTTTGCTCATGTTTGGTCCCTTAATACTAGCTGAGCATCATTTGAATGCTACACTGTACCTATTCATTGTTGCTGACCGTGTACACTTTAGGGCTAAGCTACATGGGTACTTTTAATACCTTGCTACTAGGCTATTTAAAGCATAAGTTCACTTTTTAGAAAAAATAAAGGCGCATTTTTTGCAGGTAAAAAAAATGTGCATTTATTTTTTTGGAGCCTGTAAAGCATTGAACCAGCAATCAGTCAGTGTATCTGTGTGCCCGTTCATCCCATATGGGCAAACGGATACACCGACAGGGAGAATCAATGAGCTACTACGGCGCTCCACAGCACCATGGTAGTTCATTGAGAACTAAGAGCCGACGGCCGCAAAAGATGCCTGAGCTGCTTGTTCATTCACACAGTGTGAATAAATGATGCGGCTGTGGGGGCAGAGCCCCGCACGGCTCCTCCCGATTTCAAAAAGTGACAGCTACTACGAGGCAATAAAGGCAAAAGTATCTCCCCATACTACTATAACGGGGGAGGGAGGGAATGGGACAGTGGCTGCAGCATTGGAAAAAAAAACTGGTGTAACATGTTCCCAAAGGTGAACTTGGTGCCTTGAAACAGTATTCATAGCTTTTGAAATTTTCCACATTTTGTCATGTTGCAACCAAAGAAGTAATTTTTTTTTTAATTGGGATTTTATGTGAGCGACCAACACAAAGTGGCACGTAATTGTGAAGTGGAAAATAATAAATGGTTTTAAAAAATGCTTTTACTTTTACACTGATATTCCTAACTAAAATCTAAGTCACCTAATTAGTAAATAGTCTGAAAATGGAAAGAGTGACACAACTGCAAACCTACCAAGACATGGCCGTCCACCTAAACTGACAAGCCGGGCAAGGAGATCATTAATCGGAGAAGCAGCCAAGAGGCCCATGTTGACTCTGGAGGAGCTTCAGAGATCCACAGCTCAGGTGGCAGAATCTGTCCACATGACAACTATTAGTCATGCACTCCACAAATCTGGCCTTTTATAGAAGAGTGGCAAGAAGAAAGCCATAATAAGTCCGTTTGCGAGAAGCCATGTGGGGGGGGACACGGCAAACGTGGAAGAAGGTGCTCTAGTCAGATGAGAACAAAATTTAACTTTTTGGCCTAAAAGCAAAACGCTATGTGTGCCAGAAAACTAACACTGCACATTACCCTGAACACACCGTGAAACGTGGTGGTGCGGCATAATTTTGTGGGCATGCTTTTCTTCAGCAGGGACAGAAAAGCTGGTCAGAATGAATGAGCAGATGGATGGAGTTAAGTACAGGGCACTCTTAGAAGAAAACCTGTTTGAGTCTGCAAAA
This sequence comes from Lithobates sylvaticus, assembly GCA_028564925.1. NCBI lineage: Eukaryota > Metazoa > Chordata > Amphibia > Anura > Ranidae > Lithobates > Lithobates sylvaticus. Next base: position 117,143,160 of record CM053036.1, read on the forward strand.
TACTTGAGAATTGGGCGGAGGTTCACCCTCCAGCAGGTCAGCGGCTTTAACATACAACTAGCTTATTCATGTGTTCGAATAGCCCCAATTCCAGAAGTAAAAAAAAAAAAAAATTTGTGGCAAGACTTGAAAATTGCTGTTGAGACGCTCTCCATCCAATCTGACAGAGCTTAAAGTGTTACTAAACCCAGGACCCTGCATTCACTATATTTGGTCTCCCGCAGTACATGGAAAAGCAGTTATTTTAGAAAATGTAAATGGCTATAAAATATAAACTGATGAAAATATAAACTAATGCTCTGTTTTATCATGAGATGGGTTGGAGTCTGTTAGAGGGGGATCAGAGAGACAGATCACACAGCCCTTATACACAATGCAGAGGATTAACCCCTTAGGTTCCACGGTGATTATAAACAGCATGTTTTACTGCATATACAGACTGATTTTATGGTTGTGGGTTTAGTACCACTTTAAGCCATTTTGCAAAGAATGGGCAAACATTTCACACTCTATGTGCAAAGCTGGGAGAGACATACCCCAAAAAAAAACTAGCAGCTTTAATTGCAACGAAAGGTGGTTCTTCAAAGTATTGACTCAGGGAGGGGCTGAATACAAATGCATGCAACACTTCAATTTTTTTTTTTTTTTAATTTTTATAATTTTCCTTCCACCTCACAATTATGTGCCACTTTTGTGTTGGTCTATCACATAAAATCCCAATAAAATACATTTGTTTTTTGATTGTAACATGACAAAATGTGGAAAATTTCAAGGAGTATGAATACTTTTCCAAGGCACTGTAAGCTATAACCACTTTTTTGACAGGTAATTCATAAGGCTGGAGATTTATATTTCCTCAGTCATGCTATTAAAATAGCTACCATAGCTGACATAGTGTGCCTCCAGGAGACACACATAACAAATACATCAGGGATTAAATTGGCAACTTATCAATTTCCGACTTGGTATTATGGGGACACTCCGTCGCCCCTCTCAAGAGGAATAGCAATCGGTTTTAGTAACAGGGTAAAATTTGAGGTCAAGGAGCTTCTCGTGGACCCAGAGGGAAGGTATTTGTTTCTAAAGGGGGAATTGTCTAAGACGAGATGTACGATTGTCAATGTGTACGCACCCAACAAGAACCCTGATAAATTTGTTAGAAATGTTTTAAAGAAATTAGAGGGCTTTAAGGAGGGTAAACTGATGGTGGCAGGCGATCTGAATTGGAGTATGGAACCTAGGATAGACACCTCGGTGGGGGGAAATAGTACAACTGAACAAAGGCGGAAAAAATTTATAAAAGCACTCGCATATTGGCAATTACAGGACGCATGGAGGATCACACATTTAAAAGAACGGGATTATACTTGTTTCTCAGCGGTCCATGGGTCCTTCTCAAGGATAGATTATGTTTTCATTGAGCACCAGTTAGTGCAAGTGCTCAAAAAGGCAGAAATTAAATCCATGACCCTATCAGATCATGCTCCGGTGATGGTACAGCTTGAGATTAGAGGGGACGCTGGACCGAGGACAAACTGGAGGCTAAACGACTCCCTGATACGGGAAGAGGATACAATTAGCAAGATCGAACAGGAATTAGAGAGTTTCTTTAGGGACAATGAGACGCCAGGTATGCCCATCTCGGTAGTATGGGAAACCCACAAAGTGGTAATAAGGGGGATCTTAATAGGTATCGGGGCAGGAAAGAAAAAAGAAAGGGGAAAAAGGAAAAAAGAGCTGTATACCAAAATAAAGGAGCTTGAGCATAGCACAAGGCCCCAAGGGATCCCAGATAGACAGGAATTAGCAACGGTAAAGAGAGAACTAGAAGAACTTGTAGAACAGGAAAGGAAAGCCACATACCATCTAATAGAGAAGGAAACATACCAGTGGGGTAACAGAGCAGGTAAATGGATGGCCAGGAGGGTGAAAGAAAAGCAGAATAGGACTTTCATAGCAAGGGTCAGAGATGCAAAAGGCCACATACAAATCTCCTCCCCCGACATAGCACGTACATTCCACTCCTACTATAGTAGTCTATATAAAATTAAGTTGAAGGAAGAACGGAATGCAAAACAGATAGAAGACACAGGGGAGTACCTGCGGAGCCTGGACCTCCCAAGGGGCGAGAAAGAAGAGATGGAGGGGCTAGAAGCCCCCATCACGTTAGAGGAAGTGGAGAGAGCAATTAAAGATACTGCCCCAGGAGGAAGCCCAGGGCCCGATGGTTACCCTATTTTGTACTATAAAAAGTTCAGTAAACAACTATCTCCAAAATTACGGGATTATTTCAATACGATAGGGACCGGAGCAAATTTCAGAGAGGAGACACTCTTGGCACACATTACCTTAATCTTAAAAGAGGGGAAAGACCCTATGGCAGTGGAAAGTTACAGGCCAATCTCTCTGTTAAATTCAGATTTAAAACTCTTCGCTAGAATAATAGCTGAAAGATTGAAGTCGTGTTTGCCAAGGTGGATTCATAGCGATCAAGTGGGGTTTGTCCAGGGGAGGGAAGGAAGGGATAATTCCCTAAAATCCATAATGTTGATACAGGAAGCCACACGGAGGGGTCCCCCCACAGTCCTGATGTCAATAGATGCCGAAAAGGCGTTTGACAGGGTCGATTGGGGGTTCCTCTTCGAAACACTGAGATATCTCGGATTAGGCGAGAAAATGAGGAGATGGATTGAATCCCTCTATTACCACCCTAGGGCTAGAATCAGAGTTAATGGCACCCTGTCCTGTCCCCTTGAACTTTTCAACGGGACAAGACAGGGTTGCCCTCTCTCCCCATTGCTATTTATAATAACCTTAGAACCCCTTTTGGCAGCAATTCGCAGAAACCAGGACATCCAAGGAATTAGGGTAGGGGAGGGGGAGTACAAGGTGTCTGCATATGCGGACGATGTACTTCTCTATATCTCCAGACCGAGGATATCAATACCCACGGTGCTGAAGGAGTTAAAACGGTATGGCAAGTTGTCAAATTTTAAAGTAAACATGACAAAATCGGAGATATTAAATCTAAACCTATCAGAAAAGGAGCAAAGCGCTATTCAAGCCAAACTACCATTTAAGTGGTGTAAGAATGTACTGGGATACCTAGGAATAAATTTAACAGCTCAAGTGGGCGACCTCTTTGAAAGCAACTACATTCCCCTCTTAAATAAAATTAAAGAACAATTGAATAGGATGCAATACAAAGCTCTATCCTGGGCAGGGAGAATAGACGCAGTGAAAATGTTTATCCTACCAGTATTTACCTATACTTGCCAGATGATCCCAATCCCCATCCCACAAAGTTATTTCAGAAAATTAAAAGCTATGATCACAAAGTTTATATGGGCACGAAAACGGGCACGAATTGCGTTTAAGATAATGACGAGAGAAAAGGACAGAGGGGGCCTAGCAGCACCAGATTTTAAAAAATACTACGAAGCTATTGTGATCTCGAGAGTAATAGATTGGGTGCACAATAAGGAGGACAAGAGTTGGGTCAAGTTAGAAATGAGCTTAAGTCGAACAAACACGGGGAAAATTATATGGATACCATCACAATTTAGAGAGTTAGGGCCAAACATAAATTTACTTACAAAAAATTCACTAAAGGTCTGGGATGCAATACAGAAGAGGCATAAATGGGACTATAATTCACCATTAATTCCACTGTTAAACACAAACTTCTTCCCGCCTGGGAAGGAGGAGCACTTATATTTCAGTAGGTGGGCCAAGAACGATAACCTGAGATTGCAGGATGTGATGGAAGGAAATAGACTTTACACATATAGCGAAATCACAAGAGAATGGGGACAGAAAGCACTAGATAGGTGGAGATACACTCAATTACAACACTTTGTGGGGAGTTTGCCACGGCCATTACGAGGGAAGAATCACATGAGACCATTAGAGAAATTACTAGAGTCACCACAAAGCTTAGAGAAAAGGACATCAAAACTATATAAAATCTTGCTGCAAGAGACAGTCCATGAGTTTCCAGTTTACCTAGAAAAGTGGGAAAAGGAGATAGGCCCGCTTAGAAGTGTCGAACACAGGGAAAAGATATTAAGGTTAGTACATGTGACAGCAAAAGACACGCAAACAAGGGAAATGTCGTACAAACTAATAGCGAGGTGGTATGTAACCCCGCAGAGAGCAAATGCATATAGCGAAGTCAACTCCCCAACATGTTGGAGAGGGTGCTCGGTAGTTGGAACGTTCCCACACATGTGGTGGGAGTGCCCCAAAATACAAAATTATTGGGATCAGGTAATAGAATTAATCGGTCAGATAACAGGGGAAAGGGTTAAGAAACAACCATGGGTGTGTCTATTTAACGATACAGAGATGGGAGTGGGTCAGTACTGTACAACTCTAATCCCTTACTTACTAAATGCAGCAAAGGCACTGATCCCCCGCTGGTGGAAATGCCCCAATGCCCCACCTATGAAAGCATGGATAGAGAGAGTGGAGCAGATATGCACCATAGAAGAGTCCATTCATAAGTTAGAAGACACTGAGGGGAAACATCGAAAGAAATGGAAACAATGGAGAGAGTTTAGGAAAACGGATAGATACTGGTTGGAAAAAGATGGCTGTAGGGAACAACAGGAAGCGAGCGAGAGCGAAATGGGGTAGGACCGCCCGTTTGGTTTTTTTTTTTTTTTTTTTTTTTTTCTTTTTTTTCTCATTATTTCTCACTTAGGGGAAGGGGGTAGGGGGAGGGAAAGGGCAGGGGAGAGATGACTCAAAGTATGTATTACGATGCCAAATGATTGTAAATGTGTAATTCAGGTGTAATAGATGTTAAAATACGAAAATAAAGAATATAAAAAAAAAAAAAAAAATAGCTACCATTGATGAAATGGTTTCCTACGGAGTAAGCTACACAGCATGTAGCAGCAGTCACACTTGCAGGATCGTAAAATACTTCAATGGATCACTACAAGATGCTACTTTTGTAGCGTTCTCTTTAAGAAGCAATTTGTTCCATAAATGTGCTCTAAGTGTTTAGTGGTCATTTACTATCCCTAGCAATTACAAGCAAATTGAATTGCTAAAAAATTTTTTAAGTTTAACTCAATTAAGGTGGCCATATACTAGTAGATTCTCTGTACATTCGATTACTTGACAAATGTCAATGTTTAACATTTGATTTTGGGATGAATGTAATTTCCTAAACAAAAACCACATACATAGATATCCGTTCATTTGAGAAAAAATATTTCATCCTGCTTGTGCCACTGTGGTCAAAAATGAACACAAATTTGACCACACTAATGATTAAAAAAATGTGAATGTTCTTAAAATGAAAAAATATCTAAACAAAATTCAACTAGTGTATGGCCTGCCTTAACGGTCAAACATTTTTTAATGAATGGAGATCAAAGTTTCCCACATATCTTCATTAGATGGGTATATTTAATGAATCTTCAAGTGTATGTTTTAGCTGTACCATCCTCCTGCTTACCTGGAGGCCCTGTGACAACACCTTATTATCAACCATTAGGATGTTTCTGCACATGACTACTAAAATGCATAAAAGACACACATTTTACATTGACACATCTGTTTCAAAACAATCAAGGTGGTGGAAAGTTAAAAAAAAAACAAATATTTTACATTGACACATCTGTTTCAAAACAATCAAGGTGGTGGAAAGTTAAAAAAAAAACAAATATTTACACACACACGCTGTGTATGTATGTGTACAGCCCCTTGAAAAAGTATTCATATCCTTGAAATGTTCCACATTTTGTCATGTTACAACCAAAATTGTAAATTTATTTTATTGGGATTTTATGACAGACCAACACAAAGTGGCACATGATTGTGAAGTGGAAGGAAAATGATAAATGGTTTTCAATTTTTTTTTTTTTTTTTAAATGAACATGTGAAAAGTGTGGCGTTCATTTGTATTCAGCCCCCCTGAGTCAACTTTGTAGAACCACCTTTCGCTGCAACTACAGCTGCAAGTCTTTTTGGGGATGTTTCTACCAGCTTTGCACATCTAGAGAGATGTTTTTGCCCATTCTTATTTGAAAAAAATAGCTCAAGCGCTGTCAGATTTGATGGAGAGCGTCTGTGAACAGCAATTTTCAAGTCTTGCCACAGATTCTCAATTGGATTCAGGTCTGGACTTTGAGCCATTCTAACACATGAATATGCTTTGATCTAAACCATTCCATTGTAGCTTTGGCTGTATATTTAGGATTGTTGTCCTGCTGGAAGATGAACCTTCGCCCCAGTATCAAGTCTTTTGCAGACTCCAACAGGTTTTCTTATAAGATTGCCCTGTATTTGGCTCCATCCATCTTCTCATCAACTCTAACCAGCTTCCCTGTCCCTGCTGAAGAAAAGGGACAACATGATGCTGCCACCACCATGTTTCACGGTGGGGATGGTGTGTTCAGGGTGTTGTGCAGTGTTAGTCTTCCTCCACACAGCGTTTTACTTTTAGGCCAAAAAGTTACATTTTGGTCTCCCCTGAACAGAGCACCTTCTTCCACATGGCTTCTAGCAAACTTGGACTTTTTATGACTTTTCTTTCAACAATGGCTTTCTTCTTGCCACTCTTCCATAAAGGCCAGATTTGTGTAGTGCACGACTAATAGTTGTCCTGTGGACATATTCTCCCACCTGAGCTGTGGATCTCTGCAGCACCTCCAGAGTTACCATGGGCCTCTTGGTTACTTCTCTGATTTAATACTCGCCTTGCCCGGCCTGTCATGTCTTGGTAGGTTTGCAATTGTGCCATACTCTTTCCATTTTCCGATGATGGATTAAATAGTGCTCCGTGAGGTGTTCAAAGCTTGGGATATTTTTTTTATAACTTGGCTCTGCTTTAAACTTCTCCACAACTTTATCCCTGACCGGCCTGGTGTGTGCCTTGGCCTTGATGATGCTGTTTGTTCACTAATGTTCTCTAACAAACCTTTTGGGGGTTTCACAGAACAGCTGCATTTATACTGAGATTAAATTACACACAGGTGGACTCTATTTACTAATTGGTTCTGCTAGATGTTAAGGTATCAGAATAAAGGGGGCTGAATACAAATGCACGCCACACTTTTCAGATAAATGGTTTTCAAATTTTTTGAAAATAAATATAATTTTCCTTCCACTACACAATTGTGTACCACTTTTTGTTGGTCTATCCCAGTGATGGTGAACCTTGGCACCCCAGATGTTTTGGAACTACATTTACCATGATGCTTAACTACACAGCAGAGCGCATGAGCATCATGGGAAATGTAGTTTCAAAACATCTGGGTTGCCATCACTGGGACTCTATCCTATAATATCCCTTTAAAATACATTTACATTTTTGGTTGTAACATGACAAAATGTGGAAAATTTCAAGGGGTATGAATTCTTTTTCAAGGCACTGTGTGTGTGTGTGTGTGTGTGTGTGTGTGTGTGTGTGTATGTGTGTATATATATATATATATATATATATATATATATATATACTCAAAACCCACCTTTTGTTGACTGTAACCTCAGATAAATTATGTTGCTGTTAAAGCTGAGCTCCATGGTAAGCAAATATTTTTTTATTTGAATCTTGTTGTGCTTTGTGTATTTCTTTAAGATCTGTACAGGAATGCAATGTAAATCTTTGCCTCTGTGCTGGAGATTTTGTAATACACCAGTCACTGCTACTTTCCCTCTTTATGCAGGGTAACTGGTTTTGTATCTGCCACTCTGTAATTTTCTGCAGGCAGCCTGTAGTGGGTGGTCCCTCCTCCCACAACGCTTCTCACTGCATAGACTATGTGCAGCACAGTGATATTACTGTTATTTTAGTTAAAGTGTAAACTCACCTTTACAGAAAAATCTGTGAGGTGAACTTACACAGGACTCTCTCCTCAACAACCCCCCCCCCCCCCCCAGTCCAGCTGACCTGCAGTGTGGCAATCTCCCGTTCTGAGGCCTGCTATAGCCACGTCAGAGGTCCGAGGCTTAGAAATCCCCCTCAGCATTCACACGTCTTCTTCCCTGCTGATAGGACGGGCTACGATTGGTCGGCACTGACTAATTAGAATGCTCCTATACGTCCTTCCTGTCGGGGTAAATTTTGGAGAGTAAGCTGCAGGGATTTCTAAGCCCCAGACCCATGATGCGGCTATAGCAGGGCTCAGAACAGGAGAGCGCTTCAGGTCAGCAGGACTTGGTGGGGGGGGGGGGGGTGAAGAGAGGGTCCGGTCCTGTAAGTTCACCTTACAGATTTTTCTGTAAAGGTGAACTTACCTTTTTAAAGTATATGTAAAACCACTCATTCAGTTGAAATACCCATCGTGATGGGTGACATCTGGACTTTATTTACAGTCCAGCATCCTAGACAGGGTCACTCTATCTCTGACAATTACTGTAAAAATGGGGCTATATTTGAAATGTATTCACTTCACAGTGCAAACTTTTCAGACTTGGCACTAAAATTTAAACCAAGAGAAAAGTCCCCAGGTGTTACATCGGTCTACTGGCTGCACACTTTAACGCTACTTCTTCCTAGAGCCCTTATAGGGTACTCGGGCACTTCCTTTTGTCATAAGGATTTGGTACAGGGCAGTCTAAACCTTGGTTACCATGTCCACGCTTACCCTATTTCCCCACACTCCTCTGAGGTGATGCACTCACTTGTAGCTATAGTGGAGACCAGGCAAACGGGAGCAATTTAAAAATCACAGGTGCACTTTTACTCTGCCAAAGGCCCACGCAACCCTCAAGCTCAGTTACGCTGCATCCCTTGCATCAGAGCAGGACCCATCTCTAACACCAATGTCTGTCGGCATCCACATCTAGCTTTTTTTTTTTTTTTCCCAGGCATGCAGCATACTGCCTATCCAGTAAAAGAAGAATTTTCTGATACTATAGTGGATATAAAGAGTCTACACGGGTAGGAATCTATCAGCGTGGCACATCATGCTTTGGGAATTTTTGCCCACTCTTCCTTGCAACATTGCTCCAAATAAACTTGGATTCAGGTCCAGGCTGTAGATGGGCCATTTCGAATCTTTGATCTTCTGGTGCTTACAAAGCATCAAAGGTATCTCATTGTTGGAGGAATTGTACAAAAAATTCCAAGGCAATAGATATACACAGACAAGGTGGTCATCAACAAGTGGAGCAAATGTGGCGCAACATACTAGGAACTGGACCTTCCTACAGCAACGTTAAAGGAACTGGAGGAATTTCTAGCAAGTACTGGTGTTGTATTACATGTGACATTGATTTCCCTTTTTCTTCATATGTCTGGGGTGTGGGTTAGGGCTGTGGTCAATCAACCTTGTCCTCAGGGCCCACTAACAGACCAGGTTTTATGTATTACCTTGGGGAGATGCAGACTAGAATACTGCAATCACTGAGCAGCAAATTATATCACCTGTGATGTATTTCAGTTATCTTTCAAACCTGGCCTGTTAGTGGGCCCTGAGACAGGGTTGATGACTACTGTGTTAGTAAGAAAAGACTTCCATCTTGACACCCTAAGAAAAACATTCAAGTCTGGCAGCCTAGATTTTGCAAAAACCTACATTATCTGCCAAAAGCATGTGGGCAAATGTGTTATGGTCTGACACCAAGATTGAACTTTATGGACAGAATTCCAAAACTAACAATGCGCATCACCAAAAAAAAAAAAAAAAACATGCCCACAGTGTACAGGCATTATGCTTTCAGGCTGTTTTCCTTCAGCGGGAAGGAAATTTCGGCACAAAACTTTCAGGCCTCTGCAAAAAGGCTGAAGAGGAATTTCACCTTTCAGAACATACCTCCAATTCGATAAAAGAATGGTTTCACCAGAAGATGATCGACAAAGTAGTTTACGATTTGTCTTTTTTTTTTTTTAATTGAGTTGCAAAGATTAAAGATTATATGGCGCATTAAAGGTTTTGAAAACTCCAGAAGTTAATTATCTGTCTGAATTGTTTCTTGTTGTTTTTACATCTCAAAAAAACTGGCATTTTTACATGTGTTTATATGCACTGTATGTAATAATTCCTTAAACAAACTGTGCCCTTAATATACCCATCTTCATCCAGGGTTTCCCTGCCTATATTCCTACTCCTGTTTCTCAACCTGAGTGAGATCCTGATATGCCAATCCTAGAGGATGCAGACAGAAAGGAATGAAGAGTATCAAGGCAGTATTGGAGGAAGCTGTGGAGTATGTTTCTTCCCCACATGGCTGTTTTGTTGAGGGAGCTTCATGCACCATGCTTGCTAATGTTGAGAGGGTCATTGCCTCTGTCCACAAAAGCCTTGGCATTGTTCAATCTGATTCTCCTTGTTTCACCATGCCTCTATGGTAACAAAGATACTTGCAACATTTTGCAAAACATTCCCTGTTCACGAACAGGTAGAATGTGCAGTCTTTGATGATTGTGTCAGTCCTGAAAGGATTTTTTTTGTTATTCAAATTTTTTTATTTAGTCAAAAAGACCAGACCCACCGGGTTAACAAAATGAAGATACAATGTTACCTGCTCATGTTTTTGTTTTCAATAAAAAAAACTGTGGAGAAAAAAAAAAAGAACTAGGTCTTCCAGCTTGTTAATATTTTCCACCTTCTGGAGCCAACTGGCTATAGTCGGTGTGGATTGCTTCTTCCAATTAAGTGGGATACACGATTTTGTGGCATTCAATAGGACGCACAATGGATCTTTTGTATATCTTAGGCGAGATGTAGACCTGTAGTAAGAAGAAGACAACCAGGTCACCCGGAACAGTGTATTCTGTGAATTTCTGGATGGTCGTTCGGACTGTGGACCAGAAGTGGGATAATTTCGGACAGGACCAAAATACATGCATTAGCGTTCCCCTGTCCCCTTGACATCTCCAGCAGAGTGCAGACGGTTGTTCTATGGGGGAGGATGGGAGATTGTATGTCGTGGATAGAACACGTAGAAGGGTACCGTCTGTTGAGAAATGTTCCTCAAATGTCGTTAAAGGTTGGCCAATGCGTTGCGGGTTTGGTATGGATTTGAGGTAGTGTCGGAATTGGAGGTGGTCCAGAAAGGAAGCTTGAATGGACCCCTATCACTCCTCAGTGTCTCCAGAGAGTGCCATCAATCATTTACCAGGAAGTTTTGTGCCTGGGTACGGTTTGCCGCATTGAGTGTTACACTAACATGGGGGTCCAGTCTGGGAAAGAACTGCGGATTTCCTATAATGGGGAACAGCGATGAGTTGGGTGTGGACAGAGAATGTTTAAGGCAAGTTTGGGAGCCTACACAGAGCCTCGTACCTAGTGTGGGATGTTTTTTCAGCGATGCTGGTAGGTGGCACCAGATGGCTCCTTTTAAACAATACTTATGTTTGGGCTTGTTCCAGATGCATCCAGAGCTTGGAGTCATGATGGCGGCACCAATTAATGACCCTACCAATTTGGGTAGCTTAGTAGTATTTCTTTACATCAGGGATCACCAGGCCACCCCTGAGTTTGGGAAGGGACATAAGGTAGCAGGGTTGGCGAGGCTTCTTGTTCGCCCAGATGAATCTAGTGTACAGAGCATGTACCTGTCTGAAATGCTGAAGAGGGATTTGAGTAGGAAGTGCCTGGAGCAAGTAGAGGAACTTGGGCAGCATACTCATCTTAATCAGGTTACACCTACCAAACCACAAGTGAAGACCCTTGTACCGGGATTCCAACGGGTTTCTTGTTTTAGTTCGTAATGGTGGAAAATTTAGTGCAAAGGCACGGGACAGGTTGGCTAGTGCAAAAGTGCCCAAGTATTTCAGGGCATTATTTGTCCATTCAAACTGAAATTGGAGCAAAGCAATGACATGAGGGCAAGTGGCAATTCTACACCCATGGCTTCCGATTTGCTGTAATTTTATCTTCAGTTTGGAGTTGGCTCTGTTTGAATTCCCGGAGGAGGTTCGGGAGTGAGATGGAAGAAAAGTAAGTTGTCTGCGTATGCTGAGACCTTATATTGGGTTCCCCGATAGTCTGGGTTTAGTCTGACTTTACGAAAGGAAGGGCTCCAGGGATAGGGCAAGTAAAAGGGGTGACAGTGGGCAGCCCTGTCTAGTACCATTCTTGATTGGGAAGGGGCCTGAGAGGAGTCCGTTGGCCTTGACCTGTGCTGTAGGGGTTGAGTAGACTTGAGCAATCCACCTAATTATGGTTTCCCCTAACCCGACCTGTCTGAGGACTGCAACCATGAATTTCCAATCGGCTCGATTAAACGCCTGCTCTACGTCAGTGCTAAGAGAAACAGGGCGCGTGGGTCTGATTAGCGATGTGTAGCAGATTCAGGATTTTAGTTGTACTGTCCCTAGCGGGAATAAATCCCACTTGATCTAAGTGGATTAGGTCTTGGAAATGTCTGAGGTGGCTCGCTAGGATCTTGGTGAACAACTTGAGGTCAGTGTTTAGGAGGGAGATGTGTCTATAGCTGCTACATAAGGTTGGGTCCTTGCCTTCCTTCAGGATGATGGAGATATGTGCCCTTATTGTGTCACTGGGGAAGGTTACCTCCGTACCCAGGTCATTGAAGAAGTTTACCATACGAGAACCTAGTATCAGGAGTAAGGTCTTATAATATTAAAGGTTAAGGCCAGCTTGGTCGAGCCAAGAGCCTGTGCCAGTTCTTCAGAAGTTATCGGGGCATCTAGTTAATCTCTACTTTCCGATGATAGTGTAGGGATCTGAGCAAATGATATGTATTCATCTAGAAATCCTGAAACGCCTTGGTGATTTGGCTAGGTAAGCTAATCTTCGGGTCAGTCGATGTTGTGATTTTGGGTGGTATATGTTAGTAATTATCCCTGACCGTTCTGGCTAGAGTTTTCCCACACTTGTCTTCGGATTCATTTGTTGAAAGGCGTAATTTTTGCAGCGCTGACTTGGCTCTAGCAGAGGAGGTCATTGATTTGGGCACAGAGGGAGGTTAATTCAGCGTCTAAGGGGGGGGAGCATTTATGTTTGGACTCGACGGTGTGAAATTTGGAAAGGAGCCGCTCTAGTTGTCTTTCCCTTTCCCTCTTGATCCAAACCCTGTGTTTTATAAGGATACCTATGACAGGTTTGTGAGCCTCCCACACTTTTCCCGGGTTGCAGTCCGCTGTTGCGTTTGTTTGGAAATAGAAATGCAATTCCCTGGTCACTTCCTCTAGAACCTCTGGTCTTGGTAGGAGGCTTTCATCTAGCCGCCAGATGCTGGGAGGGGGGCGTTAGTGCATAAGTAAGCGAGATGGGGGCATGATTGGACCATTTCCTTTGTCCGATGGAGGAAGCGCGTACTGCGTGAAGCTGGCCATGGGGGATAAGGAAGGAATCTATTCTCGTGTAGATTTTGTGGGGGGAGGAGTAGAACGTATAGTCCCTAACCTGGGTGTTGAAGACTCCACACGTCGAGCAGTTGGGCTCTGTGCAGAGCCCGTGCGATCCGCTTACGAGAGCCCGTAGGGACAGAGGAGGAGCCCGAGGATGTGTCTACTGTGGGGGCCAGGGGGATGTTATGATCTCCTCCTTGAGTCATTTGGCCTTCTTGGAAGTCTGAGAGTTTGGCTAGAGTACGGTGGATAAAAGTATCCTGATGCTCATTCAGGATGTATATAGTTTCTAGTGTCAATTGTACATCACCTATGAGGCCTTTTGATAAATGCAAAAGTCCCTCTCCGTCTATCATGGAGCCTCGCAAGGTCCATGGCAGTTTACTGGATAGGAGGATAGAGACTCCTATAGACTTAGTTTTGTTAGTAGAATGGTAGGTGAGGGGATAGAATCTGTTCTTAAGGACAGGTAGTTTATCTTCTTTAAAATGAGTTTCTTGAATGAAAGCTATGTCTACCCGTGCCCGCTTTAAATCATTCACGAGCATGTGCAGTTTTTCCGGCGTGGTTAGGCCTTTTGCTTTTAAGGAGTATATCTGCCAGCTGTCCATTCTCAACCAGTGTTGTAGGGGGAAGAAGATCTAGTAGGAAAAAACATAGAGAGGTGGGGGGAGGAGGCAGAGAGGAGGAGGAAGGGAGATTTCTTGAGGTGGGGGCGAGTAAGAAAAAGGTCAGAGGTGAGATATGAGAGTTAGTGTGAGAAGGTGTAGCAGGAAGAGCCAAGAGAGTGCAAGAGTAGAGCAGTAGTATAGAAGAATAGGTAGAACAAATATAGAAGAGGCTGCAGTAAGAACTAACAACCTCCATCTAAAATTAGTGCTAATAGCAAAGCCTTGCTAAGACGCTCGCCAGTCAGTAAACTGGGGATTGAGCGTAATAATCCTATTAGGAGGAGAGGTTGGACAGAGCCGGGATGAGGGCCCCTGGCCCGTCCCACCCCACGTACCAATGGTATTTTTTTTGAACATAACTAAACGGCATGAAATCAACATTTGTAACAAAACGTGGTCATGTAAGGCATGAGTTGAAACCGATCTGTTGAGAAAGAACTAAGGGTAACCAATAATCTGAAGCCTCTCCGAAGGTCCATGAGTTTGCCTCCACAATGACCCCTGAGTTCACCCCAAGGGTGGCACAGACCCTGCATAGGAAACGCGGGGTCCTGCCGAACCAGGTAGAAGGGACATAGCTCCCACAGGACAGTGTGTCTCCCCAACATATGCTACCTCAGTGACGCAGTTACCCCAGCATGAAAGGGAGGGGGGAAAAAATCAAGATTTCCCTGCTGGGGGTGTCTCCAACTACAGGTGGGTTATATTCCCTGCAGGCACAGCGCACCGCCTCACCATCCCCTACCCGGCCCTACTATCAGGTGGGTGTTCAATCAGGCTCTGGGCCAAGCGGGGTCTCCCCGTAAGGGCCAGAATTTTGACCCAGGCTGCATCATGGTCTACGTCTCCGTGTTCCCAGGCGCCGCGCAGGATGTCCTCCTGCGTGTAGCGGTGGTGTCTGCATACCACATCCCGCTGTCTGTCCAGGTCCGTCGACCTTGGGCCCAGAGCTCTGTGGACTCTGTTGAGCTCGGCTGCATGGGAGGGCTCTCCAAGACCCTGCGGAAGGCAATGCCAACTGAACAGGGGGGTAAGTCTAACAAACCCCCGAAGCCCAAACAGCAGCCCAGCGACTGTCTGGTCCCTCTGACCCCCCCCCCCCCCTCCCGGCTACAGCACAGCTTGCCATGCACTCTCCTGAGCCTGCAGACAGGAAAGATACAGACATGCTAGATGACACAGTGCGTATGGAGTCTGTGCCTGATACTATGCCTGATTTGTTTGATCTGCCTGCAGAGGAAACTTCTCAAACCACACGAAGGCTGGATTCACACCTATGCAGTTTTAGTGCTTTTTGCATTTTGCAGATTTGCACTACAGAACGTGTTCCATAGGAAACCATGTTAAATGGACTGTAGTGCAAACCTGCAAAAAGCACCACAAATGCATAGGTGTGAATCCAGCCTTAGTGAGATCCTGCATGTTTTCCACAAATTCACTACCTCAGTGGATGATTTGAAAGAATGGTTTGGGGGGGCTGAGGGAGACAGTGTCACTCCTCCGTCAAGATCTCCAGAAGATCAGGGAGAGAACCAATTCTGTAGAGAGCCGAGTGAGTGATATGGAGGGTCAGATGCTCCATTTCACCAGGGATGTGGGAATGGCTACTCAGCAAGCCTTCCAGGCTCTTAACAAAACAGATAACATAGAGAACCGCCTGAGATGCAACAATGTCTGTATCGTGGGGCTCTCGGAGAAGGTGGATGACAGGGACCCCACTGTATTTGTCCAAGTTTGGCTCAAAGAGGTGTTTGGCAAAGATGCCTTGTTGCCCATCTACACTGTGGAAAGGGCCCACAGGGTGCCCCTGTGACTTCTTCTGCCTGGCAACCCACCCAGATCAATCCTAGCCTGTCTCCTGAATTGTAAGGACCGGTAGGTTGTGTTGCGCCTGGCCTAGGGAAAAGGGGGCCATACACTTTAATGGCACAAAAATATAATTTTTCCGCAGAGGTGCAACGCAGGCTATCAAAAAATTAATTGATGTAAAAAAAAAAAAGAGTCTGCAAAGGCTACAATTACTCTATGCCATGCTATCCCCGGCTAAGCTGAGAGTGACAGCCAAAGGTCAAAACCAGTTTTTCGAAAACACACAAGACACAGCTGCCTGCTTGGATCAGAATGAACAAGATCTACGCCGCCACGGCCGAGAGGAGGGCGCAGGGTAATATCCTGATTAGAATTACAAAAAATGCCACTGATGGGCACTAATTTACCTTTACAGTTTAACCCCTTTTTTCAGAGGAACTGTACCTGTTGCTCACCCCAGCGAGTGATTACGCACTTTTCTTGGTTACACCACCCATACAGGCCCACACGTGAGATGCTGACGTGTCTAAAGCTGGTTGGCACGAGAAGAGTTAACAGTAATCTCATTATACACGATCTGGGAGGCCTTAGAGGGGTCCAGTTGACACCAGCCGTTTCCCAGGAGGCCTTATAGTTCAGAATGCTGCTGTTCTTTTCAGTTCTATCTGCTGCGCAGTTGCGCAATACTGACTACCTCCTACTTGCTATGTCTTCCCAATGTGCAGCCCTCCTAGAGGGCATGATCTGTTTATTGCATTTACTGCTGGATGCTCAAGGTTGTCGAGGTGCCCGCCATGGTTCCTCCGTTAGCAGAATACCAGTATTCACGGGGCATGCCCGATTATATTCATGTACATGTCTGCTATGTATGCCACACCTATTGTATCTTGGAATGCCCGAGGGGTCAGTGATCCACTAAAGCGTACCATAATCACTTCCTGTCTGTGCAAACTCCACCCAGCCATTATTGGTCTGCAGGAGACCCACCTTCTGGGGGACAATGTTGGGTTCCTGCAGTATGCATGGGTGGGTGAATCCTATCACTCCACTCACTCTGCTTATTCACGCAAAGTGAGTGTATTGATACATAAAGCGTTGACATATCAGGAACTGGACTCTCTGGTGTATTCTGCAGGCAGATTTGTATTCTTGTATTGTAAATTATTCACTGTAACCCTGCTCCTAGCTTTTGTTTATGTCCCACCACCGTTCTCATGAGAAGTACTGCAGATGCTCTTGTCATACCTGGCATATAAGCCTGATGTTCCGGTGTTGATTATGGGGGACTTTAATTGCTACCTAGACCCCAGAATAGATAGACACCTCCCGCTCACCCCCCAGAGAAGGCTCAGCTGTCTGCTTTCTGAAGTGGTCTGGGCTGACATATGGCACATCTGCAACCCGGATATAAAACAATTTTCATGTTTTTTTCCAAAACCCATGGCTCACTGTCATGCATTATACTGTGTGTGGGTGCTCCAAACCTAGTTAGCTATACCTCAAAAGTGGAATGTTTCCCGAGAGGAGTATCAGATCATTCCCCCTTAGCCCTATGGTTGGTCACCCAACCTTCCACCTCCCTGCCTAGGGCTCCCGTGGAAGCTTAACGCCTTTTGGCTTAAGCTGTTCACCTCACAGAAACGTATAGCCTCCTGATTTGTTGCGTTCTTCTTCCATTATCACTATACAGATCATATACAAAAATGGGAGATGTTTAAGGCATACCTTAGGGGGGTGTTCATTATGCAAATTGAAATTGTCAAACGGAACTCCTCTGCTCTGCTACAAGTTTGAGATCGGGTACGACAGCTGTCATATGTTACTGATCCATCAGACTCTGCAAGGGAGGCATGCATGTCAGCTCAGGACTCCCTGGACCATCTGAGATCCTCCGCTGCAGAACGTAAGAGTTTTTTTTTTTTTTACTAGACTTGCTTTCTATGGGGAGGGGTAAAAGACGGGATGCCTGCTGGCCAAGATTGCTAGATCTAGGCAGCGATCCCCGGCTTTTGGGGCTATTTGCTCATCTAGTGGTCATGTGGTCAACAACCCAGAACAGATAATCTCTGAGCTGGCGTCCTTCTATACAGACCTTTATAGGTCGATGGACGCTTACTCAGATGCAGATCTTGACACCTACCTCTCCAACATAGACTTGCCCTCCTTGTCTAATACGGCTATGCAACAGCTAGATGCGCCCCTAATCTTGAAGGAACTACAGGTGGCTGCCTGTTCCTTTCCCACATGCAAGGCCCCCGGGGAAGATGGCCTCCCAATGGAGGTCTATACGCAATACGGTGAGCAGTTATTGCCCGGGCTGTTGGAGGTGTTTAACGCCTCACTGGAGGAGGGTCGCCTTCCATCTTCAAGGGCCAGGGCAAATGTCATACTGCTACTCAAACCAGGGAAGGATCTGGTTGACCCAGGCTCCTACAGACCCATCTCTCTCTTCCAAAGCAATGTTAAGATCTTAGCTAAGGTCTTGGCACTTCGGGTCAACAGGATTATATCCTCCATCATCCACCCTGACCAGGCAGGATTTGTGCCTCAGAAATCCACAGCCACCAAGCTTATACAACTCTTTTTTAATATGCAGCTGCAGGCTGATAACGGGGGTATTAGGGCTCTATTATCCCTTGATGCCAACAAGGCATTCAACATTGTCAGATGGCGGTATCTATGGGCGATGCTGTCCAGATTTGGTTTTGGTGACCGATCATTGCATGGGACAGATTGTTATATGCATCTCCACAGGCGACTGTAAGAATGGCTGATCGAATATCTCATGCATTGGATCTGGGCAGGGGAATGAGGCAGGGGTGTCCACTATCCCCCCTGCTCTTTGCTATCACTATCAAGCCACTGGCAGCCCTGGTAAGGGCCAACTTGCAGATTACTGGATTCAGGTTTGGTGATTTACACAAAAAGATCATGTTGTATGCAGACGACATGATGCTTTTTTTGGGAGACACCACTACCTCTTTAACGGCTGTGATGGACATGATTTCCAGTTGTGGACATTATTCTGGCCTGGCCATAAACTGGTCTAAATTGGTTTAAATGCTGCTTTATGAAGATTGGGAGGTGGACCTGCCAGGGCCCTCCCCTATCTCAATAATAACCTCATTTAAGTACTTAGGGATACAAATAGGCTTGCGGATTACTGCCCACTAAATGTATAGCCTCTATTATCCAGTTTCCGGGACAAAATTAACACTTGGAATAACCTTAAACTTTTGTTGACGGGTAAGGCAAACCTGATAAAAATGATATTAATGTCACAGCTGCTCTACTTTTTGCACAACTCCCCTGTAGTGATCCATCTAAAAATATTCAAAGTGGTTAATACCCTTAACACCTACTTTGTAATACGCCTCCCCCCCGGATTAAATTGGAACAGTTGCAGTACCCAAAGGACAGCGGAGGGTTGGCACTGCCCAACCTTTGGCTGTACTGTCTGGCGGCCCAGCTGCAGCATCTGACTGGCTCCATGGCCCATGATCCAGTGGGCTCATCTGGACGATTAATGCTGATAGGCACTGGATCGGAAACTGTTCCGATGGGCCTGGAGGCGCAGGTGTTTCACAAATCAATTAAACAGACCCTTTCACTACCCTTTCACTAATTAAAAAAAATATGGAGCAAGGGCAAACAGATGCAGGGGGGGCAGGGGTTCACGGAATACAGCCTGATCTGGAATAACCTCTCCTATGTTAAACTGGCTAAGCTATGTCAAGGGCCTAGGTGGAGAGCCTTTGGGGTGTCTCTTTTGTCCCATATATTCCGTAATGGCTTAGCTCAGCTCAGGCATGCAGTGGGCGCACAGGGAGATGCAGGTAGCTGTGTTATGTCATCTACCCCTATATTCCACCTATTACAGTCAGCACTGTAACTAAGGGCATTATATCACACTGTTACCAAATGTTGCTGACACACCATCTGAGGGCGCACCCCATTAAGGCAGTATCCCTGTGGGAAAGGGACCATTCATGGGAGACCAGTGGGATGAAGCATTGCAATCAATATCTACCTGCTCTTTAAATGTTGCACAAAAAGTATCACAATTATACATTGTACTCAGGGTGCATTACCCCCTGCATAAGCTCCACAATATGGGCAGGCTGGCAGACCCCTTGTGTGGTAGGTGTAGGCAACACAATGGGGACCTTATCCATCCCCTCTGGCGATGCCCAAAGCTTCACCGTTACTGGAGTACGGTACTTGTAACACTCAACCGGATGTTCCAAACTGCTGTACCTCTAAGCCCAATTCACTGTATACTGGAAGTTCTGGAAAAGGTGATCCCAGAGGATATAGTGAGGTCTGCATTCTCCAGGGCGCTGTTTCAAGCCTGAAAACGTATTCTGATGGGTTGGGAATTGATCTCACTGCCCACTGTTGCCTCATGGATAACACACATGGGGAATACCATTGTTATGGAAAGATATATCTATCAACACAGGGGGAGCCCGGGTTGATTTGAACGTGTTTCGTCACCATGGTTGGATACGCCAGGACTGAGCCCCAGGGAATTGGTGATGTCCAGGCTTCTACAATGCCCTACAGGATAATTATGCCATGTTTCTGACACAAAGTAATAGTTGTACTAAATTTATGAACAAGTTTTGACGTTAAAAGACCTTGGTTATTATGTATAATAATTTTGATGGCACTATGATAAACCTGATATGTAAATGTAGATTTTTGCAAATGCAATGTGTGTACATGGGAAGTTGTTTACATGTTAAATAAAAACTTTTTTTGATTAAAAGAAAAAAAAAAGTAAACACGATTGATTGATAATAAACGGCTTCAGCCAAACACTAACCACGAGTGAAAAAAATGTTTTTGTGTTATCAATCATATTCTTTGAAAAAATGGCCAGGAAATTATAAATTCTGCCAGAGCATGTAAACTTATGAGCACAAATGTATATAGTGGTCAGCATAAATGAGTACACCCCTTTTGAAAAGTAAGCTTTTAATCAATATTTTAATGAACACAAGAACAATTTCCAAAATGTTGACAAAACTGCGTTTTATAGAACATTTGTTTAGCTCATTACATGAAAGTAAGGTTAAGATCATGTTGTATGCAGTCGACATGATGCTTTTTTTGGGAGACACCCCAAAGTTGAAGATAAAAGAAAAAGGGGAAGTGGCAGAGAAAATTTTAAGAGGGGAAAGGTGGTTAGAATAATAAAAAATAAATAACCTTAGATTACAAGATCTTCAGTTTTACTCAAATTTGTTGACACAAAAATAAATACACCCCACAACAAAAAACAATACATCTAGTAATTTGTATGACTTCCATGAATTTTAAGGACAGCGCCAAGTCCTCTAGGCATGGAATGAACAAGTTTGCGACATATTGCAACATCTATCTTTTTCCATTCTTCAAGAACGATCCCTTTTAGACCCTGGATGCTGGATGGAGAGTGATGCTAAACTTGTCTCTTCAGAATTCCCCATAGGCATTAGACCAGCTTCCAGCGTGGGCTTCAGTGTAGAGAAGAGGTAGTGACAATGGCTGCAGAGCCTGGGTGAATACATCTCCCAAAGGCTTATTATGGGGCAGCCCTTGTTGTCTGTCCCTCCTCTACACTGAAGCCATTCATGTGACGGGAGCGGCTTCAAAATAGATTATGTGCTGTATGGAGCACGTAAGTTTGGGGGGTTTTGCTTCCTCCAGACACCCCCCACCTGGGCTGAACTCTTCCCCTCTTCAAGAGGCTGAGTATAAGGGAGAACTAAAAACGATCGGCAATGCCGTTATGTTTCACCGCCCCTACATGACGGCAGCTTCCAGGTCTCCTCCACGCCACCCCTCCCTCAGCCGATTCCGTTGGATCAGAGTGCATATTTAAACAAAAATAAATAAATAAAAACGAATTTCGGGAGTAACTAAATGTATTTTTCGGACTGAAATGAAATTCCGAAACAAAATATTTGTCTATGTCTAGTGAGCATCAGGGCCATGAAATGTCTGCAACTGTCTTTAACACTGCAGCCATTGTTTATTTTATGATAATTAGAAAAAAAAAAAAAGTTTATCGCATCCCAGTGTGGGTCAAAATGAGACAGGTTCTCTTCCTTTACCCAGGACCCTCAAACTGAAAAACTGGGAAGAAGATGAATTCCCTCAGGGTGTCAAATACAGGAGAATCAGCTGTTCCAATCTTAAGATTGATGATGCAATTTCTTGCTGAATGATCGCTCCACATGATGGAGGAAATAGGGTATACCAGCAATTAACACTGCTATCCTCTGTGAATAAGTTTGACTTGTCTGGCAGGCAATGCTCAAATGCTTAGGGATCCAAGGGATAAAAAGGTGGAATTCCTATTGGTAAAAAAAATAATTTTTTTTTCTCTGGCAGATTGAAGGTCTCAGCCCGCGCTGACAGTAATTGCTTAATCATTTAGAGACCAGTTTAAACAGGTGTTCAAGGTTATCCTGCTCAGCAGGTCCAGGAGGCAGCTTTATGTTTGCAATAGTTGCTATGAGAGATTCTATCCTTCAGGCCTTGCGCCATTCGCTAAGTGCCTTGTAAGAAGCTCCTGGCTAATCTTCCTTTTTGTGGTTAAACAGCTATTTGGGGATGTTTTGGATAATACATCCAAAGAAATTCTAGTGGAAAGCACCCCTTTTGCCATTTTAGTAAATGTAAAATATTTTTATTTAACAATTCATCAAAAAAACTAGTATATAGTTAAAGTGCTAGACATCATGTACAATATATTCTTGAGTGCATAGTATTTCAAAACACTCACATAGAACATTGGCCCATACAGATATATATAAGTAACAATAACAGTTTATGCATTCGGTAAGCCTACGCGTTACAGAGTCTTTCTATACTCTTTCTTCAGGGATATTTCGTCATGCAATATTGTTTTTATATTGTAATAATCTAGGATAAAAAAGACACATATTCACCAACATCATATAACACAGAAGTGTCAGTATCCTCAAAAAAAGAAAAGAAAAAAAGAGGAGAAAGTTGAAGATAAAAGAAAAAGGGGAAGTGGCAGAGAAAATTTTAAGAGGGGAAAGGTGGTTAGAATAATAAAAAATAAATAGAAATGGAGAGAATGGGAAATTAATAAATACAATGGGGAGAAAGAAAAAAGATCAAAAGTATGCAAAAGAAAAGAAGAGAAGGGGGGGAGAGATAGAGGGAGTGACGGTGGAGAGATTATACATTTGTCTTCCTATACTCACATGTATAGTGAACATCAATTTAAAAAAAATAGAGCTTGTGGTGAATTAAGTCATAAGGAAACCAAATGGTGCAGCGGAAAAAACTAAAAACAAGCAAAGAAGCTTCCTGCTGAGTGGAGCAATTGGACACATAGATCTCCCTGGTATGAACCGGGATCGCGAGGGCTGGTAGCTGGGAAAGGGGAGAGGAAATAGTTATAGAAATTTTTTTTTTCATTTTCTAGAGCTTAATAGATGTTAGATATATCTACATGTCCTACTTATTTATCTATTGAGGGTGCACATATGGCTAATGCATACTGTATATACTGTGCACGCCCAGGGACATATAGTAATTCTATTTTCAAAAAAACAAACAGGTAGTAGTATATATGTACCTCAAAGTAGTGCTGTATACATATGGATGGGACCATACATCTAATCCAAAGATGTAATAATGTAACTTCAAATGGCTCACAGAGGGCTTAATATGTGCCCTAGATGAAAAAGTCCAAATGATAGATGATCTAAAAAACAACACAAATGATGTATTGGATAGGTATTCCATCTTAGTGCCCAGCAAAATTAAAAAGGCTGCACAGAATGTAGGGAGGGATACAAATTCTCTCCTTGTAAGCATAAAGTGTCTGTCAAAAAGTATATATAATTTGCACTTTACCTGGGCCGATAATCATCGCCAAGATGTTGCCTCATTCAAAGAAAGCACAGCAATAAATGAGTGTCAGTGAGGCTTACTATTTATAAGTTGAAAAGAGGAAACTCCCTTATCAGCTGTTGCAGATAATGTTAATTATCCACAACATAGTACCTGTACGCAAAGCGGTCCCCTGAGTGCGCGGCGCACGGAGTCACCCCCTGCCAATATCCAAAATGGCGATGGAGGAGGAGTGACATCATGCGTCACGCTCCCACCAACACGCATGCGCGGTAGTCCTAGAAACCATAAGCTGAAACCGAGATGGAAGGAAGAGAAGAAAACCCGACCTTGTATATAGCAGACAGTGTGCTGCGCCTGAACGGCGGTGCACATTGGTTCTGACATAAAATAGATGGTACATGGAGTGACACAGGGGAGGGAGATCACACACCAAAACCGGGAATCCCGGAAGGTGAGTGCCCACCAATGGAAGGGAAAACCGAAAGGCTGAGGCCGAACGGACTAACAAAGCGGGTCAGTGGAAAAAACAGTCCACAGAGGTCCATATCGGCCTACGTGTGCTGGGATCATACACAGACAGATCATATCGTGCCAAAATAGGGTCCAATCAGTGAACAGGAAAAAGAAGTGAACAGAAAAGAAAAGTATATAATATAAGGCAGTAAAAAAAACAAGCAAAAAGTTACAAAGGGCTCAGATGTTGCATGGAACATATCCATACAATAACACACGTATGTTTATTGTAACCAAACCCAAGAAAGGGCAAAAGTAGCGAGAATCTAAAGTAGACACAATATAGATAGATGGATTCTACACAACTAATGGTACACCAACATTGTATCCTCATACAGTAACCATATAGTATACATAAAACCAACTATGGCAACAGGTATCCAGTGTGGAACCAATGCTCTATAGAGTTGATACCCTCCGAACGCAGTCATAAAGACAATATTGTATACAGTATTCTTTATTTTTCCATTCCTCCTGATACAAAGCCTTCAAGGAAGGGTCTGTAATTGGTAGCCTCATTGAGACGTGGAAACGTTGTACCCTGTCCAAGACCAAAAATGTGATCTTTGGGAATACACCACAGTGCAAGGAGAGAACATGGCGTCCTAAGGGGAGATCTGGAACCGCCTTTTTCATACTCCAAATGTGTTTGGACATTCTCGATTGTAGTTCAACCTTGGTTTTACCCACGTAAACTCCTCCACAATCGCAAATTAGAAGGTATACCAATACCACCCCCTCAGTTTTGCAATTGGCAAAGTGTGCTGCCTTCAATTGCCTGCCGTTAGGTAGAATGCAGGTAGGTCCAACTTGTATATACCTGCAGAAAGTACAACCCCACAGGTATATGTGCCCAAGGTTTTGCAAGGGTCTCCTTGTTTCTCACCCCTAAATTCACTTTGGACGATACAGTCTCTGATGGATGTGGCACGTTTGAAGGTGATAAGTGGTCTAGCTGTTACAAATCTCCCTAGGTTGCGATCCATGGATAGAAGATGCCAATATTTTTGAACTATATGGCAAACTTTTTCGTGTTGATTAGAATAAGATATTATTATTCTGGTCGCATTGTCATCTTGGGCCATCCCCTTTGATTTATTGTGGCATAGAAGTTCATATCTATTTTTTTCCAATGATTTCCTATAGTCCTTTTTAAGGGAGCTTTTTGAGTATCCCCTCTCCAAAAGACGTATCTGAAATGTTTTGCTTTGATCTAAAAGATATTCTCGTCAGAGAAATTCCTTCTAGTGCGTAAGTATTGACTGAAAGGTATAGAACTTAAGAGGGGGTGTGGATGAAAGCTGGATGCATGAAGGATTGAATTTACAGCTGTTGACTTTCTGAAGAGACGAGTCTGGATGGCACCACCCTCCCCACGTAGAACAGTGACATCCAAAAAGGTCACCTCATCTGAGTGGTAAGTCATTGTAAAATTGTAATTACTTGGGTTGGGTTTGCTTCTCATTGAGTATTGTGTCGGCATCGACCAAAAGCTTTTCGATGTCCACACAGTCAATGAGATCAGATTGATCGTTTTCCTCCAGAAGAGCTACAAGTTGGTCAATAGCTTTATCTTCCTTTTTACTTAGCTGTGTGATTGAATCATAGTTTTTTCTATACATATTCTTCAAGAGCAACTTTCTTATGAAGAGGTTCAGGTCCCTAACCAGATCAAACTTGCTAAGGTTCTCATTGGGACAGAACCCCAACCCCTTCATAAGAACATTGGTCTCATGATTACTCAAATTGCGTGAAGATAAATTAACTATATTCATACAGACATTGGGACTGATAGATCCATCATAGGTGTCTCCTAGGATGTCACCGATCTGTTGGATATTGCATTCCCTTTTGTCGTGTTTGAATTTGGGCGGTTCTGAAAAGAAAAAAAAACAGGTGCGTACGGTTTGGATGCAGTATCCCTCCAATCTACGAGGTGCCTACCATTGGAAGGATCAATGGTGTCCTCGCAGGAGGAGATTTAAGATATATCTGCGGCCACACCAGTATGTAGGTTACCTGTCAACAGGGAGCTGGGACGACCAGAGGGCTGGGAGCTCTGAGTTGGATGTATATTCTGTCCTCTCATTGCTTTATTTGCTGATTGTTCATGGGATTCCTCTTGGTGTCTTTGTCTTTTACCACGTCCTGTTCCTCTTTGACTAAAGGAGGAATGGTGCTGAGAAAAAGAAGCATTGGGAGATAATTGTGAAATATTGGTTTCATAACCTCTAGATGTATTCGCATTCATTTTAAATTGTGGTTGATATGCATGTTATTTGTAGGCCTTCCCCTCTCTAAATGCATTTCTATCCCTTAGCATCTTTTTCTACTTTTTAATTAGAATCCCTTTATTAAATTTTTCCAGCCACACCGTCATTGTTTTTTCCCGCTCTCTGTATGATGCTACATCTTGTAGGGGTTGTAGATCATCATTCATCATTTCTCTGAAACATGTTTTTAGTGTCTTTTCCCATTCCGCCTTGAAATCAGTATCATTGATCTCAAAGGTGGGAAAAATTTGGACACGTAGTCCAAAGGGGTTTATATCTTCTCTTATGTAAGTTTCAAAGGGCTGCCCTATCATTTCAGGCAACGGCTCCATTTCTGAAAGGCTAAGCCGATTAGTGGACAAACACCTTAGGCCCTTTGTAATTAGTCTTCCATCGTACGTAAAGGACACCATTAATTTTCTCAAATTTCTAGATGGTCTTTTCATTTCTGAGCACTCAACGTTGGTTACTATCAACGTTGAGGCACTGTACAGTTCCATTCCGCACACTTTGGGCCTGGCGGCCATTCATCACATTCTGTATCAACAGGGTGATGGTGAATGGCCGTCTAGTGAATTCATTGTCCAATCTTTGGACTTTATCCTTAACCATAGTATTTTCACCTTCAACGGCTCCCACTACCTCCAGGTACACGGTGTTGTGATAGGGACATGCTGTGCCCCATCATACGCCAATCTGTACCTGGGGGAGTGGGAGAGGTCAGTTATGGCAGATGAATTGTTCGCGATGTACCCTGACCACATTACAATGTGGGTAAGATATATCGACAATATATTCTTAATTTGGGATGGCCCAATGGAGATGCTATCGGCCTTCCTGACAAGAATAAGAATCAATTTAATTTAAATTTTACAATGACTTACCATTCAGATGAGGTGGCCTTTTTGGATGTCACTGTTCTCCTTGGGGAGGGTGGTGCCATCCAAACTCGTCTCTTCAGAAAGCCAACAGATGGAATTTCAATCCTTCATGCATCCAGCTTTCATCCACGCCCCCTCTTAAGTTCTATACCTTTCAGTCAATACTTATGCACTAGAAGGAATTGCTCCGACGAGAATATCTTTCAGATCGAAGCAAAAAAATTACAGATACATCTTTTGGAGAGGGGATACTCAAAAAGCTGCCTTAAAAAGGTCTATAGGAAATTGTTGGAAAAAACTAGATACGAACTTCTATGCCACAATAAATCAAAGGGGACGGGCCAAGATGACAATGCGACCAGAATAATAATATCTTATTCTAATCAACACGAAAAAGTTTGCCATATAGTTTCAAAAATATTGGCATCTTCTATCCATGGATCCCAACCTAGGGAGATTTGTAACAGTTAGACCACTTATCACCTTCAAACATGCCACATCCATCAGAGACTGTATCGTCCAAAGTGAATTTAGGGGTGCGAAACGAGGAGACCCTTGCTAAACCTTGGGCACATATACCTGTGGGGGTTGTACTTTTTGCAGGTATATACAAGTTGGACCTACCTGCATTCTACCTAACGGCAGGCAATTGAAGGCAGCACACTTTGCCAATTGCAAAACTGAGGGGGTGGTATACCTTCTAATTTGCGATTGTGGAGGAGTTTACGTGGGTAAAACCAAGGTTGAACTACAATCGAGAATTAGCTGCGGTGCATAGGATTCATTACATGACATGCTTTAAGACAGTGATCATCAACCCTGTCCTCAGGGCCCAATAACAGACCAGGTTTTATGTATTACCTTGGGGAGATGCAAACTAGAATACTGCAATCACTGAGCAGCAAATTATATCACCTGTGATATATTTCAGTTATCTTGCAAACCTGGCCTGTTAGTGGGCCCTGAGGACAGGGTTGATGACCACTGCTTTAAGACATGAGGAAGCTGAACATGGCATTCCCCTAATCGCACCTGATACTAGCTGCAATTAGGAAGCCAATTTGGTGCCAATATCTGTTTAAATTGTGTCAGTCTGCAGAGAGGAGTTGTGGTGGAAGGTGCTATGCTGTTTGATGGAAGAAAATAGAGGTAAGTGCTGCAGACTTTTGGTTATACAGTATATTATAAGAACCTTGTCCTTTGGATGAGATGACAATATGTCCACTGTACTTCCCATAGAACCCTGGTGTATTATAAAGGAAAGAAGGGCTAGAAGGCAACTCTTTATGGCATAGTAAAGACATTTTTGACACACATGTTTTGATGCAAGGTCGCTGGTAAGTGTCAAATATAACTGTGGGCTATATTGAATAGGCCTTATAGGAAGCGATTGTTTAAGTATATTGAGGAAACGAGATTAGTGGCTTATGTTGCAATCTTTATTCCCAGATACTTACCTCCCAATTTGAAATACTGCAGGATTCCTGGGACTAATCATTATTATTGCTTGCCATCTGGAATACCATTGAGGTTAATGTGTGTTCCTGAGAATCTCAATGGCATTGAGTTAGTATATTGTAGTCTGATTGTTTTTCCTTTTTTCTGACACCATAGGTGGTAGGTAGACACAGTGGCTATATAGCCCCCTACTTTGAGTTAAGGGTGCTGTTTCATTTTTTCCCCTTTTGGGATTATAATCTTAGTAAGTACATATTGTCTCTTGTTAAAGCATTGTTCTAGTACAGGTATAGTCCCCCTCCATAGTTTACCAACCTCTTGCTTATTTTTTCTCTGCATGGGATTATCTGGCCATTTTCCCTCTCTCTATCTATCTATCTATCTATCTATCTATCTATCTATCTATCTATCATCAATTAGTGGCTTGCTCCTTGATGACACTTGGCATACCACCTTTCAGAAGGCTCTTCTCAATTGTAAGTGGTCTTTGATGCACATTTACCTTTGTACACATGAGCTGGTATAGGAAAAGATATACAGTATATGTTGCATTTTTACCTGACAAAAATATGATTAATAGTTATGTTCTTCTTTGATTAGGATCTCTATATACAGTCAAAGGAATTGAGGTCCTGAGGAAGCAAAGATGTGAAAAGCGTCGACCTTCTGACTTAGTAGATATAGAGATATATTGTTTAAATATCATCTTGATTCGAGCCAATTCCTTTGGTTTTATTTGTAAATGTGTAAAGAATTTTTAAATAATTTTTGTAATGAAGACAATATTTATAATTATGTTGTAAATATCCTTCACTGGTACCGGTAAAGTCCGATCAAATTGCTTAAAAAATAAAAATACTCAAAACCAGTAACTCAGCTGCAGTTGGACACAGGCGGGCTGAATGCTTAAATCTCAGTGCTCATTTAAACCACAGCACACATTACAACGCAATGTGTATATATGTTGCTTTGAGTTGCCTTTCATCATTGTACTCTAACATGCGCTGCAGCAAATCATAACACACAGATGCAGGTACTGACATTCAGCAAAATTTTGGGTGAAGGGCAGTTAACATGCCATGCTTTGGATTTTGGGAGGAAACAAAAGCTCACATGCAAAAGGAGAGAATATACAAACTCCAAGCAGATAGAGCTTTTAGAGATTAGGCTTTTTCCCTCTGTTATCCCCTGGTGATCTGGCCAGTAACACAAATCCTGTATTACAGTGCTTCCACTCTTGATGAAGGTTCACAGAGGCCACTTTTGAACAGCAGTGGGAGGGAGGAGAATGTTAGATGTACTAACAGATTTAGATACACTTGCAAATTTAAGCTAAACACCAGCTAACACTCTATAATCATTTAAAGCAAACATTTTTTTCCTTTTAGGATAAAGGTTTTATATAAAAGCTGATAATTTTAAGCACCCCTGTCAGTGTTAAATGGTTCGTATCAACTCTGTAACTGACACATTTGGAGGAGAGCTTGTTCTTTTGAAAAACAGACCTACTTGCTCAATGAACAGATGATAAAAGATGAAAGAAAGCCAAAAAAAACAAAAAATAAATAAAAGAAATGTAATTCAGCCATCACATTTATGAATTGGTAAGTTGCAATAAAACAAATGTTTGCTATTGAGTTTAATACTGCTTTAAATCACTGGTAATGCAAAATATATACATTGCAAGATCACACATCTTTCATTCTTTAAATTATATTTGGGTACCCAGTAGTAGATTTATTTACCCACCCCCTTGCTTTATTGTCTTTTGCTCTACAGTATACATTTATGTATTATTTTTTTTAACAATATCTCCAAGCAGACAAAGGAGTTGTACCTAGAATAAGAGTGGACAGCAAGTTGTGTCATTCTGTGAAGTAATCCAACTAGCATTATCCACAGTTCAAACACTTTACAATGATGCTAATAGTGATGCAGGATAGAGTCAGGAACATTACAACAGGAAATGGCCAAACCTGGTATTGAGGAGAAGATAGTAAATGGTTTATTGGGCTATATTTAAGCATACCTTGTTAAATTCCAGGAACGGTTGACTGACCACCTGAAGACTGTTAAGATGAGTCAATAAAACATGCCCTGGAATGTGTTACAGTAAATTATAAGAAAATGTGCATTTTCTTTCATCTGATTTGTACATTTATGCCCTGTACACATGAGCAGAATTTCCATCGGAAAAATCGTGGATGGTTTTTCCAACAGAATTCCGCTCAAGCTTGGCTTGCATACACACGGTCACACAAAAGTTCTCTGAACTTTCGACCATCAAGAACGCGGTGACGTACAACACTACGACGAGCTTAGAAAATTAAGTTCAATGCTTCCGAGCATGCGTCAAATTGTTTCCGAGCATGCATAGGAATTTTGTGCTTCGGAATTGGTACAGACGATCGGAATTTCCCCTCGGAACTTTTTCCGACCAAAAAATAGAGAACCTGCTCTCAATCTTTTGCTGGTGGGAATTCCACCAGCAAAAGTCCGATGGAACATACACATGGTCGGAATTTCCGATCAAAAGCTCACATCAGACTTTTTCTGGCGGAATTTCCGCTCGTGTGTACGGGGCATAAGCTGAATGTTTACATTGATCAGCTTTGTTATTAAAAATCATCTGGGTTAGTAGGTTGGCAATGCACAGAACAAAAAATTGTGTACAATAAACAGTATGACAGTCTCTCCGTCACCTGGCCTTTTTAAAAAGATATTTCCCTCCGTATCATGTTGAATATCTCATTTTGCAGACAATTAAATGTAAATTGTCACTTCAGAATTTACCTGTAGGGCTACTATAAGTGAAAGCTGCATTGGAGTTTGTCAGCTGAGGCACAATATCTTGCTGTGTGTAGGGCTGGATCCTAGGGCACTGCCAATATGCATACAAAAATTACATTTATTTGCTTATATTTTTTAATCTTTTGTTATTAATAAATATCCTGGCTCCTTACATGAAAACCGTGAGGATAGAAATATTTGTAGCTGCCAAGCTGGTTTGGTTTTTAAAGGTGTAGTTCACAAGGTTGTTGTCCTGCCTTTACTACCCACCTTGAACCAGAACAAGCATGCAGTCAGTGAAGATAGAACTTCATGTCCTTCGATGGACCCTTGTATCAAAATCATGGTAGGTCCCATATTTCTACCCTTCAGTTTTAGCCCCTTCAGCCCCAGAAGATTTTACCCCCTTCCAGAGCACTTTTTGCAATTCGGCACTTTTAACTGACAATTGCGCAGTCGTGCAATGTTGCATCCAAACAAATTGACGTCCTTTTTCCCCACAAATAGAGCTTCCTTTTGGTGATATTTTATCACCTCTGTGGGTTATATTTTTTGCGCTATAAAAAGAAAAAAGAAAAGCGTCAAAAAAGCAATATTTTTTGCTTTTTGCTCTAAATATCCCCCAAATATGTATATGTGTGTGTGTGTGTGTGTGTGTGTGTGTGTGTGTGTGTGTGTGTATATATGTATATATATATATATATATATATATATATATATATATATATATATATAATTCTCCTCAGTTTAGGCCGATATGCATTCTACATATTTTTGGTAAAAAAAAATAATAATATCGCAATAAGCATATATTGATTGGTTTGCACAAAAGTTATAGCGTCTACAAAATAGGGGATATAGTTGTTTTATGGCATTTTTATTATTAATATTTCTTTTTTTACCTAGTAATGGCGGCAATCTGCGATTTTTATCGGAACTGCAACATTATGGCGGACACATCAGACTTTTGACACATTTTTGGGACCATTGGCATTCATACAGCAATCAGTGCTATAAAAATGCACTGATTACTGTAAAAATGTCACTGGCAGGGAAGGGGTTAACTGTGTTCCCTCTCTGTGTTCTAACTGAAGGAGGGAGGGGACTGTCTAGGGGAGATGACAGATCGCTGTTCATACTTTGTATAAACAGACGATCAGTCTCTTCTCCCCTCAGAGAACTGGAAACTGTTTACACACACCGATCCAGGTTTTCGGTGTGTCACCAGCGATTGCCCAGCAGTGATCGCGACTGCTGGGTACTCGCACCGGCTGCGGTTCGAGCAGCGGGCGCTCCTAGTGGCCACAGGGTAAAGCGAGGTTACACAACGTCGTTTCACACAGCCGTGCCATTGTGCTGGTCAGCAAGTGGTTAAAATGCCACTGGCTCTCTTTTTAAATCTTTATTTAAGGAATGCGGTACATACAAAAAAACATTATAACACATAAGTCAACCTACGAAGTTCGGTGATAGACAAAGTAAACAACTCGTTAAAGAAGTCAGTATATTATAAGACATGTATAAAAAAAAAAAAATTATCATGGTGCCACTGGCTCTCAGTAGGAATGACTGTCTTCTGTATGCCACACTAGTGGCAGCTGTGATAATGTCATGGGATATAATGTAAATTTCCAGACAAAACTACTACTACTCAAAGTTAAACATGGCTTAATGTGATCTTATTCTTTATTCAAGCCCGCCCTCCCCCCCAGCCGCCAGTCAGTTTTTTTTCTTTTCTAAAATAACAAAAATGTTAAAATAAAGAATTCACCCCAGGCCTCACTCCTTGTGACAAATGGTGGACCAACAAAGGGCTCCTGCGCATTGCAGACATCTGCGACCACAACGGTATGCTCACTAAACGGACCCTAATAGACAAATACCAAATGCCAGACTCAGAATACTACCGGTTTGCACAACTGAAACATTACCTCAACACTTTATCTCGCAAGAGTGACCTGACGACTATGTCGCCCATGGAATACATATGTCATAAATGTGATAAAATTAAAGGTCATATCTCCAAATTGTATAATATTTTAACACATAACCCGACTAAACAAGCTTATATGGTCAAGTGGGAGCAAGATCTCCAAGAAAACCTTGAACCAGAGGAATGGCACTCAATAGCCCAAGCAGCCTCCAAGTCACTCATCAACACCTCTATCATAGAGGCAAATTATAAGGTCCTTTTAAGATGGTACATGGTGCCGTCCAGGTTGGCTGCCTACGTCCCAGAAGCTTCCCCAAAGTGTTTCAGAGGTTGTGGGCAAGATGGAACGATGTATCATATATGGTGGCAATGCCCCAAGGTGAGAAGATTCTGGATTAGGGTCCACAACTTTATTTTCACCCTTACCCAAGTCAACCTCAGAAAGTCCCCTAAACATGGCCTGCTGGGGCTTAAAGTTGATATGGCCTTAAAATCCCAGAGAAGGCTTATCACCTTCATATTCATCTCTGCTACAATCACTATAGCCAGAAACTGGAGATCAGCTGCCATCCCATTTGACCAACTTAAGCACAAGCTCTCATGGCTCATGATAAATGAAAGGCTCTCTGCAGTCTTGAACGACAAATTAGGGGTCTTTGAAAAGGTCTGGGGCCAGTGGATTAGCTACCTGACTGGAGATCCCTGTACGGCTCCAAGCTGAGGAACCTTTAAGGGGCAGGAGCCAGAGCCTAGGGTCTTCCCCTCCCCCCCTTTTTTTTTCTTTTCTTTCCTCTTCTATCTCTACTCCATAACTTTGGGTCTTAAAAGAAGGTTAACGAGTATTATCTGGGTGCTAAGAAAGAGGTATCCAGAGTTTTTACTCGTACAAACAAACATCATATACTCTGCAATGGACATTGTCCACAAGTTACCTTATTATTGAACCCGACGACAAAACGTCAATAAAAACATTGAAACTAAAGTTTAAAACTTTGTGGCTGGCCTTGTTGCCTCCTACCCTATGACACAGCTTGCGCTTAGATGGGGTGTCTGGGTGTGGAGGCTATGCCCCAGCCGATGGACCAACGCTAACACTATACTTGCTGTTCCAGATTAAGTGTGATATCTGTTGTTTCAATGTAATCACTCAGGTAGTTCTGTTACAAGATGTTCGAATGCATAATAGGCATTGATTTTGTTCTTCTATCTTTCTGTACTTAAAAAAAATTTATAAAAATTATTGAAAAGAAAATAACAAAAATGTTATACTTACCTGCTCTGTGCAATGGTTTTGCACACAGGAGCCCCAATCCTCCTCTTCTTGGGTCTCTTGCTGCTGCTCGTGGATCCTCCCCCCTTTGAGTACCCCCCGGCAAGCTTATTGATACACACAGTGGGGCTTGGCCCCGCCCCGATCCTTCATCACTTGATTTGATTGACAGCAGCTGGAGGGAGAGAGCAGTGTCGCTGCTCTTGTGCACAGCACCGGACCAAGATTGGCTCAGGTAAGTATTTAGGGGGCTGAGGGGGCAACTAAAAGTTTTTTTTTTTTTTACCTTAATGCAGAGAATGCATTCAGAACTATTTTAAGTATACATGGGGGCTGGGGGACTCCTCAGCCCTATGTAAGCTGCAACAGGAGTAATCCAGAGCTTACACAGAACTCTGTCTACTTTAATGTGAGAAAGCTGAGCCAAGCACCAGCACCATCACGCGTAAGCCATACACCTCCTCCATACCCAGAAGTATCAGTTTTTTTCTCAGCTCCAGGTGAATAAGGGAAGGTGGTGACAGGGCCAATCCTAGGGTCACAGACGCCTGGGTTCAAAAATATTTTTGGCGCCCCCACACGGGCGTGGTCATCTGACTAACTCCTCCCCTTTACACATGTTTATATGGCAATGACTCAAACACAGAGATGCTCCCCTAAGGAGTCTTCATTATCCTGGGATCCTCCCATGATCTCTTAACAATAAACAAAATTCAGGAAGAGAGCACACTAATAGGACCTGGAGGGGGTCTCTCTAATGGACACAGAGAGGGCCTCTGTTAGAGTCTGTTAGAAAGAGCCCCCAGACATACTGCAAACATACTACAGGTGATGGTCAGAGACTGAAGACATAGTACAGGAGATGGTCAGAGACTGTAGACATACTAAAGGAGATGGTCAGACTGCAGACATACTACAGGAGATGGTCAGAGACTGCAGACATAGTACATGAGATGGTCAGAGACTGCAGACATGATACAAGAGATGGTCAGAGACTGCAGACATGATATAGGAGATGGTCAGAGACTGCAGACACGATACAGGAGATGGTCAGAGACTGCAGAAATGATACAAGAGATCAAAGCAGCCTACCAGTGCCCACTAAATTCAGCCTTATCAGTGCCCATCAAATGCAGCTTATCAGTGCCCACCAAATGCAGCCTTATCAGTGCCCACCAAATGCAGCCTTATCAGTGCCCACCAAATGCAGCCTTATCAGTGCCCACCAAATGCAGCCTTATCAGTGCCCACCAAATGCAGCTTATCAGTGCCCACCAATTGCAGCCTACTAGTGGCCACCAATTGCAGCCTGTCAATGCCTGCCAATTGCTGCCTATCAGTGCCCACCAATTGCTGCCTACCAGTGCCCACCAATTGCAGCCTGTCCCCGCTCCTGGATCACACAGAGTGGCGACAATCTCGCTGTCATGGAGCTTGGATTTGAATCTCCCGGGCGGCCACTGTAACAAAGTCCCGCCTCCTAGAACGGCTCGCGGCTCCTATGATTCACGTCACACTGGACATTTCAGACCAAAGCTTGTGCACTATGTGAGACACATACAAGCAGTGGCGTCACTAGGGTTGGTGTCACCTGGTGCGGTAAAACATGGTGTCACCCCTCCCTCCTATTTTTTGGCCAGCAGCCTAGCATTGTAGCTCGTTGGCACGTGTTGCCACGGTCAATAAGGCATAGAGGTTTGCAGGTTAGACACTTTCCAATTGCTCAGTCCCTAGGAGAAGTAATGGATAATGGCCAACTGGCCCTCTTACCAGACCCAGCGAAATTGCAGCAGTGATTCCCTCCGGCTGGACGTTCGCTCACTCTGGTTTGCCCAGGGCGATTTTGCTCAGTAGTGTAGCATGTCTGTACCTTGGCAGTGGCTCAGTGTTTCGCTCTCTGGTGGTGCTGGGTAGCAGCATGGCTCTCTTCCAGGTGGTACTGTGCAGCAGCATGGTCCTCTCTCTGGTGGTGCTGGGCAGCAGCATGGCCCTTTCTCTGGTGGTGCTGGGCAATGTGGCTCCCTCTCTGATGGCACTGGGCAGCAGTGTAGCTCCCTCTCTAGTGGCACTGGGCAGCAGTGTAGCTCCCTCTCTAGTGGCACTGGGCAGCAGTGTGGCTCTCTCTCTGGTGATGCGGGTACAGTATGGCTCTCTGGTGGTGCTGGGCAGTGTGGCTCACTCTCTGGTGCTGGCAGCAGTGTGGCTCCCTCTCTGGTGGTAGTGGGCAGAAGTGTGGCTCTCTCTCTGGTGGTGCTGGTACAGCTTGGCTCTCTGTTGGTGCTGGGCAGTGTGGCTCCCTCCCTGATGGTGCTGGCAGCAGCGTGGCTCTCTCTCTGGTGGTGCGGGTACAGCATGGCGCTCTCTCTCTCTGGTGTGGGTTCAGCATGGCTCTCTCTGGGGGTGTGGGTACATCGTGGTGCTCTCTCTCTTGTGGTACAGGTACAGCGTGGCTCTCTGGTGGTGTAGGTACAGTGTGGTGCTCTCTCTCTGGTGGTGCTGGTACAGCGTGGTACTCTGTTGGTGCTGGGCAGTGTGGCTCCCTCTCTGGTGGTGCTGGCAGCATAGTGGCTCGCTCTCTGGTGGTGCAGGTACAGCATGGCGCTCTCTTTCTTTCTCTCTTCTGGTTCGGGTACAGCGTGGCTCTCTGGTGGTGCGGGTACAGTGTGGCGCTCTCTCTCTGGTGGTGTGGGTACAGCATGGCTCTCTGGTGGTGTGGGTACAGTGTGGCTCTCTGGTGGTGCGGGTACAGCATGGCTCTCTAGTGGTGCGGGTACAGTGTTGCGCTCTCTCTCTGGTGGTGCGGGTACAGCGTAGCGCTCTTTCTCTCTCTCTCGTGGTGTGTGTACAGCGTAGGTCCCTCTGGTGGTGTGGGTACAGTGTGGCACTCTCTCTGGTGGTGCAGCTACAGCGTGGCTCTCTGGTGGTGTGGGTACAGCGTGGCTCTCTGGTGGTGCGGGTACATCATAGCGCTCTCTCTGGTGGTGCGGGTACAGCGTGTCGATCTCTATGGTGGTGCAAGTACAGCATGGCGCTCTCTCTCTGGTGGTGTGGGTACAGTGTGGCACTCTCTCTCTCTCTCTCTGGTGGTGTGGATACAGCGTGGCTCTCTGGTGGTGGGGGTACAGTATGGTTCTCTGGTTGTGCGAGTACAGCGTATCGCTCTCTCTGGTGGTGCGATTACAGCGTGGTGCTCTCTCTCTCTCTGGTGCGGGCACAGCATGGCGCTCTCTATCTCTCTGGTGGTGTGGGTACAGCGTAGCTCCCTCTGGTGGTGTGGGTACAGCGTAGCTCTCTCTGGTGTTGTGGGTACAGCATGGCACTCTCTCTCTGGTGGTGAGGGTACAGCATGGCGCTGTCTCTGGCTTCCCACAGCACAGACCTCTCTTTTTCCTGTAGCAGTCACTCAGCTTCTTCAGCAAAGTGCATGCTGGGTGCTGAAGTCTGCTGCCTGTGGACAACAATGGGGCTGGCAATCTTCCGGGACTACATATCCCATGATACTCCCCTGGCCTTTTTTGATTGGCCCTCTGCTGTGGCCAATGGGGAGGGAAGCAAATTGGCCACCAAGCTGGGCGGCTGCTCTCTCCTCCACTGCTGACAGGAGAAAAAGGGGGGGGGAGCGGGGGAAATACGCTGACATCCTGCGGCTCGCCTCTCCCTTGTCACAGCGTGGCCGCTTGTATTCACTGCCGGGCTGAGCGGGGAAAGGAGTTTCACTGGTGCCTCAGTGTGGGATGCACCCCGCTCCCCCCCATAGCAACGCCACTGCACACAAGGAGAGGAGGAGGGAGGGGATCACTCTGGACTTTTGCGCACCCCCCCCCCTCTGCGGGGCACCCTGCGCTCTCGCCCAGGATCGGCCCTGGGTGGTGAGTATGTGCTGCTTGGGAGGGGGATTATTAAAGCGACCCATTCAGGGGGTGAAAAAAAATTCCATTATCAATACCCTATGAAAGAAGCATCTTTATATTTACCTTTCCAATAGCCTGTGTGCTAAAATTTGCAGAG
The DNA here is from genome assembly GCA_028564925.1 of Lithobates sylvaticus. Classification (NCBI taxonomy): domain Eukaryota; kingdom Metazoa; phylum Chordata; class Amphibia; order Anura; family Ranidae; genus Lithobates; species Lithobates sylvaticus. The sequence goes on from CM053036.1 coordinate 117,181,929, forward strand.
TTCTGTGCTCTGATAACATTCCACACCATTGGGTGTGTGCAGTAGCATGTCCCCTGCTGACCACTGTGGTCCCTCCTGCCAACCCTAATTTTATTTTATTTCTTTCAATGCCCTACAGGTTTGGTGGGAGGACTGCTATTCCGCACATCAAAGGTGTTGAATCGTGCACTGGGAGCTCTTCAAGAGAGAAATTTTTTATCATGCTGGACAGGTAATTGCTTATTTCACAGGGTATCACCGATGAAATTTTTTTTCACCCTGTAACAGGGTCACTTTAAAGCAAGACATTTGCCCTGACCTCCTGTATGGGCTAAGCCTTAAGGTGGTTCTAAAGCCTCAATGTTGTTTTTTTTTTTACCCTAATGCATTTTATGCGTTAAGGTAAAAAACCTTCCCGCTGCAGGTTCCCCCCAGCCCCCCCCCCCCCTTTATTCTTACCTGAGCCTGATCCAGCGACATGCACAAGAGCAGTGACTCTCGCCACTGTCTCCCTACTCATTTGGCAGATGGATAGCAGTGGGAGCCATTGTCTCCCACTCCTTTCAGTCAACTCCAGTGACGAGGGAGCTGGGGGTGGACCGAGTCCCGCCTGTTTGTGTCAATGGACGCAGCAGCGGGGCTCGAGAGCGAGCCCGCACAGGTTCCCCCATGAGAATCAGTTTCCTATTGGGGGCTACAGCAATAGAGGAGGAGCCAGCAACACTGGCAGGGGACCCGAGACGCAGCACCGAGACATAACTTACCTGTAATGAAGTGTGTCCCATGTCCAGCTGGCTGTGCTGCATCATGTGCAAACCACAGTGTAAAGTTCAACATGGAAGATCAGCCCTGTAGGGAGAAACCGGTGGCAGTAAGGAGAAGACTTCTCTTCTTCTTCACTATGCAGCAGCCAGGAGGGCATAGGGCACACTTTGTTACAGGTAAGCTAAGTCCCCCGGGGCTTCATGGCAAAAAAAAGCTTTAAACCTGATGATCTTGTTGGATGTTTGTTCAGTATAGATGTTTACCATGGAGACCATTTAAAGAAATATACTGACAGATGTTGCAATACCATCCTATTTTAATATCATTCAGTACTATAATGAGAGCTTGTATGTATTGTGTAATTTGTGTCAACATTCCAGAAAATGTTAAGTGGGTGTACATGCCCACTTAAGGACCATGTACATAATTGCTAACATTTAAATAAAATTCTACAATCAAATTTGACGGGTTTTTTTTTGGCAATCATCTGTGACACGTCCTCCAGACTAAAGAGAGGGACCTCCCAGCTTGTTATCAGCATTCAGTTCAAAGGTCTGCATCTGTGATGGCATGGGGGGCATTAGTGCATATGGAATGGGGAGCTTGCATATCTGGAAAGGCACCGTCAATGCTGAAAGATATATTAGAGCAGCATATGCTCCCATCCAATGTCTTTTTCAGGGAAGGCCTTGCATATTTCAGCTGGACAATGCTAAACCACATGCCAGGGCCGATCCTGGGCAGGGTGCACGGGGTGAACCGCACCCCAGCGCTGTAATGTCTCTACTGGTGAGGGGCGCCGCCGAAGCTGATTGCACTGGTTGCTCACCTGGCTTGCTAGAATCGTCGGCCGACGTCTAGCTAGCAACCAGTGGTGTCAGACAGTGAAAGACAGCGGCCGCCCCAGCATTCAGTTCGCGCCGTGGCCGTCCCAGCAGTCATTGCGCGCCGCGGCCGCCCCAGCAGTCATTACGCACCGCGGCCGCCCCAGCAGTCATTGCGCGCCGCGACCGCCCCAGCACTCATTGCGCGCCGCGGCCGCCTCAGAACTCATGGCGCGCTGCCTCCACGCTAGTGAACATGCTCCGCTCCTTCAGACAGCGTGGCTAAGAGGGAGCGGAGCGGACGGAGCCAGAGCTTGTGGGTAGAGAGAGAGAGAGCTGCTGCTGCTGTGAATGTCACTGTCTCCGGTCCCTGCACTGTCAAGGAGGTAAGTGACAAAGTTATGCCCATTAAAAGCAGCCACTGTTCCCATCATACACCCACTGTGTTCATCAAACGCCCACTGTGCCCATCAAATGCCCACTGTGCCCATCAAACGCCCACTGTGCCTATCAAAAGCTGCCACTGTGCCCAAACGCTCACTGTGCCCATCAAAAGCTGCAACTGTGCCCATCAAATGCCCACTGTGCCTATCAAACGCCCCCTGTGCCCATCAAAAGCAGTGCCACTGTGCCCATCAAACGCCCAATGTGTCCATCAAAAGCTGCCACTGTGCCATCAAACGCAGCCACTGTGCCCATCAAAAGCTGCAACTGTGCCCATCAAATGCCCACTGTGCCTATCAAACGCCCCCTGTGCCCATCAAAAGCAGTGCCACTGTGCCCATCAAAGCCCAATGTGCCCATCAAAAGCTGCCACTGTGCCCATAAACCGCAGCCACTGTGCCATAAAACACAGCCACTGTGCCCAATCAACCGCAGCCACTGTGCCCATCAACCGCAGCCACTGTGCCATCAAATGCTGCCACTGTGCCCATGAAACGCTGCCACTGTGCCCATCAAACACAGCCACTGTGCCCATCAAACACAGCCACTGTGCCCATCAAACGCAGCCACTGTGCCATCAAACGATGCGACTGTGCCCATGAAATGCAGCCACTATGCCCATTAAATGCAGCCACTGTGCCATCAAACGCTGCGACTGTGCCCATCAAACACAGCCATCAAACGCAGCCACTGTGCCCATCAAACGAAGAGGGGGTTGAGCAGACGGGGAGGGGGGTAATTATGCAGACTGGGGGAAGAGGGGATTGTGCAGACTGGGGGAGGGGGGGATTGTGCAGACTAGGGGAGGGGGGTAATTGTGCAGACTTGGGGGAGGTGGGCTTGTGCAGACTAGGGGGATTGGGCAGACGGGGGGTAAGAGGGATTGAACAGACTAGGGGGAGTTGTGCAGAATGCGGGGGGGGGTGGAGAACTGAGAGCAGCGCAGAGGAAACTCCCAGAGTCTTGGAGGCAGGCAGAGGCAGGGCACACCAGGAAGTCATGACGCACGTGACTGGCTCAGGTTGTGGGGCTAGATGCTGGTTTGCAACAACTTGATCCCAGGACCAGGAGCATCAGCCCCCCAGGAGGCCATGCAAGGACCTGCTGAGCTGACATCGCTGAGGTGAGAGACCCTGACACAGCTGACCCCCACATCAGGCTGCATTGATGGGCACTGCTGAAGCGGCACTGATGGTCACTGATGAGGCTAAGCGTATGGGCACTGGTGAGGCTGCATTGGTGGGAACTGATCGGGCAGTCTCCCACCATTTATTGTAACATGTCTGCAGTCTCTGACCATCTCTTGTATCATGTCTGCAGTCTTTGAACATCTCCTGTAGTATGTTTACACTCTCTGACAATTTCTTGTATCATTTCTGCAGCCTCTGACCATCTTCTGTAGTATGTCTGCAGTCTCTGACCAGCTCTTGTATTATATCTGCAGCCTCTGACCATCTCCTGTACTATGTCTGCAGTCTCTGGCCATTTCTTGTATTATATCTGCAGCCTCTGACCATCTTCTGTAGTATGTCTGCAGTCTCTGACCAGCTCTTGTATTATGTCTGCAGTCTCTGACCATCACTTGTATCATGTCTGCAGTCTTTGACCATCTTCTGTAGTATGTCTGCAGTCTCTGACCATCTCTTGTACTATTTATGCACTCTGACCATCTCTTTTACTATGTCTGCAGTCTCTGACCATCCCTAGTACTATGTCGGCAGTCTCTGACCATCCCTAGTACTATGTCTGCAGTCTCTGACCATCCCTATTACTATGTCTGCAGTCTCTGACCATCTGTTGTACTATGTCTGCAGTCTCTGACCATCTGTTGTACTATGCCTGCAGTCTCTGACCATCTGTTGTACTATGTCTGCAGTCTCTGACCATTTCTTGTATCAAATCTGCAGTCTATGACCATTTCTTGTATCATATCTGCAGTCTCTAACCATCGTATGTAGTATGTCTGCAGTCTCTGACCATCTCTTGTATCATGTCTGCAGTCTCTGACCATCTGTTGTACTATGTCTGCAGTCTCTGACCATCTGTTGTACTATGTCTGCAGTCTCTAACCATCTGTTGTACTATGTCTGCAGTCTCTGACCATCTGTTGTACTATGTCTGCAGTCTCTGACCATCTGTTGTACTATGTCTGCAGTCTCTGACCATTTCTTGTATCATATCTGCAGTCTATGACCATTTCTTGTATCATATCTGCAGTCTCTGACCATCTCTTGTATCATGTCTGCAGTCTCTGACCAGCTCTGGTATCATGTCTGCAGTCTTTGACCATCTTGTGTAGTATGTTTGCAGTCTCTGACCATCTCTTGTACTATTTATGCAGTTTCTGACCATCTCTTGTACCATGTCTGCAGTCTTTGACCATCTCTTGTACCATGTCTGCAGTCTCTGACCATCTTTTGCACTATGTCTGCAGTCTCTGACCATCTCTTGCACTATGTCTGCAGTCTCTGACCATCTCTTGTACTATGTCTGCAGTCTCTGACCATCTCTTGCACTATGTCTGCAGTCTCTGACCATCTCTTGTACTATGTCTGCAGTCTCTGACCATCTCTTGTACTACGTCTGCAGTCTTTGACCATCTCTTGTACTACGTCTGCAGTCTCTGACCATCTCTTGTACTATGTCTGCAGTCTCTGACCAGCCCTAGTACTATGTCTGCAGTCTCTGACCAGCCCTAGTACTATGTCTGCAGTCTCTGACCAGCCCTAGTACTATGTCTGTAGTCTCTGACCATCTCTTGTACTATGTCTGCAGTCTCTGACCATCTCTTGTACTATGTCTGCAATCTCTGACCATCTCTTGTATCATGTCTGCAGTCTCTGACTATCTCTTGTACTATGTCTGCAGTCTCTGACCATCTCTTGTATCATATCTGCCGTCTCTGACCATCTCCTGTACCATGTCTGCAGTCTCTGACCATCTCTTGTACTATGTCTGCAGTCTCTGACCATCTCTTGTATCATATCTGCAGTCTCTGACCATCCCTTGTATTATGTCTGCAGTCTCTGACCATCTCTTGTATTATGTCTGCAGTCTGACCATTTCTTGTATCATGTTTGCAGTCTCTGACCATCTCGTTCTCTTTATTGTTAAGAGATCATGGGAGGATACCAGGTTAATAAAGACTCCTTAGGAGAGCATATCTGTGTTTGAGTCGTTGCCATAGAAACATTTGCAAAAGGGGAGGGGTTAGTAAGATGACCACGCCCACGTGGGGGCGCCCAAAATATTTCTGCACCCAGGCGTCTGTGACCCTAGGATCGGCCCTGCCACATGCGACATCTATGACAACAGCATGGCTTTGTAGTAGAAGAGTCCGGGTGCTTAACTGGCTTGCCTGCAGTCCAGACCTTTCAACAACTGAAATTTTTTAGCATATCTTGATACGAAAAATACAGCAAAGAAGACCCAGGACTGTCGAGCAGTTAGAATCTTATATTAGGCAAGAATAGGACATTTGCTTTCCCAGCAACAAGTCTCCTTATATTTACATAATAGACATCTTTTTTGAGACCTGTTGCTGCCATCAATTTCAAAAAAATTAAGAACAGTCTGGCTATAACCTGGCTAAGTTCTTTAAGAACTCTCGGGTGTAAGCCATCTGGTCCTGGAATTTTTGTCTTAAAATTGTACATTTTCTCAGATTAAACGTTTGATACGTTTTTGAATAAAATATGGGTTTATGAGATTTCCAAATCATTTCATTCTGTTTTTTATGTAGATTTTACACCGCCTGCTAACTTTTTTGATTTGGGGTTGTAAAACATTTTTCCATTCCATATGAAAATAGGTTTACCTATGTAGATGAGAGGAGTATGTGGGATTTATTGCTTTAAAACAGCTCTCTAAACTTCAGCTAAACTGTTGTATCCCACACAAACCTGAAAATGCTCCCAAACAATGAGTATGTATCTTTTCAAATCTCAATTATTCATACATATAAGCAGTTTCCATAGTAACCAGAATCTAAAAATGGCAGCCATAGTTAGGACAAACAATGCTTCCTATGCATGGAATAGTTAGCGTCCTTGGTTGCAGACTTTTTTTTTTGTCCTTGCTGTTGAATTCACACCAGTTCTTTAAATGGTGTGAGCACCCTCGTAAACTCAGAAATGAGATGCATGACAGAACTTGTCATCATATGTCATTTATCTAAGCTGGGATGCCCAAATCAGTAGCTACTTGCCAGTTCACATGACAAATCTGTGCATCTTATTAGTTAAGGAAGTGGCAGACTTTTTGCAAATTTCTTTTTTGGGTTTGCTTTTATTTGTTCCCTTTATGGTTGCTTTATGTTAATAACCATCTTCATTGTGGATCAGGACACAAAGGCTTGTTTCTGTAGTGAAAATGACTGATGTTCCTATAGCCTTGTGCTGAAAAAAAGTCTCTACAATGTTGGCAGGTAGGTATATTTTAGCTCAAACAAAATGCTGTAGTTTAAAGTGTGCCTTCGTTTTGGTTAAAGTGGGGAAGGGTTAGAACCCCTGTCTGCTTTTTTACTACTGTCCAAGGCACCGTTAGGTGGTGGATGGTGGAAAGTGGTACTACCAGGCAACTTCCAAGGTAGAGCATGATGACCTCACACGAGGGACTTGAGATTGTTTGATACAAATGCAATAATATTGCATGTCTCTTTTACAACAAAGAGCAGGCCTGCTCACAGTTTTTGAAATGGAGACTTTAGTTATGTTTCAAACTGAAGATAAACCCAAAATCGATTTTTCAGTATGTTTGGCATAATGCCTCACTGTATAAAGTTTTCTTAAGCAAATTATTGTTTATGAATGTGTTGTAAAGTGTCTGACCTGGAAATCCTGCCACAGAAAGAGCACATCTTGTTGCAGACTGCCACTGTCTCTCTCACGTAGCAGCATTGTTGTCACCCTGCAGTACAGGCTTCCTCAGTTGGCCATTGGGCTGCCTACATGGTAGACCAGTGGCAGCCATTCCATAGAGGGCGCATGGGTGCCGCCTCCCCTATCCATGCCTTCGGCCCCCTGATCTACATATCAGCAGTGTTGGTCATCTTACTTTAAAAAAGTAATTAGTTAAGTTACAAATTACTTCTCCCAAAAAGTAATTGCGTTAGTAACTCAGTTACTACATTGGAAAAGTAATTAGTTACGCAGCAAAGTAAATGTGACTTTTTTTTTTTTAATATTCTATACGTGTAACTAAGGGGCGGGTCTTGTATTACTGTAACCAAGGGGCGCATTTATTATTATTGTTATAGATCGTGTAACCAAGGGGCTGCTCTATTATGACTCTAACCAAGGGGCAGATCTGTTATAGCGTGTAAGCAAGGGCCAGGTCTATTATTATTATATCGTGTAAGGAGCGGTTGGCTACAGAAGAGGGCGAATGTTAAATTAATGGGCAGAGCTCGATATATAACAATAATAATAAATGCGCCCCTTGGTTACAGTAATACTAGACCCGCCCCTTAGTTACACGATAGACGCCCCTTGCAGAGTAGCACGAGCATCAGGAGCGTGCGGCATCGCCTCCTACAATTACATGTTAACTGCGCATGCGCGGTGTAGAGTTCACTCAGAGCTGTTTAGGTTCGGAAATTTTCGTAAGCTCCGTAGTCCTTCGTACTGCGCAAGCGCTGTGCCTGCGCAGTACAGGGGGTCCTTATCCGGCGGGGGAACTTTTTCGGCAGGACACCGGAATTACACTACTGCCATCTAGTGGCGGTAGATGTAATTGGGGTAACTAAGCCAAAGTAATGGGAACTGAGTTACCATGAGGGGAAAAGTAATCAGTTAGATTACTCGTTACCCTCTAAAGTAACTGCGTTACGTAACTCAGTTTATTTTAACTCAGTTACTTACATCACTGCATATCAGTGGCACCAGACTATGGATTTCAATACGGGGTCTGTGTTTTTTTGAAGCACCTGATTAGAGCCAGAGGCTGTAATAGGCTTCAAAAAAGGGTGGCCTCGGAGCGCAGAGCATTGCGCTCCGGGGCCACCCAATTGTGTGAACATAGCAAATTAATTTTCGCTATTTTCACACTTAGGCTATGTTTCCACTAGTGTGACATTTCATGTGACTTGGGACTGAAAAGTCGCATGACAAGTCGTATTCCATGATTTCCAATGAGTACCGTTCATATCTGTGCGACTTCAGAGTAGTCCCTGCAATACTTTGGTCCCACTTTGATGCGACTTGAGGTACATAGACACAGGCATTGCTTCAAGTCATGGCAAAATCACGCGACTTTGGGGACGCAATAGTGGAAACATAGCCTAAAAGTTCCTCCCCGCCAATCAGGAGGCAGGTCCTGTTTCCTGATTGGCCAAAGCATCAGGCAATCCTATTGGATGCCTAGCGCTTTGGCAGGGGGGACAAACACACGGCAGAGGAAAATGGAGGAGTGGACACTGGAGCCGCGGCGGTCGCTGTCCGCACTGCAGGAGAGGAGGAGAGGACACCACAGCCCTGAGGGTAAGTGTCGGACTGCCCGGGGGGTTGTTATTTCAGTGATGTGCCTGTGCAGTGCCGTGTTCTTTGTTTGCCGCCCCCCCCCCCCAAAGAAGAACCCACCAGCCACCACTGTGGTAGACCCGATACATAGCCTAGCAATAGCCAACTGAAGGAGCATACAGAGCAGGTTGACAATGCAGTTGCTAATTGAGTGGTAGAAGAGCTACAACTGGGAAAAAGAGAAGCAGTAGAAAGGCAGAGGAGAGCTGGGACTTTCTGGCTTGGGGGGGGGGGGGGGGGGGGGGAACATAACAAAATAGCCATTTAATGCAACTTTCTGGGTGCTAAATAAAGCGTACCATGCAAACAGATTGGTTGCATTGTAAAAGGATGGTAAAAACATGGCAAAAGGACATATTTATTGTGAAACACATTTTAACATCTTCCTGCATTGGCTTCCTTTGAAGTGCTCTCTGCTATCTGGTCTCATGACATCTTAGTGCTGCAAAAAAAGGTAGTGCTGGAATACTTTTGTAAGGGATAAAAATATTGTGATTTGAAAAGTAGTTCAGCCATGTTAAAGTCATATTTTCTTTTATATGTCTTCCATTATATGTAGAATTGTCTATGTTATAAGAGTAACTCCACTTTTGTTGAGAACGAAACACCCCCTCTGGGTGATCTATGTACATTGCAAGGATTTTAACAAACTTTGTTGCAGATTCCTACCTTATGTTATTCTAAAGTAATAGCTGTTTGTTTGTCTGTGTCCATGTGCTTAGAGAATCTGTATGGGAGTGATTTTATAATTATCAATCAACTGCTGCACCTACAGGGCTCTAATGAGGAAAATGTCAGGGTCTGCCTCCCTTTAGACGTGATTTTCCTTTGTGAGTATTTCACCAAAAATTACATTTTTGTTGCAGGGGATGCTCTAAATCTGACTTGTATCTTAGTACTCCTGGGAAAATCTGTAAGCCAATCACACAAGCAGGAAATTACATTTCTGGGGGGAGTTCTGTACACCACCTGTGTATCGAATGCCTCCAGGTAGCCATATTGTAAGGAATTTTACAGAAAATGACAGTGCTTAAGATCGAAAAGGAAAGGTACTTTTTAATAATATTCAATTATAATATGAATGTTATTAAAAAATTTTATTAGAAAATTACAGTGCCGCAGATTGAAAAGGAAAGGTAATTTTTAATAACATTCAATTACAATTTTTACACTACAGTATATTATTATTATTTTTTTATTTGCTATTTTTTCTCATGAAAGTGGAGTTACCCTTATGCTGTGTACACACAATCGGACTTAGTCCAGCGGACAATCCTCTGGACTTTCCAGCGGAGGTCCGCCGAACGAGCGGACTTGCCCACACACGCCCACACACGACCGGACTTTTGAAATGAACGGACTTGCCCACACACGGAGTAAAGTCCATTAATTTTGAACGTGACTCCGGGTAGACAGGACTAGCGAAAGGAAGTCAATGTCACCGCCTCGATCGGTGAGATTGACACCTTGCTAGCCCCATTGCCTGGTATGGATTTAAAGGGGAACCCCTACGCCGAAAAAACAGCGTGGGGGTCCCCCCAAAGTCCATATCAGACCCTTATCCGAGCACGCAGCCCGGCCGGTCAGGAAAGGGGGTGGGGACTGAGCCGTACCAGGCTGCGTGCTCTCAACATGGGGGGGTGCTTTGGGGAGGGGGGGGCCCTGTGGCCCCCCACCCCAAAGCTCCTTATCCCCATGTTGATGAGGACAAGGGCTTCTTCCCGACAACCCTGGCCGTTGGTTGTCGGGGTCTGCGGGCTACCCATTAACCTGAGGGAAAAAGTGTTAATAAAAAAAACACAACACAGGTTTTTAAAGTAGTTTATTAGACAGCTCTGGGCTTCTTCCGACTTCAGGGGTCTTCTCGCCGGGCTCCTCCGCTATCTTCTGCTCTTTTACCGCTCTTTTACTAGCGGAGGAGCCCAGCTTTCTCCTTCGTCGCCGCCTCCGTCTGGGGGTCTTCTTCCGACTTCGGGGTCTTGTCCCGCTCTTCGTTTCTTCTGCCGGGTCTCCGCTATCTTCTTGCAGCACTTTTACTAGCGTTGGCCCGGTCTTCTGGTTCGTCGCTGTCGCTGCCCTCTGCTTCTTCTTCTTTTCTTCTTCTTCCTTCTGATGTTGACACGACGCTCTCTCTGGCCGCACTGTGGCCCCCCCTTCCCCAAAGCACCCCCCATGTTGAGGGCACGCGGCCTGGTACGGCTGCATCCGAATGTCTGAAAGATGCAAAATTCGGACAAATTTCGATTTGTTACGAAATGAATTGCACATGTCTAATTACCCTTTATCTAGGCTGATAAGTTAGCATGCCCACAATTAAGTTACAAGGCCATTCTGTTCGCAGGATCTTAGTGTACAACCAATTAGTCTGCAAATATTTTTTTTATCTAAATTTTAAGATTTAGTCACAATAAAAGTAAATTTTGTAATGATATAGCTGATCTCCACTATTAGATTCTCCCCAGTGGAGTTTGCCTCAAAGGCCAGGACTAGCTCCACCTAGACGTAAGGCGGTTGCAGGGTAAAGGTCATAGCAGGTATGGTCAGTGATCAAAATCTAAAATATTGATCAAAAGAGGGGAGATTGTAAAAGAAAGTGTAAATTCTCTATAAAACTGTATTCTATTTAGTATGCTTTGCTTATGAATTGCACACTGCACTCATTGTGCACATGGCACTAATAATGTTTTACTTTTCAATCAGTTTTTATTGAATTTCATAACATACAGTAAAGATGCAAATTACACATTGTATGCCGTTAAAATAAATTAACTCAGAATAGCACTTAAATAATGTCAACTCAATTATCAATGAAGTGTTACAGAACAAGAATTACTGTTATTAAAATGCTACAAAACGCAATACATTCAATATAGAAATATAAGATCAATATAGTAACATAAGATCAAATAGAAGTATATGTCCTCTAGACACCCCCATGGGGACTACACTGTGTCTAAGAGGAGAACGTTGCCACAATACGGCACTAATAATGTTTTGAATACATGTTTGCATTCTTCGAGTCCTGATTAGAAATTAGCCTGCCTATGTTACGTCCCTTGTTACCATAAAAGTACAATGGTAATGTTAATGTGATACGTACGTAAACATATGTATAAAAAACTTCAGTTGCACCGAATAAACAGAACAGTTATTTGGAAAGATTTCTGAGTGTATCTTTTTGTGTCTGTTCCCTACTGCAGTAGTTATTATTCATTTGGAACCACTAATCAATAGGAGGATAGGATTTGCTTATCTATAAAATTTTAACACTTTCCCCTGCCCAAAGATGTGAGTTTAGATCTGAACTGCGATATATAAGGGTGAGTCACTAATTGAATCAATGTCTGAATGCTTAAAGTGGTTGTAAACCCACTTTTTGGACTTCTACCTATAGGTAAGCCTAGAATAAGGCTTACCTATAGGTAGTGGAAATATCTCCTAAATGTGCGCCATTTAGGAGATATTTCACTTGTAGTCTGCCGAAAATTGCAACGGAGCATGCGAGGGGATGAAACGAAACTAAGTGCCGTTTCTTCTCTAGCCTATGCCGTTAATCACAGCTCCCGTGCGCATGCGCGGGAGTGACGGCACGAGGCTCCGGCGAATGACAGAGCCGGAGTCCGCGGCCCAGAAGGAAGAGAGCCACAAGATGGACGCTGCCCACACAGGGGACATTGCTGGATTCTTTTGCAGGTAAGTGGCACATAATGGGCTAGTATGTGATGCATACTAGCCCATTATGCTTGTACTTTGCAGGCTGCAGCAGCGAGCAAAAGAGGAAGTAAAACCCATCAGGGTTTACTTCCTCTTTAAACATTTCCACTGTTATATTGCCACTGGCCTTAATTGGCAAATGCCACCCTGCCCTCAAGATCAGTCATCCAGTGCCAAGGAGCCAGTCAGTTGTGTTGTGATGCTCATGATTTAACAAGAGACATGTTGATAGGTGGAGAGAGCAGAGTGAGAGAGAGATGAGTTCTCCTGCAGGCTGCTTCTCCTTCACTGTGCAGTCATAGGCTACAAGGGAAAATACCTGTAATGCCCCGTACACACGCTCGGACTTTTCCGCAGGAATGTCCGCCGGACCTATTCCTGCGGACAGACCGCCGGACCTTCCGGCGGGGCTTCGCCGGACTTTCCGAGCGTGCGACTTGCCCACACACGCCCGGACTTCTCCGGCGGACAATCCGCGGGAAAAAGTCCGCGGGACTTTTGAAAATGAACGGACTTGCCCACACACGGAGCAAAGTCCGTTCATTTAGAACGTAACTGCAGGTAGACGGGACTAGCGAAGGCAGTGACTGCCGCCGCGCTAGCCCCATCACTTGGCATGGATTTAAAGGGAATCCCTACGCCGAAAAAACGCCAAATCCATCTCAGACCCTTATCCGAGCACGCAGCCCGGCCGGCCAGGAAAGGGGTGGGGACGAGCGAGCGCCCCCCCCTCCTGAGCCGTACCAGGCCGCGTGCCCTCAACATGGGGGGTGCCCTTGCGGCCCCCCCCCCAAAGCACCTTGTCCCCATGTTGATGAGGACAAGGGCCTCATCCCGACAACCCTGGCCGTTGGTTGTCGGGGTCTGCGGGCGGGGGGCTTATCGGAATCCGGGAGCCCCCTTTAATAAGGGGGCCCCCAGATCCCGGCCCCCCACCCTATGTGAATAAGTATGGGGTACGATGTACCCCTACCCATTCACCTAAGGTGTAAAGTGTAAATTATTATTATTATTATTATACAGGATTTATATAGCGCCAACAGTTTGCGCAGCGCTTAACAAAATAAAGGCAGACATTACAATTACATAACAATTTGGTACAAGAGGAATCAGAGGGCCCTGCTCGCTAGAGCTTACAATCTAAAAAGAAAGGGTCAATTGATACAAGAGGTAATAGCTGTGGGGGATGAGTTGATGGAAAAAGTAGTTAGTGTTAGTTAGAAGCAGGATAGGCTTCTTTAAAGAGAAAGGTTTTCAGGGATCGTCTAAAGATGGATAGATTAGGGGACAGTCGGACAGATTGGGGTAGAGCGTTCCAAAGGATGGGAGAAACTCTGGAGAAATCCTGGAGGCGAGCATGGGAGGAGGTGACAAGGGAGCTAGAGAGCAGGAGGTCTTGGGAGGACCGAAGAGAGTGGCTTGGTTGGTATTTTGGTACTAGGTTAGTGATGTAGCTGGGGGCAGAGTTATGGATGGCTTTGTAAACTATTGTTAGTACTTTGAATTTTATTCGTTGGGTGACTGGAAGCCAGTGGAGGGATTGGCAGAGAGGGGTGGAGGACGCTGAATGGTTGGTAAGGTGGATAAGTCTTGCAGCAGCATTCATTATGGACTGAAGGGGGGATAGTCTATGTAAAGGTAGTCCAATGAATAAATAAGTAAATAAAAAAAACACACAATTTTAAAAAAATATTTTATTGCACTGCTCCGGGGGTCTTCTTCCATCTTGGGGGGTCTTCTCGCCGGACTCCTCCGCTATTTTACCTAGCTCTTTTACCGAGCAGAGGAGCCCGGCTACCTTCTTCGTCGTCGCCGCCATTGTCTGGGGGTCTCGATCGGCCTTCGGGGGTCTTCCGGGGTCTCTTCTGTTCTTGCCGCTGTCGTCGCTTTCTGTGCCGCCGCCGCCTCCTTCTTCTTCTTCTCTCTAAAATAGCGGAAGAGTCCGGCGAGAAGACCCCCCACACACGGGCGGGTTGTCCGGCGGGAAAGTCCGCTCGTGTGTATGCGGCATAATGGTTACTTAAAGTGGTTGTAAAGGTTCAAGGCTTTTTACCTTCATGCAAAAAACATTTTGTGTGCAGCAGCCCTCCCTAATACTTAGCTGAGAGCCATCTCAATCCAGCAATGTGCACAAGGGTGGCGACTCTCCAGGGTTTCTGCCTCCTCCTTGGCTGAGACAGCAGTGGGAGCCATTGGCTCCTGCTACTGTCAATCACAGCCACACACAGGAGAGGGCGGGGCTGAGCTTTGTGTCTGAATGGACAGACAGAGCAGCAGCTCGCGGGCATGCCTGCTCAGGTGCCCCCATAGCAAGCTGCTTCCTATAAGAGACACTCAGCAGGAGGGAGAAGCCAGGAGCACCAGCGGGGGACCTGAGAAGAGGAGGATCGGGTCTGCTGTCCCTAAAACCATTACACAGGACAGGTAAGTATGACATGTTTGTTATTGTAAAAAAATCAGCCTTTAACCAGTTGCCGCCCACCCACTGTCAAATGACGGCGGGACGGCTCTCGTTCTGGGACACCGTAATATAACAGCGTCCTAGAACGGCCACTCTCGGGTGCTCGCTAGGACACAGTGTGACCCCAATTGCTGTAAAGAGCCGGGGCTCTTTAACCATGTGATCGGCTGTGTCCAATCCCAGCCGGTCACGTGTAAACACGGAGATGCCGGTAATCGGCGATCCTCGCCTCACACTGACAGAGTGTGTGGCGAGGAGAGCCGATCAGCAGCATCTCCTCGCAGGGGGCAACAAAATATGTAATCAGGGCTCTGATCATCAGGGCTCTGATTACATTATAGTGCCAACAGTGTCACAAATCAGTGCCCACCATTGCCCACCAGTGCCAGCAATCAGTACCCACCAGTGCCAGTAATCAGTGCCCACCACTGCCAACCGATAAGTGCCCATTAGTGATGCCAGTCAGTGCTGGCCTATTGGTGCTGCCCATCAATGCCCATCACTGCTGTCCATCAATGCCCATTAGTGTCGCCCATCAGTGCCACCAAGCAGTACCCATCAGTGCCGCCTATCAGTGCCCTCCAGTGCCGCCTATCAGTGCCCACCAGTGCTGCCAATCAGTGCCACCTATTAGTGCCCATCAGTGCCACCTAACAGTGCCCATCAGTGCCACATATAAGTGCCACCTATAAGTGCAGCATATTAGTGCCTCCTCATCAGTGCCACCTCATCAATGCCCACCAGTTCAGCCTTTCAGTGCCGACTCATCAGGGCACATCAGTGAAGGAGAAAAATTACTTAGTTACAAAATTTACTGACAGAAACTAAGTAAAACTATTTTTTTTCAACATTTTTGGTCTTTTTTATATTTTTGTAAAAAATTTAAAACCCAGCAGTGATTAAATACCACCAAAAGAAAGCTCTATTTGTATGAAGAAAATTATAAAAAAAAATTCATTTGGATACAGTGTAGCATGACCACGCAATTGTCATTCAAAGTGCGATAGCGCTGAAAGCTGAAAAATGGCCTGGGCAGGAAGGGGGTGTAAGTGCCCTGTAGGCAAGTGGTTAATATCACTTTAATTGCAGCTGAGAAAAAGCAGCTGTCCTGGCAGGCTTGTACTTTATGGCAGAGCTGTTTTAACCTCTGGACTGGATGGAGAAAAAAGTAAATCCTTAGGCAAGTAAACAGCTCCCATATATGTATTTTAACTGCCCGGAATTCAACTTTAGGACATGCATTCATTTAGCCTATAAAATTATACTGCATCTTCATTCCATTTTCCCATGGAAATTACAGTTTTATTGTATGTATTATGCATACAGGACAAGGTGTAAAGGTAATGACAATATCCCAGTAATTGCTGTTCTACTGGGGAGGCAAGTGTTTAATTACTCTTCCCTGTACAGCTTCCTGTAGAAGAAACTCCCTGGTGTGTGTCCCTGATTGTCAGGGGTCATACAAGTTATTTTGGGCATTGCTTGGAAAATGGAGTCCTGGGCTTCACTTTAATTAGTTGTAAGTATTACACTAAACTAATTCAGCAATGCGTTGTCTATTTCCTGTGTATTCCCTTCATTGTAGCATCAATGTATGCACAGTTTGCTTTGGGAATATATCAAATATATATATTTACACTATTTTTTTATTTAAAATTTTACAAAAACACATACCAACATTGTTTAGAGATCACAGTTTTCTTATTTCTTTTTGGTTCCATAATCTTTTAACTCTTGCTGAAATAAGCTTCTTCTGCCAGTCTAAGGGATGTTATACAATGCACATATTGGGGCGGGGGGTGTTATTATTACATTGTTGTTCAATGATGTGCAAATAAAGTGCCCTTCTATACATAAAATTGTTGTTTGTTAATCCTCAACAATTAGGTAAGTCTCTTCTTATGCCCCGTACACACGATCGGAAATTCGGCCAGCAAAAGACCGATGAGAGCTTTTGGTCGGAAAATGTGACGTGTGTATGCTCCATCGGACTTTTGCTGGCCGAATTCCAGCCAGCAAAAGATTGAGAGCAGGTTCTCAATTTTTCAGTCGGAAAAAGTTCCGATCGGAAATCCCGATCATCTGTAGCAATTCCGATGTGCAAAATTCCTACGCATGCTCGGAAACAATTCGACGCATGCTCGGAAACATTAAAAAACATTTTCTCAGCTCGTCGTAGTGTTGTACGTCACCGCGTTCTTGACGGTCGACAGTTCAGAGAACTTTTGTGTGACCGTGTGTATGCAAGCCAAGCTTGAGCGGAATTCCATCGGAAAAACCATCCAAGATTTTTCTGACGGAAAATCCGCTCGTGTGTACGCGGCATAAGGGATTTAAAACTGCAGAATTAAAGTGTAAAAAAAACCTAACCTAACAATGAACTTCTCTTCTATTTTTTTCCTTTTGATCTTTTTAAAGTGTTACTAAACCCAGGACCCTGCATTCACTATATCTTGTCTCCCACAGTACACAAAACATGGACATTTTATTATTTCATTAAACATAAACTGCTATTCTTTGTAAAAAAAAAAAAAACATAAACTGCTAAATACCTTTTCTCATCAGCAGTATTCTGTATAGCAGTCTTGTGACTTCTATTGGTGTCTGGTTAAAGCTTGTAGGAGGAATTATCATTTTACTCTGACTGTCCTATGAGGCTGCATGACTCCTGACCCTCTGTCTGGACAGTGCTGATTGGCCCTGTGCTGATCACATGCACCCTCCCAAGAAAAGTCCAATCCAAAGACATGCAGGTAGGTTAATTGGCTTCTGTCCAAAAAGTGGCCCTAGTATATGAATGGGGACCTTGGATTGTGGGCTCCTTGAGGGTAGGGACTGATGTGAGTGTGCAATGTACAGGGATGGGGACAATTGTAGACACTCACTTAGGTTGAACTGGATGGACTGATGTCTTTATTCAACCTTACTAACTATGAAACTATGAAACTATGAAAAGAAAAAACTATCTAGCAACTCACACCAAACTGAGCATGTGCAGAGTGACTCCAAAGGCTCTGTCTTATCAGGAGATTAATTGGGGACTGTGGGAGAAGGGGAGGATCAGAGAAGACAAGATCAAACAGCCTTTTTACGCAATGCGAAGGATTAACACCTTAGATTCCACAGTGAGTATAACGAAAATATTTTACTGCATATACAGATTGATTTTACTGTTGTGTTTTTTTTTTTTTATATACCAAGAAAAGCATTTTGTTATGTATATCCAAAAAAACACATGTTGACCCTGACAGAAATCCTGTAAGCTGGTAAAAGTAAAATGAAAAGTAATGAAGTCACAACAAGCTACAACATATTCTATTTTTTATCTTGTGTTTATGTACACTTCAAGCTAATACTATTTCAAGGAACTATCAAGTCCTGTCTTTGTAATAGCAAGATGCATTACCATGCAGTTTCTAAAGCCTTGTAAACGATGCATTGCAAACGTGTGTATGAGCCCTAAATAAAGGACCTCATTTCCACTGTTCCATTCAATTAAAATGTTTCCTATTTAGTGAAGGATAATAAGAGGGTTATATAATTGGATAGTGCACAACTAGGAGGACAATTCAGACACCACTTCATTTCCTCTATAACACTCATTTCCAAGTCTGTATTGGTAGCAAAGATTGCTCTGCTCACTGCACAGAAGGTCTATAACCCTCCGTGTAGCTATTTACAGATCTTATAATTGTGAACAGAGCTGCCTCAGGGGAAGAGCTTTCTATGTCCCATTATGAAGAAGTCTCCTATTGCCTGATTCCTTTCACCCAATGTCACCTTTTACTGGAACACAAGAAGAAATCAGCGACAGATAACGTAAAAAAAAAGACATTTCAACATATTTGGGTAAGATCCTGAAAATGTTAATTTTGTAGCAATTGCACTTTGGTCCCTGCTACATATTTATGTTGTAGTTACAGGGCTAATGCACATGACTGGTTTGAGACACAAATATGCTTCCGCATACAAATCCTTCCATTTTTCAGCAGCTGCAGGTGGCACGTATTCAGGTAAACGCTGATGCTTCGTGCGTTGGCGCTTAAAAGAGCATGCGCATGATGTATTGTATTCAGAGAATATGTCATACGCATGTGGGGCATACAGCTATTCACTTTTATGGCTGGCTGTCCGCACCACCTGTGGCTCCCTGTGCATAGAAAAGCAATGTTATTTAAAAAAATTTGCTAGATTATATGTGCGCCTCAAACGTTCCATGTGCCTGAATCCACTCTAGTGTGTCTCAGACTGCCCCCAGCAGTAGGTGGTCCTGAAAGATGCAGAGAGCAGTGCTGGCGCAATGACGTCCACACAGCTCCCTGCATCAATATACTGTGAGCACAAGGCCCCATGCTCAGGGGAATAGGGCTAGGGTGCAATGACATGAACGTTGAGTGTCATTCAACCCAAAAGACTAAACACATCTTATTGTAAAAAAAAGTGATTTTTTTTTTTAACATCCAGGGCAACATAAAAAATGAGCCCATATTTGAGCTTTAAGCTGGCCATAGACGGGAAGCAGGAACCGGCCAAGACATGTGATTACTGCTAACAGCTGCTAACAGCTGCTAGCAAAAATCGCGGTGTTCTCCCGCCAGGGATTGCTCCCCTTGCCCCCCTGCCAGGAGAACACAATGGCTCGGCAGGAGGGATTCCCCTCTCAACCCTGTCAGGGTTGATGGGGAAATCGAGTGAATTTCTTTCCTGCAACCCGTGGTGGCAGCAAAGAAATTCGCTCAGTCTATGGCTGGCCTAAAAGGTTATGTAAACCAGTGGCTGGCCCGTCCATGCAGGATGCACGGATTTCAAGTGGTGTTTTTTTTGAAGCACATGATTAGAGCCTGAGGCTCTAATTGACTTCAAAAAGGGTGGGCTCGGGGCGCAGAGCACTGTGCCCTGAGCCCATCCGCTTGTGTGACAATAGCGAATTAATATTTGCTATTGTCTTCCTGATTCTCCTCCCAGCCAATCAGGAAGCAGTTCCTGAGACCTGATTGGCCAGGTAGTCTTAGGAATTCCAGCCAACTGGGTCTGAGTCAGGACCCACTTCCTGTTCGGCCTGGAAGAGAAGCAATGGCCCAGAGCAAGGAGCTGCAGCCCAGTCCATGTCTACCTGATCTGCCTCCTTCCTAAGGTAAGGAGGCCTCTGATTGCCGCCGCATTCCCGTCCGCCTCCCAAGCTGGGGGGGGTTTGGGGGGATCGCCGCATTCCTGTCTGTCTCCTGCATTGGTTTGATGCCCCCCCCAATATTAAGCACCAGCTGCCACTGATGTAAACCAATTTTGGTTTTTATTTTGGACAGAATGTAAAAGATTATAACCCCTTAATGTGTCTCTACTGGGGAGATTTAGTCCTCTCTTTTTTCTAATAACCATTGTCTCTGGTGAAAAAATGTATGTATATTCACAGAAACATGGTTTAGGGAAATCTACCGATTGTGAACCCTGTTCTGGTGATACTTGTCAATAAAAAGGATATCCAGTTCCTTTGGAGTGATCTCCTCTTACATTTTGTTTTGTCTCTGGTACAGGAAATAAGGAAAATCTCCATGATGGGGCACAGACAGCAAATAAAACAAAAAAACACCTTAAAAGGGGTCTTAGCCGGTCTATATTTTGTCCACAACTGATAAAAACAAAGTTTTCCCTTTTACATACTACTACAAAATTAGATACTCACCTCCTCTTCAGACTCACCGTTTAAGAGGTAAAAAGATACAGGAACTCTACCAGGAGCCAGGAGGGGAGAAGAAAGGACTCGGGATCGAGGGTGGAATTAGACTTTAAGGCTGCTTTCACAATGGGGTGGCGCTTTTAACCCCCGCTAGCTGGCTGAAGAAGGGGTTAAAAGCGCCCATGTTGGGCCACTTCGGAAATCGCCACAACATGGGTGCTTTAAACCCCTTCTTCGCTTCCAAAGCTTCCGAATCGTATATACAGCGCTCCCACACCGCCTCAAAGATGCTGCGTGCAGGACTTTTTTTTACCTATCCCGCAAGCGCACCACCCCAGTGTGACAGCACTCAGGCTTTCACACTGGGGAGGCATGAGAGGCAGTTTTCAGGCGCTTTACATGTGCTATTTTTAGTGCTAAAATGTCTGAAAACTGCCTCAGTGTGAAAGGGGTCTAAGGTGGCTAAAAACCCTCCTATCTTTTTTTTTTTCTTAAAACAAACATGATATACTTGCCTGTTCTGTGCAATGATATTTCATACAGCAGCCTCTAACCTCCTCCTCTGAAGTCCCTCACTGGCACTCTAGGCTCCTTCTCTTCTGCATGTGCCACCATAGCAAGCCACTTGGGGGCACATATGCAGGCTCCCTCCTGAGCCGTGACTCGGCCCCACCCCCCACTCCCTCCTCACAGGATTTGATTGACAGCAGCAGGAGCCAATAGCTCCCACTGCTGCCTCTGTGTTCTGTGAGGAGAAAGACAGCAGTGATACTCCTCTCGGGCACAGCACTGGGTCGAAAGGGATCTGGTTATGGAAGGTTTTTTAATTAATGCAGAGAAAAACACTATGCCTTTACAACGACTTTAATAACAACATCAACATAAATATGTAGCTTCTAAAGAAGGGAAAAATATTTTCCTTATTAAAAGAGGCATAGACAAGAGAGATGTAATCTTGCCCCAAACAAAGCATTAGTAAACTTTTTCTTGAAGATACAGTTTAGTTTTGGGTCCCAGTTCTCAAAACAGGGAAGGACCTCTATGAGGTGCAAATTTGTTCACTTTAAGATCATTGGAAATTACAAGGGGTCCGCTTTTTGCTCCTGGAGGGATTTAAGAGATTTAATCTCCACATAATAAAAGGGATTTTACAGTAAGATATGTGGAAAGGTATTTTGCAGGAGCTAGCTGTTGATTGTTTAAAATAAATAAATAAATAAATAAAATAAAAGCTCTGGACGTGTTACTAAATGGACAAAATATCCAGTATATTGGTATCCAGGCATACGTCTGAATGTAAAGTTGATTTTTACAGAGTTTCACAGCTGCTAACTAGGGGTTACATGGCAGAGGGAATAATAAAGAGTTTACACCAGCTTCTATACATTGGTGCTATTTGGTAGGATAGAAAATGCAATGGCATAGACCATTTTAAAATGTCCAGTTTTTAAAGGATTTGGAGCACCCTTTTGATAGATCAGAAAAAAAGGAAGTTCATTATAAAGGTCTGAAATGCCTGTGCTGATAGTGAAAAAATAATATAACTGCTAATTTAGGTTTTACATTTGGAATGGGTGATAAACTACACACATTACACCAAAAAAATACACTGGTCCTAATGTGCTGTATATATTTCCAACAAAATACAAAGAACAAATTCTGAAATCAAAGTATCTATATATCATCAATAAAAAAACAAACAAAAACATAGATGTGGAGTTGCAAAAACAGCATCAAACCTTAACACGCTAAATCAAATTGCATACAATTTATTTTATTTATACGTTTTATTCATATCTGCAAAGGCGATTTGATTAATTCCAGGCAACAAATAAAAGCATTTAGTGAGCTACCAATAATATCAGGTAAACACAGCAACTGTGCTAAAGTCAGAAAATGTTCTCAATTTACTTTAAACGAAGTTCTGCAAAATAAGAACACCGCTACACATGAGCAACATGGGGGCTATAGCACTTAAGTCTGTACTATATGACTTCCTCTTCCTCTGCTTCCTGCAACACCCATCATATTTAAACTTCTAAGTCATGTTTGAACTTGAGTGTGGTACTGGTTGTGTGGAAAATCTTTTCTGTACATTAAAGAAAGCAATGAGCCCTGCATAGGTGTTCAGGTATCACCAGCAGCTGAGTTCCAGGACCCCCAGATTACAGCCAAAAGAGAACCAGATTTGAGTGGTGCCGTACAGCATTATCTGAATGAGAAACAAATTTACTCAACAGGTAGGTTGTGCTACCTGTATTGCTTTTTAACCACTTGCCGACCGGCGCGCGACGATATACATCGGCAGAATGGCACGTACAGGCAGGAGGGGGCGTATATATAAGTCCCTCCTTTAGCCTGTCCGTGCCATCGGGAGTGCGCCGGGAGCGGTCCCCACGGGCTCGATCGCCACGGGGACACCCGCGATCGTCTCACGGGAAGGCTGAACGGGGAGATGCCGAGATAAACAGCATCTCCCCGTTCTGCCTAGCAACTAGTGACGCCGATCTCTGCTCCCTGTGATTTGGAGCAGAGATCAGCATTCACTAGCTGACAGCCACGCCCCCCCCCACAGTAAGAAACACACCCCCCTAGGCATACTTAACCCTTACACTGCCCCCTTGTGGTTAACCCCTTCACTGCCAGTGTCATTTATACAGGAATCAATGCATTTAAATAGCATTGATTGCTGTATAAATGACAATGGTCCCAAAAATGTGTCAAAAATGTCCGATGTGTCCGCCATAATGTCGCGGTCACAAAAAAAAATCGCAGATCGCCACCATTACTAATAAAAAAAAAAAAATTAATAAAAATGCTATAAAACTATCCCCTATCTTTTAAACGCTAAAACTTCTGCGCAAACCGATCAATAATCGCTTATTGCGTTTTTTTTTACCAAAAATATTTAGAAGAATACGTATCGGCCTAAACTGAGGAAAAAAAACGTTTTTTTATATATTTTTTGGGGATATTTATTATAGCAAAAAGTAAAAAATAATGCATTTTTTTCAAAATTGTCGCTCTATTTTTGTTTATAGCGCAAAAAATAAAAACCGCAGGGGCGATCAAATACCACCAAAAGAAAGCTCTATTTGTGGGAAAAAAAGGACGCCAATTTTGTTTTGGAGCCACGTCGCACGACCGCGCAATTGTCAGTTAAAGCGACGCAGTGCCGAATCGCAAAAAGGGGCCTGGTCCTTTGGCTGCAAATTGGTCCGGTCTGAAAGTGGTTAAGGTTTAATGTTCAATACAGACTGGATTGTATCTGTAAATTATATTTTCAATTTATTGAGTACAAACTCATATCAAAGTTTATATAAAATACAATATAATTTATATTTGAAAACTTTGGCATATAATTAACTGGTCATGACTCTTTTGGCATTTATTGGTAATTAAAAATCTTATCTATTTGAAAAGTACTGAATTGAGTTGATATTATATAACAAATGTAGATGTAAATACATTGATTCTAAATAAAAATAAGGATTCGGGGCTATCACCTTATTTGAACCAAGCATTGGCTGTGGGAATTGCTGCTATTAAGGTTTTTCACCATTCAAACAAAAAGCCCTTTGTACTTTTATGGTCCATTACTTGAGCCCGACTGGAGAAAACGCAACATGAAATACATGTGCTGGATCACTGCCAGGAGTTGGGTGGAGTATGTTCTGCCTGGAGAAAGGGGCTTATCGTCTTAATTCCCTAGTTCCACATAACACATAAGAAAAGTAGAACACCTCAAGTGTAATTTAAGTGTACTCTTGCTTGAAAGGTAAGTCTTGATCACAGATCCAATACATCAAGAGGCAACAAGGCAAATATTCTTGATTACTTAGGGCTATCAGGTAATAATTTAAAATCAAAAATGATAAATTATACATCTTGTACTACATTGAGCTCTATTGCTTACTGTATACTGAACAGACCCTAAAGTAAACCCTAGATCAATGACATTTAGTTTGCAAAGCACTGTGTATCAAAAAACTTTGTCATTTTGTTAACTAGAATACCATTTTCCATCCTTCATTGCATCTCCTTCTTGCTGATCTCTTTCCAATCACTTCCTTTCTACAAGCATGGACTCCAGCAAAGGCTGCAGCTCAGGGCTGATTTCCTGATTGTGGCAAAAATGGACTTGTAATTTCCATCAGAAGCCTGTGTGACAAGATGACAACTCAACCCACTAAAAGAAAGTTCTAGAACAAAGATGTTTATTGCAGGATCACCAGGTATTATTTTAATGAACAGCATAAAACAAAACACTTAGTAACACGACAACTTAGTTACAAAATATAGCAAAATATAAACATCGATAAATATCAACAAAGTACCACAGTGAACCAAAGAAAAAATGATGTAGAAAATAGAAATAGTGTACATAAGTCCACAAAAAAGTCCCAAAATAAGGCGCAAAAGATGCTAAAGTGCATGGGAGCAATCCTCCAAAGGGTGATAAGAGCTTCACACAACACTGTGAGTGTAACAAACACCTCTCCCCTTCAGTTGTAGACTCACCAGAGCTAGTCGCCTCACACTCACGTGTTTGGCAGTAAAGCAGTTACCCTCACAGGGTTAATAACTCCATTGCTTTATAAGGAGCGAGGATTAAAGCCAAACACTAAACTCTCATATAGGGTTAACAGCTTTCATTAAAAGATTACTTTAAGATCCTGCCATTAAGGTCCTTGTTCAGGCACTTTCTGTTTTAGGGCGACATCTCCCTCCCAGTTGTGCTCATGCATTGTCACCCTGTAACATGCACTCCTTGTGCAGTCTACAGGTAGCCATGCTGACCCACATTGCTCAGGCATGGTCTATCTTCAGTAAATTGGCCCTCAGCAATGATGTGGAGCTGACACTGGAACAAATACCTGTGGACAGAAAGAAAGTGGCTTAAAAAGCTGGTGGAGTTCAGCAACACGTAGATTTAAAAAACAAAAAAGGTAAAAACAGTATTTTATGGTAAGATGAAAAAAAATTACCTAATTCTATATTATACATACTACATCGATAGAATAAATGTCTGCCAATTAGAGTTTAGATCTACTGTTAGGCCTCATTTACATGGGAGGCTGGGGAGCAGTAAAAATAAGCAGTTGACTCTTCAGCTGCAAGTTAACATGGCCAGCAGCCATGTTAGTACACACTGCCATGGTCACAGTGAAGCAAAAGTTATTCAACAGGTCACATTTGGCAAACAGTACAGTGGCCAAGCACAACCTATTCAAGTAAATGAGCCAGACACTTGGCTTGCGGTTGCGGGGCGGCATTCACATTCAAAATTCCCTTTGCAAAAAAAAAAACAGGCATTCATGAGACTGAATGCCTGGCAGCCTTTGCTGAACTGCCCCCTGAAAAGCGATCCACGAGTAATGTAGGAGCGCTTATTTCTACACTGACATGGGTGATAGATCTTTGTTTCTTTTCTTTAGCCTCTGGTCTAGCAGTTTCTTGGCTTGATTCCAAAAACAATTTCCATCTTTGCCCATTTACACCCGATGAGTTGACCCTGCACTGGGCAGCTTGCACAGTCCCAATGTATAGACAATGCAAAAGCCTTGTTTCCTCTCGTGGCAACTCACAACACTGTGCTGCAGGGGTGTGTGTGCTGAAAAAAGTATAGAACACAGTATTTTTTATTCAGCACAGTGTGGTGCAACACAATCCAATGCATCAACCGGTTCTCTGGCCAATAGAGCTGAAGTTCTAACAAGAAAATGACAGTGTGATGCTCTTATTATAGCACATCAGCACGCGGCTGGTGTGATCAAGCCCTTAAAGCTGAATTCCAGGAATTATTATTATTATCATACAGGATTTATATAGCTCCAACAGTTTACGCAGCGCTTTACAATGTAGAGGGAGGACAGTACAATTACAATCTAGTTCAATACAGAAGGATAGGAGGGCCCTGCTCATGGAGCTTACAATCTAAATGGAGGGGAATGTGGTACAAAAGGTAATAGCTGCGGGGGATGATCTGATGGAGATGAGTCGGGTACAGTTCTTAGGTGGATGTGGGTAGGTTTCTCTGAATAATTGAGTTTTCAGGGACTTGGTCAAGGAGTTCCAGAGGATAGAATAGGCTATGGAGAAGTCCCGGAGGCAAGCATGGGAGGTGATAACAAGGGACCTAGAGAGCAGGAGGTCCTGGAGGGGAACGGAGAGGACAATTTGGGTGATATCTGCAGATGAGGTTGGTGATGTAGCTGGGGCGATGTTGTGAGTTGCCTTGTATGTTGTGGTTAGTATTTTGAAGTTTATACTGTGGGGTAGGGAAAGCCATTGAAGGGATGGACAGAGATGAACAGCAGTCACAGTTTGGTTAGTAAGGTATATAAAGCCTAGTACACACGTACACGTACAACTCAACTCCGGTTGGTCCCCCACTGAGCTGTTGTGTTATAACAGGGGGACAGCCCACGCCAGAACACTCCAGTCAGCGCTCTCAGCCATTGGCTGAGACTGATGATCGGGAGTCGGTCTGCTGCTGGTTTTCCAGCATGCTTGTCCAACAGTTTGGCCGGCTTCTGTCAGGCCGACTGACATACACACGGGCCATTATTATTTATTGAACATTCAGCCCATGTGTATGGGGCTTTAGTCTAGCAGCAGCATTCATAATAGACTGAAGGGGGGATAGCCTGTGTAAAAGTAGGCCAGTGAGGAGAGAGTTGCAGTAGTAAAGCTGGGAAATAACCAAGGAGTGAATAAATTGTTATTCAGGAATTTAGACACTTTGAAAAAAGTTAAGTCCAAGGAGGTGCATGACATCTCTTGAACTAATCTCTGTTATTTACAGTGCCTTGAAAAAGTATTCATACCCCTTGAAATTTTCCACATTTTGTCATGTTAAAACCAAAAACGTAAATGTATTTAATTGGGATTTTATGTGATAGACCAACACAAAGTGGCACATAATTGGGAAGTGGAAGGAGAATGATCAATGGTTTTCAATTTTTTTTTACAAATAAATATCTGAAAAGTGTGGCGTGCATTTGTATTCTACCCCCTTTTCTCTGATACCTCTAACTAAAATCAAGTGGAACCAATTGCCTTCAGAAGTCACCAAATTAGTAAATAGAGTCCACCTGTGTGTAATTTAATCTCAGTATAAATACAGCTGTTCTATGAAGCCCTCAGAGGTTTGTTAGAGAACCTTAGTGAACAAACAGCATCATGAAGGCCAAGGAACACACCAGGCAGGCCAGGGATGACGTTGTGGAGAAGTTTAAAGCAGGGTTAGGTTATAAAAAAATCCCACGCTTTGAACATCTCACGGAGCACTGTTCAATCCATCATCCAAAAATGGAAAGAGTTTGGCACAACTACAAACCTACCAAGACATGGCTGTCCACCTAAACTGACAGGTTGGGCAAGGAGAGCAATAATCAGAGAAGCAGCCAACAGGCCCATGGTAACTGTGGAGGAGCTACAGAGATCCACAGCTCAGGTGGGAGAATCTGTCCACAGGACAACTATTAGTCGTGCACTCCACAAATCTGGCCTTTATAGAAAAGTGGCAAAAAAGAAAGCCATTGTTGAAAGAAAGCCATAAGAAGTCCCGTTTGCAGTTTGGGAGAAGCCATGTGGGGGACACAGCAAACATGTGGAAGAAGGTGCTCTGGTCAGATTCTACTTTTTGGCCTAAAAGTAAAACGCTATGTGTGGCGGAAAACTAACACTACACATCACCCTGAACACATCACCCCCACCGCGAAACATGGCGATGACAGCATCATGTTGTGGGGATGCTTTTCTTCAGCAGAGACAGGGAAGCTGATCAGAGTTGACGGGAAGATGGATGGAGCCAAATAAAGGGCAATCTTAGAAAAATAACTGTTATGCCCCATATACACGGTCAGAAATTCCGACGGAAAATGTCCGATCGAACCATGTTGTCGGAAAATCCGACCGCGTGTGGGCTCCATCTGACTTTTTCCGTGGGAAAAAATTTGAGATCCTGCTTTCAAATTTTCCGACTACAAAATCCGATCGGACTTTTTCCGATCGCGTGTAGAGAATTCCGAAGGACAAAGTGCCACGCATGCTTAGATCAAATTAGGAGACCAAACCTATTGGCTAATAGCCTCTACGTAGTTCCATCGTACGCAACGAACGTCACCGCGTTCAGAATGATTGGATTTTCTGACAACTTTGTCCGACCGTGTGTATGCAACACCAGTGTCGGACAAAATCCGTCGGAAAAAGTCAGACGGATTTTGTGGTCGGAATTTTCGACTGTGTGTACGGGGCATTAGAGTCTGCAAAAGACTTGAGACTGGGGCAGAGGTTCACCTTCCAGCAGGACAATAACCCTAAACATACAGCTAGAGCTATAATGGAATGGTTTCGATCAAAGCATATTCATGTGTTAGAATGGCCCACTCAAAGTCCAGACCTAAATCCAATTGAGAATCTGTGGCAAGACTTGAAAATGGATGTTCACAGATGCTCTCCAGCCAATCTGACAGAGCTTGAGATATTTTGCAAAGAAGAATGGGCAAAAATTTCCTTCTCTAGATGTGCAAAGCTGGTAGAGACATCTCCAAAAAGACTTGCAGCTATAATTGCAATGAAAGGTGGTTCTACAAAGTATTGACTCAGGAGGGCTGCATACAAATGCACGCCACACTTTTCACATATTTATTTGTAAAAAGAATTGAAAACCATTGATCATTTTTCTTCCACTTCACAATTACGTGACACTTTGTGTTGGTCTATCACATAAAATTCCCAATAAAATACATTTACATTTTTGGTTGTAACATGACAAATTGTGGAAAATGTCAAGGGGTATGAATACTTTTTCAAGGCACTGTATATATGACTGGTTTATTGCTCTACCGTAGCACTTGGGGCTGTGAGAGAGGAGAGATAGGCACTCAGCGGCTATGCCTGCCCATTGCCTCTGCTGCTCATTCAGAGAAGCCTTTGTATTTTGTGAAAAGGCTCACATAATACAAAGGCTTCTGTGATTGGGCAGGAGGAGGGGGAAGGGCAGGCATAGTAGCTGCAACTGACTCTAATGTTGAAGACGCTTAGACCTGAAGAATATATGTTGGGCTCCTGGAAATATAGAGATAGCTGTCTTCTAGGAATGCAATAAAACTGTCAGATGTAAGTAATAGAGATAAGTCCAGCAGATGCAGCTCCTTGGACTTAACTCACTTTTTACAAAGGAGCTAGAATTCAGCTTTAGAAAACCTAATGCTGGCCATAAATGTCGCAATGAAAGCATCATTTTGATTTCCTTATTCGATCCATCAATGAAGCAATTGATTCCTAAAATTGTCACGTGTGTTTTTGTTTACTATTTCTAATAAATTTTGACGAAGTAAGAAGTGATCAGCTTGATGCAAACAAATGTCCCATCATTGCTGAGAATGCAACATGTTTATGTTTTTCTTAAATGTACCTTTAACATTTCTCAAATAAAAGCAGTTGAAGTGTGGTTAGCAATCTTTGCTGAAGATTCTTTCTGTCTCTTTTCATTGAGAGATGATATTTGACTTTCACACCTTGGTAGACTACACCTATTACTTGTCCTATTATCATTTCTCACCTATCTCATGGAGAAAGAGAAAGGGATGTGAAATGCTAGATAGAACAGTGCACAAATGGGGTTATATAAACTGTTTGTAATCCACACTTTTGGCAAAAACAGCATCAGTCTTAGACCCCATACACACTATTAGATTTTCTGCAGATTTTTGTCTTCAGATTTACCAAAATACAGTAAAACCTTGGATTGCGAGCATAATTCGTTCTGGCAGCATGCTTGTAATCCAAAGCACTTGTATATCAAAGTGAATTTCCCCATAAGAAATAATGGAAACCCAAATGATTCGTTCCACAAGTCCTTCAGTTTATAGTCCATATAAAAATATTATAGCAATGTGATAGGTTGTGTAACCATAAAATGTTGGTCCACAAATGGAAGCCTCCACAAGGGGATTAGAAGCAAAATCCAGCAGGAGCTACAGAGTATAAAAGAGAAGAGAGGTGCCTCTAATGCCGCGTACACACGAAGGGACAATCCCGCGGGATTATCCTCTGGACTGAAGTCCAGCGGATAATCCCCTCGTGTGTGGGCGCCGGCGGACTTTTTGGCGCCAAAGTCCGGTGGACTTTTTGGCGCCAAAGTTTGAAGTTTTGTTTTCAAATTATCCGCTGGACTTGGCAGTCCAGCGGACAATCCCGCCGTTAGTGGGCAAGTCCGCGGGACTTTTGAAATGAACGGACTTGCCGCTCATCGGCAAGTCCGTTCATTTAGCACGTGACTTCAGGTTACGTAGCTAGCGTAGGCAGTTACTGCCGCCGCGCTAGCACCGTGACCTGGCATGGATTTAAAGGGACTCCCCACGCCGAAAAAACGGCGTGGGGGTTCCCCCCAAATCCATGTCAGACCCTCATCCGAGCACGCAGCCTGGCAGGCCAGGAAAGGGGTGGGGACGAACGAGCGCCCCCCCCCTCCTGAGCCGTACCAGGCCGCGTGCCCTCAACATGGGGGGTGCCCTGGGGAAAGGGGGGCCGTGCGGCCCCCCCCACCCCAAAGCACCTTGTCCCCATGTTGATGAGGACAAGAGCCTCTTCCCGACAACCCTGGCCGTTGGTTGTCGGGGTCTGCGGGCGGGGGCTTATCGGAATCTGGGAGCCCCCTTTAATAAGGGGGCCCCCAGATCCCGGCCCCCCACCCTATGTGAATGAGTATGGGGTACGATGTACCCCTACCCATTCACCTAAGGTGTAAAATGTAAAGTACAAAAACACACACACTTTTGAAAAAATATTTTATTGCACTGCTCCGGGGGTCTTCTTCCGTCTTGGGGGTCTTCTCGCCGGACTCCCCCGCTCTCTTCTGCTCTTTTACCTAGCTCTTTCACGAGGGGGGGAGTCCGGCTACCTTCTTCGTCGTCGCCGCCGTCTGGGGGTCTCGATCCGCCTTCGGGGGTCTTCTTCCGTCTTGGGGGTCTTCTCGCCGGACTCCCCCGCCATTTACCAAGCTCTTTTACCGAGCGGGGGAAGTCCGGCTACCTTCTTCGTCGTCGCCGCCGTCGTCTGGGGGGTCTCGATCCGCCTTCGGGGGTCTTCCGGGGGTCTCTTCTGTTCTTGCGGCGGTCGTCGTCTTCCGCGCCGCCGGCGCCTTGTCCTTCTTCTTGTTCTTGTTCTTGTTCTTCTTCTTCTTCCGATGTTGACCCGACGCTCTCTCTGCCCGGAATGCCTGTGCCGCTCTGCGCTGAGACTTATATAGGGGAATGGGGACAGGGTCACATGCACATGTCACATGGTGACCCCGCCCCCTTGTGTTGTCACAGTCCCGGAGGATGCTGGGACTGTGACATCGCAAGGGGGCGGGGTCACCATGTGACATGAACATGTGACCCTGTCCCCCATGTCCCTATATAAGTCCGAGCGCAGACCGGCACAGGCATTCCGGGCAGAGAGAGCGTCGGGTCAACATCGGAAGAACAAGAAGAACAAGAACAAGAACAAGAACAAGAAGAAGGACAAGGCGCCGGCGGCGCGGAAGACGACGACCGCCGCAAGAACAGAAGAGACCCCCGGAAGACCCCCGAAGGCGGATCGAGACCCCCCAGACGACGGCGGCGACGACGAAGAAGGTAGCCGGACTTCCCCCGCTCGGTAAAAGAGCTTGGTAAATGGCGGGGGAGTCCGGCGAGAAGACCCCCAAGACGGAAGAAGACCCCCGAAGGCGGATCGAGACCCCCAGACGGCGGCGATGACGAAGAAGGTAGCCGGACTCCCCCCCTCGTGAAAGAGCTAGGTAAAAGAGCAGAAGAGAGCGGGGGAGTCCGGCGAGAAGACCCCCAAGACGGAAGAAGACCCCCGGAGCAGTGCAATAAAATATTTTTTCAAAAGTGTGTGTGTTTTTGTACTTTACATTTTACACCTTAGGTGAATGGGTAGGGGTACATCGTACCCCATACTCATTCACATAGGGTGGGGGGCCGGTATCTGGGGGCCCCCTTATTAAAGGGGCTCCCAGATTCCGATAAGCCACCGCCCGCAGACCCCGACAACCAACGGCCAGGGTTGTCGGGAAGAGGTCCTTGTCCTCATCAACATGGGGACAAGGTGCTTTGGGGTGGGGGGGCCGCACGGCCCCCCTTTCCCCAGGGCACCCCCCATGTTGAGGGCACGCGGCCTGGTACGGCTCAGGAGGGGGGGGGCGCTCGTTCGTCCCCACCCCTTTCCTGGCCTGCCAGGCTGCGTGCTCGGATGAGGGTCTGACATGGATTTGGGGGGAACCCCCACGCCGTTTTTTCGGCGTGGGGATTCCCTTTAAATCCATGCCAGCTTGCGGAGCTAGCGCGGCGGCATTTACTGCCTACGCTAGCTACGTAACCTGAAGTTACGTTCGAAATGAACGGACTGCTCCGTGTGTGGGCAAGTCCGTTCATTTTCAAAAGTCCCGCGGACTTTTGGCCGGCGGATTATCCGCTGGAGAAGTCCGTGCGTGTGTGGGCAAGTCCACACGCTCGGAAAGTCCAGCGGACCCCGCTGGAAAGTCCCGCGGGATTGTCCGCTGGACTAGGTCCGCCGGCAAAAGTCCGCACGTGTGTACGCGGCATAAGTGTAGCAATATGGTTACATTTAATGAAGGTACAAAATTTAGCAACTCACATGGTTGATGATTAAAAGAGGCACATCTAAATATGCAAGTACCTGGGGTAAAGCTGTCTGCAATCGTGACCAGGAAGACTACCCTGCAGTACAGCGATCTGGGAGCGCAGCGTGGAAGGGACAAGGTCAATGGTGGTGAGGAGTATGGTCTATGTGGAAATCTTTACCCGAATGCCTGCATACTTAGATTAGCCTGTTTTAATCATCAACCATGTGAGTTTCTAAATGTTGTACCTTCATTAAATGTAACCATATTTCTACACTTAGAGGCGCCTATCTTTACTTTTATACTCAGTTGTGACATGACGCTACATGTATATCAAGACATCGCTTGTATATCAAATCAAAATTTATTAAAAAAATGTTGCTTGTCTTGCAAAACGCTCTCAAACCAAGTTACTCTCAAACCAAGGTTTTACTGTATATAATATGAGGTTAAACCTTAAAAGTTTCAACTTGTATGCAATCAGGCAGGCCCTTGCACTACATGGTTTTGGTAAATTTAAAGACAAAAATCTGCAGGAAATCTAATAGTGTGTATGGGGTCTTAGCCTAAAGAAAATTTATATATACCGTATTTACCGGCGTATAACACGCACCGGCGTATAACACGCACCCCAAGTTTAGGAGGGCATTTTAAGGAAAAAAAGTTTTAGGAGGGAAGTTTAGGGGAAAAAAAAAACGTACATTTAAGCGTCATTTGCAGCTTGCCCAGCGTCATTTGCAGCTTGCCCAGCGTCATTTGCAGCTTGCCCAGCGCCATTTGCAGCCTTGCCCAGCGTGATTTGCAGCCTTGCCCAGCGTGATTTGCAGCCTTGCCCAGCGTGATTTGCAGCCTTGCCCAGCGTGATTTGCAGCCTTGCCCAGTGTGATTTGCAGCCTTGCCCAGTGTGATTTGCAGCCTTGCCCAGTGTGATTTGCAGCCTTGCCCAGCGTGATTTGCAGCCTTGCCCAGTGTGATTTGCAGCCTTGCCCAGTGTGATTTGCAGCCTTGCCCAGTGTGATTTGCAGCATTGCCCAGTGTGATTTGCAGCCTTGCCCAGTGTGTATTGCAGCCTTGCCCAGTGTGATTTGCAGCCTTGCCCAGTGTGTATTGCAGCCTTGCCCAGTGGGATTTGCAGCCTTGCCCAGTGTGTATTGCAGCCTTGCCCAGTGTGTATTGCAGCCTTGCCCAGTGTGTATTGCAGCCTTGCCCAGTGTGTCTTGCAGCCTTGCCCAGTGTGTCTTGCAGCTTGTCAGCGTCTGTGGCATGTTTAAATTTCCCGCCGGAGAAGAACGAGCGGGCGCCGCCATTAAAGACCGAGCGCCTCCGGAAAAGCCTGAGCCGTCTGTTCGTCTCCACTCGCAGTCCCGCCTCCCTGCTGTTTCGGAAGCGAGAGCAGGGAGGCTTGACTGCCAGCGGCGCCGAACAGTCAGATCGGTCTTTTTCGGCGGCGCTCGTTTTTTTTTCGGCGGCACACGTTTTTTTTCCGGCGGCACTCGTTTTTTTTCAGCGGCGCTCGTTTTTTTTTGACGGCGGTCGCCATTTTTCGGCGCCGTTTGATTTTTTTTGTCACTTTTTTTTGGGGGATCAGCGTATAACACGCACCCACGACTTTCCCCCGATTTTAAGGGGGAAAAAGTGCGTGTTATACGCTGATAAATACGGTATATATATATATATATATATATATATATATATATATATATAGGCTTTTTGTGTACATGGAAAAAGTCATAGATCTTTGAGTTAAGCTCATGGTAAAAAGGAGCAATCACAATAGTGTTGCGTTAATCATTTTGCTCAGTGAATATATAGATATACCGTTGATATATATATCTATATCTATAAATATATACATAGATATCTATGTATATATATATATATATATATATATGTAATTAATATATACAGCGTATAGTATAATTAAAAGATATCTTTGGTTTTGGATACATATAGGCTGTTGTGTTAGAACGCAATGCTATAAGTCCCTCCCCTTGCCTGCCTCCCTAACCCTAGGCTCACAAGAATGGTGATTTGAATTGCCAGCATCTATCCATAACCAAATTGTTGGTACTGGATTGGCTGACCTAAATAGTCACCCTTTGATCTAACATTATTCAAGTGAAGGTGAAGCTAATTTATTGCTGTGGGAAAATCAGTGTAATCCACACTAGTCGTGAACCTCTTATCATCTGCCAACTTAACCCCCTTAAAGCTGTAGTATGGACACAAACTTAAAACCAACTTCTGTAATTTGCAGATTATCCCTGGAAAAGTGTCGTAGACGGTCATTTTAACTCTGCCGTCAGTTTGCGCGGCAAATGTCGCAACTAGTGACAGACTGGCATGGAAGAGAACAGCACAGAGGCCGGAGTGTCCATATTGCACCAGTACATGTTCAGCCCTGCCACACTGCAAGCATCACTGGTTGCTAGAATGCTGTTGGCTACATCCAGATGCTGTCAGGATGCCGACTGATATCACTGATCAAATATGGCCTTTGCCGTATTTGGTTAATGACATCAGCCACTATCTACCCCATATTTGAGTAATGATGTCAGCCAGCTTTCCTGCCCCTTCATTTAGAGAAACATAGAAGGTGGCAAAAAAAGACTGAGTAGTCCATCGAGTCTGTCCATTTTTTTTCGTTAACTTTTTTGTTGTCTTTGTATAGATCTATGTTTGTCCCAAGCATGTTTGAAGCCATTTACTGTTGACTGTCTCACTACCTCTGCTGGTAGTTTATTTCAAGCATCAACTACCCTTTCAGTAAAATAATACTTTCTAAGATTAGTTTTGAACATTCCTCCAGCTAGTTTGAGGTCATGTCTCCATGTTCTTGACTTTGGTTTCATATTGAAAAAACTGCCCACTTGAACCTTATTCACCTCCTTTAATTGTTTTAATCGTGTCTCCCCTTTCCCTTATTTCCTCCAGACTGTACATATCAATTTCCTCTAGTCATTTTGTCATTTTATCTCGCAAACCTTTCACCGTTTTTGTTACATGTCTTTGGACTCTTTCTATTTTATCAATATCTTTGTGTAAGTGAGGTCTCCAGAAATGGACACAGTATTCTAAATGAGGTCTCGCTAAAGATCTATATTGGGGAATCGGATCCTTCCTCCTGCTGGTGATGCCTTTAGTGATGCATCCTAGAATTCTATTAGCTTTTCCCACTGCCGGGTCACACTGTTTGCTCATTTTGCAATCATCATGAAATACATACCCCAAATCTTTTTCTTCTGTAGTGCTGGCTCACACTGTACCCCCAATGTTCTACTCTCTCAAGGTATTTTTTTTCCCTAGGTGCATTATTTTACATTTAGAAATAATAAACTGCAGTCTCCACTGCTTTGACCAATCTTCAAGCAATGCCAACCCATGTTCCATATACAGAAGCCTCCAGGGATATCAACCCTATTACACAACTTTGTGTCATCAGCAAAAATACATACCTTACACAACAAACCTTTAGTTATATCACTTACATATAGATGAAATAGAACAGGACCTAGAACAGAGACTTGTGGTACTAGTGACTGATCTCTGTTCTGAGTGAACCCCATTTACAACCACATTCTGGTAACTATCCTTTGACCAACTGCACTCCACTGAACCACCCAAGGGTTAAGTCCTAGCTTGTACAACTTTTTCGTATTAGATCATTATGTGGAACTGTATCAAATACCTTGTCCACAGCACCACCCTGGTCCAAAACATTGGTATTATAGTAAAAAAATGTAATCAGATTAGTCTGACATGATCTGCCCTCAGTAAATACATGCTGCTTTGGGTCCAACATGCTGTGTATTTTTAAGTGATCAATGATCCTTCTTAAATTCACCTGCTGGCCGGCTGAATGGGGTGTGGGGTGTGTCATGGGTTGCTAGGACGTTGGCCATCCGGTGACCATAGAAGCCAAGTGCTCAGATAGCTGATAGGTGATGCCACCAGAAAAGCATTGTTAATGCTTTATTAGATACCCCCCCCCCCCACTAGGGGATTAGTTGCACAGAAAAAAATCGAGAGATTCACAGCAAATGCAGATCACAGATATCCTTGCAGCAAATATGGCTGGACCAGTTCATTTTGAGCAGAGTTCACAGCAGAACCCCAAGTTAGGAAAATGTCCCTTCCTCCTGTTATTTCATTGTCCTAAGGGGGTAATTTACTGTACTGGGATAACACCTAATAAAAAGGTACTCTACTACAACGGAGGAATGCATTATAACCTCACGTTCTGCTGCAGTATTAAGCGTAAGACTCCCATAATCTCCTGCCTGGTAACCGGGGATCAACCTTAGGAGGCAGCTCACTGAAGGAAGTTAGGAGTACACTGAATGTCTGACAGGATCAGCAGGTGTTTTACTTTACTTGCAGCATTTTAAAGCTGAAATCAAGGTTTGGTCTTTAATGCCATAGTTACAGTGCCTCGAAAAAGTATTCATACCCCTTAAAATTGTCCACATTTTGTCATGTTACAACCAAAATGTAAATGTATTTGATTGGGATTTTGTGTGATAGACCAACACAAAGTGGCACACAATTGTAAAGTGGAAGGAAAATGATAAATGTTTTTCAGAATTTTTTACAAATAAATATGTGAAAAGTGTGGCGTGCATTTATATTCAGCCCCCTTGAGTCAATACTTTGTAGAACCAACGTTTGATGCAATTACAGCTGCAAGTCTTTTTGGGGATGTCTCTACCAGTTTTGCACTTCTAGAGAGTGACATTTTTGCCCATTCTGCTTTGCAAAATAGATTGGATGGAGAGTGTCTGTGAACAGAAATTTTCAAGTCTTGCCACAGATTCTCAATTGGGTTTAGGTCTGGACTTTGACTGAGTAATTCTAACACATGTATATGCTTTGCTCTAATGCATTCCATTGTAGCTCTGGCTGTATGTTTAGGGTAATTTTCCTGCTGGAAGGTGAACCCCTGTCTCAGTCTCAAGTCTTTTGCAGACTCTAACAGGTTTTCTTCTAAGGTTGCCCTGTATTTAGCTCCATCCATTTTCCCATCAACTCTGACCAGCTTACCTGTCCCTGCTGAAGAAAAGCATTCCCACAATATGATGCTGCCACCACCATGTTTCACGGTGGGGATGGTGTGTTCAGGGTGATGTGCAGGGTTAGTTTTCCACCACACATAGCGTTTTGGTTTTAGGCCAAAAAGTTCAATTTTCATCTCATCTGACCAGAGCACCTTCTTCCACGTTTGCCATGATTTGTGGAGTGCACGACTAATAGTTATCCTGTAGACAAATTCTCCCATCTGAGCTGTGGATCTCTGCAGCTTCTCCAGAGTTACCATGGGCCTCTTGACTGCTTCTCTGATTAATGCTCTCCTTGCCCGGCCTGTCAGTTTAGGTGAGCGGCCATGTCTTGGAAGGTTTGGAGTTGAACAGTGCTCTGTGAGATGTTCAAAGCTTGGGATATTTTTTTATAACCTAACACTGCTTTAAACTTCCCCACAACTTTATCCCTGACCTGTCTAATGTGTTCCTTGGCCTTCATGATGCTGTTTGTTCACGAAAGTTCTCTAACAAACCTCTGAGGGCTACACAGAACAACTGTATTTATACTGAGATTAAATTAAACAGAGGTGGACTTTATTTACTAATTAGGTGACTTCTGAATGCAATTGATTCCACTAGATTTTAGTTTGGGGTATCAGAGTAAGTGGGGCTGAATGCAAATGCATGCCACACTTTTCAGATATTTATTTGTAAAAAAAATTGAAAACCATTTATCATTTTCTTTCCACTTCACAATTATGTGCCACTTTGTGTTGGTCTATTACATAAAATCCCAATAAAATAAATTTACGTTTTTGGTTGTAACATGACGAAATGTGGAGAATTTCAAGGGGGATGAATACTTTTTCAAGGCACTGTACATTGGTCCAGCTTATGACAACGTAATTATAAATTTTTCATAAGTAAAAAGAATAGATTATCTGTGCTCGGTGTAAAACTTAAGTTAATTAATAATAAAATGAATTCATAAAGTCTGTGTAATTTGGACAGCCACACTCACAATATTGTACACACCAATAATAAACAAAGAAAAAGAGAGAAGAAAATGTTGCTCTGTCATCAAATAATAAAGTGCATGTGTTAAACATATCAAACAATATTCAGATAATACATAAATATATCAATTCATATCATCAGTGCCATCATGCATAAAAAGTGTGAAAAAACATACAGTATATCACAATAGTGAGTACAATCTTTTCATGTGACAACACTGAAGAAATTACACTTTGCTACAATGTAAAGTAGTGAGTGTTCAGCTTGTATAACAGTGTAAATTTGCTGTCCCCTCAAAATAACTCAACACAGTCATTAATGACTAAACCTCTGGCAACAAAAGTGAAAATGTCCAAATTGGGCCCTAAGTGTCAATAATTTGTGTGGCCACCATTATTTTCCAGCACTGCCTTAACCCTCTTGGGCATGGAGTTCACCAGAGCTTCACAGGTTGCCACTGGAGTCCTCTTCCACTCCTCCATGACGACATCACGAGGCTGGTGGATGTTAGAGACCTTGAGCTCCTCTACCTTCCAATTGAGGATGCCCCACAGATACTCAATAGGGTTTAGGTCTGGAGACATGCTTGGCCAGTCCGTCACCTTTACCCTCAGCTTCTTTAGCAAGGAAGTGGTCATCTTATGCCCCATACACATGGTCGGATTTTCCGATGGATTTTGTCCTATCGGACAATGCTGTCGGAAATTCCGACCGTGTGTAGGCACCATCGGACAGTTTCCATCGGATTGTCCGACGGACAAAGTTCTATCTCCTGCTGGATAGATTTTCCGACAACAGAGTCCGATCACACCAATTCCGATCGTGTGTAGCGAATTCCGACGGACAAAGTGCCACGCATGCTCAGATCACATTACAAGACCAAAGCTATTGGCTACTAGCCTCAACGTAGTCCCGTCGTAGGCAACAAACGTCACCATGTTCAGAATGATCGAATTTTCCGACAACTTCGTCCGACAGTGTGTATGCAACACCAGTGTCGGACTAAATCCGTCGGACCAAATACAATGGATTTGGTGGTCGGATTTTCCGACCGTGTGTATGGGGCTTTAGAGGTGTGTTTGGGGTCGTTATCATGTTGAAATACTGCCCTGCGGCAGGGTCTCCGAAGACTGCTCTACTTCAATATGTCACAGTACATGTTGGCATTCACAATTCCCTCAATTAACTGTAACTCCCCAGTGCCGACAGCACTCATGCAGCCCCAGACCATGACACTCCCACCACCATGCTTGACTGTAGGCAAGACACACTTGTCTTTGTACTCCTCACCTGGTTACCGCCACACATGCTTGACACCATCTGAACCAAATAAGTTTATCTTGGTCTCATCAGACCACGGGACATGGTTCCAGTAATCCTTATTATCGGTGCTTTCTGTTTGTCCGTTCTGACCAGCCGACCTTTTGTGACCTTCTGAGCGATGTTTCCCGTGCGTACTCGTCGCCGAGTTCGTGCTGTACGCGGAATTGGTGTCGGGCTTTTAGCTTTGACCCAAGACCGTCCATGAACAGAGTGATGAGGAGTATGTGGACCAAGAATTGGTTGCTTCAGCGTGACCAGTTCTCGCACATGCCTTTGCTTCGTGAGATCCGGGAGAATAATCCTGATGATTTCAGGAACTTTCTCAGGATGACGGACCCCGATTTTCACCGTCTTTTGGCTTTGCTGACCCCTTTATCAGCCGGCAGGATACCTGCATGAGACAAGCCATTACTCCGGAGCAGAGGCTTGTTGCCACGTTGAGGTACTTGGCGACAGGGAGAAGTCTTCAGGATTTGAAGTTCTCTTCAGGTATCTCTCCCCAGGCCCTGGGAATCATTATTCCAGAGACCTGTTCTGCCATCATTCAGGTCCTGCAGGAGGACTATATTAAGGTAACATTTCTACTTTACTATTCCCTTCTATGTATGCTCTGTTTGCTAATGACTTGTATTTTTGACCTCCTTCCCTAATTACCATGATTGCAATATGTTCTAATATGCTGTGCCCCTTTTCTCCTTCATGCATTTTTCCCTTCACTTACCTCACCAGCATGCTCTTCTGCCCCAATAGACACCTATGGCCTACTCACTTAAGCAATGTCTTTTGTCTGCTGCATAGTATTGTTTGCCCCAAAACACCCCCTAAAATATGCACAAATGTTTGCTGTGTGGTTTACTTCATGTAGAGCCCCTTTTTTTTGTTCTTTTGGTGGGGGGGGGGGGGGGGGGGGGGGGGGGGCAAACTCATTAGGAACCCCCTCCCCCAACTGCTCTGTCAGATGGTACCAATCCTTTATCTGCTGGCTTTCCCAAGGTCCATACACACTATATACCTACCTCTTTATAGTGCGCATCTTTAGGGATGAATTCAGCAAAGCATGTAGTGCAAGGGACTGCCTCCATACATTCCATTTCCTATTTTTTTGTCTTCTTTCCCTCCTATTAGCTTGCTTGGTAATTTAATAATGTCACACTGTGCCTGCCTTTTTTGGGGGGGGGGGGGGGGGGCAATGTTATTTGATCTTTCCTGTGGCCTGCCAATAGTGTTAAGTACAGAGGGTCTGGCCAAACTAGGCCACATTATTGAGCCATTTGCCAATCAATGAAGTGCAGAGGGTTACCTGTCCACCACCCCCCCCCCCCCCCAAAACCATAGTTATTGCCAATGTCCCATCAGAAGTGGGGGGATTGATGGGGGGGTGAGTAATCTGTGAAGGGGAGCCTCTACTTTTCTGTGTAAATACTTTCCAGCCTCCAATTTTATACAATGCTCTTGTTCCAAGATGTTGATTGTCTAATCTGCTTGCAATGTTTAGGTGCAAAGTGACTCATTTTTTTTTCTTGTTTCACTCCACAGTTCCCTTCCACGCCACAGGAATGGCAGACTGTGGCCTCCCACTTTGCCAGCCGTTGGGACTTTCCTAACTGCGGAGGGGCAATTGATGGGAAACACATCCGCATCGTCCCACCGCCCAACTCGGGGTCCTACTATTATAATTATAAAAGGGTTTAATAGTGTAGTGATGTTGGCGGTGGTGTCGGCAACATACGAGTTTATGTATGTGGACGTGGGATGAACGGCCGGATATCGGATGGTGGGGCCATTACGCACACGGAGTTCTACTGGCGTCTCCAAAGTGGCAGTCTGTGCTTGCCACCTCCAGAGGAGAATGCCGAAGGACTCCCCTTCGTCTTTGTCGCAGATGAAGCGTTTGCGCTGACTCCCATGTGATGAGGCCGTTCCCGATGAGGACCCTCACCCCGGACCAGAGGGTCTTCAACTACAGGCTGTCCAGAGCCAGAAGAGTGGTGG
The DNA here is from genome assembly GCA_028564925.1 of Lithobates sylvaticus. Classification (NCBI taxonomy): domain Eukaryota; kingdom Metazoa; phylum Chordata; class Amphibia; order Anura; family Ranidae; genus Lithobates; species Lithobates sylvaticus. The sequence continues at coordinate 117,224,298 of CM053036.1, forward strand.
AGAACGCTTTTGGCATCCTGGCCAGCCACTTCCGCCTGTTCCTGACGGCATTTAACTTGGCGGAATACAAACTGAACCACATAGTTCTTGCCTGTTGCATATTGCACAACTTCCTCAAAAGACATAACAGGAACTATGTGGTGCCCGTTGGCCCAGATGTGGAGGGCCCTCCAAATGCGACCTCACAGCCCTTCGAGTGGCACGTCCAGGCTTGCCCCCTCTCAATGCCCGCGTGGTCCGGGACCAATATATGGAATACTTTGTGGGTAGGGGGGCCATTGCTCTGCCTGACGATGTGTGAGAGGCATTTTTTAATAAATCTGATATTTTAAACAACCTCTGATTTCTTGTCATTTCAGTCTTCTTTTTAGCTTATTTTACTTTGTCATTTTTTCCCTTTGCCTTCGACAGTGGTAATGCACTTTCTGGGCAAAGGAGGTAACAGTCTCTTCTTCCCAAAAAGATTATTCTCATGTGTGTTTGCTACCTAATCTTTGGTCTAGAGAAGGTTTGTCCTGCATAACTGACACCCAAAATACTCCTTTTCAGCACCAGGTCTGACATGTGTGTATTCTCCAAAATGCTGTGCTCCGTGTTTTCGTACAAAGCACTGTGGGTGTCATTTACATAAGTCAAATCCGCTATGCTCTACAAGTGCATTGAAAAAGTTCCCTGGGAAAGGAAATTGCAGTGCAAAGTGGATTTGCCTTTAGTAAATAACACCCATTGCCCCCCATATCCTTTACATTTTACATACATAATGCATTGTTTTAGTTAAATAAGGAAGCCACACATTTTGAAAAGTAAAAAAGTTTACTTGGAAAACATTCACAAGTGCGTTTACAATCTTCACGCCAAAACTGACAACATCTTGGTTATTTACAACATTATTTACAAAGATTACGCAATTGGTAAAACCAGGCATGGAGCTAAGCAGAACCTATGAAGTAGGAAAGTTCAACTTTGTAAAGTGAAGACAAGATCAGACATGACTATATGTTCAAAGTGTGTTTGATCTTGCCTTCATCACATGGGGGGGTCACCCCCGAAAAGTGGAAATTTGGAACATGCACACAATTTGGTTCTGAAAATGGTCATTAGATGGTAAACACATGCCTAGAAGCTTCAAAAGTGCCATTTTCCATCATGGGGATGAATGGACGTTTTTTGGGGGTGCAACCCCTTCACCACAACCACTTTCGTAGTTCGTAAAGTGTTTGCACCCCCAAAAAAACGTTGCCATTCATCCACCATGATGGGAGCTAGCACATGTGGACACAATGTGTGCATGTTCCAAATTTCACACAGTTTTTAAGTTGCAAATGTGTTCAGAAGCTGGCACAAATGTGTGTAAATTACTTGGTGCTTTTTCATATTTTTCCTAAAACATCAATGATGTTCTTCAATTTTTGTTGAACATCATTGATGTTTTGCTTTATGTAATCTAGATCTCGATTGCAGACCATTATCTCTCCGATGAGTACGTGGGCACTCTCTGTGGTAAAGTGCGATTTTTCTTCCACAACATCCACGTCACCTAAAAACCACAAACAAAAAAAATGGGGTGTTGGAAATGAGGCAGCCATACATGGATTAGCTTACCAGTAGCTGTGTTCTCCCACACTCACCTGTTGTGGTGACAATTTCTCCAAGTTCGATGATCTCTCCTTCCTCCTCCTCCTCCTCTGCTTCTGCTCTTTCCACTTTTTTGGGAGGTGTTGGTTTGGGGGTTTCCTCAGACGGCCCAAGTTTTCGCTCCCCTATGAGAATGTCCAAAAGGAAGATTTAGCAACACAAGCTATTGAGGGCAGAAATAGGAAGTGACAAACATTGCTTGAAAGTGACGGACACTATTTTAGTTTGGCCAGTTACAAATGTCAACTACATGAATGAAGTCACTTTGTAAAGGTGCTAAACTGACTAGCTTTTTGGTAGAAGTTTGTGTGATGGAGACCCCCCTCTAGTATCCACTGGAGCACATGTGTGGAAAAGCATATAAAAAGGGGGTTTGGGTGTCCCAGCACTAGTGCTCTAGAGTCCAGATGGGTAAACAGCTACTGAGTGACCTCTCCTTTACATTGAATAAATTGGCTTTACATTCTTGATGACATTTCTAGTGAGAACAAACTTCCTTTCCCCAAAAAAACACCAAACATCGTATTATAAGTGGCCGAACGATCGAGGTTGCGTACGATCGAATGCACACACACACGACCATGACAGTGGCAGAAGATCGAGGCTGAGTACGATCGAATGCACAGACGAACCTGAAAGTGGCCATTTTGGAATGTACAACTTGGTAAAAATCAAAACACAATGGAGCAGTATGCAAGCAAGAAATCAAACACAAAACACAACTACTTACTTTTTTTGAAGAATTCGCTTGATCTTTCTGTACTGATCGGCCTCCCTCAGTTTCAGGTCTGACCAGCGTTTCCTGAGTTGCTCCTTGGATCGTTGTACCCCAAAATTATTGTACAGCCTCCTCACAACTTTAGACATGATCTTGGCCTTGCGGACATTGGGGTTGAGGTAAGGCCCATACTTCCCATCATAGTCGCTCCTCTTTAATATGTCCACCATCTCCAACATTTCTCCAAATGACATATTGGAGGCCTTGAATTTCAGGTTCCGGGATCGGGACGTTTCTGCCTCCGGACTTTCCTCGTCCTCCTCCTCGTTGGTGGGATATTTGTGGCGCACCTGCTGTGTCCCCGCCATGTGCTCTCCCCACTACGCCGTAAAGAGAAGGGGTGGGGAATAGACGAGAAAGATCGTCAGGGGCGGGCGGAGTTTGAAGCATGCGCAGTGTATATAAAACGTCACACGCCTGTGTCGTAGCCACGATCTGGGAGACGAGGGGAGAGAAAACTCACACGAGACGATCGCTACAAACGAAGGTACAATTTAACGTTGGTACATAACTAGCCTAGACTGATTTGAACTTGAGGCTTCTTTAGGGAGAAGATTAGGAGAGTTTAGCCTGACAGAATTTTGAGGGTTTTGTGTGTTGTTGTGTCTTGCAGAGATTGATATGAAGGGATTCAACGACATGAGTTTTCTCCCCCTCTTCATTGCCAAATACAGGGATTTTCCCATATTGTGGCAGGGTATACACCCACATTACACCAACAAACCAAAGAGGCACGCAGCCCTGGAGGAACTTGTGGAATTTGTCAAGCCAAAGTTCCCCACGGCAACTGTTGATGATATTAGAAAGAAAATTGGCAGCCTGAGGAGTGCGTATATCAGGGAGAGGAAGAAGGTCGTGAAGTCTGAGGAAACTGCAACTTCAGCAGATGAGGTCTATGTCCCCAAGCTCTGGTACTATCAGAGTCTCCATTTTCTGAAGGACCAGGCTGATGTCACGGAGCCAACCTCAACTCCTCCTTCCACGCTTCCTTGCGCACAGCCCACCCCTGATGAGGCTTCCGAGGAGCAACCTGGGCCTTCCAGTCTGGAAGAGGTGGAGGAGCCCAGCTTGTTCCAGGTATAGTATTTTTGTTACCATTTATGGGAATAATGAATGATGTTCACTTAATTCAGGATCGCCAATTGCTTAGTTCCTAACGTGTTTGACATATCAACAGACAGTGGTGTGGGAGACATTTGGGGCCAGAATCTAAACTGCTGGGCTGAGAATTGTATGGTTTGCTATTTGTAAACATTTTGCACCAGTCACTAGATGAGAATTGTGTGTGTTTGATGAACAAATAACTGAAACTATGTCCCTTTTTCCTACACAGGAAGACCTCAGCCAGGAGGTGGCTGTGGAAGGTGGCAGTCAGGAGGAGGCAGGGGTTAGTGGCAGCCACCAGCTGGGTAGTGGCAGCCAAGAGGGGGCTAGGCCTCGGAGCCTGACTGACACCCAAACCCCTCCCCTCCGCCCTCCGTACAAAAGGGCGAGAAGGGGGGGTTATGCGGCACAGTCAGCGCTCCGGATGATAAGAGAGGCTTCAGACTCCCTACATGCCACACCCGCCGACGAGGAGACCTTTGGCTCGGTGGTTGTCACCAAAATGATGGGTATGGAGGTGAGGCAACGCAACATGTGTGAGGGGCTCATCCTCCATGTCCTAAATAAGGGTAGGGCTGGGGAGATGACCCCAGTCACACATGTTTGCCATAGCTACCATGCTCCACCTCCTCCTCCTCCTCCTCCTCCTTCTGCCACCCCACCAGCACGACAGCCCCAGCGTGCAAGGAAGCGTGGAAGGAAGACCTGAGAGTGACGACCTGGAATCAGTCTGGTCTGAGAGAAGATGGAGCCTCTTGTAGTACCAGAGCCTGGGGACCTAGATGGCATCTGCTGCAGTTCCGGATACTTTGGACTTCACGACCAGATTGACCTCCCCTTAATATACGTACTCCTCAGGCCCCCAATTTTCTACGCTTGAACAATGATGGTTGCCGTGGGGGGCCAAGACTTTGCAAATTCCCCAAGTTTCACCATGGCTGCGTTCCTCTTTGGTTTGTTGGTGTGACCTAAATAAAGGTTTTTTTTGATTTGAAATAATCATTGACTATTGTGTTTTACTTTGCTACAATGACAGTTTTTCTTTGAGTAGGCTGGTACATTTCACTAATCCTAAAGTAGAATTAACAAGGGGCACCAACAACAAACAAACTCCTAGTAAATGTAAGCAAGAAATACAAATGTAAATAATGTGTTTTTGGTAATTTGAGACACACAACCCCCCTCCAAAAAAAAAAAAAAAAAACAAAACATTCAAATATGTATTCCCCCCCCCCAAAAAAAAAAGACAAATCATGGTAAAAAAATAACAAAGATTCTTTTCCGTTCAGAGTAAAAATAAACATGTAGTGTATAAATGCTGCAAAGTAATAAAGAAGTAAGTTTGTGAGAAGTGCGGGTGAATAGGAGCAGCTAAAAGATGTCATTCTTGTTGCATTGTAAAGAAAAAGAGAATGCGCTGCATTAAAGACATTTTAACATTGCAGCGTGACGAATGTGCTGTGTCGATTAGGAAAGGTAGTTTTACCTGACCGAGCGCTTCCGTCACAGAATTTCTTCTGAGCATGCGTAGCACTTTGTCCGTCGGACAAGCGTACACACGCTCGGATTTGGTGTGATCGGACCGGGTTGTCTTTAAGAAAACAGTTTGCAGGATTTCTTGTGCATCATCTTTTGAGAGGCTTCCTTCTGGGATGACAGCCATGCAGACCAATTTGATGCAGTGTGCAGCGTGTGGTCTGAGCACTGACAGGCTGACCTGCCACCCTTCAACCTCTGCAGCAATGCTGGCAGCAAATATTTCGATTTCCCAAAGACAACCTCTGTATATGATGCTGAGCATGTGCACTCAACTTCTTTGGTCGAACATGGCGAGGCCTGTTCTGAGAGGCCATCTTAATGTAGAGCAAAAATTATTTTATTCAGATCCTTAGAGAGTTCTTTGCCATGAGGTGCCATGTTAAATTCCAGTGACCAGTATGAGAGAGTGAGAGCAATAACACCAAATTTAACACACCTGCTTCCCATTCACACCTGAGACCCTATAACACTAACGAGTCACATGACCCCGGGGAGAGAAAATGTCTAATTTGGCCCAGTTAGGACATTTTCACTTAGGGGTGTACTCACTTTTGTTGCCAGCGGTTTAGACATTAATGGTTGTGTGTTCAGTTATTTTGAGGGGACAGCAATTTTACACTGTTACACAAGCTGTACACTCACAAAGTGTAATTTCTTCAATGTTGTCAAATGAAAAGATATAATAAAATATTTACAAAAATGTGAGAGGTGTACTCACTTTTGTGGGATACTGTAAATAAGACACTCCAATGTATGCTTAAAGTGATAATCCAACACAAGCATATGGAACTTCAAATCGATTTAAGTGATCACCAGCACGTACTTCCCTTCCAGATGAGCAAAATCAGCCTCTTACCAGAAAAACTAGACCTTATTCAGGTCTGTGATTGCTTTAGTGAGCTTCACATCTCACTCTAAATGTATATCTTTACTCTCCACCTGCTCTCTGGTATTAGCCTTTAGATCCCAAGTGGGATCACATAGACCATGGTAACAAAAAGAAGGGAACATTCATTGCGCAACATCCTTGTAGGGTTAAAAGCTATTTTATTAAAATCTATTTAAATATTTTCAAATAAAAACAGGCATTCGATTAAACATCCATCCTTCACCCCGAAGGGCGTGTTGACATCACTGCTATTTCCACCGCCCGACGTATGTTTTGACGTTATAGACCTCTTCGATGGGGCAATGGGGATACATTTCTCATACCTGAGGAACCACTGGGAAAGCTGACAATCACTGTAGTAGTCACCACTACTGAAGTGATTGTCGCGTTCTGTGCTGGATCATTATCAACATTGATCATCAAGAAGTGGAAGTGCTGGGGTGCAATGTGCAGCCTCGGTAATGGCTGCAGCTTGTCCTGCCCCTATCTGCTGTAGTGCATCATTTGTTTCAATGCAGGGGGTGTACCAGGATATACAGCATCATTTGTTGCTATGTTGATGGTGGCCGGACCATGAAACCTATATAATAAGGATCATACTTTTTTTTTTTAACAAGAAGATAAGGATCATACTTAGACTTCAGCTTTAAATTTGTAGTTAACCGCAGTTGCAGATAATAAAAAAAAAATTCCCCTGCAAGGCAATGTCATATTGTGCTAGAGTGCATCGCATACTAGCACATTATGAGAGACCTTAAAACAAAGCCCTTCGGCCGGCTTGCTGCCACTGCTGAGAGGGCTTCCATCTTCCTTCCTCCGGCTACACGAGTGGCCGGGGGTGCGATGACGTCACTCCTGCGCATACGCGCGGGAGCCGCCGTTTAGGCATGGGCTCTGAAGGTCCGGCAAAGTATGTCGGACCTTCAGAGCGCATGCCCTGGTAACCTCACAGGCTGCATGCACTCTGAATATCTCCTAAACAGTGCAAGTTAAGGAGACCATCCTGGGACAGACCATCCTTCCAAGCAACAAAGCCAAAAGCCTCGGAGTAATCTTTGATTCAGAGATGACCATGGAGGCACAAATAGGATCCGTAATCAGCGGATCCCACCATCTCCTCCGCCTGCTACGCAGACTCATTCCCTTCATCCCGGAAAAGGAAAAAGCGGTAGTAGTAGGAACGATTATCAATTCGCGTCTCGACTATGCAAACTCCCTCTACATAGGATTACCGGATTACCAGATTGCGCGCCTTCAAATTGTCCAAAACACAGCAGCGAGATTAGTCACCGGAAAGAAACCTTGGGAATCCATCTGCCCATCCCTAAGGACCCTCCATTGGCTCAAGGTAAAAGACAGGATCACATTCAAGACCCTCTGCCTCACCCACAAATGTACACAAGGAAATGTGCCTCAATACCTTTGTGAGAAAATAGAAAAATACATACCAAATCGCAGCCTTCGATCAATAAACCAAAACCGACTTCTCATCCCCAAAGCCCGCTACAAATCGAAGGGAGAACGAAGATTCGCAGTACAGGGACCTCGGCTATGGAATGCTCTACCAAACAACATCCGCTTGGAAGAAAACCATCAGGCCTTCAGGAAAAAACTCAAGACCCACCTCTTCTAAACATGGCATCACAACAAGAGCAGACAAGCGCCTTGAGGTGATTCAGTTTGCAGTTGCAGCGCTATACAAATCATTCATTCAGATATTCACAGTGCCTACAGGTAAAGCCTTATTATAGGCATACCTGTAGGTATAAGTGGTAAAAAAGAGTTTACTACCACTTTAAAGAGAAAAAAAAAACATATGAAAATGTGCATGTCTTGTAGACATAAACTAAATATAATTTTTTTTTTCTTTTGCCCTGAAATTCACTTTAATAGGTATCAGTTCTCTTATACAATACACTGGGTGAATCAAATATTTGCCAAGTGAGATAGTAATGGACAAGAAAGATACTTTTCTCCTGATAAGATAATATAAGATAAGATGATAAGAAATGTTTTGAATTCCGCTAGGACTAAATAGGCTCATAGAGTGATGTTTAATTTCTACTTGATGTCAGTTGTCCCGGTCATTATAGAAATGTGTGATTGAGAACAGAGTAGAGCACTGGGTGACAGATGAAAGGTCCTTATGGTGAGAGATATTCAATTCACACATTCAAGCTCAACCTGGCACTGTACAAGTAAACAGAGTAATTATGCCACCCTAGGCAAGTTCCATTTTGTCTAGCCAACAATCAGAACTCTTATGCCGCGTACACACGGTTGGACTTTCTGGCAGAAAAAGTCAGACGGAACCTTTGCATCGGATATTCTGATCGTGTGTGTGCCTCATCGGAATTTATTTTTTTTTTTATTCTGACGGACCTAGAAATAGAACATGTTTTAAATATTTCCAACGGAACCAATTCCTATCGGGAAAACCGCTCGTCTGTATTCTGTTCCGACGGACCAAAAACGACACATGCTCTGAAGCAAGTACGAGATGGCAGCTATTGGCTACTGGGTATTGAACTTCCTTTTTCTAGTCACGTCGTATGTATTGTACGTCACCGTGTTCTAGATGGTCGGACTTTGGTGTGATCGTGTGTAGGCAAGACTGTTTCAGCGGAACTCCGTCAGAACTCCGTTGGAAAAACCTTCAGAGTTTATTCCGACGGGAAAACCGGTCGTGTGTATGCGGCATTAATGGCCAGAGTTCTGTACAAGGTGCACTGTGTAAAAAAAAAGAGGGGTATAGTACATATCATTATCATATCAAGTTTTTGCTTGGATATTTACAATATAATTTAATAAAAGTGATACTTGCTTGGCTGTCATAATAAGAGATGAGCCAAATGTACCTAGGTTCAGTTGTAGAAGGGTTTGCAGAACATGTCTAAAGTTCAAGTGCCAAATGCAAACCCCAATGTTAAAAAAAAAAACATTAATGCCCATTTTCTAGGCTAATAGGCAAGGAATTGTGAAACAAATAGCAACTTCCCTGGGAGACATGTACCAAAGCAATACAATTTTGGTAAATTCTGTTTGCCAGGGATCAGTATTTTTAATAATTCTTTATGAGCAACATTAAAAAGGCAAAAATCCTTTAAATACCATGCCTGGGGAGTGCCCTTAACCTGCCTGTAAAGTGATCCATTTGTATGGTATACAACCTACTACTGCAAAACTGCCATATACAAATTAAAAAATTAAGCCTAAATTGCCATTAAATAAGAGCGTTTTTTACTTCTGTTTGTAAGTAAAGGGGATTCCCTTCATCTATACCAGACCCTTATTCTAGATGGAGGTCTGGTATAGATTTTATTGGGGGATCCCAGACAAAAAAAACATGTGGGGCTCCCATAAATCATCCTATCATGACCCTCACTCACAGTGATTTTACCGCACCCCTGGACTGCCACTCCAGAGGCACATACACCATGGGCTTCTTTTCAGTCCCGACCCTCAGCTGGACCAGTGCAGCCCTCCATCCCTGCCAGATAGAGAGCCCTTCTAGGTTTTTTCTGGGAGACCCATGAATGTCTAGACGCAGGTTCCACCGGGACTAACCTTTCCAGGTCCCCATCAATCCAGTGGATTTGTATGACAACACCCTGAGCCCTCATTCAGTGTGGCAGCTCCTCCACCGGATGCTGACAGGAACAGCGACCACACCAATCCTAGCCAGAAGGCTGGGATGACCCAGTGCAGCACCCATCCTCACCAGGGGCACCCTTCTGGCCCGCTCAGACTCGACCATTCATTCACTAGCCCATGGGTGTCCGCAGGTAGAGGCAAGGGGGGGTCAAGTGCCCCCTCTGGAATCAGGGATCAGATCTTAAATTCAGCACAGTTGTGTCACTATTGGGGTGCTGGCGGCCCACACCCAGGTGTCACCCGCCAGTGGGGTGACACCATCAAGGTGCTGTCAAGCCCCCCCATCAGTGTAGTGTGACTTTGGGCTCTTTTCTCTGCTCAGTCCAGCAGAGAACTCAGTGGCACTGTGACAGGAGAAAGGCAAGCCTGGTTTCCCCCTGCTCGCCTCCCCTTTCTCCTGTCAGGGAGAAGAGATGGCGACTCTCACCAGGTTCCCTGCCCAGCTTCCTGCCCGCTCCATTCCTTTCCTATTGGCCATAACTGAGGGCCAATCAAAGGAGACTAGGAGAGGGACATGTATTCCCAAAGATTGGCGGCCCCATTTTCCACAGGGAGGAGGCTACAGCTTGATCAAGAGAGAGATTAAGAGACTGCAGCCTGTAAAAAAGCTGAGGGAGAGAGCGCTACAGGACAAAGAATAAGGAGTGTGCTGGGCGGAAGCCAGAGAGAGAGCCACACTGCCCAGCACCACCAGAGAGAGAGACACGCTGCCCAGAGCCACCAGAAAGAGCCACGCTGCCCAGCACCACCAGAGAGAGAAAGACTGAGCCACTATCATGGTACAGACATGCTACACTAACTACTGACCAGAGTCGCCCCCGGGGAACCCAGAGTGAGCAATCGTCCAGCCGGAGGGATCACTGCTGTAGTTTCACTGGGTCTGGTAAGAGGGACGGTACTACGTCTGCAGTCTCTGACCATGATAATGTGATAATTACGTTGTCAAAAAGGGGCGGTGCATGGGTGACCCTAAAATGATGCCCCCCCCTGAAAAAAGTTCTGCGGATGCCCATGCACTAGCCTCCATGACCTAGAAGCGACAGCGTGGCCCCTGCTGAGACAGACCACCCAGGTACCATTACGCCAAAGAATTTGCATAGCCCTCCCCGTTGAGAGCAGCACAGCGCCTCCTCTGGCAACTGATAAGAAAAGATACTACACTTGATCTTAGCCAAAAGGCGGAGAATAACACATTAACTCACTAGTAGCTAATAGGGATGGACGAACGGTTCGACCCGAGCATAAGTTTGGGCCGAAGTTTGGTTGTTCGGGTGTTCTGCAGAACACTGAACAATATGCGGTGTTCGGGGCAAATTCGAAAGCCGCCGAAACACCGTTAAAGTCTATGGGACATTAACATGAAAAATCAAAAGTGTTAATTTTAAAGGCTTATATGCAAGTTATTGTCATAAAAAGTGTTTGGGGACCCGGGTCCTGCCCAAGGAGACATGTATCAATGCAAAAAAAAGTTTTAAAAATGCACGTTTTTTCGGGAGCAGTGATTTTAATAATGCTTAAAGTGAAACAATAAAAGTGAAATATTCCTTTAAATTTCTTACCTGGGGGGTGTCTATAGTTTGCCTGTAAAGTGGTGCATTTTTCCCATGTTTAGAACAGTCCCGCACACAAAATTACATTTATAAAGGAAAAAAGTAATTTAAAAGTACTCGCAGCTATAATGAATTGTCGGCAATACAGATAAAAGTCATTGAAAAAAAAACGGCATGGGATTCCCCCAGTCCATTAACAGGCCCTTTGAGTCTGGTATGAATATAAAAAAAAAAAAAAAAATTGCGTGGGGGTCACCCCAAATTCCATACCAGGCCCTTCAGGTCTGGTATGGATTTTAGGGGGAACCCGGTGCCAAAATTAAAAAAAAATGGTGTGGGGGTTTCCCCTCAAAATCCATACCAGACACTTCAGGTCTGGTGTGGATTTTAAGGGGAACCCCGCGCCAAAATGTAAAAAAAAAAAAAAATGCCGTGGGGGTCCCCCCAAAAATCCATACCAGACCCTTATCCGAGCACCCAACCTGGCAGGCCGCAGGAAAAGAGGGGGGACGAGAGAGCACCCCCCCTCCTGAACCATACCAGGCCACATGCCCTCAACATGGGGAGGGTGCTTTGGGGTAGCCCCCCAAAGCACCTTGTCCCCATGTTGATGGGGACAAGGGCCTCATCCCCCCAACCCTTGCCCGGTGGTTGTGGGGGTCTGCGGGTGGGGGGCTTATCGGAATCTGGAAGCCCCCTTTAACAGCAGGTGCCTCCCATGGAGGCGGGTCATCGCGGCTTTGTTTTTTTTTCTTTTTCGGTCCACCGGCAGAGCGAGAGAAGAAGATGAATGGACTTCGTGGGACATTTTTATTTATTTTTTTAATAAAGGACTTGTCCCAAGTTGTGTCTTGTCTTTTGTACCATTTTGACACTTTTTTTGTGAAATGGTAGGGGTACATTTGTACCCCGTTACCATTGTACACAGGGGGGAGGCCGGGATCTGGGGGTCCCCTTGTTAAAGGGGACTTCCAGATTCTGATAAGCCCCCTGCCCGCCGACCCCCACAACCACCGGGCAAGGGTTGTGGGGATGAGGCCCTTGTCCCCATCATCATGGAGACAAGGTGCTTTGGGGGGCTACCTCAAAGCACCCTCCCCATGTTGAGGGCATGTGGCCTGGTACGGTTCAGGAGGGGGGGCTCTCTCGTCCCCCCTCTTTTCCTGCGGCCTGCCAGGTTGCGTGCTCGGATAAGGGTCTCGTATGAATTTTAAGGAGGACCCCCACGCCATTTTTTTTTTAATTTGGCGCGAGGTTCCCCTTAATATCCATACCAGACCTGAAGGGCCTGGTATGGAATTTGGGGGGACCCCCACGCAATTTTATTTTTTTAATTTTGGTTCAGGGTTCCCCTTAATATTCATACCAGACCCAAAGGGCCTGGTAATGGACTGGGGGGATCCCATGCCCTTTTTTTCAATTACTTATTTTATCTGTATTGCTGGGACCGACAATTCATTATAGCCACTTAGTAAGTACTTTTAAATGACTTTTTTTCCTTTAGAAATGTCATTTTGTGCAGGGACTGTTCTAAACACGGGAAAAATGCACCACTTTACAGGCATACTATAGACACCCCCAGGTACAAAATTTAAAGGAATATTTCACTTTTATTGTTTCACTTTAAGCATTATTAAAATCACTGCTCCTGAAAAAACTTCAATTTTTAAAACTTTTTTTTGCATTGATACATGTCCCCTGGGGCAGGACCCGGGTCTCCAAACACTTTTTATGACAATAACTTGCATATAAGCCTTTAAAATTAGCACTTTTGATTATTCATGTTCGTGTCCCATAGACTTTAATGGTGTTTGCGTGTTCTGCCGAATTTTTTGCCTGTTCGGTATGTTCTGGTGCGAACCGAACTGGGAAGTGTTCAGCCCATCCCTAGTAGCTAACTGAGCCCTGCTCTATCTATCTCCACTCCAACAATACACTGCAAAAGGTTCCTGTGGGAAGAAACCTTTTATAGTGTGGGGTGGGACTATGAGCACTATGCCAAGATTGGGCAAAGTCATCATGTCTTTGTCCAATCAGGGCACTGACAGTGCTCTGTGCCCTGCTTGGGCAAAGCCTTGCACCTGACCAGCGGTCGGATGCATTGCTTCATCCAATTAGGGCCCTAGAATGCACTGTGCAGCGCGCAGTGCATTGTGGGACGCTCAGCAGGCTAACATCCCACCAAGCAGGCCTCGAGCGGGCGATGTTCAGGCTGAACCGCTCGCCCAACACTAAATATATATGTATGAACCATTTACTGTATATACATTTGTATGCACCATTTATTAGAGCTGTGCATTAATTTAGCGTACTAACGTTGAATGTACGCTTTACATGTGCTGCATTAACCCATTCATTTGACATAAATATTGTATGCCGGACTTTTAACGGTGTAGATCATCTGGATCCTGTTGCATTTTAATGGTTGATTTTTGAGTGGACAAAACTTGAAATCTTTCGGTGTCAGAGAATCGGGCTGATCTCATCCACCTACTACCAGCTTTGCACAGGTTCTTAAAGTCTCACTCCTGTGTACTGCACTACATCTTGTAGGAGTGGATTCGCACCAGCTCTGCTAGGACTGCGTTCGGCAACTATTTTAGCACAGTCCCACCGCAAGACTAAGCAAAATGTCTCATCTCCTACCTGGTCAGTTCACACAGCTCCACGAGCCAGTAGAACTTGCTGAAATGCCACTGTGACACCCATGCTGGCCCAGGGAGAACATGCAAACTCCAGGCAGGTAGTGCCGTGGATGGGATTTGAACCGACGACCCTAGTGCTGCTAGGTGGCAGTGCTAATCACTTTGCCACTGTGTTGCCCTACCTATGTTAACCATATTGCGTGTGTGTTTGCATGTCACGGGTACAGCAGATCACTCGTTTGAATGGTTCTACCAGGTCACACCATGCGACTTCATGTGTATGCAAAAAAATGCTGCGTTTTCGGATGCATGGGAATGCCATTAAAGCGGACCTTCAGTAATTTTTTTGAACTTTCCATCTATTAAATCTTCTGCCCTTTTTGTTTTAATTTTGGGTAGTACAATTGGTGATTGGCCCGTGATTCCATATTGCGGTAAAATCGTGGCAAAATTCACCACGTGCTATTTGGGTGTCCCTCATTTTTAATGGCTCCCCAAACGTAGTGTGATTTTGCTGTATTTGCTGTGCTGAAATCATGAAAATGAAAATATCGTGTGAAGCTTGTCACCCAAAAAGGTTGCAGGAACTCCTTTTGTGAGACAAACGTGCATCGAGTAACCCATTTAAATGAGGGGGCGGCCCTATGCACCACTTGCAAAAAAATGTGTCTAAATCACCCCCAAATAATTGCAAACAGGAAGGTGCGTTCTTGGTACGTGAAGTGGGAATGGGGCCCTAAAGACACCCCACCTCTCTGTTAAAAAGAAGTTTTCCTTGCGGGCACATACATTTTTTTTGTGTTTGTCCCTTCGGATAATATTGGATGAATTGTCATGATTGGCTCTCAAAAGTGCTATACTAAAGATCCGATTATCATACGATCGCTTGGAAAGCAGGATTTGCCGTCCGATTTTCCGATTTTCTGATTGTGTGTACGGGCTAAAGATTCACACCTGTAGCCTGTACACACGATCAGAAAATCGGACGGCAAATACCGCTTTCCAAGCGATCGTATGATAATCGGATCATAAGTATAGCGCTTTTGAGAGCCGATCATGACAATTCATCCGATATTATCCAAAGGGACAAACGCAAAAAAAATTATACGATACCAGATCAGACGATTTTTGTTAAATCAGTACAGTTTTTGTCCAAAAAACGCAATACAAATACACTGCATCCCCTCCGAATTTTTGGTCTGTCGTGCGAGAATTTTTGAACTTTAGTAACCTCTTCATTTTCAAAAAACGGACAATCATTTGTGCGATAATCTCATATTAGATTGTAAGCTCTTCTATCCTCTTGTATTTTATTGTATTATAACTGTATTGTCTCCTTTTTATATTGTAAAGCGCTGCATAAACTGTTGGCGCTATATAAATCCTGTATAATACTAATAATTGTGTGTAGCAGGCATTATGTTTGGTACATTTAGGGTGCTATTCGCATTGTGCCGCACATAACCCTGGCACACAGGTGGCAATGAGCCCCTAGCTTCCTTCTTATGTTGCTCTGATGTCTATACAAGGATCAGCATTATGGAAGTTCTATGAAGCGATGCTCAGTGCTGGGAAGACGGTCATAGAACGTGTGGAGGGATCCAGTCCATAGCAGAGATGATCCCTGGACAGGGACAAGCCCCGATCGCCGGCCATCAGCTGATTGGACGAAGCCTGCCAGGCCCCGCCCAGGGCCAGGCTGAGCGCTAACGAGCCCTTCAGTAATAAGCCCAGGACCCCGCCCCTGCACCCCGCCCCCTGCACCCCCTTATACACCGCCCGCTCCTCCATCCCCCAGCACATAGACACACCGAGCCCGGAGAGTCGGGGCACCTGTACACCGGAGAGGAGAAGTTTGCTGGGCAGCGATGAGCAGCAGTGTGCGGGCACTGACATCTGCGGGGCTCCTCTTCCTATGGCACATCCCCCTGGCGATGGGGCACACGGCCGGCTTCGGCTTTGAGTACCTAATGGAGGAGAGCGCAGAGGAGCCCAACTACAAGGACCCCTGCAAGGCCGGTAGGTGCAACTTCTGTCCGATCACATGTATGGAGATGTCCTGGCAAGCCATCACCCTGAGTCTACCACCAGCAACACCCTACAGTCTGATTGGCCCATCTCACCATACATGTTACAATCAACTTTTCACATTTATTTCAAACTTTTGTAATAGAAGCACCTACCTGAGCCGGCCGATCAAATCTATACTTTATTTTCTATAAAATATGGATTGGAGCTGTCCAATTGGATGGCTTATTGCTCTACAAGGTTGTTGGACTTGGTAGATCTAAAGAAGATTGTAATGTGTATGGTGGGCTCCTTCATGCTTGTGGTGGAGTGTGGGGCCCTCTGAAGAGTGATCTATTGGCTTGCTTTTCAGAGGGCATTTGACACCTCACTGCCTGGTTTAACTGTATAATGCTGCACCACCGTTCTGCAACATTGGCATGTTGCATGCCGCTGCGGTGCATGTTTGACAGCCAGCACTACCTGTCAAGCTTTGCACCTTGAGTTACAATTGCCATAGCATCTGTAAAGCCCCGTCCATCTGTATTGGGACAGTTCAGGTAGGTGGCCAGGGGGCAGTAAAACTGCAGCTCAGATGACCCCCTAAATTTTTGGCTGTGGTGCGCTCAGAAAGCGAGCACTGTGTGCGATCCTGAGATGACTAGAGCTGTACTGAAATCTCACCAGAAAGGAACCTGCGATCGACACTCATCACCCAGCTGTGCATTCAGCTCACTGGTGTGACTGAGCCCACAATCCATTTTACAGGCAATACTTTGTGCTTGTGGCATAGTTTCGAGACTTGGTTCGATCTGCCCAATGTGACATGGCATTGGCAAGTTAAAGCTGCTGCATTGGATGATAATAATAATAATAATAATAATAATAATAATTTTTATATATATATATTTTTTTTTTATTAACTACTTGCTTACTGGGCACTTAACCCCCCCCCCCCCCCCCCTCTGTCCAGACCAATTTTCACTTTAAATGACAATTGTGCGGTCATACAACACTGTACCCAAATTAAATTTTTATCATCTTTCCCCCACAAATGAGGTGGCGATAATGGGCACTGATTGGTTACACTGCTAGGTGGCACTGATTGGCATCACTCGTGGGCACTGATGGGTTGCACTCGTGGGCATTGATAGGTGGCACTGGCAGGGGGTACTGGTGGCACAGATGAGGCAGAATTGCCTCTTCCTCTTCGGGACCGATGTTCCTTGCATAAAAGTTGGTGGTCTGCTTTTTTTTTATTTTTTATTTTTTTTTCTCCACACGCTGTCAGCTTGAGGTGGGGGGAACGATTACCGAGCTTTTGTTTACATCATGTGATCAGCTGTCATTGGCTGATCACATGGTAAGGGGCCGGGATCTGTGATCACCCGAGTCTCAGTGATCACACCGCGCGTGCAAAGGGGAGGCCGTCATATGACGGCCTCCGGTAAATTCAGGTCAGCGCTGTGGCTGTCATTCGGCTATAGCGCGGACGTCAAGAGGTTAAACAAGTTTTCATACACTATTGTACTACATTGTTTATTGAATGGCACCCCAACTCATGTAGGCAATGCGCAACAACTTGCATGCATTTTAATGAACAGATGTGAACCATCTTTGTGTTGCGTTGGATGGAGAAGTTGCAGATTACATAAAACTTGCATTGTGGTACATTCATTTTGAATAGGCTGCCTTACTGCCTTGCACATTAGTGCATGAAATACCGCAAGTTTATGGACATGTGGGAAGGCTGTCAAAGTGAGCCAGGATGGATTTTCTTCCTCTGTTTCCCTGCAAAGGTAAAGCATAATGGGCTACTATGCATTGCATAGTAGCCCATTATGTGTCACTTACCTGACACAGGAGCCAGCGATATCACCGCTGTCCCCTCTTCCACGGAGCGTCCATCTTCCTTCCAGGTATCGCTGCTCCGGTGCTGTGAGTGAGCCGGAGAAGCGATGATGGCACATGTACGGCGCGTTTGCCTTCACTTGTGGTGCGCCTGCGCCACTCTCTACGGCGTGCATGCGCCGTAGACAGCGGTGCCCGATTTTTTGTAAAATATCTCCTTAACCGTGTAGATTAAGGAGATATTTCTTGGACCTACAGGTAAGCCTTAATCTAGGCTTACCTGTAGGTCAAAGTGGTCTGTAAGGGTTTACAACCACTTTAAGGACTGGCAAGCTGCAGTATGTTACATTTCTGGATTTAGGATACACTTTAACCACTTCAATACAGGGGGACCCCCCTTCCTGCCCAGACAATTTTCAGATTTCGGTGCTCACTTTGAATGACAATTACTCAGTCATGCAACACTGTACACAAAAAATAATTTTTTGCTATTATGAAATTTTCCAAAGAAGTAATTTTCGTCCATAAATTTGGGCCAAAATGCACAAATTGGTGGATATTATTTAGTCTATGTGAAAGAGCCCCGCTCTCCTCTGCGCAGGGACGGACCCGTCAGATCCCCCAGAGAGGCGAGACGGACCTGTCATCCGCCTGCTCGGCGTATTGATCCCTGCTGAGAAATGGAAACACCCACAAAATGACTCCATGAGACGGGTACTCGGTTACCAGGAGAAGACTGTGATTATTGCTAGTTGGTTATAGCAGCTGCTAGCGATAATTGTCAAGCAAGCTGGTTGTACCCAAGTTGCTCAATCAACTTGGTACATTCAGCCTGCCCATTAACGATTGACAATTCAAACAATGTATAGCTGGCCTTTGGTGCATTTACTGTATATCCTTTTGCGTTGCCTGAGGAATATATTGCAACAAATTTTTTGTGCCTGGCGTTCAGCTTTCAAGCTAACCTGTACTCTGAAATGGCAATGTAACTAGTATACAAGGTCTGCCCACCTGCATAGGGGGGGGGACGGGACGGACTATACAACCTTTTTGTGCATACTTGCTCATAATGGATGGTAAACATGGCCTGAGTGCTAATTGGAGTAAACTGACAAAAGATAAATGGCCCTAATCTGTGAATAATTAACTACTTTAGTTTTATTTTTCTAAGGTGTGTCTGTTTTATTTTATCATCCAACATGCTTCAGAAACGGTGACAAAGTGTGCCCCCCCCCCCATGGCACCCTATGGGTGATTAATCTATTGTCCCAAATAAGAGCTTGATTATTAAATCGCTGCTTAATGCAACTTTTAGGCTGACATAGACTTGGTCCTTCCCTGATCCCAGTAATGGCCCTTCTGATCCTCACTGGCATCCTTTGCACAGACTTCTATTAATCACATTTGCAGCATGCTCCTGACAGATTGCTTTCAGTTGGACAGATGCTGGAGGGACCGTGGTGACATCATTCTGGTGTTCCAGCAAGTTCTGCACTCAACGCTGCCTTTCAGATGCGTTCTCAGGAGTATGCGAGGCAACGGAGTGCAGGATTTGTCTTCGAAATGTTAAGAACTAGTAATACAAATGATCTGTAAATGTCATTAGATTTTCTACTTGGTAAGGGTGGGGGGGCAACAATATTCAATTTCTGGCTTATTGAGTAAGGCTAATTGCAAGTGCATTGCAGTAGCCAAGAACTGGTTCCCAATTAGAATTCCTGATTCACTACCTGGATTTTAGTTAATACTGAACTCCAGGTACAATCTACAGCAGGGATCAGCAACCTGTAGATCTGTCTGGGCTTACTGACCCGCCATCCCAGAGCATCGGAGTGCAATGCAGAGGGACTACTTGTAAAGTTGGAGCTGTAGTGGGGAGGAAGAGCCGCTTAAGCCGATGTCTCCTCTGTAGTGCTGGCCTCTGTCCCATGCGGAGTGGTACCAACTGCACTCCACCTCATATCCCATCTATTGGTATCCAAGAGTAGTGCCAGCAGCAGGGAAGAAGTGATCTTCTTCAGGTTAGTGTGAAGCAATACACTGGGCATAATGGTATAGGGCTGATTTCACACTGATGTGCTGAGGTTTACCCACACCACGGGTGCAGTGTACCTGCAGCTTTCCTGCGGGTTTGCTGCGCTTGGCCATAGACTTCTATTTTAGCCTGAGTTTGGTACACTTTCTGAAAGTGCAGCTAACCCAATGCAGATGCACTGCACCCGAAGTTGTGGGGCACTTGCAGAGTGGCCCCATTTACTTAAATGGGTCTCAATTGATAGATGGTAGCACCCACCAAAAGCAAAAGGGGGTTTAATGCCTGCTGTGGCATATATCCTTTTTTTTTTTTTTTTGACTACTGCCTCAGCAGCTAAAAGGGGTGGGGATTGGGTTTGGTAAAACTGAAACTCAACCACAGGGTTTTACCACCCTCCAACTTTTACATGTGAATGATCCATAATGGTGCTGCTGCCAAATGCAACCAAGGGCTCATTCAGGCCCTGCTGCCCCTCTGAAAAGCGATCTGAGTGTTTGACACTTGGTGAAGAGGCGATATGTTGCCTCCTCACCACCTGATTTAAACCTCTATTGCCGCAATCATTGATTTAAATCAGGTGTGATGAGGCGGCACTGTGCCCCCCCCCCCCCAACTCAGGTAGAGCTCCACCTCTTTAAGGTTGCCTACCCCTGATCTATAGTATATTGTGCTATTACATTGTTTCAGCTTGGCACCAAGTATGCAAATCTGAGGGGCCACTAGGGAAGCTGGTGCCCCACTGCATGCTGACAACAGGGGGCCACTATTGGCACCACTTCCATTCATGAAAGGCCTTGCTGTGTGGTGTGTTTTATTCATAGAGAAGAAAAAAAAAAGGCATTCTCTGATTGGACAAGTTGGAGAGAAGTGGTTGTGGTGACCAATTCTAGAGCGTCTTGTAGGTAGTCTGGGAATGGGGGAGGTGACAAGCAAGCACCCCCATGTGTTCTGTGAATGGCGGTGGTGACCAGCGCGCAACCCCCTGTGGTTACTATGCAGAAGAAAAGCCTCTTAGCAGAGGTCTCCTGGGTCTTGTGCCATCACTGTAGTAGCACCAACTACTAGACTGATTTGCAGCTTCCACACCATCGGGTATAGAATATGCATACTTGCATTGGTCCAAGCTATCACTGTCTCTACAATAAGGCCATGTTCCACCTGAGCGTTTTTATATATTTTTTTTTTCTCTCAATGCATAGAATGCATTAAAGTTGATGTAAACCCAATTCATGAAATTTGAGCTGGGCACATATATCTGCAGTGTTTTCTTATCTCTCTTTAAATCACTGTGTCCCATAGCTGCCTCCTGTTCCGTTCTTCTGTTATCAGCCTGAGAACTACTGCCAAGTTCTCCGTCACATATGATAAAAGCAGCCTGAGGTTTTTTATTGTGTTGGGGAGAATGCTATAAATAGGTTAGCAGAGCCCTGAACCATTCAACACACAGAGCTGAAAGTCTCTACCTATGAGGAGAGGGGGTGTGCCTTTCTTCCAATCAGCTGCCTTGGCTGTATGCCCAGGCTTCACTGCAGTGCTAACCAGGAAGAGAAAATCTCCTAACAGGATGTGAACTTCCCAAACCATGCATAAAGATGCAGATATACATGTAAATCTTACAGTGCCTTGCGAAAGTATTCGGCCCCCTTGAACTTTGCAACCTTTTGCCACATTTCAGGCTTCAAACATAAAGATATAAAATCTTAATTTTTTGTGAAGAATCACCAACAAGTGGGACACAATTGTGAAGTGGAACGAAATCTATTGGATTGTTGAAACTTTTTTAACTAATAAAAAAATGAAAAGTGGGGCGTGCAAAATTATTCAGCCCCCTTGCGTTAATACTTTGTAGAGCCACCTTTTGCTGCGATTACAGCTGCAAGTCGCTTGGGGTATGTCTCTATCAGTTTTGCACATCGAGAGACTGAAATTCTTGCCCATTCTTCCTTGCAAAACAGCTCGAGCTCAGTGAGGTTGGATGGAGAGCGTTTGTGAACAGCAGTTTTCAGCTCTTTCCACAGATTCTCGATTGGATTCAGGTCTGGACTTTGACTTGGCCATTCTAACACCTGGATACGTTTATTTGTGAACCATTCCTTTGTAGATTTTGCTGTATGTTTGGGATCATTGTCTTGTTGGAAGATAAATCTCCGTCCCACTTTCAGGTCTTTTGCAGACTCCAACAGGTTTTCATCCAGAATGGTCCTGTATTTGGCTCCATCCATCTTCCCCTCAATTTTAACCACCTTCCCTGTCCCTGCTGAAGAAAAGCAGGCCCAAACCATGATGCTGCCACCACCATGTTTGACAGTGGGGATGGTGTGTTGAGGGTGATGGGCTGTGTTGGTTTTACGCCAAACATATTTTGTGGGCAAAAAGTTCGATTTTGGTTTCATCGGACCAGAGCACCTTCTTCCACATGTTTGGTGTGTCTCCCAGGTGGCTTGTGGCAAACTTTAGACGAGAATTTTTTATGGATATCTTTGAGAAATTGCTTTCTTCTTGCCACTCTTCCATAAAGGCCAGATTTGTGCAGTGTACGACTGATTGTTGTCCTATGGACAGACTCTCCCACCTCAGCTGTAGTTCTCTGCAGTTCATCCAGAGTGATCATGGGCCTCTTGGCTGCATCTCTGATCAGTCTTCTCCTTGTCTGAGCTGAAAGTTTAGAGGGACAGCCAGGTCTTGGTAGATTTGCAGTGGTCTGATACTCCTTCCATTTCAAAATGATCGCTTGCACAGTGCTCCTTGGGATGTTTAAAGCTTGGGAAATCTTTTTGTATCCAAATCCGGTTTTAAACTTCTCCACCAGTATTACGGACCTGCCTGGTGTGTTCCTTGGTCTTCATGATGCTCTCTGCGCTTTCAACAGAACCCTGAGACTATCACAGAGCAGGTGCATTTATACAGAGACTTGATTACACACAGGTGGATTCTATTTATCACCATCAGTCATTTAGGACAACATTGGATCATTCAGAGATCCTCGCTGAACTTCTGGAGTGAGTTTGCTGCACTGAAAGTGAAGGGGCCGAATAATTTTGCACGCACCACTTTTCAGTTTTTTATTTGCTAAAAAAGTTTAAAATATCCAATAGATTTCGTTCCACTTCACAATTGTGTCCCACTTGTTGGTGATTCTTCACAAAAAATTAAAATTTTATATCTTTATGTTTGAAGCCTGAAATGTGGCAAAAGGTTGAAAAGTTCAAGGGGGCCGAATACTTTCGCAAGGCACTGTATGTAGGGAAATTTGTTTCATCTGTGGCGGTTCCCCTTACTGGGTATATGTGAGGGTTAACAACTACTTAGACCGAGCCTCTTTCTGAGATTTGGTGTTTACAAGTTAAAGCGGCGCTCCACCCTAAAGTGGAACTTCCGCTTATCGGATTCCTCCCCCCCTCCGGTGCCACAATTGGCACCTTTCAGGGGGGAGGGGGGTGCAGATACCTGTATAATCCAGGTGTCTGCACCCACTTCCGGGACTAGCTAGCCGCAGCTGCCCCGCCCCTATCCGTCGATGACGGCCCCCCCCAGTTCAGTTCCCAGGACACAATGGGGACCTATAAAGACGCGCAGCACGACTCGCGCATGCGCAGTAGGGAACCGGGCAGTTAAGCTGCAACGCTTCACTTCCTGGTTCCCTGACAGAGGATGGCGGCGGGGGCAGCCGAGAGACGAGCGGTTGCTCGTCATCTTCTGCCGACACCACTGGAACAGGTAAGTGTCCATTTATTAAAAGTCAGCAGCTGCAGTATTTGTAGCTGCTGACTTTTAATATATTTTTTGTGCAGGTGGACCACCTCTTTAAGTTTAAAGTTTTTTTTTTTGCTAGAAAATGATATATCTCTATCCTAGAGAATAAAATGGCAGTTGCAATACTTTCTGTCACACTGTATTTGTGCAGCGGTCTTGCAAGCGCACTTATTTTTTTTTCAAAAAAAATACAATTTTTTTTTTTTTTTTTATAATAATAATAAAAAAAAAAAAAAGACAGCAGTAAAGTAAGCCCAATTTGTTTTTGATATTGTGAAAGATAATGTTACGCCAAGTAAATTGATACCCAACATGTCACTCTTCAAACTTGCGCCCGCTCATGGAATGGCGACAAACTTTTACCCCTAAATCTCCATAGGCGATGTGATACCTCACGTGTGGTTTGAACACCGTTTTCATATGCGTTCGCTTCTGCACGCCAGCGGGATGGGGCGCATTTAAAGTGTATTTTCTTATTTTTCCTTTGTTATATTTTTTTTTTTACACTGTTCTCTTTTTAAATAAAGGAAAAAAAAAACTTGTCACTTTTATTCCTGTTTCAAGGAATGTAAACATCCCTTGTAATAGAAAAAGCATGACTGGACCTCTTAAATATGAGATCTGGGATCAAAAATACAAATACAATAATAAAATAATTATGGCCAAGAAGGCTTTGGCCATAATTCTTTTAAATCTCAGTAAACTATCTGCTCACTGATTTGATTTATTTCTTAAAGTAAAGCTATTCCCTGCGTTTAAAGGTTTAGCAAGTATTGACAGATTTTTAGAACCATGTCTATCTGAGCTCTGATCTCTCACCCTTCCCCTGTACACTTCTAATATTTACCAAGTTTTTTTGCTTTACTTTGTACAAATTATTAATAGAATTTTGCTGTCTGACCAAAAGTACGCTTTTTGGATATATTTTTGCAAAGTTGCCTCTTTGATACTTGTGTAGTCTATACTGCAACCATTTTTCAAGTTTGCTAACTTATCTAGATGCCGTTTTTTTTATTTACCCAAAGCTACAGTCGCACAATGCTGCAGTCCTGAGACTCCTGTCCCTTACGTCCCGTGGGGTACTTCTTTGGCTGTCCAGTAGTGGGGGCCTTCTTGGGATTCAAAAGAGCCATTGGGGTTGATTTACTAAAGGCAAATCCACTTTGCACTACAAGTGCACTTGGAAGTGCAGTCGCTGTAGATCTGAAATGATGGAAAGCACTGCTGATGTTATCATCCAATCATGTGCAAGCTAAAATGCTGTTTTATTTTCCTTGCAGGTCATTTCCCCCCCCCCCCCCCCAGATCTACAGCGACTGCACTTGTAGTGCAAAGTGGATTTGCTTTTAGTAAATAACCCCCATGGTGTCATTGCAATGGGATACCAGCCAGTGAGGGGGCATCTACAGTGCTGGCTTGGTAGTCTCCCACATCCAGAAATAATGAAATTGGGGGACTGTATTTTGTTAATTTGGCTTTGTTTCCACTATTTTTAAAGCGGTTCTGCACCCATCTCCTAAACTTACTTTAAATCTATTCTCCATGTTAGATTACAAAATTGATGGGTCAATTCTGCATCTTGGAAGCCTACCTTAAATGCTGGCTTCATCCTCGTCATGCCGCACTGTCTCCTGGGATCTGGTGTCATTTCATCCCAGGAGTCGGTGCGGCCATCGACCCGAAATCTCGCGAGATTTGCGGTCATGGATCCGCAAATGTCGCGAGATTTCGGGTCCATGACCGCAAATCTCGCGAGATTTCGGGTGGGATTTGCGGACATGCTCCTTGTAACAAGGAAGTGACTGCTTGTGGGCTTCAAATGCCCACAAGCAAGATGACATTGGCCGACAAAGATTTTATAAACTATCGATTTGTATATCAAAACGGACAGATATCGGGCAGCGTCACTACAAGTAAGGATATTATTATCAAGACATAATTTTTAAACATTAGCAAAAAAAAAAAAATTAAATAACGTCAGTGCAGAACCGCTTTAAGTTGCCTTTTTGATGGTGACTTTCATTTTCAGTGGTTTCTGCCTAATTTGAGTTGATAGTAGTGCTGAACTGGCTAAAAATGGATATCGGCTTGATTGATTTCTCGGGAGTGTTTTTGGTGATTAAAGCCTCGTACACACGATCTGATTTTCAGACGACCGTTTCGTCCATTTTTTGTTGCATACTAGTTTCATGTTGCAAGTGAAGAGGTTACTCCCCATAAGATTCTCGTATGACAGAATTCAACTTTAGAAGTGACGTCATGTGTTGAATAGTCTTGTATGTGTTCTTTCGTTTCTGAGCATGCGTAGTCTTGCTCATACTTAATTTTTTATTTTTTTTTTGGACGAAAACCATACGTACGTTGTGTTCTCATCCGACAAATTTTATAGTCTGCAATCCAGCTTTTGTCATACGAAAAATCGGCATTGGCTGTCGCAATCGCCATACTAACGATCCGAAAATCAGCAGATCGTTCGGACTAAATTTTGTTTTCCGATTTTCGTGTTTGTGTGTACGGGCCTTTAGGCCATGTTCACACGGAAGTCGCATGACTTCCAATCTCATGTTGCCTTATGACTTCAGGTCCGACCTCCATGCGACTTCAATGAACGGGATCTAACTTTAAGATGATTGCAATTTGTCCTTTGACCTATTTAATCCAAAACCATTCCTTTGCTTCTGGTATGGAAGAAACCTCATGCCAAATTTATAAAAAAAACATGGGGGACCCCCCCAATCCATACCAGGCCCTTTGAGTCTGGTATGGATCTTGAGGGATAACACCAAGAACAAAATAGATCCTTGTCTGAGCATGCAGGTCAGGAACCGTATGCATAGTGACTGTCAATTGTAAGGTACAATTGACAGGAGGCCATTAAGATAAAAGGCAGGGTAATACAGTCAAAACAAAATTTCAAATGGAAGCTCAGGTAGAGGTCCAGGGAGCACTTTATAATTTTTCCACTGACAACCTCCTATTTTTGTATGCAAGCCTATACATGGGAAGGGCTGCATCTATTGGTGCTTCCCAGGATGACAAAATCAATTTCAGGAGAATCTTCTTTTTGGCATAGAATAGGAGGTAGGAAATTAATAGTTTTGAATGGTGCTGGACATCCTTATGAACCCCCAGCAGGGACAATTGCAACCTAAGATTAATTTTATTGAACACCGCTGACCAATAGGATGATATAATTGGACTATCCCAGAAGATATGGAAAGTACCTACATGGGTTCTGCATCTGCTGCATATAGGGTCTTTGTCTGGAAAAATACAATAGAATTTACTACACACCCCAGAAATGACATGTAAAAAAAAAAAATTCAACTGGAGGAGCTGACCATGTTTGAGTTAATCCTCCTTATCCAGTGATGGTATATCCCTGTGCCATACCTCCCATAATCTGTCCATCTTGAGGAAATCGATGCCCAAAAGTGCACCATATAATGTCGGAAGGGGTTTACTAAGATCTCCCGGGGATAAATAGTTCCTCAATAGGATCAGCTTGGAGGAGAGGCAACTGGGGAAATCGGGCCCTAGCGGCATGTAGCAACTGCAGGTACCTAAACTGCATCCATTGGGGCAATTGGAACTTGAGGAGAAGTTCAGAAAATTACGGCAAAACATCCTGAGGCATAATGTCACCCAGCGCTTGAGGACAGGGTTGAGAACCACTGACCTAGATGATCACAGCTCTCATGGAAGCAGTCCCTTTAAACAGATCCACTGATCAGATCTTCACGGTCCAGAGTGCATCAATATAGTGTGGTTGTATGGGGTAAATATTCCCTAAACAGAGCCATATACAGTATCTCACAAAAGTGAGTACACCCCTCAGTTTTGCAAATTTTTATTATATAAACAACACTGAAGAAATTACACTTTGCTACAATGTAAAGTAGTGAGTGCACAGATTGTATAACGGTGTAAATTTGCTGTCCCCTCAAAATAACTCAACACACAGCCATTAATGTCTAAACCGCTGGCAACGAGTGAGTACACCCCTATTAACCATCAAGGTCTCAGGTGTGTTAAATTTGGTGTTATCACTCTCATACTGGTCATTGGAAGTGCAACATGGCACCTCATGGAAAAGAACTGAGGATCTCAAAAGAATTGTTGCTCTACATAAATATGGCCTAGGCTAGAAGAAAATAAATCCTTTTAGTTAGCACACTGCTGCAGTGAACTGAAATCGCACACCATATGTCACTGGTATAGGTTCACCTTATCAACAGTTCATTCATCTCACATGGTCTCATTTACATATCCTTGGCGAGCAGTGTGGGTTCAAGCGTGCGCACACACAAGATTCACATGGTTGTATAGTCACGCCCCTTCGCGTCACCCCCCCCCCCCTGTGTTCTGGGAAACACAGGTCCCAGAACACAGCAGGGACCAGTGAGGATGCAGAGAGCGACTCGCACATGCGCAGTAGGGAAGTGAGGCCACAATGCTTCACTTCCTGATTCCCTCACCTAGGATGGCGGCGGAGGCAGCCGAGAGACGAGCGTTTGCTCGGCTTCGGCTGCCGACATCGTGGGCTTCCTGGATAGGTAAGTGTCCATTTTATTAAAAGTCAGCAGCTGCAGTATTTGTAGCCGCTGGCTTTTTATTTTATTTATTTATTTATTTATTTATTATTATTAATATATAATATAACATTTTTTTTGGTTGGACCTCCTCTTTAAAAGGGCTGGAAGGGAGCATTTGTATTTTAGACACATGCCCCTTCTATGACACTGCAGTGAGAGGCGTGCCTCCACTGCAGCATTTTTATTGGACAACTGGGACCAATGGTACTTTACTCATTGGTCCAAGACTCCAAGCTGTCCATTGAGCTCAGTGCCTCTGACAGGTGAGACACTGTGAGCTCAACCTCTCAATCTGCTGCAAACAGATTGTGCCAGCTTGTATTTAACCAGTAGCTGCCCGCTCACTGTCATGACGGCGGGACGAGGCAGCTCTCATTCTGGGCCGCTGTCATTTGATGTGATCGCTTCTCGGGCCACTAGGAGGCGCGAGCCGCTGCGTCACTGGGGTCCCGATGCGCGTGCCCCGGCACCCGCGATTGCCTAGTAACTGAGCAGGACCGTGGATCCACGTCCTGTCAGAGGAGACTGATCGTGTGTCCCTTGTACATAGGGACACCGATCGGTCCTCTCCCCCCACAGTTGGCATCACTCCTTTAGGGCACACATTTAACCCCTTCCCTGCCAGTCACATTTATGCAGTAATCAATGCATTTTTATAGCACGGATCGTTGTATGTGAGTGGTCCCAAAAGTGTCCGCTACGTCTGCCACAATATCGCAGTCATAATAAAAATCACAGATCGCCACCATTACTAGTAAAAAAAAAATTATAAAAATGCTATAAATCTATCCCCTATTTTGTAGATGCTATAACTTTTGCACAAACCAATCAATATTATTCGCTTATTGCAAATTTATTTTATTTTTTTACCAAAAATATGCAGAAATACATATCTACCTAAACTGAGGAAGAAATTTTGTATATATATATATATATATATATATATATATATATATATATATATATATATATATATATATATATATATATATATATATATATATATATATATATATATATATATATATATATATATAGTAAAGTTTTACAAAAAAATTAAAATATTTTTTACTATAATAAATATCAATTTTTTTTTTTTTTTTTTTTTTAAACTTGTCACTTTTGTTTTATAGCGCAAGAAATAAAAACTGCAGAGGTGATCAAATACCACCAAAAGAAAGCTCTATTTGTGGGGAAAAAATTATAAAAATGTAATTTGGGTACAACGTCGCATGACTGCGTAGTTGTCATTCAAAGTGCGACAGCATTGAAAGCTGAAGAAGGGGGTGAAAGTACCCGGTATTGAGGTGGTAAAAGTGGCCGCTCTATATTTAGCTTCTGACAGGCTGTGCAAGGAGCCCATATCTCTAGAAATATAGGTTGTAGGACTTGAGATACATTCTCCCAATTGACAATTGCACGGTCGTGCAATGTTGTACCCAAACAATTTCTTTTTTTTTTTTTCCCCACAAATTAAAGATTTCTTGTGGTGGTATCGCCACCTACGATATTCACCACTGCCCATGATACCAGCGTGTAGCTCTGCTCTGATGCATTATGTGCAAACACAGTATTGGCTAGTGCTAGTGTTCCCTGAAGACGTGCGTTTGCACTAAACGTGTCAGAGCTGAGCTACATGCTGATGCGGTGGCCATATAATTTTAAAAAAATACTACACTATATACCGTAAGCCCCCTTCGATGTCATGACTCCTTGCAGTGAGCGCTCTTTCCTACACAGTGGCGGTGCACATGGTTCTGCATCCTTAAGTGACATGTGTTGGTACCATCAAGAAACCTCATGAGTGTGGATGAAGTTGGAGGTCCATACTTGAAACGCTGTGATACAAATGTGCTGTGAGCTGCATTAACAGCTGGGAATCTGAGTGCAGTAATGTCTTCATTCACAGGCTGTGGTGGATGTTGAAGACGCTGATACTTGTGGATTGGTTCAGTGGACTTTTTTGCATGATCAGTAAAGCCAAAGATGCTGCTCTAGGTGAGTGACCCACTCTCGCATGTTGTGAACTGGAACCCAGGGTGCGGCAGAGCTTGTCTGTGTGATTTAATAACATGCAAAATCCAGGCTTATTGCTGCACTCCTAAAGTGCTTACGCAAACCTCCTATATACACAGTGCCTTGCAAAAGTATTCACCCCCCTTGGCTTTTTACCTATTTTGTTACATTACAGCTTAGGATCAGAACACAATAGTCTAAGTTGGTGATTTAAAATTATAAAAAATACGTAAAACTATTTTTCAGAGGAAAAAAAATGATAATTGGCATGTGCGCATGTATTCACCCCCCTTTGTTATGAAGCCCATAAAAAGCTCTGGTGTAACCAATTACCTTTTAGACGTCGCATAATTAGTGAAATTATGTCCACCTGTGTGCAATCCAAGTGTGACATGATCTGTCATTACATAGACGCTCCTTTTTTTTTTTTTTTGAAAGGCCCCAGAGGCTGCAACACCTAAAGCAAGAGGCACCACTAACCAAACACTGCCATGAAGACCAAAGAACTCTCCAAACAAGTAAGGGACAATGTTGTTAAGTACAAGTCAGGGTTAGGTTACAAAAAATAAATAAAAAAATCAAAATCTTTGATGGACCCTAGGAGCACCATCAAATCTATCATGACCAAATGGATAGAACATGGCACAACAGCAAACCTGCCAAGAAACAACCGCATACCAAAACTCACAAACCGGGCAAGGAGGGCATTAATCAGAGGCAGCACAGAGACCTAAGGTAACCCTGGAGCAGAGTTTCACAGCAGAGACTGGAGTATCTGTACTTAGGACGACACTAAGCAGTACACTCAAAAGAGTTGGGCTTTATGGCAGAGTGGCCAGAAGAAAGCCATTACTTTCAGCAAAAAAACAAAATGGCACGTTTTTGAGTGCGAAAAGGCATGTGGGAGACTCCCAAAATGTATGGAGGAAGGTTCTCTGGTCTGATGAGACTAAAATTGAACTTTTTGGCCTTTAAAGAAAACGCTATGTCTGGCGCAAACCCGACACATTACATCACCCAAAGAACTCCATCCAGCAGTCGGGACTGGAAAACTGGTCAGAGTTGAGGGAAAGATGGATGGTGCTAAATACAGGGATATTCTTGAGTAAAACCTGTACCACTCTGTGTGTGATTTGAGGCTAGGATGGAGGTTCACCTTCCAGCAGGACAATGACCCCAAACACACTGCTAAAGCAACACTTGAGTGACTTAAGGGGAAACATGTAAATGTGTTGGAATGGCCTAGTCAAAGCCCAGACCTCAATCCAATAGAAAATCTGTGGTTGGACTTAAAGACTGCAAACCATCCAACTTTAAGGAGCTGGAGCAGTTTTGCAAGGAGGAATGGGCAAAAATCCCAGTGGTAAGATGTGGCAAGCTCATAGAGACTTATCCAAAGCGACATGGAGCTGTGATGGCCGCAAAATGTGGCTCTACAAAGCATTGACTTTAGGGGGGGGGGGGTGAATAGTTATGCACATTGACTTTTCCTGTTTTTTTTTTTGTGTGTGAAGTGTGTGTGTGTGTGTGTGTGTGTGTGTGTGTGTATGTATGTATGTATGTGTGTGTGTATAAAAAAAAAAAAAAAAAAAAAAAAAGTTTCTGTCCCTGACTGCTGAACTGAATTGGCGGTTGGGTCACGGGTGAGCGGTGCGGACTGGAGGAGCCGCCCAGCTACCTCAGCAGCTGTGCCCTATGGCTACCCACACGCCTTGCTGAGATCGCACCTGGAGTCGGGTTCTGGCACCTAGCGGTCTTTGCTTTGCCGCACCTGCTGCCACCAGACCGGGATGCTCCATGATTGGCCCACAGGGCCCTCAGGCAGTGCATGATCGGTCAGTCCGCCCCTGGGTCCCGGAGTCCCGGCAGGGGGAGGTGGAGCTGCGTGCGCCGACATTGGTTTTGATCACCGGCAAATTGGCGCCTGTGAGTGCGAGGCCTTAGGTGGGCGCTTAATTGGAGAGCCGCCTCTGCTGAAGCATTTAAATACATTAGGAATGCGACTAGGGTTCAGAAGAGGTGTGTGTGTGTGTGTGTGGTTTTTTTTTTTTTTTTTTTTTTTCAATGGGGAAACAGTACAAAAACACAGGGACATAACCTCCAAACTAGCAGAGAAATTAAAGTAATATTATAACGTATTCTACTAAAAGTAGTGGATGCTTGGAACAGATTTCTGGCAGAAGTAGTCAATCAACAATAAACTTGATTTAACCACCTCTCTCCTGGCCTATTTTAAAATGACAGCTAGGTAGGAGTGTCCTGTGTACGCCCTAGGGGGTGTGCTTCAACGCGATCTGTCACCCACTGTGGACATGGCGGAAGGTTGATTGTTGTGCCAGTACCATGTGGTCCTAAAAATTACAGCGATCACATGTCAATAGTACGCATTGGCTTTCATTTATAGCCATTCATTGGGTTTGATTTGACTAAAAGTGGAAGCCTGCAAACTCTGGTGCAGCTCTGCATAGACGCTAATCGTTAGATAGAGCTATAGATAGATGGATAAATGAATTAGTATCTCACAAAGTTAGTACACCCCTCACATTTTTGTAAATATTTTATTCCATCTTGCAACAGCACTGAAGAAATGTCACTTTGCTACAATGTAAAGTAGTGAGTGTACAGCTTGTATAACAGTGTAAATGTTTCTGTGCCCTCAAAATAACTCAACACAGTCATTTAATGTCTAAACCGCTGGCAACAAAAGTGAGTACACCCCTAAGTGAAAATGTCAGAATTGGGCCCAATTAGCCATTTTCCCTCACTGGTGTCATGTGACTCTTTAGTGTTACAAAGTCTCAGGTGTGAATGGGGAACAGGTGTGTTTAAATTTTGGTTTTGTCACACTCTCTCATACTGGTCGTTTGAAGTGCAACGTGGCACCTCATGGCAAAGAACTCTCTGAGGATCTGAAAAAAAAATAGTTGCTCTACATAAAGATGGACTAGGCTATAAGAAGATTGCCAAGACCCTGAAACTGAGCTGCAGCATGGTGGCTAAGACCATACAGCGGTTTAACAGGACAGGTTCCACTCAGAACAGGCCTCGCCATGGTCGACCAACGAAGTTGCGTGCACGTGCTCAGTGTCATATCCAGAGGTTGTCTTTGGGAAATGGCTGTATGAGTGCTGCCAGCATTGCTGCAGAGATTGAAGGGGTGGGAGGTCAGCATGTCAGTGCTCTGCTTGGTCCATACGCCACGCACTGCATCAAATTTGTCCCAGAAGGAAGCCTCTTCTAAAGATGCTGCACAAGAGCCTGTGTGTATGTGTGTGCAAAAAAAAGTATGTGAACCCTTTTGGCATGATATGGATTTCTGCACAAATTGCTCATAAAATGTGATCTGATCTTCATTTAAGTCACAACAATAGACAATCAGTCTGCTTAAACTAATAAAACACAAAGAATTAAATGTTACCATGTTTTTATTGAACATGCCATGTAAACAATCACAGTGCAGGTGGAAAGTATGTGAACCCCTAAACTAATGAGATCTCCAAGAGCTAATTGGAGTGAGGTGTCAGCCAACTGTCAATGAGATTGGAGGTGTTGGTTACAGCTGCCCTGCCCTATAAAAAACACACACTAGTTCTGGGTTTGCTTTTCACAAGAAGCATTGCTTAATGTGAATGATGCCTCGCACAAAAGAGCTCTCAGAAGACCTACGATTAAGAATTGTTGACTTGCATAAAATTGGAAAGGGTTATAAAAGTATCTCCAAAAGCCTTGCTGTTCATCAGTCCATGGTAAGACAAATTGTCTATAAATGGAGAAAGTTCAGCACTTCTGCTACTCTCCCTAGGAGTGAGCGTCCTGTAAAGATGACTGCAAGAGCACAGCACAGACTGCTCAATGAGACGAAGAAGAATCCTAGAGTGTCAGCTAAAGACTTACAAAAATCTCCGGCATATGCTAACATCCCCGTTTTTGACGAATCTACGATACGTAAAACACTAAACAAGAATGAATTGGGAGGATACCACAGAGGAAGCCACTGCTGTCCAAAAAAAACATTACTGCACGTTTACAGTTTGCACAAGAGCACCTGGATGTTCCACAGCAGTACTGGCAAAATATTCTGTGGACAAATAAAACCAAAGTTGAGTTCTTTGGAGGAAACGCACAACACTATGTGTGGATAAAAAGAAGCACAGCACACCAACATCAAAACCTCATCCCAACTGTTAAGTATGGTGTTGGGGCATCATGGTTTGGGGCTGCTTTGCTGCGTCAGAGCCTGGACGGATTGCTATTATCAAAGGGAAAAATTAATTCCCAAGTTTATCAAGACATTTTGCAGGAGAACTTAAGGCCATCTGTCCACCAGCTGAAGCTCAACAGAAGATGGGTGTTGCAACAGGACAACAACCCAAAGCATAGAAGTAAATCAACAGAATGGCTTAAACAGAAGAAAATGCGCCTTCTGGAGTGGCCCAGTCAGAGTCCTGACCTCAACCCGATTTGAGATGCTGTGGCATGACCTCCAAGAAAGCGCCTTACGCCAGACATCCCAAGAATATTGCAGAACTGAAACCGTTCTGTAAAGAGGAATGGTCAAGAATTACTCCTGACCGTTGTGCACGTCTGATCTGCAACTACAGGAAACGTTTGGTTGAAGTTATTTGGTAAAAATAGGTAATCCTGCGCCAACTCAAAGAAGACTAGCTAATGTACTGCTGCACACACTGAGGGAAATGTCTGAACCCGAAGGTAAAAGCAAAAAAGGAGATAGTGGTGCGCTATACAAAGATCAAATTAACGAAAGAGAATAAAATAGCTAGTGGTGATAGGTAATGCAATTCAGCAGGTCACTATTCCCAAGACAATATTCAAAAATGGCATATCATAGCTAAGTGATAAAGTGCTTAATTGGAAACAGCATAAATCAAGAAATTATGTATCCATACACGTGATGCGTTTTACAATAAAAACGCAAGTGTAGCTGTGAATAGTAGTGGTGGTGGAGCCACGTGCTAAAACAATAATAAATAAATGCAGTGCTGGTATTGCGACGTGAAAATATAAATAATATCAAAAGGTGAAAGCATAAAATGGATTAGAATTGTCCATAAGTATTATCATCCATATAAATCATAAAGTGCACAGTGTGGTAATGCTTTCAAATTCAGCAATGAAAGTGCTGGTAAACTAAATTCAATATAAAGTGCTGCGGGTAGTGGGTGTCCTGTGCGATCCTTTGTGGTAATTGTATGGGTGTTCCCTTACTGCTGTAAGGTAACGGCATGGATTTATGTATCTTTGTGGTCCTTGGTGACCGTTCCCTTTGTAGATCCCAGTATGGCAGCCCAGGTCCTTGCTGGCGTTCCTATCCTGCCTATTCCCAGCGTTTGAGCGTCCCCTTTTAAGTGTGGTTTATAGGGTATCCAGGGTAGAGGGTCTCACCAGTACCATATATGTGGGGATTTTAAGAGAGGAAGTATGCCCCATAGTGTAGTATTTCAAATAGTGTTTATTAAATAAAAAATAGGAATTAGTAAACAAGCGGTATACAAACGAGCTGCGAGCTCGATAAGCGTCACTTCCGGTAGCAAAATCCCCTGATGAAGTCACGTGATTCGTGACGAACACACATCAGAGCTATTTTTGCTACCGGAAGTGACGCTTCTCAAGCTCACCGCTCGTTTGTACACCGCTTGTTTACTAATTCCTATGTGTGAGTACCTGACTTTACATTTTTTTTTTTTTTATTTAATAAACACTATTTAAAATTCTGCCTAAAGAACTCCTTCCTTCCTTCCTTCCTTCCTTCCTTCCTTCCATTAATGGGATTTTGCTTGTTGGGTGTTGAACTTTTGAGCTTAGCGTTTTTACAAGCTGTGAATGCAGCCTAAGTTGTGTAATAGACCTCAGGAAGCTCAATGTATTTCCTTCATCGTACTGGGCACATTGGGAGTAATCTACCTGCTATACACTGAACAAAATTGAGATGTCATGTGAAAAGTTATGCTCTATACCTGACCCCATCAGATAGGTATTTCACTCCCTTTTAAGGTCTATGTCATCTATATGCCCCCCCCCCCCCAGGGTTTTTTTAAAACCTTTTCTTAACTACAGACAGACTTTGACATCCCATCGACTTGCCTATTTTACTATTGCCAACTCAAACATGCTATACATACTCAGTTTGGTTCTCTGCTCCGTCCCATTAACCATTTTACCCCCCTTCCTGACCAGAGCACTTTTTGCGATTTCAGCACTTGCGATTTTGCTTTAACTGACAATTGCGCGGTCGCGTGACGTACCCAATTGCCCTCCTTTTTATTTTTTTTCTCCCCACAAATGGAGTTTTCTTTTGGTGATATTTGATCGCCTCCTGTGGTTTTTTATTTTTTGCGTTTTTATAAACAACAATTTATTTTTTTGAGAAAAACGCAATATTAACTTTTTGCTATAATATCCCCCAAAAATATATAAAAACAAAACTATTTTTCCTCAGTTTAGTCAGATTATGTATTTTTGGTCAAAAAATTGCAATAAGGGTATATTAATTGGTTTGCGCAAAATGTATAGTGCCTACAAATTGGGGGGATAGTTTTATGGCGGACACATCGGATATTTTTTCGGGACTGCGACATTATGGCGGACACATCGGATATTTTTTTACACTATTTTGGGACCATTGTCATTTATACAGCGATCGATGCTATAAAAATGCATTGATTACTGTGTAAATAGCAGTAAAGGCTTTAACCCCTTCGCTGCCTCCTAGTGGTTAAGTGTGTCCTAGGAGGTGATTCTAACTTTTAGGGTGCTGTGCTTTAACACACATGACAGTGATCACTGCACTCGATGACGGAGAGCTGTGATCTCTGTCCTGTCACTAGGCAAATCGGGGGAAATGCTTAGTTTACAAAAGCATCTCCCCGTTTTTCCTCTGCTTGATATGATCGCGGACATAGAGTCCGCGGGACCCACTGAGGCCGCAGTGAGCCCGCGACGTCGCTTATTAAAGGGGACGTACCTGTACGCCCTTTTGCCTACCAGCACCATTCTGCTGACATACATCGACGTGCACTGGTCGGCAAGTGGTTAAGACCCCTGACCTGAAAAACTTCTGAGAGACCCGGACCAGACAAAACTTATATCCACGTATTACTCCACTCTCGACAGGCACTAACCCTAGGTTTCGGTGGGCCTCCTTTTGATGTCCCTATCACAGAAGGATTGGTCTGAGTTCTGTGATATGTTCGAAACCTCTATCTCCTCGAGGGACAGGGTGATTCAACTACATTCTCCATCGTTCACACCTCACCCCTGCTATACTGTATAAAATGGGACTATCCCCCTCTGCTGACTGCTTCCGTGGTTGCGGGCAAACTGCTGATTTTTTTTTTTTTTTTTCTCCGCTGCTTTTGGACTTGTACACTGACACACGACTTCTGGGTTGACATGGGCTCCTTTTTTATATCTTCTGCACTGGGTTTGCCAAATTTAGTGAACCCTAAAAACTGTCTGCTGGGCATATTTGGTTATTTTTTTTTTTTTTATTTTTTTTTGCTGTCCAGCCTCCGGCTAAGACTACTTCGCATCCTGTATTTCTATGCAGGGGTAGAACCTCCTGCTGACGTGGAAAGGGTCAGAGACCCCAACATGGAATATGTGGCTGATATGATGATTACTTGTCTTTGACATCCGTAAAAGTTCCACAAAATATGGAGCAGATGGCTGGCTAGCTCTCTGACCCTCCGACCCTCTCCCCTGTTCACCTTGTGAATGGTGTATTAAACCGCAACTTCTGATATGCCCGGGATGTTTAAAAACCGTATCGCTTACTCTGTTAAAGTTTATCCACTGGCAGATATATCTAGTTTATTGCACACTGCCCATGTTTTCATGATATGCTGGATTAGATGCATGTTTGCGCCTTTTTTTTTTGTTTTTATGTCTGTATGTCGCAAAAATGGAATAAAAAATCTTTAAAAAAAACACATTTTTGACACTAATACATTTAGAAGAAGTAAATGTGTGTTCTCTAATCAAGTAGTCAGAACTAAGTGCCAGGGCACAGATATAATATATCAATGTCGCTTCCTGAAACATCCGGTGTTGGAGTGTGCACACTGCATACTTCATGAGGAACACACATGGAGTACTTCAGTGCAGTTGTGTATGGGTGTTCACACACAGCGTAGTGCCATTCGGCTCTAGTCTGGACCGGGACAGTGCAAGCAAGTGTGGCTCAGTGTCGTGCAAGGATAAGAAGCCACCCTAAAACCAGAAAGTGAGGACCGCAATCCGAGGACCAGCTAGGTTAGGTGGAAATCAAAACTTTAAAATCTTAAGTGGCATATGTCCTTAGTCTTAATATATGCAGTTGAAATGGGGGGAGAATATGAGGCTTTAATACTGTTTCATATAAAATTTTTACTACATCCGTTGCAGTAGGAGTAGTTGTTGGCTCCCACTCCTAGGCAATATTTGCTTGTGATGGGTGCTTAAAATTCTATCCAGTGTGGGACTCGAATTACAATATATAGATTTAGTTTATACCCCTTTTGTACGGAACCAGCAGCTGTGAACAATCTAGTAGCAGCTGCTAACATTCTACTGGCTCACTTAAAAAGCCTGGAGACCAGGAAACCCTGATTTTCAACCGTGCTGAGTACATTCCAGGGGTGCTCAGCATTTAACTCTAGAGAAATCTGTGGAACAAAAATGTCCTACCTTCCACAGAACAAAAGGACCTTTTTTATTTTCTGTTATCTCTAGCCATCTGATAGGAAATACTAATCTTTACAGCACAGCTGTGATTTTTACGGGAAATTCACATATCCAGCATATTTTTAAGCTGATCCTTGAACAGCTATTTTCCTTGATATACTCCATCTATAGTTAAAACGGTTAGCAAGTGTTGCTGCTGAGGTGCTTTTGCATCTGTAGTATCGATCAAAGTGAAAGCTTACTAGTTAAAACATGAAAGTTGTAGTTGTACACAGTGCAAATTTCTTTCCTGGAACCACGGGTTTCCCTATGGGAGCCGTCTTAACTGGTCTGACTTTGAAAATGCTCCCTGTACTACTTTTGGTCCGAC
This sequence comes from Lithobates sylvaticus, assembly GCA_028564925.1. Taxonomy (NCBI): domain Eukaryota; kingdom Metazoa; phylum Chordata; class Amphibia; order Anura; family Ranidae; genus Lithobates; species Lithobates sylvaticus. The sequence goes on from CM053036.1 coordinate 117,263,401, forward strand.
TCTGACCCTACTTCAGCCTATTGACTATCATTGAAGTCTGATCGCCGTCTTACATGATCCAACTTGTGCTCTGATGCTCTTGAGGGGGAACTCCACACCAAATAAAAAAAAATAAAAATGGCATGAGTTCCCCCTCCAAGAGCATACCAGGCCCTTGGGTCTGGTATGGATTTTAAGGTGAACCCCCTACGCCAAAACCCCCCCCCCCCCCCCCCCCCAAAATCCATACCAGACCCTTATCCAAGCACGCAGGCCCCTTAGGAAGAGGGGTGGGGATGAGCGAGTGCCCCCCTCTCCTGAACCGTACCAGGCCACATGCCCTCCCACCCCAAAGCACCTTGTCCCCATGTTAATGAGGACAAGGGCCTCTTCCCGACAACCCTGGCTGTTGGTTGTCGGTCTGCGGGTGGGGGGCTCATCGGAATCCGGGACCCCCCTTTAATAAGGGGGGGGGGCCCAGATCCTGGCCCTCCACCCTATGTGAGTATGGGGTACATCGTACCCATTCACCTGGGGGAAAAGTGTCAATGAAGAAAAAAAAACTAGACAGGTTTTTTAAAGTAATTTTATTAGGCAGCTCCGGGGGTCTTGCGACTTCGGGTGTCTCTTCCGACTAATCCCCGCTCTCTGGTGCCTTCTGCTGGGCTCCTCCACTATCTTCTGCTCTTTTGCTAGCATTGGCCCGATCTTCTCAGTCTTCTTCCCTCTGGTCTTTTTCCGATGTTGACACAACGCTCTCTCCCGCTGTAATGCTGTGTGCGCAGTGCGCAACGACTTGTATAGGCATGGGGCAGGGTCTCCGGGTGATGTCATCCGGTGACCACGCCCCCTTATGACATCACCACCTGGGGCATGATGGGACGGTGACGTCATAAGGGGGCGTGATCACCGGGTTGACATCACCCCAGAGACCCCCGCCCCATGTGAATGGTATAAATGGTATAAAACTGCAGCAAACGAGACCGGAAGTGTGTCACATCAATGCATTTCGCCCTCCCACAGGGCGTCATCATAGGACCTGGTTTCCAATTGGGACAAAATGCCTTAAATGGCAAAAAGGGAGTCCCCTCCCTTTCATCCCACCATTCAGATGGGCAACAGCGGCCATTTTGTTGGTTGGGGAAAAACATGTCCCCATATGGATAGAGCACAATCCATATGGGAGATAAAAACGCCATGACTTTGGTTGGAAAATTCCAACATGGTTTGAACATCAGTTCCAGTGTCATGAAAACCATAAAATTGAAAATATTTGAATTTTTTTGTATTTATCAAATATTTATAATTTTATGCATGCTGGTCTCAAGGTAGTCTCGTTACTGACCCTTAAGATCCTCACACCTGCCATCCTGATGACAGGAACCCCATCAGGATGGGACATGGGAGCTGCTAGAAGTTCTGCCCATACTCCAGCACTGTTGCTGGACTAAACCTTAAAGTACTATTACTGGGTAAAATAAAAAACACTCAAACAGGCCAGGCATTCCTGAGGAGCAATTTCGTTTTTTTGTTGTTTTTTTTGCATGCAGCCCGAGTTCGGTATCATTTAGAGGGAGAGAACAGATGTCATTTGCCACATCCATTTTCATTTCCGTTTACGTCCGTTTTTCATCCGATTACGTCCGTTTTTCATACTATTTTTTTTTTTAACAGTTTTTCATGAATTATGGGAATTTTTTTGATATACTTGGGACAGGGAAAAAAAATAAAAATAAAGAAAATAGAACACCCACCCAAACACCACACAAGCTTTACAAATAGGTGAAACTATAGATAAAATCCAGAAATGCGGGGAAGCTCGGGGTCCATTACTATGAAATGTGGGGATTTTCCTCCTCTTTAAATCCCTTGTGCGGCCACATTTTCAATTAAAAGATAAAGTCACTCTTTCAATTAAGGTTTTGACTACTTGGTGTACTGGCCACCTGGCATCCAAAGCACATTATTCAAGTGGTCTTCCCCATTTTGCCTTGCACAGATGCAGAGTACACTTCTGCACGACATATCAAATCAGTAATCCCACTAATGGCAAAATCAGATTTTGTTCTGTGTGGCGGCATACAAGCCAATACCCTGTAGCCATAGTAACACCAATGTACCAGAAAAGGCATTTGTTTGAGGGATACAATGTATGCATCTGAATCAGGTCTTCATAGAAGAAAGGGGAAGAAAAAGACACACGCGGACACACAACTGGAAAGATTGCCTAATAAAATAAAGTTGCTAAAAGTGACTGTTACAATTTAGGGTAATCAAAGCAGACCGCAGAAGCGTTTAAAGTTCACATGTAATAAGCATCCAACATCACATAAAACCACCAGAAGCATAATAAGGCCTATAAAGAAATAAGCTTGTCTGTATTAGATTTAGGTTTGGTTACAGCTTGGCACAGCTGCATCAGCAACTCAGCTGCTACTGTACATAAACAATACAATAAGTTACATGCACGGTTTACAAAGCAAACCGTGCTGAACTGGGTATTAAAAGTTCCCCTGACATGCAAAAAATACTTGTTTGTTCACATAAGAAATCCTTGAAGTACAGTGTTGCAATAAGTTTTATGAACTGGCACCACTTCTAAAACGCCATAATAAGGAAAGCGGGGAATCCTTCTTCTTTTTTTTTATTTATTTTTTTTAAAGTGTAAGTTCACCTTTACAGAAAAATCTGTAAAGTAAACTTACAGCTTAAACATTTGATTTTAGTACAATGGTTAACTTGACCAGATGTTCTCAAACACACCAGTCACCCTGGTATTTCCCAAAACTAGTTTTCTGTACCAGAAAGTAAACCAATAAGGAGGTATGATTTTTGCTGTGCCGCAAAGCATTGCAACTGTGGCATGTGTACAAACTAGGGATGCACCGATACCTTTTTTTTTTTTTTTTTTTATTTTTTTTTAGGACTCGCCGATACCAATTACTGATGCCTACCGCAAATGTTTTGTTTACACTTCAGCTGTCAGCAATGGTACAAAGCATTTAAAGAATTTTACAATTTAAATAAATTGATTTTGTTTTTTAATTTGAAATGTGTAAATATATGTTTGAAAATTATTCACTAACAAACAAAAAAAAAAAAGTTTTTATTTATAAAATAGACGTGAACAAAAAAAAAAAAGCAGGAAAAGAATAATTAATTGGAGGAGAATAGGGCGTTTAAGGCTGATTGGAGTAAATTAAGGGTTAAGGGGTGAAACGGAGGAATATTTGTTCATCCCCACTGACAGCTCAAAGAGTCGAGCCTGAAAGTATCGGTTTCAGGCATTTGCACCAGTACCAATACTGGTGCAAATACTCGGTATCGTTGCAGCCCTAGTACAAACCTATGACTGCCATCAGTTTTTGGGGAAAGGGGGGGGGGTTACCTTTTTGTACAAAAATTCTACTAACATCTATGCATAGAATGTTGGCATAAGGGTTCATGCATGCTAGGTAGCAGAGAAAAAAAACAACCTCCTATGCAGCATAGTGTGTGTGTGTGTGTGTGGTGTCCTCCCCATGCTAAAAAAAAAAAAAAAACCTGTATAATAGAGCTGCACGATTAATTGCCAAGACTAGTTATCACAATCTTGACTAAAGTGTTGCACAATTCTTTCTATGCAAATAATTCTCTCTGCTCTTCTGAAGCCATAGCCATCAAAAGAAAGGAAGAAAAAAACGGGCAGTCTGCCAAAAATCAAAACCTTCTTTATCAGTTCAACTTGAGTATAAACATTGTAACAATTTGTCAATGGAATAGACTGTGTGTGAAAAGTTTAAACACTAAACCTTTTTCTGACATTTTGTTGGTTTCAAGTTTATATATGTGTGTGTGTTGTGTGTGTGTGTGTGTGTGTATATATATATATTATATATATATATATGACACCCCTGAGAATAAAATGGTGGTTGTTGCATATTTTATGTCACACTGTATTTGCGCAGCGGTCTCTCAAATGCTAATTTTTTGGGAAAAAATTAATTAAAAAAAAAAAAACAGTAAAGTTGGGATTTTTTTTTTTATTTTTTTTTTTTTAAAGCAAAAAAATTTTGATTCTCATTTTGGCCAGAATTGTGCAACTCTACTGTATAAGCAACATTTCTAATGATCAGTGATTTAACTGTGATTTACTATATAAGCCCACATGGTTATGCATTGCCAGGAAGCACACTGTTAAGTACTCGCCACTTCCAAACTTTGACAGGAGTGGCCATTGGGCAAATACTGACTTCACTACAAGTTGACGTTCAGACATACTGGTCCTACAAATGTAAACCTGCACACTGTAGGATGTGGGTTAGAGAACCCTCAACTCCATCCTGCATAGTCGATTTTAAACTTTGTCCTGGACTTGGGGAAATTTGTGCAACAGGACATCATAATGTTCAAAGTGCTCTTCTGCAGGGTCGGCATATAGTAGATCAATTTTATATATAATTCCAGTGCTGATGGTAAAAACTCTTGCCCCAAAATCAAAGTACCGTATATGCCAAAGGTGTGTGGTGTTTTTTTTTTTTTTTTGTTTCTCCTTTTCATTTTGCATTTAATAGGAAATTGTTAAAACCCCCTCCCTAATTTTCTGCCATCTCTGTACCACTGTTTAAAGCAGAAAAAGCGTAAACCTCTCCAAAGTAAGGGCAATCCCCTCTTACAGTTGTCATCGGAGCAAATGCCTGTATTAGAAGCCTTGCCACTATTGCTTTTCTGGTGGATTTGTTTTTTTCCTTACTTTCAGGCCCAGTGACAATGGTAACAAGGACAAAACTGAGTAAATACCCCCAATAAGGATGCAGAATACAATAAAAAGCTGATAGGGGTTCTAACCCTTCACTATTCCATACAATTTTAAAGAAGAAAATACGATGGATGCATTTTTAAGCGGTATTAAACCCTAAAAATGATACCATTTTATTATATTGCAGCTTACCAGATTTTAGATGTGATGGCTCAAACAGAGAATGGCAGCACTATATATCTGGATGAATAACTCCTCAGTGTATAAAATCCAAGTCAATAGTAAAGGCTTAAGGGGGAGTTTTATTGTTCACAGTACAAGGTTTGTACACAATATAAAATTAAACCCATGATGGTTGTATGATACCATGCTGGTGGTTGTGACTGCAGATGGGACACGAGCACCAAACACTCGGGAGCCGAAGGACTTGACAAAGCACATGCGCGCGAAACGAGTTGTCACGGCAACCGATTCTATTTGCATTCCACTCTGGTCCTATAATTCTCCCCCCTGGTTGTGGTGACGTCACCAGGGAGTGCCAACACAAGAACTCTGGAGTGCTAGTAGAAGTTCCTGGTCTGGGCAGTGAATTTCCAGTGAAAGGGAGAACACGCATAGTACTGGTGGGACATTTCAAAGTCTTAACCACTTTAAGACCAGCCTCGTTTTGGATTTTAGGTGTTTACATGTTTAAAACAGTTTTTTTTGCTTGAAAAAAACTTGGAACCCCCAAACATTATATATTGTTTTTTTTTTTCTAACACCCTAGAGAATAAAATGGCGGTCGTTGCAATACTTTTTCACACCGTATTTGCGCAGCGGTCTTGCAAGCGCACTTTTTTTGGAAAAAATTCACTTTTTTGAATAAAAAAATAAGACAACAGTAAAGTTAGTCCAATTTTTTTATATATTGTGAAAGATAATGTTACGCCGAGTAAATTGATACCTAACATGTCACGCTTCAAAATTGCGCCCGCTCGTGGAATGGCATCAAACTTTTACCCTCAAAAATCTCCATAGGCGATGTTTAAAAAATTCTACAGGTTGCATATTTTGCGTTACAGAGGAGGTCTACGGCTATAATTATTGCTCTCGCTCTACCGATCGCAGCGATACCTTACATGTGTGGTTTGACCACCGTTTTCATATGCGGGCGCTACTCACGTATACGTTCGCTTCTGCGCACGAGCTCGTCGGGATTGGGCGCTATAAAATTTTTTTTTGGGGTTTTTCTTATTTATTTTTCTTGATTTTATTTTTTTTACACAGTTTTTAAAAAAAAATTTTAATTGGCTCACTTTTATTCCTATTACAAGGAATGTAAACATTCCTTGTAATAGAAAAAAGCATGACAGGTCCTCTTAAATATGAGATCTGGGGTCAAAAAGTTCTCAGATCTCATATTTGGACTTCAATGAAAAAAAAAAAAAAAAAAAAATGTCATTTAAAAAAAAATGACATTTGTAAATTCCTCTTTAAGACGTATGGGCGGAAGTGACGTTTTTGATGTCGCTTCCGCCCTCCTATGGTATAGAGATGAGTGGCGGCCATCTTAGCGTCGCTCATCTCTATGCACAGGAGGGGAAAGGACCCGATCGCCTCCGCCGCCGATAACGGTGATCTCGCGGCGAATCCGCCGCAATGTCCACCATTATCTGAATGCCGACCGGCGCCTGAAGAGATGGATATCTCGGTTGTGGCAGCAGCTGCTGCCGTTACCGAGATATCCCTCTTCAAAAAAGGGACGTACATCGTCGTGCGCCGGTCGGAAAGTGGTTAAATTTCATGTCGGAAAGGATTTGGGCTTCTAAAAGAAATGTAGACATTACTTAAACTGGGGGGGAAGGTGAACGGGCAGGATTTAATACAGCAGAGACCTACTTTGTCTCAGTGTACAATTTTGTTATTTGCCAAGATGAATGGACTCCAAGGCATGTGCCGGATTGACATCTAGGCCCAGCTAATCAAAAACGGCCAAAGATCAGGAACCCAGGAGAAGGCTGGCCAAAGATCTAAAATTAAAGATTTGGTAGTCCAGCTAGAAATTTAGCAAATACAGCTTATATTTCTGTCCTTACTTGAACTAAAATATGGACAAATCTGCACAAAAGACAGAGGTCGCACACCGTCACTTCCCTCAAAAGATCTTTATTTAGCCAATTGGTAAAATGTCGAATCCCTGCCTGAAGACTTGCCTTTAACACGTTTCGTACACCTGGGCTTGGTCGTAGAGTATCTTCACAACAGAAACAAATCTATTAAGTGGGGATGAAGTAAGGGACATATTGGATCCCCCCTTTTTTTTTTTTTTTTTTTTTTTTAGGCTGAGATGTACAGAAAGGATGCACATTATTAGGTTTTATCTACATTGCTCATTCATGCTCTGTGGAGCTGTACAGCAAAGATTTATATAACATGTTATACTTTTTTATTTTTTTTTATTTTTGGTCTATATTAACAATACAGCAGGACACAAAAAAATCATAATGGCCCTCAAGGGGTGGAAATGGTGTGTGTGTGTGTGTGTGTTTGTTTGTATGTATGTGTATGTATATATATATATATATATATATATATATATATATATATATATATATATTTCTCTTTAAAAAATAGTGGTCTGTTCCCTTCTGAAATGTTAAACACACATTTTGCATTTTGTGGCTATGGGTGCCTCTCTCCTTGGATGCAATTGACATATTGACATCGTTTCGGGTACTCAATCACTTCCATAATAGGTCAAAGTAAATCTAAAACTTCCTTTGTTTTGGATTGAGTAGGGAAGTGGCCCATGTCACTAGGACAGAAAGTAATGGGAAATACAAAATTTTACAGTTGTCACCAAAGCAGGGGTTAAGGGCAAATATTCCAGTGAGGACATCTGTTTCGGTAATGGTGTCAAAAGGGGATTTCCCCCACACTTTGGTCCGATGTGGCTCCAGCACAGGAAGCAAAGAAATCCAAGTCTTCAAAATAAATGCATAAAAAAAAAGCCATTCTATACACTAATAAAACTAGATACTTTTGTTGTCCTACCTTCATGGAATACTTTGCTGCTACATGAATAATGGTAACTAATAAAATAGATGTTCCATTAATAAAAAGTAGACATTCCACAAATGAGGGAATGTCAGGCACACATAACTTTCAAAGCATAAAACAGAGGTCAGAATGTTCTTAAAATACAATTATTGCATGGTCTTTTTTAGCGTTAAGATCCAAAAGATTACCTAATCAAACCACAGCAATTTAGAATGGTCAGTGACTATTTATAATTAGAAAACACATAAAAAAAAAAAAACAGACCAGTGAGTGTGTTTATGATGTGGAATATGTTCTAGTTTTACTAATTTGCTTCTTTACGCTGCTTTGTTTTGATTACTTTAGACACCTTCCTGCTGGATTCTTTTATTTGCCTGTCTCCACTCTAATCCATTCAGTGCTTTGCCAGGCTTCATTCAGCCCCGGGGCCAGCCTTTGCTAAAGTCCTATGCAAATCCATATCAGTTTGTCAAGGAAAGCTCAGTAGTTCCAGCCAAGCGGGGATTTGTAAAGCAGGTCATTTGTGCACTACATAAAAAGGGGAAAATGACATACACATGGGTGTTGGAGATGCACTATATGACAGCTTAAAGAAACAGACTTCTCCTAAATGTATACCTACAAACGTGGACCAACAACTGTTGTAACAAACTACATAATGGTTTTCCCCAGCGATCACATCAAATCATTAGAGGAAAGCAAAACAAGCCAAAATGTATGCTAGAATTCCCATTTACAATGAGATGTGGCCAAGAGGAAGGGACACAAAAAAAGATGTCCCCTGTGGTTGGTCGGGGCTGGGCATTTGATATGTTTAGGCCAACAACTTGAGCAGTGTCAAAAGAACAAGCAAGCCTGTGCCATGCAAAGTTTAATGGGAATGAGGGGATGGAAGACGTGTGATCTAACGCATGAATCAAAGTTATATAGTTTATTCATAAACAAAATGGATGAGTACAAAGAAATTACTACGAATTCATACAAATAAGGTTACAAGATATTCATTGAAAATGAGTTATGCCCATACAAGGGCAAATGACCAAGGTAGGCTAATGCATTTCTAGGTGTTCCCTCTTCATCACAGCCTTGGAAGTCTGTAGGATTCGGTAGATATACATGGAGAGAAGGCAAAGTGCGCATAAAAAGACTTGAAGAAAGACTGGCTAACAAGTCACATGTTCACTTGGCACACATTTTTAAATATTTTATTTTTTTCCCCCCGGTCACAATCTGGGGTGTCTGAAAATCATTCCATTTGCAACCTAGGGTTACAGGCACAGGTATAAAGCATACTGTTGCAAATATTTTACTAAAGGACAGACAGTCTGATTACATACACCTTTGCCACCAATTTGCTTGATAAATGCCGTTCTTTGGATTTCTAAATAGGCTACATTCTTTAACTCTGAATACTGTAGATCAGGCATCCCTAAATGGCGGACCGCGGTTCCGAGTTGCTCTTCTATCAGGACCAGCTCGATTCCACCATTTAGGAGGCGCCCCCCCCCCCCCCTCATACTTCAGTCGTTGTCACTCAGCAGAGTGGAGAGCAGCGAGCTATACAGTTCTGAATGGTAGGCTGGAGCTGGAGCTGCAGTAGTTAACCAGCAGGTGATTAGGTGCTAGGACACAGCTGTGTCCTAACAGACAATCAGCTTGTTAAGAAAAGTTAACGCCCGCTCCCTCGCCGCTCAGAACTGTATAGCTCGCTGCTTCGCTCTGCCGAGAATGATGACTGAAGCATGGGGGGGGGGGGTAGCTGGCGCCTGCTCCTAGATCCTGATCTCTAAGTAAATAGGTAACAGAGGAGAGCGCAGTGATTGGGGGGGGGGGGGCGCAGTAGACAATGCAGTGGGGGGGATGTTATTGGGGCAGAGGACACTGCTGGGGGTGGGGGGAATTGCAGTGGGAAAAAGGACACCCCACTGTGGGGGGGGGGGGGGGGTAGGTAGCTGATGTGAAGTGAGGACCCCAAAGGGGGGGGGGAGTGGACAGAGGATCTGATGAAAAAAAATGGGATTGTGATCATTGCACAAAAATGCAGGGGCCCTAGGGAAACAAACATTGTACAATATAAATGCTCCCCATAACAATTTCTGACATCTAGGGTGAGCTCTCTGTGGTCGAGATAACTTGTCTGTCAAAGGAAACTGCACATTGATGCTCCTCGACAGGGACACTATAAAACTGCTGTAACGCAAAGTAGTGTGGTTATAATAACCCTAGGATGGATCAAACTTCACAGTAGACCATGGACTTGTGCCGGACTGCTATGTCATAAGGCCGATTTCACACTGGTATGTTGCACCTAATGGAGTCTATGGGACTGCGGCTAAACCACATGATCTGCAGAGCGGGGAAATCGCGGATACATTTGCGCTGCAGTCAGACCACAGCGCACCAGTGTGGATCGACCAGAAGTGCTGGATAGGCGTAGAGTCAAGAGGTTAAAAAAAAAAAAAAAACCCAGAGTGGATTTAGACCACTGCTGGAAAATTCCAAACAAGTGACCAATGAACCCTTCTTCCTCTTCCTCCTCGAAATGCAATAAAATCGGCCAACTAATTGATTATGAAAATAATCGTTAGTTGCAGCCCTAATTGAGTCTGTCCCAAAAGGTCTATTATGGAATGTACACAGGAACTTCTTAAAGTGATTGGCAAGGTAAAAGGAACCCCTTTGCAACCCCCGAGCGCACATTGGGAGGCTGTCATATGATGTTCTCCTGCTGCCTGCGCACCCCCTCAGGCACGCATCGGCAGTGATCTGCGATCGCTGCGTCCTTCGATGTAAAGAGCCAGTCACGGCGGCTCTTTACCAGGTGATCAGCTGTTTCAGGGCTGTAAACAGGATTTGCTGACAGCGCGAGAGGAAACTGAAAACCGGCAAATCCACACAGGGAACCTCTGCACTGACAATCGGTACGGATCATCAGTGTCCTGATCAGTGCAGCCCCAACAGTGTCCGTCCATCAGTGAAGGAGAAAAAGTACTTATTTACAAAATTTTATAATAGAAATCAAGAAATTTTCTCTTCAAAATGAGTTCTTCAAATAATTTGATTGGGGGACAAAACAATCGCACAAAGGTACAGTACATCAATCTACATAGTTCAAACACGTTTAACCAGAGAATGCAGACCAGACATATGTATATGTTCCATTTTTTTTTAATAAATTTTTGCTGGAATGGCTGAGACATGTAGCTCGGTCTCAAAAAAATGAAATAAAAATTCCATATGGGTACAGTGTTTGACCTTGCAACTGTCAAAATGCGACAGCGCTGAAAGCTAAAAATTTGGCCTGGGCAGGAAAGGGGTGAAAGTGCCCAGGAGGTAAGTAGTTGCATATCAGAGCCTAATCTCGACCCCAGCAATGCATGTCTGCAGCAGCGCTGCTCTTCTCTTGCCTCACTGCAAGCCTTGCAGCTTGTTTCCCTCAAATTCTGAGGTGGGAGCAGGGGGCAGCAATGCGTGTGTGGAAAAACAGTGAGGCTTAAATTTGAGCCCACATAAATGCCCCCATAGCAAGCAGCTTGCTGTGGGGGCACCCGGAGAAGAACAGCCAAGGCAGAGTCGGCGGGGGACCCCATAAAATGAGGTTTGGGGGTGCTCTGTGCAAAGTATTGCAAAGAAGATGTGCCAAAATCCAGAACACCCTGGGCCTGTATTGTCACAGCCTGGCAAGCAGAATCATGGACTGAAAATCAAGGTTGAGCTTAACAGCAAGACGCTGCATGTCTTAATGTGACAATGCTGACTCTGACTGCATCTATGTGGGAATAGTGCTGCCCCTGTATGCTTCTCTTCTGATCTGGACTGCTCTACTCCTCTCCAAGCCATAACAAAAAGTGTTCTAATTGTGCTTTAAAGAGGAGGTTCACGCTGAGGGGGAGAGAATTTCCGAGTGGATCGCCTAGCCCTAGACACTCTGAGCAGAAGTGGGAAAGGGTACCTGTCAAAACTAGGTACCCGCTCCACTCCAAAAAAATAAAACTAAATGGACATGCCAAACGTAGTAGGGGAGGAGGACTTAAAGCGGAACTTCTCTTGTGAGTGGAGTTCCCCTTTAACCAGAAACTAATGCAGTCAACACACCCAAGAACTTAAAGCGGAAGTAAACCCATCAATTTGATAGTTTCAAAAAAACTTAACATTCCCAGCATGGGCTTCTTTCTTTCTTTCTAGCAATTTTTTTCATTGCGGGCCCACACTGCAGCTAGGAGCCAAGCATTTGGCTCACAGTTGCAGTGAAGCCCCATTAACCTCAGAAGTTTAAAGTGGTTGTAAACCCTTTACAACCACTTTATACTACAGGCAAGCCTATAATTAAGCGTGCCTGTAGCTACACTGGATATCTCCTAAACCTGCACGGTTTAGGAGCTATCCCTGTATATGCATGTGCCGACGTCATTGGCACATGCGCACTTAAGCAATGGCACATACGTGCCGTTGCTTCAGTTAAACTGTGCCGTTACCGGCCGCTCCCGTGCACAGGCGCGGGAGTGACATCATCGCGGCTCCGGCCAATCGCAGCGCTGGAGCTGCAACACCTGGAAGTAACCCCCAGGAGAGATGTCGGCCGCTGGAACGGTGAACAAGGACTGCTGCGAGGGCTTCAAGCTAGTATGCTATTCATACTAGCTCAATTATGCCTTTGTCTTGCAGGTGTTTTGAAATTTTTCTTTTTTTTAAGGGTTTACAACCACTTTAACAGGTTGTTCTGCCTGTCAATCTCAGTAGCCTGCGTTTAAAAATTGTTGCGGCCGCAAAGCATCATGGCCTTGACAGGTGTACAGCCCTGTTGGACTGTAATGTCAAGATTACAATGGGGCGGGGGTCGTGTTTTTTGCAAATAAAGGCCAAACGACACGTACAAGGGCTGCAAGGTTTACAGCAAGTGAGAGACAATATAAAGAATGCTACAGAAGGCCTGACAAGATTACAAATACCAAACTTGCTCAGACACGACCTCAGTGTTAAAAAAACAATTGGGTACACAGTAATTAGTGTATCCATTATCCTAATAAAAATCACAGCCTCAGCAAAAACTCAGCATGCAAAGTGTGAATGATCACCTAGTTATTTCAGGTATGTCTAGACATTGGTTGTTTAATGTTGATATCAGCATTATACTTCATAGCAGGGTAAATAATACCCCTACTTACTGAAAAACTATCTGCTCAAAATCCAACAAAAGCAGATGTTTACAGGTGTTTTCCTACAAAGCGCATAGGGGATTTTGGAGATAAAAATAAAAAAAATACATTAAAGAAAAATAAATCCCTGCAAGGCATTACATACTAGCACATTATGAGAAACTTGCCTTCGAACGAGGCCCTCCAGTGTCACGATGTCACCGCTGAGAGGGCTGACATCTTTCCCCCGGTCTTCCTTCTGGGTTCACGGCCTCTGGCTACATGAGTGGCTGGGAGAGAGATGACGTCACTCGTGCGCAGGACCCGCTGTTTCCAATATGGGCTCTGTAGGTCCGGCACTGTAAGCCGGACAGTCGGAGTGCATGCGCCAGTGATGTTGTCTGCTGCATGCACTCTGAATATCTCCTAAACTGCAAGTTTAGGAGATATACACAGTAGCGACAGGCAAGTCTGATATTTGGCTTGCCTGTAGGTACAAGTAGTGTAATGGTTTACTACCACTTTAAAAAGTGGTTGTAAACCTACACACCACTTTTACCTACAGGCAAGCCTACAATATCTCCTAAACCTGCACGGTTTAGGAGATCTTTACCATATACGCTTACGCTGACATCGGTGCATGTGCACTGAAAGGGCATGATTGTGCACTTTCTACAGGGCCCATGCTGTGACGTCATGCGACTCCAGCCAGTCAGAGCCAGAGTCCAGGGCCTCGGAAGGAAGAGGGGGTCAAGATGGGCGCGGGACATTGCAGGCTTCATTTGCAGGTAAGTGGCACATAATGGGCTAGTATGCAATGCCCATTATAAACCCATCAGGCTTTTCTTCAGCACAAATGAAGCTGCAACAAAGCTCCGCCACAACTTTTCATGATCTTGCTATTCAGGTAGTCTCCCACATTTCCTGGCTGTCATGTGGTCCTCTGGCTTCCTTGCAGCTCTATGGCCTTCCTCTTCTGACTCTTTTGCCTAAGTTGTCTGAGTTTGGCTGTCTTTTTTTTAATGGGCAGAACTGAAAATTACCTGATATTCTGTAAGTTCCTGTCCTAATTTTGTGACATCCAGGAAAGGGGGGGGGGGGGGGGGGGGTGAACTGACACCAGCTTAAACAATTGGCCCAACCAGCAGCACTGGATTGTCTCAAATGCCCACTTTATTGCAATACACTCCCTTTCTTCAATGGAATTTTTGCATGTTTTTTTTTTTTTTTTTTGCCAGTGAGCTTCTGGCTCCAGTACAGAACAAGGTGCTCTTCTCCCCCCATCTAGCTGGCACAGGACTGCATACACCCAGGCCCAGTTTTGAAGCCATTTTATTTTTGTGCCAGGAACTCTTTCTGAAATTCTGGGGCTATGAGAACTAGTTCCTAGTAGGAAATCTGCTTCAGTTGGCAGAATGCTACATCTGCCCCAAGTTATTGGGATTAATTGTAGCCCTCAAGAGTGGTGATGTACCATGCTTGACCTAATCATTTTAATTACTCAAAACTTTGGAAATGGTGCATGCAGCTTGGGAGACCCCATTTAATTTGTGAAAATCTAGTGTAATTCTTCGGCCAATAAAAATGTTGCAATGCCCGTCTGAGTTTTCGCTGAGCCAAGATGTCTTCCAAGAACATAGGAATTGAACCAAATATAACCCTTTTTGCCTAAATGGCTGAGGTACCACCACTTCATCATGCTCTATGACTGTACAACAGATCATTATTCACAAATATGGGCAAAACAGGACATCTGCCACAGGTTGATGTGGCTCACTGTTTAACACTGACTAGCCTCTGCTCTGAATGCCAAGAAAATCTTCTCGGGGGGGCACCAAATCTGGCAGGTTTCACTCAGAGGACTCTTTAGCTTCCAATCCTGTAAATATCTCAAGTGGGCTTGTTTTTTGTCCCTGTTCACATGTCTTGTGACGCCCATCGATCTTCTTAGACTGAAGTGCCACATTAGTTTGTCAGAGGGTTCCTTATTATGGGTGCCTTCTGGGAGCTCCGGGGATCCCCTGATGAAGTCACGTGACCGTGACGAACACGCGTCGGGACGTCACAACAGCTGAGATACCGGAAGTGAGATACGAGCTCGGTGCTCGAAATACTACACTATCGAGACTCCTTTCTCCCTATCCCTACCCCACCCTGTGAGGCATATGTAACAGCATCAGATAGCAGAGGACAGCGCCAGATAGCAGAGGACCCCCTGTCAGCAGAGGACCCCCTGTCAGCAGAGGACCCCCTGTCAGCAGAGGACCCCCTGTCAGCAGAGGACCCCCTGTCAGCAGAGGACCCCCTGTCAGCAGAGGACCCCCTGTCAGCAGAGGACCCCCTGTCTTCAGAGCAGACATCCCTTAGGACCAGGACCCCTTCAGGCCAGGAGCCAAATAAGAAAAACCCCACCGAGGGAACACCACCTGAGAGAAACAGAGGCCCGCCTGGAACCCACACATCTTTTAACGCTGTTACCTTACAGCGGTAAGGTAAGGGGACACCTATACTTTAACACAGAAGAAAACCACGAATGCACCACCCCTTGGAGAATAAAATACCGCCTCACTAGCAGTTTCACCTGGGATTCACTTTTGAAGTCACAATATACCGCACTATAGGTCAAGTTGAGACAGGACTGACCTCACGGACCTACACGATTATCTATTTATTTACTTCTGTCACCACTTTCACTTTTTCTTTATGATAACGCCTGATTATGCGTTTTTAAGAGATTCCATGTGACCTTATGAGGATATATGCGATTTCTTTGGAAATTTTATGCCATTTTATGCAATTTTGAAACCTTATGCGATTTGATGTGACTTTTTGGAATTTTATACAGCTCTGGAATTTTTATGTGAATATATGCCATTTTATGAGATTTTATGCACATATGCTGAAAACCTTTCACTTTACCTAACACATTGGTCACTTTTGGAACTCTATGCGATTTTATTTCACACCTATTTATTTTACTATGAATTTTATGTATTTCTTTGAAATAGCACATCAGTCACTTTATATTTATATTTAAATAGCACCACTGTTTAGGTATTTTATATATGTATATGTGCCTCTACCCTCGGCCTTGAGGAAAATTTGGATTTATACTTAAAGCACCGGTAGCCACCTGACACTGATAGGTGCACGTTGTCTCTTGAAGCACCTTATATTTATCTTTTAAATTTTTTTAATTTTATTCTTGGTATCAATATATTTGATCCATCATATCATTTCCCATGATGCTCATCTACACTCCAGAGTGCTGGAGCATCATGGGAAATGTAGTTCCAAAACATCTGGGGTGCCAAGGTTTGCCATCACTGCTATAGACTATTGATCCCATTCTAAATGGTTGCTAATTGAATCTGCCATAGGTTGCTCGCAGGGTGGATTTGATTTGATCCAACTCTATTTAAATCATAATTTTTTTTTCTTTTTTTTATATCCAAACAACTTTATTTAAGTAAAACAAGACATATACAGTTCAAGTGTCAACAATCAAATACTTCAGTTACAATGAAAAGCCCTCTTCCCTCCATCCCACCTTCCCGGTATATCAATATACAGATATTATTATTCTTTTTTTTCCTTGTCCCTGACCCACCTCCTTTCTTCACATCAACAGTCTCCTCCCCCCTCACTACCATGAGTACATATCCACGGCATATTACAAACAGTAAGTCAATTACACATTATATTTTCTTTCTCCTGATTATAGCATGTTCGAACCAGTTTACCCATTATTAAATTCCACCCAGGAGCCTGTCCAGAACCATATCGTCCGGGGCCAGGCCCGGAGTGTCTAACCACGGTCCCCAGAGCTTCTCAAATTTCTGTGGGCAGCCTCTATGCTGATAAATTTATCTTTTCCATTCTGAGAGTGTCTCCTATTTTTGAGATCCATTCTGTGCGAGTGGGTGGCAGTTCCGACTTCCAGTGCATCATTATCAGTTTACGGGCCAGAAACAAGGCCCTGGACAGGACCTCTCTTACGTGAGGTTCCCATTCCATTCCGTCTAACAGATTCAGGATGCAGCATCTGGGGTCCCACGGGATTGACACCTGGAACACTGCGTTCAAGGTGTCTATCACCCCCCTCCAGTATATGTGGAGTTTGGGGCACCGCCACAGCATATGTATCAGATCTCCATGGTCTCTTTTGCATCTAGTGCAGCAAGGATCAGGTGATAAGCCCATTTTGTGTAATCTAAGGGGTGTATAGTATATTCTCAGTATAGTGTACAGCTGTGTAAGTCTTTGTGCTACATTCAGCGAGCATACGGCCACTGACTGCAGTACCTCCTCCCACTGTTCACCGTCCAGAGGCCCCACGTCTAGTTCCCACTTGCTATGTACAGTCAGAGGATGCTTAGCTAAGAATTTGTTATGTAGTATAGTGTAGCTCTGTGAAATGAAGCCTTTAGAGACTTCTGCTGCCTTGAGCTGGGAGAGGAGGGGCAGGTCATCCATCCGCCACTCAGAGCCCCTTGATTGGGTCCTGAATGCGTGTTTAAGTTGCAAGTAATAAAAATGCATGTGCGCAGGCAGCTGAAATCTCTCTCTTATGGTATCGAAAGGCAGAAGATTGCCATTACTAATTATCTGTGCAAGATAGATCACGCCACTCCTCTGCCACCTCTTCCCATGTTGTAGTTTAGCAAGTTCAGGGTATGAGTCATTTGCCCATATGGGGCTGTATTCACTGAAACCTGCCGCCCCCTGAAGGTACTTGGTCTTATTCCACACCTTTTGTATGAGACTATATGTAGGGAAGCTTCTTTGTGGTTTGGCAAAGGCCAACGCTTCAAGCGCGGTAGGGACAGAGTTTCCCCCCACGGTGTGAAGCATTATGGTCTCTGAGGCGCTGGGGACATGATCCCCCTCAGGAACCATGGTACCTATCAGGTGTTGCATCTGGGATGCCAGATAGTAAAGCCATGGATTCGGCAGAGCTAGTCCACCATCCTCCTTGGAGCGTTGTAGGTGCTCTAGTTTTATTCTGGGGGGGCGAGATTTCCATATTAACTCCCTAAAAATAGCATTAATTATTCTAAATGTTTTCAGTGGGATCATCACCGGGGAATTATGTAGCATAATTAACTGCATATAGCAGTTGGGGCATGAGAATCATTTTTATGAGATTTATTTTGCCGGCAACTGACATACACAAGGAATTCCACGTCTTAACCCTATGACGGAATCTAGTCAACAATGGAGCTATATTGAGCACGCCATAGTCCCTAATCTGAGGGGTCACCTGTATCCCCAAGTACTTGAAGGAGAGAGCGATAGGTATTTCTCCCACCCGCCCGTCCTGCTGGGGCGGGGGCTCGTCTATGGGCATAAGTGCAGACTTGGACCAATTAATCTTGAGTCCCGAGAACTCACCAAATCGGATCACTGCCTCCATCGTATTGCGCAGAGACTGCTCCGTGTCCCCCAGCAGGATCATAGTATCGTCTGCATATAGCATCACCTTTTCCTGCCGGTTGCCATAGCAGAAGCCGGTGATGCCCTGATGATCCCTAATCCTGATAGCCAGTGGCTCTATTGCCAGGGCAAACAGCAGGGGGGACAATGGGCAACCCTGCCGCGTGCCCCGGCCGAGTTCAAATGGCAAGGACATTTAAATCATAATTTTTAAAGAGCAACGGTCATTTCTGTCCCGCAGAAGATCCTCCTCTGACCCACTGACTCATCGTCGGTCCCATTCAGTTTAATGGGAGGGCTGGTGATGCAGCAGTGACACAACAAGTTGAGGTACATGGCAGGTGAGTGTATGCCTGCTAACAGGCACTGCCATGATGGATCTGACATGACAGGTGCTCTTTAAATGTTAGGACTGATTCTTCCTGGTAGTTGGAAACCTTTTATTTTGTTTGCAAATATTAAAGATTCTTATTTAGAATAAGTTGTCGGGTCAGTAAAACGGTGATATCCGAACCAATTCAATCATACAGTTTATGTACATAGATTTGCAAAACAATGGGATAAAGGAGTATTCTCAGACTTTTGGTTTATCTCATGGTTGCTGTGAAATTGTGTGATTACATCAATGCCGTGCATGTTATCTCAGCTTGCAGAGCTTGGATTCATTGATTCATTGAGTTTACCAAAAATGTAAATATTGCAGAATATACAGCCTCATGTCGCATAACTAAGCTCCATTTCATGCTGAATAAACTAAGTGTATTATTGTATCTTAAATAGAAAACTAGTTTTTTTTTTTTTTTTTTTTTTACTCCAAAAGCATATTAAAATATATATTTGCTAAAAATCAATCTATTTTTAAATGAAGAATTTTTTATTTTTTTCAATCCTTGATTTATATCCACCCTGGTTGATCTTCATGTATTTTACAGAAGGAAGGTCTAAATGGTATCTGATTTTTGTAGGAGCATGAAATCTGCTTCCCTTTCTGTCATGTGATGGCACTGTTGCTTGGTGATTGGCCCAGTGCTGTTGCATAGTGCAGGGAGTTTTCTTCTGTCTTTGTAATCTCTGATTTAAAAGTACTGCTGTCTACAAAGGGTTGCCTTTCCTCATGCTTATAAATTATGGTTGGATGTGCCCTGTGTGCCCCGTGAGGTGCCTCCATCCCCATTCCAATATACACAAGAACACATAAATTGCTTTGAGGCGCAATACACAATTGTAAAGTCAACAAGGTAAAGATTTATTGGTAAATACAATTTTAACAGTAACCTAATGCCATGTAGTCAAGCAGATTTTATATATTTCCGTAGCCAGGTACAGTGTGACAAAGATCAATCAATAGGTGTGAACTTGCATCTATTTAACCCGACACATTTCGTGACATGACGTCCATTCCTCAGGGGTTCATGTGCACACACATTGTAAATCTGAAAGACCTCCCATGCTCATGACCTAATAGTGGTGGCTTGGAAATTCCTGACCCGCGATTTGATGGGATTAGAAGGGCCCAGCAGTGCAAACAGGACAAGATGGAACAGCTGGCATGGAGAGCGATCTAACAACTCCTTCACCGCGATGGCATAGTGAGATATGCTGACAAGGAACAAGGGCAAGGAGCGTGCAGGACTTTCCTCATTCTTGGTGGCTGTTAGGAGTGGTGGGAGACAAAGTGGAAAGGCAAGTATACACTAAGAGAGCCTTATTTTTTTTTTTTTTTTTGCCCTATGAGCAGGGTTTGCTTTTGAGCCTCAACACTTTTATGCACTGTTGTGATCAGTCATGGACGGGTAACATTTTTAAGCCATATTCTGGACAGAAATATGAGCAGCCATTACTGGCTTGTTTGAGAACTTTTTATAATAAAATTACCACACATCGCTCCACCCACAGCCTGTTAGATTGCTAACGCATTTCTCTGTCTGCAGGAGCTTTGAGAAATTATGTAAAGGCCCTGCTTTGTGCCACCCCACCCCTCCAGTACCGCTTAACGGGGTGCAGGAGAACTTTAAGCTTCTCAGCTGCATTAACCATTCGAAAAAGTTCACTATAGGGTTGGTTTATTAAATTGGTTTATTGAATGTGACATATATATATATATATATATATATATATATATATATATATATATATATATATATATATATATATATATATATATATACACACATATAGACAGACAGACAGAAGACCTCTGGGCCCCTTTCACACGGGCTTGTCCATTTGGCCTCTGCTTGCTGGGGGGGGGGGAGAAACGATCGGCTGAGCAGGCAGATGACAAGTTTGTCTCCTCTCACTGTTCTGGGATGAACCTGTGAGTCCCAGTCTCCTCTATGGGGAGATCAGATGAAACCGAACCGATCCGCCGGACCGATGGAAAATAGGATCACCATCCATCTGGATTTGGCGGAGAGGATCGAATCAGATAGCAGCAGGTGTCAGCGGACATGTCACAGCTGCTCCATAGGGGTGAATAGAACGTCTGATCAGGACCGCCTGAAACTGACAGGCAGACCTGATCAGAATGCCCGCCATTAATTTTGTCTAATATGATTTCCTATGATTGCTTGCATCAGCTAATGATCATGATGCAGTATTTTGTCTGTTGAGGTATTGAAGGATAAATGCCCTATCATGGCCACTAGGTGCCATCATGGGGAGATGATCATATTGGATGAAATACATAATAATTCTATATATTTTTTTTTTTTTTTAATGCTCAGATTGAAACTGGCTGCTTTGTCATTTTAAGAGGAAGAAAGTGTTTTAGGTGGATTGAGTGTTGTTGGGGTTTGCTGGATAGTAGTAGAACTTTGCTGTTTGGTTTCACTTGTAGCTTGAAAATGTCCTTTAATTTAGAGACCTCTCTCCTCCTGCAGAAGAGATTCCAAAATTGTGTGCTTAAAATATATTGTACATCTGTCGCAGAATTGGTGAAACGAGAATCAATTTTTTGTAAGAATATTTGTTTTGTGACCTAGTTTGGCCTGTAATAACCAGATGTAACCTTGAAAGCTATGGAATGGTATATTTGTAACAAAGTTCTGTCAATGAGCGCCGTCCCGAGGAGAGCAAAAATTATCCTATAATCTGTGAGCGCTAACGATCATAAGATTGGCCATGATAAATTCCCATGAGATGCAAAATGTTTGCCAAGTGGAATCCATTCCAGATATAAAGCAGCTGTGTCTTATATAAACTGCAATGGAGGGACAAACAGGAAGCGGTCATGCCGGGCAATAGATAGCATTCCGGAAATATCTACTCATTATTACATTGATAAAACTGCATCTTGGTGTCTATTAGGAATACTTTTCAGCTCGCTCTTTTTGAGGAACAACTATTGCATGCCGAGTCTCCACAGAAGGAACTTTAAACTTATAAAAGGTTTTTAGTCCTCTTGAATGATTTGGCAGATCACATTCGATTTCTCCCTGCATCCTTTTACTGTTTATTTTAAAAATGTGTCCAGTTATATTTATAGATTTTCAGCCACTCTCTCCCATACAGCCCTCATAATTTTTGGTGACATTTTGGAGATGGGGAAGATGCAATTGAGGTGGTGGTTGTATTTTTAAAGGGTGCAATGGTCTTTAAAAAAAAAAAAAATATAAAAAAAAAATACCTTAAGGCTGGGTTCACACTATTGCAAATTGGATGCGGTGAATCCGCATCCAATTCGCAATAGCTGTGATTTTGACCGGCTCTCTATGGAGCCAGTTCACATATCTCTGCTACGGCTCCGGTGCCAATTTGCACAGGGGACCTGTGCAACTTTTGGTCTTTTTTTTTTTTTTTTTTTCAGGTCTAAATAACAAATATGATACTTGCCTGCTCTGTGCAATGTTATTGCACTGACCAGCTCTGAATATCCTCTTCTCGGGTCCCCCGAAAGGTGCTCCTGGCTCTTCTGAGCTTTCCCCATAGCAAGCTGTTTGCTACAAGGGTAAACATGCGGGCTGGATCCCGAATTGTGCTGCCTTCGTCCATAGACACTGCCACCTGGCTCCACCCCCCCTGATTCCTTGTCACAGGATTTGAATGACCGCAACAGGAGCCAATGGCTCCCACTGCCTTAGCAAAGCCTGGTAGACAAGGCTGCGAGGAGAGAGACGCTACAGATGGGACAGTCCTGGGTGAGGACTCCGGTAGGTATAAGGGGGTGAGGGTGCAAAACTGATACCTGAACATTTTGTTAACTTAATAAAACTGTATTACTCACATTACAAAAAAATGTAATATTGCAGCTTACCAATCATTGCATATGGTGGCTCAGTCAGTATTCTTTTCTTGTGGCTTCCCCCCCCCCCCCCCCCCCCCCCCTTTCCTCTGATCTGGCCAGTAACACGTTGGCACAGTAAAGGCTACTTTCTGGCAACTAGACCATGCAGATAATTTTTGTTCAAATATCGTCATTGTGCTCCTTAAAAACCACACTTCAGTCAGTGGAGGTCATTTACAAAAGTTGTGTGCCATCAGAGGCGCGAGGCGCAGAGCATGAATCCCCCATTTACTAAAGTCATCTTGGCGCACAGGAGAATGCAATCTGTGGGCCACTATGGACATAGAGCACGGCATCTCCAAATCAATATTGACAGAAGATGGAGGTGCCAATATTTTGGGGTAATGTGAGGAAGTTTAGTAACATATGCCCAAAATAGAATCTGAAAGTAACTTTTTCAGAGAGCCTGCTGTGCCTCCAAGTACGTTTAGAACTGCATGAGATCAATGTAAGCTGTATGCATGCGGCTCTTGCACTTGTTCACATACGTTTGTTCACTGCACTGGCAAAATCTTACAAAATTAGTTTTTCTATTTAGGATAGATTAATATCTTTAGATATTTTTACTCCAAAAGCCTCAGTACTCAGTAACTTTTCATCGGGCCATTTAGGTGATTTTTCTCTTATGATTTTAAAAAGGAGCCAAACATTTCTGTTTGTACGTAATATAATAATCTTCGGAGACTGAGAAATGGGAAGCAAGAGAAGGCGAGAAAGTGCCAGGGCAGTACTAATGCAGCACTGAATAGTTTTATTAAAAAAGTTTGTAACAGTGTTATGCCCTCAGTGCTCAGTAGGTTGGGGGCTTACCCCATCAGCATAGGTACAGAACCGCTGCTGTATCCTTGGGAGGTTTTGCCATGAGCGCCTTGTGTCAACAGGGAGCTGAAGCCTTGAGGGATCTTGGGACAACGCCGGCTGGATTGTCACACTGGGGAGCCGTCTACCGATGTGTTGGCCAATCGGAATGCGTTTTGGACGCTAAACCACACCTCCTTCTTCAGCTGATCTTCTGACGCTGGCAGCAAGTTTAAATAGGGGGATGCGGTTAACTCGGTGTGCCGTGGGAACGGCCTCACCTGGATAAGTAATGCCATTTGCGGTCAGAGCGCATATAAAAAAAAAAACATGTACAAGGTAATGAATGAGTTCATGGTTGTGAGCATAAGCTTTCATCTGAAGTAACTGTGTGTTCTAGATGTAAAAGTCTCTCTAAGATGTCAAAAAATATTGAATACTTATTTTAAAAAAGGGGGGCTGAGATATATACCCGCATGTATATATTAGGTGTAAAGAAAATGATGGAAAGGATGTATTTTGGAAAAGATACATATGTAAATTGACAAACATGAAAAATATATAATTATGTAATAATGAATTGTAGTTGAAAAAGGTGAATAATAAAAATTGAGATGGAAAATAGAAAAAAAAAACGTGTGTGTGTGTGTGTGTGTGTATGTGTGTATATATGTATGTGTATATATATATATATATATATATATATATATATATATATATATATATATATATATATATATATATATATATATATATATATATATATATATATATATTAAAAAAAAAATTATGAGGTGGAAAAAATGGTAGAATATGGGCAATGGCAGTAATAACAACGATGTGTAAGTTGTAGTAATGCAAATATAAAACATCCAGCTAATACAAAAAAATGTCCCAGATATCATCAGCATCTAAGAAATTGCTGCGGCTGTAGGAAAGAACAGGCATACACCAAAACTCACGGACCGTGCAAGGAGGGCATTAATCTAAGCACACAATATAATTGTAGAAATTACTGATTTTGGATGGTGGGCTAAACCATGAGAGAACTAAAAAAAATGAATATATAAATGTATTATGGGAGGGGGTCCTGAGGTTCTATGGTGTCTGGTTCTTCCTTTTTTCTGTGGGTTATTTTTGGGATTTGTGGTAGAACCTGATGATGGAAAGTGAGCAAACAAATCTGTTCAGATCCTTGAATAGGTTGAATAAATTGGGAGGGGCTGAGGGAGCAAAATTCAGTCCCTTGTGTAATAAGAAAAGTTCAGATTCTGTTAATGGACTTGACAGGTTGAAGATTTTTATGGTAGATTGGGAGGAGAAGTGGTGTTTCTGGTTCTTTGTCACCTCCTCCTGTTCTGTTCTTCTTCTTTTCTTTTTTTTTTTTTTTTTTTTTTGTTATCTTCAATGTGTGCTAATCCTAGTTGAGGATTTATTTTGCCTGTATTATGTTCTCCTCCATAGTCCTGTACATGTTTGCGGATCCTATTTTCTAGTTCAGCATATCTCTCATGGTTTTTCAGCTTTATGTAGTTAGGTCCATAGGTCATCAATTTCTTCTTGGTGTTTTGGAGCATCCTGATTCTTTGTTCTTTGGCGTTCAGTCATTCTAAAGTGCATTTGGTTGAAATGATGAGCCATTGTAGGTTTTAGGTCTTCATCTAGGAATTTGCACATCTGAGTTGCCCTCAGGCCTCGTAATTTTTCAGATCATAATATTTCTTAGCAAATTCTATGTCCCACCACTGCATAGCTTCATATTTCAGCAAATCTAGTTTATAGAATTTTTTTTTTTTTTTTTTTAGGTCTTCCTTATGCCCCGTACACACGATCGGACTATCCCGTGGATTTACACTGAGTAAAGTCTGTTCATTTATAACGTACGGTAACTCCAGGTAGACGGGACTAGCGAACGAAGTCAATGTCGCTGCCTCGATCGGCGAGATTGACACCTTGCTAGCCCCGTCACCTGGTATGGATTTAAAATGGAATCCCTATGCCGAAAAAACGTGGGGGTCCCCCCAAATCCATATCAGATCCTTATCCGAGCACGCAGCCCAGCCAATCAGGAAAGGGGGTGGGGTCGAGCAAGCGCCCCCCCCCTCCTGAGCCGTACCAGGCCGTGTGCCCTCAACATGGGGGGGGGGGGGGTGCGGCGCCCCCACCCCAAAGCACCTTGTCCCCATGTTGATGAAGTCAAGGGCCTCTTCCCGACAACCCTGGCCGCTGGTTGTCGGGTTCTGCGGGCGGGGGCTTATTGGAATCCAGGAGCCCCCTTTAATAGGGGGGCCCCCAGAGTCCGGCCCCCCACCCTATGTGAATGAGTATGGGGTACGATGTACCCCTACCCATTCACCTGGTGAAAAAAGTGTAAATAAAAAACACAACACAAGTTTTTAAAATACTTTATTACACAGCACGGGGGGTCTTCTTGCCGGACTCCTCCGCTATCTTTGGCGGCGACAGAAGACCAGGCCAACGCTAGTAAAAGAGACGCAAGAAGAACCCAAGTGCGGCACAAGACCCCTGAAGTCGGAACAAGACCCCCAGACGGCGGCGACGAAGGAGAAAGCTGGGCTCCTCCGCTAGTAAAAGAGCTAGCAGAAGATAGCGGAGGAGTCTGGCGAGAAGACCCCCCAAGACTGAAGAAGACCCCGGAGCTGTGTAATAATAAAGTATTTTAAAAACTTGTGTTGTGTTTTTTATTTACACTTTTTTCACTAGGTGAATAGGTAGGGGTACATCGTACCCCATACTCATTCACATAGGGTGGGGGGCCGGAATCTGGGGGCCCCCTTATTAAAGGGGGCTCCCAGATTCCTATAAGCCCCCCCTCCCCGGCCCCCGACAACCAACAGCCAGGGTTGTCAGGAAGAGACCCTTGTCCTCCTCAACATGGGGACAAGGTGCTTCTCGCCGATCGAGGTGGCGGCATTGACTTCACTAGTCCTGTCTACCTGGAGTCACGTTCTAAATGAACAGACTTTAATCCGTGTAAAAGTCTGGCCGACCTCCACCAAAAGTCCGGGCGTGTGTAGGCAAGTCCGCATGTTCAGAAAGTCCGGCGGACCTCCGCTGGAAAGTCCGGCAGATAGTCCGGCCGAAAACTCAGATCGTGTGCATGTGGCATTAGAGGAGTCCCGATCTTTAGTATTCGGTGGGCAGAGCACTTATGACAGTATATGGCTATAAAGTTTGTAAATCACTAGTATGATGCATCAAAAGGCAGTGGTAACAAATAATCACAATGGTGATGTGATGTTAGGACCACTTGGTAAAATGAGAGAGTGAGAGATTATATATCACACACTTGAGTAGAATTGGTGAGAATAGGCTAGATGTTGAATAAAAAAAAAATGCAAGACAGTCCAATCTTGATACACATTTAAAGGGGTACACCCCCTAGAAATGTCTTAGAATTTATTTATTATATAATATAATCTTTTTATTTTTTTTTTAGTAGACACCCTAGAGAATAAAATGGTGGTTGCAATATTTTATGTCTCACTGTATTTGCGCAGCGGTCTTTCAAATGCAATTTTTCTTTTGGAAAAAAATTTACTTTAATGAATAAAAAAAAAACTAACCAGTAAAGCTGGCCCAATTTTTTTTATTTTTTTTTGTATAATGTGAAAGATTTTACATTGTGAGAATCGTGATCTTTTTATTCGAAGCAAAAAAAAATGTGATTCTCATCTTGACCAGAATCGTGCAGCTCTAGTGTGAATGCTGCAGATAGTTGCCAGGCTGCTTCAGGCGCAGACTGGGAACCCGGAGACTGGGAAATGGGTAGCGGGAGAAAAAAAAGCACCAGGGTAGGACTAATGCAGCATTGAATAGTTTTATTACAAACTTTGTTTTTTAACAAAGTGTTATGCACATAGACTGAAGAAGGTTTAGATGGTGTTGACTTCCAGGTGAAGCAGTTCTCACGGCACACTCTGGGTTAAACGCATTTCCCATTTATACTTGCTGCCAGTGTCAGAAGATCAGCTGATGGAGGCATGGCTTGGTTTCCGAAAACGTGTGTGTGTGTGTGTGTGTGTGTGTGTGTGTGTGTGTGTGTGTGTGTGTGTGTGTATGTGTATATATATATATATATATATATATATATATATATATATATATATATATATATATATATATATATATATATATATATATATATATATATATATATATATATATATATATATATATGGTGCTGTAGTGGCCCAGACACATGGGACAGGAAAATGTTTGTATTGCTAAAAAAAAAACTGAGCAGCCTGTGGCTGTTCTCTGCATAACAAAGAATAGAAAAATTTAAAAGCGCAAAAAACGGCTAGTCGGCAAAGGGGCCGTTCTGGGTTAAAAAAAAAAAATGTACCCGGTCTCGTTTGCATACATGTACAAATATAAGTGGAAGCCATATGACCACTCCAAGGCATGTAAAGTGTGGCCTCTAGTCTGGTGCTCCCCATTGATTGGTGTAGGACCGCATGTGTGGAGGTGCCCCTTCCAAAGCATTTACTGTATATACTTAGCAAAACTATCTTAGACCTTTTTTTTGTTTTATTGAATGGTGTTTAGGTCTTGGACATTTCTGTAAACGTGTGTTTTTTTTTATTTTTTATTTTTTTTAACTGTTTCCGCACCAGCCGCCGCAGTTTTACTGCGGTAGGTTGGCTCCCCTGGGCAAAACGACGTTTACTTGCATCGTTTTGCCTTGTGGCCACTAGCGGGCTTGTGCCACCGGAGGCATGCGCCCACAGCTGATGCGAGTGCCCGGCGGGCGCGATGACCACGGGGCACCCACTATCGCACAGATCCTGGTTCTCAAGGGGGAACAGACTGTGTTCATACTGATTATAAACACTGATCTGCCATCTTTCCTAGACGGTCCAATCCCCCCCCACAGTTAGAACACGGTTAACCCCTTGATCGTCCCCTAGTGTTAACCCCTTCACTGCCAGTGACATTTATACAGTAATCAGTGCATTTTTCATAGCACTGATCGCTGTATAATTGTCACTGGTCCCAAAAATGTGTCAAAAGTGTCCACCGCAATATCGCACAGTCCCGATTTAAAAATCGCTGATCTCCGCCATTACTAGTAAAAAATAAATAATTCAAAAACCATAAATCTATCCCCTATTTTGTAGATGCTATAACTTTTGCGCAAACTAATCAAACGATTATTGCACTTTTTTTTTTTTTTTTAATTAGTTTTTTTGGGATATTTATTAGAAAAAAGTAAGATCTATATTGTGTGTTTAATTGTCGCTCTTTTGTTTTTATAGCGCAAAAAATAACCGCAGAGGTGATCAAATACCACCAAAAGAAATCTCTATTTGTGGGAAAAAGACGTCAATTTTGTTTGGGTACAGCGTTGCATAACCGCGCAATTGTTAGTTAAAGCGATGCAGTGCCGAATAGCAAAAAAAATGGCCTAGTCATTGAGCAGCCAAATCTTCCGGGGCTGAAGTGGTTAATATCCATTATATATTTTAATCTTTTTATTTAACGAAGTGTTAACAAACCAGTGTTACGATTCTGCTACAACTTGGTGCCATTTGTTACATGTTGGATAACTGCTGTGTAATTCAGCGTAAAGGATCCCTCAATCACTGTTATCCATATGCATCAAGCCGGATATAATATCATACTGTCGAAAATGGAACATTTTACATGGAGATTACAGTGGATGGCAGTGTGACAGTTTTGTGTTTTTCCATGTAATCGATGGGAATGTGAAGAATACAACTCTAATTTTAAACATACAGCATTTCAAGATGTGTGTTTTTTTTTTTTTTTCCCTTCCTTCATTCCAAAAGGTGATAAGCAAGGATTTTTTTTTTAAAGAGGAACTCTGCCCTTATGATGGCAAATACTTTTTTTCAAATACTAAAACAATTGCCTGGACAAAAGTATGAAACAAACCTGCTTGCTAATCCATAGAGTCCAGTGTTGTCTTGCTTGTAGGGAAAGTTCTCCCTTCATTGCGCCTCCCTGCCAACTTTCATTCATATCTGGCACATGCACAGGCTTGCCACAGGGTTTTTTGCCCAGTCTTGGCGATGCGCATGGGGTTTGGTACATGCGCAGACACTGTGGGCCCTGCCAGTAAACTGTCAGATCCCGCAAGCTCAGCATGGATATTAATCGATGATGATAAATAGAGATTATATATAATATATATATCTATCTCTATCTATTAGGCCGGGTCGGGAAGTGGTTAACCAGACTAAACCTTTGTAAAAAAAAATAATAATATAAAAATACAGTATTTTTTTGCTAGAAAATTACTTGAAACCCTCAAAAATAATAATAATAAGTATTTTTAATAAAAATATTATTATTATAATTTTTATTTTTTTAATTTTAGCAGAGACCCAAAGGAATAAAATGGCAGTCATTGCAATATTTTATGTCACACTGTATATTTGTGCAACGCAATTGTTTGGGGGAAAAAAATTATAAATAAACGAAACAGTAAAGTAAGCCCAATTTTTTTTTTTTTTGTATAATGTGAAAGCTGGCGTACCGTGAGAATCGTGATCTTTATTCAAAGCCAAAAAATCGTGATTCTCATTTTAGCTAGAATCGTGCAGCTCTAGTCAGTTGGTATTCCAAGGTACTTTAACCACTGATTACCTGGAAAGGTAGCTCAGCATAGACAACTGTTAGCAACCTTTATCCTGTCTGGAGCTTTCTTTTGAAACCATCAGATTTTTCGCTACAGCAATACAGTGCATTGTGGCCTGCTATTGGATGTTTATGTAGAGGGGTTGCACGTATTTTTTTGTTATGGCTAGTTTGTAAAAAAAAAAGCCAGAAGCAGACTGTTGCATAATACGGGTTGACTTTCTGGAGAATTGTTGTGAAGTCTAAAGTCTTTGCTTGTTGTAGATTAGTGGCACAAGGTATTGAGGCCGAAGGTTAGATGCCAGAGGTTACCTAGTTTTAGCTAGCATCTTTAGAAAGAAAGGTCTGCAATGGCTGCCTTCCGTTTGCATTTACTAATCTTGATTATGCAAAGCAATTTTATCTTATTGTATGACGTCTGCCTAACGGGATACTAGTTTAAATTTGTGAAATATTAACAAGGAACG
Organism: Lithobates sylvaticus; assembly: GCA_028564925.1. NCBI lineage: Eukaryota > Metazoa > Chordata > Amphibia > Anura > Ranidae > Lithobates > Lithobates sylvaticus. The sequence goes on from CM053036.1 coordinate 117,293,908, forward strand.
TGTACAGTAGTATATATGACTCCTTTTGGGGTAGTGACTTGGCTATTAGCCAAAAATGGCAGTGGCATGGAGATTTTACCTCCATCTTTTCCATTGTCATTAATTCTGCTATTGGAAAACCAATGATGTCATGACAGAAGGAAAAATTAACTTGAGCCCTGTCCCGGCTGACTAGCTGCCAAGTTATGGAAACCTTTTTGCCCTTTTGTATATACTCACTGGCCACTTTATTAGGCACACCTTGCTAGTACTGGGTTGGACCCCCTTTTTCCTTCAGAACTGCCTTAATTCTTCGTGCCATAGATTCAACAAGATGGAAGCATTCCTCAGATTTTTGGTCCATATTGACATGATGGCATCACACAGTTGCTGCAGATTTGTCCGCTGCACATCCATGATGCTACTATCCCGTTCCACCACATCCCAAAGGTGCTCTATTGGATTGAGATTTGGTGACTGTGGAGGCCATCGAGTACAGTGACTTCATTGTCATGTTCAAGAAACCCGTTTGAGATGATTTGAACTCTGTGACATTGTGCATTATCCTGCTGGAAGCATCCAACAGAAGATGGGTACTCTCTAGTCATAAAAGGAATGGACATGGTCAGCAACAATACTCGGGTAGGCTGTGGCATTTAACCGATGCACATTTGGGACTAAGGGGGCCAAAGTGTGCCTAGAAAATTTGCCTTGCATCACCAGCCTGAACTTATGATACAAAACAGGATGGAGTCATGGGTTCGTGTTTTATGCCAAGTTCTGACCCTACCATCTCGATGGCACAGCTGAAATTGACACTCATCAGACCATGCAACGTTTTTCCAATCCTATTCAATTTTGCTGAGCCTTTGCAAACTGTAGCCTCAGTTTCCGGTTCTTAGGCTACAGCAGCAGAAGACCACACTGGGTGCCACCCCTTTCAACTATGTGGTTTGATGTGTTGTGCATTCAGAGATGGTATCCTGCATACCTTGGTTGTAACGAGTGGCTATTTGAGTTACTGTTTCCCTTTCTATCATATTGAACCAGTCTGCCCATTCTCCTTTTACCATCAGCAAGGCATTTTCATCCACACTGCTGCTCACTGGATATTTTTTATTTCGGACCATTCTCTGTAAACCCTAGAGATTGTTGTATGTGAAAATCCCAGTAGATTGGCAGTTTTCTCAAGTCATCTTCCAGGACGGCACACCTGAGAGATGAGAGGCTCCTCCCTACAGGAAACGCAATCAAGCGACAGCTGTTTTTAAGTCCCCACCCTTCCCCTTGATCCTCAGTTTTTGATTGTGTTTCTCCCTACACAGCGAAACTGTTTGTTTTTTTCCAAATGACCTGAAGCCTAGGGCTGGTGGCTCCCCCTGGGAGCCGGACCACAAGCTTGGGAAGCCTCTGGGTCTGGTAGGATATTATCCTTCCTGGGGGGTTCCCCTATCTTTTCCTCAGGGGGGGCAGCAGAAATTGGAAGAGCCCCCCCTGAGAGCTGAAGGACCCTGGATACCGTGGTGTACCCAGAACTTCAGGGGCCATTATCCTGTCTCCCCTCCTTACCTGTCCAGGTGTCTGTTCAGATGGGGCTGGCCATCGGTTCTTTCCAGGGGGAAGCGCGTCCCCCGACTCCTGGGCCCCCGGTAGCTCGCGTGGGCTGCGGGGGAGAGCACGGCGACAAGCACCCGCGTCATTTTCAAACTTTGGGAAAATGGAGGCGTTCTTACCCAGGAGGGAAGGCTGAGAGTCAGCAGGAGCAGGCGCCCACATCCTCCTTTCGCGAGAGCGAGGAGGCACCAGTTCACTACGGTGGATGTCTGCCTAAACCACCTCAGATGGGAATGAGGAACGTAAGGCATTGCTCCCCCCCCCCCCCATGTGTATATACTGACTGGTACAGTGCAGGACACAGCCTAACCTTGCAGCTCCCTATGGGGAAAGCAGTTGGGGGGGCACTTTGGCGGCTATCCTCCTTGCGTGTGGACCATAAGGATGGAAAAGCAAGCCCGGTGGCTGTGGCAAAAGGGGTAAGACGACAACGATAATCTCCCCTGGGGTCTGGATTCATTTAGCCCAGAAGCTTCTGCTAAAAACACCAGCCGCAGCTCCCTCTTACATCAGAGACGCTGTATGTAAAAGATAAAAAGGAACAAAAAAGGTCTGTCAGGGCCCCCCCCCCCTTTTTGCAGTTTTATTTCCCTAGTGTTAAGACGGGCCCTCTTATTGATCAACAACACAGGTATCGGATTAATCTTTTTAGTGGTTCTAAGTAGCACCTACAGGTACAATAGGCCATGTTGTTGGATGTGTGAGACAGGCAACATTGCTAACCTACATCTGTGGAGCAGACCTGCAGATCAGCAGCATGATCCAGCTAAGATACCTTCATCAAGCATATGGAGTGGAGGTAAAGCTCACTGCAGAACCAAGGTTCGCCAAGAGGGTCTTGCAGTGCTCCCACCCTAAGGTAGGCCTGAGGTACTTGTTTATCCTCTCAGGTGTGCCGTCCTGGAAGATGACTTGAGAAAAGTACCAGTTACTTACCGGTAACGGTCTTTCTAGGAAATCTTCCAGGACGGCAGGCCTACTTCCCGCCCGTTGGAGGAGGGAAAATTGTACAACACTAGAAGGTGAGTATCTATGAGGAATGATTTCCCTTGTGAACCGGGTTCAGGACTTACTCCTCTACAAACTGAGGATCAAGGGGAAGGGTGGGGACTTAAAACAGCTGTCGCTTGATTGTGTTTCCTGTAGGGAGGAGCCTCTCATCTCTCAGGTGTGCCGTCCTGGAAGATTTCCTAGAAAGACTGTTACGTAACTGGTACTTTTTTTTTAAATACTCAGACCCAGCCCTTCTGGCACCAACAAACATGTCATGTTTAAAGTCACTTAAATCTCCTTTCTTCCCCATTCTGATGCTCAGTTTGAACTTCAAGTCTTCACCATGCTTGAATGCATTTAGACATTGAGTTGCTGCCATGTGATTGGGTGATTAGCAATTTGTACTGCCAAGCAATTGAACAGGTGTACCTAATATAGTGGCCGGTGAGTGTATATAAGTTATGGGCAGGTTGTGGGTGTCCCCCATCCCTATAATAAGATGAGTGTTTTTCTACATGGCTGCCACATTTACCAGAAAACAACCAGAGTCCTTGGCATATGATGCACACTAGCAGATACAATTACTTACAAAGATTTTGCCAAGCCCTTTGGATAAGTGTTTTTGGTGCCATGTCTGAGAGTAAACTATCTAACTATTGTACACTATGGCCTCATGTACACTGCTGCTGGTAAACTGACTTTCAGAGGCAGTTGGATGCTGTTTTTCAGCTGCCCTTGAACTCATCCAATGTTATCTCTATGTGTACCTGTTCACGGGTTCGGTTAATGTCGTTTTTTTTTTTTAGGCAGTTGAGTTTAGAGGCCTTTTTTGGAAAGAAAAAAAAGAGTTCATACTCTGAGTTTAGAGGCATTTCAAGCACCAAATGCTTCTAAATGCGGTAACTCGCGTTTAGCCGCATTTCGTTTACAGGCATTTTTAATTTATGGCTATTTTGGGAAAAACAATTATTATTATTTTTTTTTCAAACACTTCTAAATGCGGCACGTAAACGTGGGTTACTATCTGTCAAGTAAAATCGTTCAGGAGAGGTTGTAAAAACGTCCCATGTACATTAAGCCTATTAGTAGACACACTGGTGGTTACTCAAAACCTCACTGCTCCTCACACCAGCCTGTAAATACTTGGGGGGGGGGGGGGGGGGGGGGGGGGGGGGGGGGGGGGGTCGGGGGGGGGGGGGGGGGGGGGGGGGGGGGGGGGGGGGGGGGGGTTTTGGGGGGGGGGGGGGTCTTTGCCCTTACCAGACTGGATCTATCTGCCAGCTGTCATTTTAGAGCTTGTTTTTCAGGAAAAGCAAGTAGGCAATGCTGGATAACGTTAAACTTTTTTTTTTGTTTGCTGTTTGTACTGTTGCGCAGCTGTAGGGTTGCACAATATTTTTTATGCAAGTTCCACTTTAATCCATTTTATATATTTATAACCGTGTAATAATTCAAAATATGCAATGTGGCATTTAAATTTTTCACTACATTCAGATGGATCATTGAAGTCCAATGAATAGTTGGTTTTGGCAGAAGGGCCTTGAAACTGTTGTTTTGATGTGGCTGAAGTTGGGTTATTCCATTTACTAGTAGGGTTATGAATGAGCAAGTTGAATTGAGTCTAAAGATTTCCCCAGATACTACAGCTGGAGTTATGTCAGAATGTTTCAGCTGAAGAAAAAACCTGCTGGCTGCCCAAACACTTTCCATTCCAAGTTAAATTTTAGTATGGAAGTCTTCCAGCAATTTGTATCTGAACCAATGTAAATACAGATTTAAAGCTTGACCATGTTGAACAAATTGTTCATGGCTATTAATATCTATGAAAAACTCATGTAACAAATGTATTTCCTTCTCTTGTTCTAAGTTTGTAAAATGGCATTTCACAGTAAACCACTTGACGTCTGTGGAAGAAAAACAGATCAACATGGAACAAATATTCGGCTTTCTTGTTGGGCTCTGCTTCCTTTTTCAGTTCTACACAAATTGGGGTGTTTTTTTTATTTTATTTTTTTTATTTTTTTTTGACACAAAAGAAACCTTTTAAAATAAACATTGGGTGTCAAAGAACCCTTGCTAATAACACGATCATCCGCTCTTGTTACATTTGCATGATGGTCAAAGGGAGAAATGCCCCCTTACAGCTGAAAAGATCATTGATAACTTAGCCGAGAGGCTACTTTACAAGTTTAAGCTACAAAATACTATATTTAACATAATAAAAGCGATTGAACAATCCTGGAAATGGAACCAATAACAAGATAAACATTGCAAAAACCCAAAATGTTCGCTGGATAAATGCATTTTTTTTTTTTTTCAGAACCAGGTATATTTGAGGGAGTTGGGGATAAGGATAAATCAGAAAAATATCCATTGGAATATTGATCCTAAAATGTGGTGAACATGACTTGTGCTTTGGAGTTTTTTTATTTTTATGGTTTTAAAATGACCATTCATCAGGAGAAATTGTAGAAGTATCAACTGGTATGCCTGTATGTGGCCACTGCTCCTCCTCAGCATGGTATTGGAAGCAGAAATGCCAGTGATTTGCCTGATCTGATTATGCACTTTTGTATACTGGGATTGAATTTACCAATTCATCTTCCCAACATTTGGGTGGTTCATAGACCAATGTAAGTTACACTCCAGCTTATGATTTATATGTGAAGTTCCTTTTGCTAATGCCTGGCAGAATTAAGCAGCAAAGAGTGAAAGGAAGTTAAAGCAATATTAAACCCAAAAACAACATTTGAGCGTTTTTGCCGCTTACAAATTCTTATCGCGTGTGTTTGTTTTTTTTTTTGTTTTTTTGACCTGTTGATTCAGCCAGTAAGTCTGTTTAATCATACAAATCATTAGTAATACCTCATCTGGAATATGCAGTTCCGTTTTGGGCACCAGTTCCCAAAAAGGATATTGGAATTGGAGAAAGTGCAGAAGCAAAGCGCAACCAAACCGATAAGAGACATGGAGGAACTCTGCTATGAGGAAATATTAGAGCAACTGAATTTATTCTCTCTTGAGAAGAGATTAAGGGGGTTATTTACTAAAGGCAAATCCACTTTACTTCCAAGTGCACTTTCATGTGCAAAGTCGCTGTAGATCTGAGGGACATGCAAGCAAAATAAAAAAACAGCATTTTAGCTTGCACATGATTGGATGATAAAATCAGCAGAGCTTCCCCTCATTTCAGATCTACCCCTTAGATTTAGAGTGACTGCACTTCCATATGAACTTGCAGTGTAAAGTGAATTTGCCTTTAAGTGGGGATATCAACATGTATGTACCACGGCCCCCTTGGGGACTGCTTGGATTTACCTGCTCATCTGCATTGCCATGACCCTGTGAACATTCCAACCCACCTGACACTTTGGGTTCAGACATCATTGCAAAACCTTTAAGTAATAAGACAACACTCAATATGTTTATATTCTGTTAATGTTTACTTCAGTGAAGATATGATTGTACAAAGGAGGTAATGGTTCAACTGAAGAACACCTCAGGAAAATGGCAGTTGGCAACAGAATATCTCTATCTCACCATTCTTCTAGAAAGAGGAACCCAGACTGGCCTGTTTAGCTTCATCTCTCATTAGGATTAAAGGTTAAACGGGGATGGTGTGAGGGCCCTTTAGGTAGCAATGACAGAATATCCCCATTGCAGATCTGATGGTCTTCACTGGCAGTTGGAGCTCATTAATTGTATCCAATAAGGTGTAGTAACAGAGTGGTAGTATATCTGATGACTGTAGCTAAAGACGCTTATGTACGGTGTTCAAAAAAAGGTGCAGTGAAGTGTTCCCAAAGTAAAGCTGTCTGTGCACAGTGTCCCAGTGAAACAACAAAGCAAAGATGGGCAATGGCCCTCTCGCCAACGACCAGACCGATTCCATGTCTTCCAGCTAGCGTATCCAGTATAGACGTCCTGGCTGCGGACGCGCTTGTGGTGATCACCAGTTTTGAAGCACGAAGCGTGGGTTGCTGCACTATAAAGGTGGTGATGGTCAGATGTCCAATGAACATCGGGCAACGCTGGACCCCCTCTTGGCCAGTTCAGGTGACTGCAGACCGCGTGGTAGGCTGCAACCTCACCCTCTCTCCGCACAGAGAGATCCCTCACACGATGCTCAGGAGGAAGAAGAGCATGGGGCTGATTTCTGGTCTCCTTTATAGCTCTTCCCAGCAATCTCACCAGTTGATTGCAAGGACCCCTGAGATATGTAGTCCAGGTGTACAGTCAGGCAGGCGACCCCCCCATCTGATGGAACTACTAGTCCCACAATCCCTTTTTGGCTGGGCTCACAAATATGTCAGTGCAGTAACGCTGGGCACTAGAGGGACAACAAACCATAGACGGGGCAGGGAATAGCTGTTCATTACAATTGTAGTCCACATTGCTACATCCTCCCCCCACTTGAAAGTCTTTGGTCCCCCAAGACAGAGCACAACTTGTAGAATTGCCTCACTGTATCAAAGGATAGTGGTTAATAATGACAAATGAAGATGCAACAGCCAACAACTGATCCAAAGAGGGATCTTCTAACAAATGTATGTACATTGTCAGTCAGGGTTATATCAAGTTCATGACAGGTCAGTAACAAATTAGTGGCCGTAGTGTCAGGGGGTGGATCAAGGTCATCTCTTACTAAAGGTTCAATAAAGGAGGCAAGTGCTTCACTAGGACGCTGAGCAGTAGGAATGAGTTCATCAGAATTTTCTCTAATGGTATTGTACACCAGTCTTTTTGGGGGGCATATTTTCTGCCTCAATCTGGAGTAAATTTCCAGTGGTTCTGGTTCAAACTGATTCAAGCTCAGAATTGTTGTTCCACAGCCTGTTCGAAATTCTTACCCTTTGGTATGCTCCTTTCGACATCCGACTTTTTATTTTAATTTTTCGTAAGACAAAAGCTGGATGCGCAGACTAGTAACTTTTTTGACGAACTACAGCTCAACGTCCGATTTTCGGATGGTCAGTACGGAAATTGTCACACAAGTCGAAAGTACAAACACGCATGATCAGAATCAAGAATCAATCTAGAATTCGCATTTGTGATGCGGCAATTGATGTCAAAATGCAGCGCACATTCTCATCTTTAATGGGATAATAATAAAGCTGCTTTGCTGGTGATACTGATGTAGTTCTGCCAAACGTATTTTAAAAGGCATTTGTTTTGTGGTGATATTAATATTTACATTATGGAGGTTGTTTGCGTTTTTTTTTTTTTTTTGGGGGGGGGAAGTTGTCACAACACCATTATCCCTGAGTTTTGTTGGTGTCCCTTGTTAATTTTCCATCGTGTTGTTTTTAATGTAACTGCCTACTCCCAAACTGAAATTTTGAAAATCGGAAATCAACGCTCGCCAAACTTCTAATAACATGAAATTGGCAGAGGCTTAAAATGAACTTCCTCTTTATGCTCTCGTAGTACGTCGCTACGTTTGTGTTTGTTGAATGTCAATTTGCGGCTAGTTGGTATGCGAGACAAAATCCTGCACACGTGCTTTTGACAAAAATCTGACACTCGGTCGTACGACAATCTAATCGTGTGTACGAGGCTTTACCCTCTGGCCGAATCTGGTCTACAGGAAGTCCAGATAATAGTTTACTGATAATGTAAGGTTAAGAGCGCCATCAATCAGCCAGCTTATGCTTCCCAGGCACTCCCAGATTGCGTAACACTCAATCCTCCAGGTTGTAGGTCCTGAACCCTCACTTTGAGATCAGTTTTTATTGTTCCACTATTCTGTTAGTTAAGACTTCTTTGGCTTTCTCATAGTCCATCTTCATATTTTTCCAAAGCCCGTCGACGTGGAGGTATGATCTAACGATGTTCAAAAAGCCAGGTCCACTAGTAAACTAGCTTCTCTTCCAAACATTAGTTTGTAGGAGGAGTACCCAGTAGAATAATTTTGAGGTGCTATTATTAGCATGAACTACTGCAGCTCTATGGTCTCCCCATTACTGTTCTCTGAGGGAAGAGTTCCCAACATATTCAGCAGGATACGGTTGAAATGTTTGGGTTGCGGATCCCCTTGAGGGTGGTAAGGCTTAACTTGCTCTCAAAATCTCGACCTTGGTCTGAGTGAAGGTGTTGAGGCAGCCCATAATGAATGAAGAACTTCTCCACTAGGGTTTTTGCTACAGTACTGGCCTGCTGATCCCTAGTGGGGAAAGCTAGTTAAATGACCTGTCACAACCAGGACATTACTCAGTCCACTCAAGTCAGGCTCCAAACACAAATCAATGCACACCAACTCCATTGGCCCCTGACTCTGGAGATGGGCCCATTGGGGCTGCCCTGCCAGGTAAAGTCTCTCTGAATGCACCTGATGCAAGAGCAAAAGTAGCTTTCCACCTCCGCTCTCATGGATGGCAAGTAAAATCGATCCCTGACTAACTTGAAGGTTCTGTCCGGGCCTAAGTGAACATGATCATCATGAAAGGCGGTCAACACTTTTTTTAGTTTGATGTTTCTCAGGGAGGAACAGTTGAAAAACACCCTCTAGCTACTCAGATGGGTCTCTCCAGTATATGACTCCTTCCTCCTAATCGCATTCATTCCCACTCTATCTATGGTCTACTTTTGCTCCCTCAATGGAACTATTCAACAGCATCTGAGGGTCTCGAACAGGTAGACTTCTTAAGATTTCCTGGTGGGTCTTCCAGTTGATCCTGCCTCATATATTCTCTTGGCAATTGAGGCAGTTCTTGACTGGGCACTCCAGTAATATTTGGGCACTCCATTCCAGCAGGAGTGACTCCCACAGCTTCAGCTCCTATTGCTTCTCTGTGCTTATGCTCGACTCCTTGACACACAGCCAACACTCCTTCCAGAGGTAAATGTACCTAACTTTATATGACCAACATTTGTACTATGGGGTCTTCGGGAAAGGGCATTAGCGTCCCGATTTTTTCCCCACACCTGGTCGGTATTTCAGACTGAAACGAAACTAGTCTGCAACTCAATTTATAGTGTGTGTGTGTGTGTGTGTGTGTGTGTTCTGGATTTTTGGTTGATATTCTGTCTAATTTAAACTACACCCATCATAAAAATTATAGACTCTTCATTTCTTTATAAGAGGCCTAACTTACAAAATCTACAGGGGATCAAAGAAGTATATTCTCCACTCTACATGATGACATGGATCCAGTACTTTTAATCAATAACGGTATTGTCCCCCATCAATTTTTACTATGTGTCCCAGATCAGTAGTTATCCCTCGTCTTCGTCTTCGTCTTCGTCTTCGTCTTCGTCTTCATTTTTCTGTAGACATCTTGGTGCACTTAAAACAGACGAAAATATTAAATGTGAAATATGACTTTATTTGACTTTGTCTACTGACCATCTTTTTCTAAACCTAAGCTAACTGTTCCACTTCAATGATTTGTTATATCACTGTTTGATTATATCAGTGCCTGATTAGTGTATTACTCCCCAATTTAGGGAGGCTTTATTACAAAAATTTCAAAAAGAATGACATCGAAAATATGATTCTGATGCGGATCTGAAAATTGTACTTGCGTGTTTATGCAAAACCATTGGCTTTAGTGCTTTTCTAAAGCTTGGGTACAAACTGCCTGAAAATTGTCGCTTCAGCAGGAACCGGCCGACTTTTGGCCCACGTGTACAGTGCCTCGTCCGACAAGACGGTTGTGAGACATGCTTCTGTCGCACAAGCATGCTGGAAAACCAGCATCCGATCACACAGCTGAAGGCCGTGAGTGCTGATTAGTGTGCTTTGGCAGGGAGCACAGGTGCAGTGTCAGCGGGGACATCACCACACCAACATCAGAAGTGTTGGTACGGCAACCCTTTTTATTTTTTTATTTTATTTATTTATTTTTTTGGGTTGAATGAAAAAAATAATTCCTGTGTACCCAGCATTTTGGCCCCGACCTAGAACAAGTCTGCAGATTAAAAATCTTTTTTCAGCATGCTTGTTCTGGGTTTATGACATTAAAGCTTGAGGGGGTTAGCGTGAGAGCCAGGCAACTAGCATTTGCTGAATGAGATGTCGGCAATGGCTGCATCTTCTTCATTATTATTATTATTTATTTTATTTTTTTCCCGAGACCCAGATTTACTACCACTACTGTAGTTGGGTTTCAGACTGTATTGCCTATTGGGGTGCCTCAGTTACAAAATTACAAATCCTTTTAGCTGATTGTTTCCCAGATAGATATATTTCAGCTGTATATTTAGCGGCTGGTCTGTAGTTCATAAATAAGATATTTGGTGACATCCTTTATTCTAGAATTAAAATGTGTTACTCTGCATTATACCTCCTAAAGTGTCAATGTTCCCATTTAACAAGGTAGACTGTTCTCGCTTTATTGCGTTAGCGTAGAGTTCTGATGTATTTTGTCATTTTCCCACAGCTGCTTATTGGGGTGATATCGCTTTGGATGAAGAGGACCTGAAATGGTTTCAAGTTAGCAGATCACTAGACCAAGAAGAAACCAACAACCAGATAGGACTTACTGCAGGTTAGTGAATTTTAATGTTTTATATGTAAGCTTTGAAGGTGGTGATTTGTTGAACTCATATTGGCTTCTCTGTTAAATACAAATGGCATCACACATTTATTTTTGCCTGATAGTACAATATCGGATTGTCTGTCTGTCTGTCTTTTGACCAATCATTGGTGTTTATCCATCCAAAACTTCAAATGTACAGTGCTGCACTGGAGCAAAAGCTGTTCTGAATGTTCTCGCATGCTCTGGGTGTATCCATATACAGGCATAGAAATAAAAACCATGCACTGGATAGTGCAGATTACAGTGGGGAAAATAATTATTTGATATCCTGAAGATTTTGTAAGTTTGCCCACTTACAAAGAAATGAAGGGTCTATATTTGTTATAAGTGTATTTTAAATGATGGAGACAGAATATCAACCAAAAATCCAGAAAAAACACCTGATACAAATGTTATAAATTGAGTTGCAGTTCAGTGAATAAAAAGTATTTGGTCTTTATTTAAATGTTACAGCACTTATTTTATTTTTTTTACCACACCATGTACAGTGTTAATAGACTGCATGGCAAGTAAACTCTTACCATAGTTGCCTTTATTGGGCTAGTATCAAAGTGCATTGGTACTAATAATTATCATAAATTTGGTACGCATGTTAAACTCTAGCCCAACCTCCCAGCTGTGCCTAGCAATCTATTAATGTCAGTGTAGCACTGCCACCATATGGGGTTGCTGTGTATAAACTCTTCTGGGCTTCCCACTGATTATCCTGCAGCCAGATACTGGGGTAAATGTCACTTGACCACCTGCACGTTTTTAGTATTTATTGGTAGAACTTGGGTAGGAGGGCTTAGTGGGATACTCCAACTTGTACTATATACAGATAAGGACAACTCGCTTAGTCTCTCCAGAATGAACTAGGTAGCAGACTCTCTGCTATACCATACTGCACTTGTATGGGAAAATAAGTCCTTTGCTTGCTCTGGCAGCAGACTCCATAAAACCTATATAAATCTTCAGGACACTCACTAGCGTCCCCTTTTGGCTGACACCTGTCTACTGACTCCTAGCTTGAAGGAATGGCCTTCACAGGACAAGGCCCCTTGACACAGATCTGAACTCGGTGACCGGAAACAGATCCTTCCTGGTGTCTCGCTTCCAGTCAGCTATGCAGGACATTTGGGTTGCAGCTTTACACAACACGGGCCCTCAGGTCGACCACTCTCCAGTCAAAGACTCAGAGCACATGTGCCCTAAGCATATATACAGTCACCCAGCATCCCTTGAGGCATTTTCCGATGCCAATGGCCAGGGCTATAACTATGCATATGCTCCCATTTGTCGGGTTTCCTCCCACTGTCCAATATGCCCCATCCTATTGGATCATTGTGAAACATGCAGAAACCATTATCCGCATCTGAGCACCAAGAGGAGACCCCCCCCCCCCCCCCCCTATCAATGGATCACTGCTCCCTGATAGACAGAGGGCACCTACATTTTACCTAGAAGCCTTCCTGGTAAGCAGAGACCCAAAAACTATACTCTTCTAGCATTTACCTAGGAGGGTGCTACATCAGTAAACCCAAAAATGTATTTTATCCTACATTTTGAGCAGTACACTTTTAGGGAAGAATTTCTTAGGCTTCCCATCAGGGCCCCATTGCATTAAACCATGAAGGGTCCCCTGAATCCACCCTTCCCTCTGAACCTGGTGGCGGAACACTGGGGCCCAGTTGCAAGTGTGACCTTTGTGACCCTGGTAGTTCCTCCACTAATGACAGTAGTAGATTTGGGGTGGTGTGTGTGGTGGCGGTTTTTTTTTTTTTTTTAGGAGCCTTGTTGGGGGGCTTTGGTGAAATGTCAGGGGTCTAAACAGACCTCTGATTCAGCTTTGAGTCCGAGAGATTCTTCATCAGCCTCAGCTGCACAGAATGAAAAGACAGGAATAGCTCTGTACAGAGCTTCTCATTCATTCACAAACTGAAGCACAGGAAGCTGTTTACTATGCTTTAGTTATGAATGAACAGAGTCAGTGATTGGTACAGGACTGGAGATTTTAGTCGCCCAAACTGACTAAAACTACATTGAAATTTGACGTCAGAACTAACACGGTTGTGGAGCTGGCTTTGTTCACTGGGGCAGTCATGCTGAAAAAGGGCCTTCCTAAAAAGTTGGAAGGGCACAGCTGTCTAAAATAGATTTGTATGCTGTATTTACATTACTTGTCACTGTAAACCCCTGAACTCAATTTGGAGGGGTCCAAAAACTTTTTACTAGTTGGGATTGTGCAAATGGCCTGGGGCATATTGGGCATGTATTAACTTATTCACACAGCATGCAGCTGGTGAGGTCAGTGATGATCTCTTAAACTGTGCAGGTTTAGGAGATATTCATGGTACTTTCAGGTAAGCTTTAATATAGGCTTAACTGTAGGTACAATTGCAAAAAATGAGCTTCCACTTAATACAAATTCTAAATTACAAAAAGGTTTTGCAAAATTTTGGAATCTTGCAAAAAAGGCTTTATCATTTTAAAGCAGGGGTCTCTAAACTTTCTAAACAGAGCTTACAGCCCTTTAGGATTTAGGGGGGGGGGGGGCAGACTGTGGCCATTGGGTGTAGAAAATGCCCCATTGTTTTTAGTGGGAGGAATGGTGCCCCATCAATGGTGTCAGTGGGAGGAACCATGACCAATGATTGGTGTCAGTTGGCGGAATAGTGCCCCAAGTGCTGGAAAAGACAGGCAAAGGGCTGCAGTTTGGAATCCACTGGTTTACAGGGTAGCGGACTATAAAGGTTTTTCTTTTACATACCTTTTGGAATAAAAATGCCTGCTATTATCTAAATGTATCAACATATTTTTCAGAACTGAATACAGAAACCTGCTTTTGTCTAGACAAAAATGCAAGTTTAGGAAGTAAAAATTAAAAATATAATGTTTTCATGACGCTCTGTATCCCATTAAAAGACTTTAAAAAATTCTCTTGCGGCACAGTAAGGGCTTCTCCCAACCTGTATGTCCGTGCTTTCGTTCTTGAAAATGCATTAATTTTTTCTAGGGGGAGATTTGCCTGTACCTGGAGACATTCCTATGAAATATAATACAGTGAATGACAGATTCAAGGGAGTTTTTATAGCCATTTAATGAAGCTGCCAAATTCTCAAGAGGCAGCTGACAAAGACTCTGGGAAACAAATTAGCAACTGAAAAACTTGTCATTAGTTAACTGTTAAAACCCATTCACACCAGAATATAAAAGTAACTGTTTGTTTTACATGCAGTTTGTTTTTCTGCCTACATTTTGTCCTGTGAGGTCACTTCCTCCTTTCTTTCCTTGGGCTTCTATGTGCACTGTGATGTATTGTAGTGCGTGTTTGCGTTGTGGAAAAATGCAGCATGCTGTACTCTTCTGCATTGCAATGGGGTAGCCTGGATTTTGGACAGTCTATGCAGTTGGAGTGCAGTCCAAACTGCAGCCTACTGCATCACACTGTTAGGTGTGAAAGAGCCCTTACGGCCAACACAAAGGGGATTCTGACACAGTGGCATACTTTTCGTATTTGTCAACTGTGTGAACAGGGTGGATTTGATTTATTTAAATCAAGTCGATTTTAAATCGCTAGTAAAAAGGCTTGATTTAAATCGACTCGCTTTTAAATCATAATTTTTAAAGCGCAACTGTCATCTATGACCCGCTATTGACTCACTGACAGCCATATTTACTTTAGTGGGACGACTGGTGATGCGGCAGTGACACAACAAGGTGAGCGGCATGGCAGCAGCAGGTGAGTGGATGCCCGCTAATCGGCGCTGCCATGATTGAGCTGAAATGACAGGTCCTCTTTAAATGTAAGGACTTATTCTTGCTGGTAGTTAGAATCTGTAATATTTGAAAACAAAATGAAGGTTTCCCATTTAGAATAAGCAGTCATGTTAGTAAAACAGTGATATCAGAACGGATTCAATCATACAGTTTGTAGTGTACATATATTTTCATAACAATGGGATAAAGGAATATTCCTGAACTTTGTTTTAGCTCATGGTTACGGTGAAATTGTGTGAATGCATCAATGGTTACTGTAAAATTGTGTAAATTCATTGAATGAGTTTACCAAAAATGTAAATATTGCAGAATATACAGCCTCATGCTACATAACTAAGCTCCATTTCATGCTGAACAAACTCAATAATTTTTTTTTTTTTAAAGAAACATTATCTTTGGATAGATTTTTTTTTTTTATTATTTATTTTACTCCAAAAGCATTTTTTTAAACAAAGTTATTGAGTTGCATTTTAATGAGTGACATAAGTAGTTGATCCCCTACTAATCAGCAAGATTTCTAGCTCCCAGGTGTCTTCTATACAGGTAACGAGCTGAGATTGGGAGCACTCTTGGCCAAGACCATAGAGCTGCCCAAGGATGTCAAGGACAAGATTTTAGACCTACACAAGGCTGGAATGGGCTACAAGACAATTGCCAAGCAGCTTGGTGAGAGGGTGACAACAGTTGGTGCGATTTATTCACAAATGGAAGAAACGCAAAAGAATGGTCAATCTCCCTCGGTCTGGGGCTCCATGCAAGAGCTTACCTTCGTGGAGTTTCATTGAGAATGGTGAGGAATCAGTCCAGAACTACACAGGGGGAATCTTGCTAATGCTCTCAAGGCAGCTGGGAGCATAGTCACCAAGAAAACAATTAGTAACACACTACGCCATGAAAGATTGAAATCCTGCAGCACCCGCAAGGTCCCCCTGCTTAAGAAAGCACATGTACAGGCTCATCTGAAGTTTCAGATGTCCACTAGCAGGGGAGAACTGGGTGAAAGGGAGTTGATGCCAAAGAGCTTGATTTTTGGTCTCATCTGACCACAACTCGCTGTCTTTTGGAGGAGGAATGCTGCCTATGACCCCAATAACACCATCCCCACCGTCAAACATGGTGGTGGAAACATTATGCTCAGGGGGTGTTTTTGTCTGCTAAAGGAACAGGACAACTTTACCGCATCAATGGGACGATGGACAGGGCCATGTACCATCAAATCTTGGGTGAGAACCTCCTCCCCTCAGCCGGGGCATCATTAAAAATGGGTCATAGGTGGGTATTCCATGATAGTGATCCAAAACAAACAACCAAGTCATCAAAGGAGTGGCTGTAGAAGAAGCACATTAAGGTCCTAGATAGGGGTGCAACGGATCAAAAAACTCACGGATCGGATCGATCCTCGGATCAGAGTCACGGATCGGATCATTTTTCGGATCAGCAAATAATAATTGAATTTGCAAAAAACCTGTGAAAATTCCACCACCATATAGTCCCCACTGTAATATCCACGTAATCTCCCCCACTGTAATATCCACGTCATCTCCCCCCACTGTAATATCCACAGGGTATCGCAGAGTATTGGCAGGGTATGGGTAATGCAGAGAATTGGCTGGGCAATGCAGCGTTTGTTTACAACTGATTGCTCCGTCATTTGACGGAGCGATCACATTGTAAACAGCGGCCGGATGTACCAAGATGGCCGCCGCTCTGGAGCTAGGCCGAAGACGTGGTCTTAGGAGCGCTCCGGATCGCGGGGTGTGCCCATCCGAACTGGTTGACCTGTTCGGATCACGGATTGGCGACGATCCGTTGCACCCCTAGTCCTAGAGTAGCCTAGCCAGTCTCCAGTCTTGATCCCATAGAAAATATGTGGAGGGAGCTCAAGGTTTGAGTTTACAAATGCCAGCCTTGCAACCTTAATGACTTGGAGAGGATCTGCAGAGGAATGGGACAAAATCCCTTCTGAGATGTGTCCAAACCTGGTGGCCAACTACAAGAAACGTCTGATCTCTTTGATTGCCACCAAGTCATGTTTTGCTTGGATCAAATCGACTTATTTCTGTCAGTGGGCAAATGTACAAAATCAGCAGGGGATCATACTTTTTTTTTTTTTTTTTCCCTCGCTGTATATTTTTGTTTGTGGATTTACGTATACACAATGTAAATTAAAATTTTCTGTCATTAGAGAACTGACCACATGGAATGCAAAGTCTGCGCAATAATTCTGTTGGCCATTTCATAATTCACTGGGTTTACCTCTCTCGCCAGTTCCTGTCATTACAAAGTAACGGGGAATCTTTCCATCGACAAAGGTGGCAACAAAACACTAGGTTAGAACCCTTCTGTGAGGTTATTAATGTCTTTGGTCTTCCTATGCCAGTGTTGGTTATTCTCCCTCATCCCTCTGCAACGGGAAGTGATGCCCAAAGATGTCTCCCCAAAGGTGTCAGATGACAAATTGACAAAAACGAATTGAAACGATTGAAAAAAAAGTTTGAAAGAAATTGTCAAATATTGTCAATCTGCAGTAAGGTGGAGTTGTGCTATCAGTTTCCCACCTATACACATCAGTATGTTGCATTGTATAGTACTTTGAGGATGTGGTGTCTATTGACATCTATTGGTAGTGCAGTGCCACTACAACAGTTTCATTTCAGTATTTGGTATGCTCCTGCTGGTTTCCCCTCCCTAGACCCTCCCTGTTTTTTCTTTAGTCATTGCAGGGACTAGGTAAAGGAAGTCTTTGCCTGCTTAGAGCTCATGCACACAAGCATAAACTCTGATTTAAAATCCGTACATTATATAGTTTTGTTTTGGATGTGAACATTATGTATGTTGTGGACCCGTGCACACAGTGCAATTATACGGATGTAAAACAGCTGTGTAAAGATCCATAAAGGCAAAATGGATAAATCTATAATTGTGGTTAGTAGTTTTACACAGGTACACATCTAAACTTGTGTGCAGGTGTACAAACCTAAAATTGAGCTAGAGGAACGAAATGAGGTTCCATACGTGTTTTTTTTTTTTTTTTTGAACCACCTGAGATCCAGGCCAATTCTGACATTTCTCTCCTACATGTAAAATTCCAAATTTTTTTGCTAGAAAATTACATAGAACCCCCAAACATTATATATGTTTTAGCAAAGACCCTAAAGAATACAATGGCGGTCGTTGCAACTTTTTATCTCGCACGGTATTTGCGCAGCAATTTTTCGAACGCGTTTTTTTCAGAAAAAAACTGTTTCCTGCTTTAAAAAAAAAAACAAAACCGTAAAGTTAGCCCAATTTTTTTGCATAATGTAAAAGATGAGATACGCCGAGTAAATAGATACCCAACATGTCACGCTTCAAAATTGCATGCGCTTGTGGAATGGCGCCAAACTTTGGTATTTAAAAATCCCCATAGTCGACGCTTTAACATTTTTTACTGGTTACATATTTACAGTTAGAGGAGGTCTAGGGCTAGAATTATTGCTCTCGCTCTAACGTTCGCGGCGATACCTCACATGTGTGGTTTGAACACCGTTTTCATATGTGGGCGGGACTTACGTATGTGTTCGCTTCTGCGTACGAGCTCGTGGGGACAGGGCGCTTTAAAAAAATTTTTTCTTTTTATTGTTAATTTTACTTTATTTTTTTAGTTCAACACCTTTTAAAAAAAAAAAAAAAAAAAAAAAAAAAAAATTTGATTACTTTTATTCCTATTACAAGGAATGTAAACATCCCTTGTAATAGGAATATGACACGATCGGACCTATTTACAGTGAGATATGGGGTCAATAAGACCCCACATCTCACCTCTAGGCTGGGAAGCCTAAAATAAAAAAATAAAAAAACGATCACTGCTTCCCAGCCGCGGTGCCGCCATTTTTTGAATGCAGAGGCCGGGCGTGACGTCATAACATCGCGCCCGGCCTCCAAACGATCATAGAGACTAGAAATCTCTATGATCATCATCCGGGGGCCGGCGGATCCTGTGTCCGACTCACCGATGGAAGCGGTGAGTCGGTAGAAGCACCGGAGGGCGTCGGGAGGGGGGGGCGTCCCCTCCCGCCGCCCATAAGAACGATCAAGCGGCGGAACAGCCGCTATGATCATTCTTATGGTGCAGGGAATCGCCGGCTGAAAACGGCAATATCTGAATGATGTCTGTAGCTACAGGCATCATTCAGATATACCCCGGAGAACAAAAACGTCATATGACGTACACTGGGTCTCAGGTGGTTAAATATAGCTAAATCCTTATTTATGGAAACACTTTACAGACCATTAGATGGTGTTTTGTGTGTGTGGTTTTTTATTTTTATTTTTTTATTTTTTTTGTGAAGTAGAATATTTTTGCCATACTCCTACAAGCAAGACCCTGCATAAATATCAGTAAATTGAATGCATCGCCATGTGAATGAGCCCTAATGCGTCAAACCATAATCTGTAATGTACTTTGTAGGATTCAACTTCTGCATCTAATTTGGAG
This sequence comes from Lithobates sylvaticus, assembly GCA_028564925.1. Classification (NCBI taxonomy): domain Eukaryota; kingdom Metazoa; phylum Chordata; class Amphibia; order Anura; family Ranidae; genus Lithobates; species Lithobates sylvaticus. The sequence goes on from CM053036.1 coordinate 117,313,270, forward strand.
AGTTGTGCTGTTTGTGAATGCTGCTGAATCTGCAGGTGATCATACTGTCCATAGAGTGATATCTATGGAGGTATAAACCAGACGAGACCAAGCATTGAATTGGATGTAAACCCTTGCCTATACCCCAGTGAAGTGAACAGCCTCAGATGATACACAGAGATGAAACAAATCCTCCTACATAAGTTTTACATGTGTTTCTGCTGTCTTCAGCTTTATATATTCTTTAGAAAGTTCACGTGTTAGAGATTTTTGTCTTCCTGGTCAGTACTGCAGTGAAGTCTGGCCATACAGCTCAGACAGCTGATTGGAGGAAAGGCACACACCACAGGTTTTAGCTTGCACATGATTGATTGAAGTCCACACAGATTCACCTCTTGCTAATCTTAATGAAAATTTTTAGGGCTCATGCATACAGGAAATTTTTACAGCTTCTGTTAGGGGGGCGTCTTTTTTTTTTTTTTTTTTTTAATTGCTTCTAAATGCCCCTCCATGTTGCCCTGTGTGTCCATGCACACAAATTGTTAGAGGCGTTTGGAGGCATAAGCATTTAGGGGCAGTAGAAAAAAAGCATGTGCTTTCAGGAGCAGAGGCTGTTGAGCTGTAAAAATGTTTGACGCAGCTTAACGCTGTTAAGCCGCTTCAAGTGTTTTTTTATTTTTTAATTTTTTTTACATGTCAAAATCAAAAATGGTTCCATATGAGCCAATTGATTTGAATAGAAGTCTCATCGTAATGATTCAACTTGCGGCGCGACTTTTGCTCTGAGGATCTTGAAGAGGAACCCCACGCCATACTCTGGTATAGATTTTAAGGAGAACCCCCTATGCCAAAAAGTGTGGGGGTCCCCCCAAAATCCATACCAGACCCTTATCCAAGCATGCAGGTCAGGAAAAGTGGAGGGGACAAGGGCTTCTTCCCCAACAATCCTGGCTGTTGGTTGTCTGCAGGGGGGGGGGCTTATCGGAATCTGAAAGCCCCCCTTTAACAAGTGGGCCCCCAGATCCCGGCCACCCCACCTTTATGTGAACTAGTGAGTACCCCTACCCATTCACCCAAAAAGTGTCAAAAATAAAAACGGCATGCTGGTTTTTGCCTAAGTAATTTATTAAAGCAGCTCTGGCATCTCCTCTTCCGATTTCTTCTCCCTCCGGAGATGACTTCGTCCTCAGGGTCCTCTCCCTCTGCCAGGTCTCCTCTCTCTGCTGTCTTCTCCCACTGTTCTTCCTCTGATGTTTGACGCTGTCTCCCGGTGTAATGCTCGGGCCGCCGTGTACCAATGCTTATATAGCTAAGGGGCGGGGCCACCAGTGACATAATCCAGAGGCCCCACCCCTTGTGACATCACCACCCGGGGCATGATGGGGCGGTTGTCACAAGGAGTGGAGCCTCTGGATTATGTCACTGGGTGGCCTTGCCCCTTGGCTATAGAAGAATTGGCACACAGCGGCCCTAGCATTACACAGAGATGAACAGCAGGAGAAGACAGCTGAGAGAGGAGACCTGGCAGAGGAAAGACAGCGGAGAGAAGAACCGAAGGATGATGAGATGCCAGAGCTGCTTTAATAAATTTGTCAAAAACCTGTGTGCACTTTTTATTTTTGACACTTTTTTTTTTTTTTTTTTTTTTTTAAGGGGGCTTCCAGATTCCGATAAGCCACCCCGCCCTAAAGACCCCGGCACTCAATGGCCAGGGTTGTTGGGAAGAGGCCCTTGTCCCCATGTGGGCATGTGACCTGATATGGTCCAGGAGGGGGGGAGGGTGCGTGCATGCTCGTTTGAAGGGTCTATTATGGGTACTGTGTGCAATGTGAACTGCTCTATTCCATTCGAAAATTAACCCCAAAATTAACCCCAATATAAAAATTAACGTACAAGGCCAGATCCGTCAAATGGATATTGACTGACAATGCCCGTCAACGTCCGCTCAGTTAAGATCCGTTTTGAAGAAATAATTCAAAGTTCATACTTAGCATAAAAATAAAGTTTTTTTATATGTCAATCAAAACACAATGAAATAACCAAATTAATTAATTAATACATTTAAATTTGCACTGCTGTATGTATGTATGTATGTATGTATGTATGTATGTATGTATGTATGTATGTAGGTACTGCCATGGAACTTCTCCTGATGGAGATGGAAAGTAGTCAGCAAATTGTTCACGCATGGCAATGTAGGAGGGGAGGAGCAATGCTTCTGGGTAATTTCCTTAAAGGCACAGAAACTGCTGTAAATAGATGAAAACGGATGTAAACGTGTACATTAATGGATGAGAATGGATATTAACGGAACAGAAGACGGATGAAGCAACGGATAAGAACTGATACGTTTTTAACGTGGCTAAACTGATGGTGCCCGTGTAAAAGGGGCCCTACTCAGAAATGATTGCCAACATGTCATGTTCACTATCGTGATAATTAAAAATATTTAAAGTGACCTAATCTGCACAATACACATTTTGGATGTTTGTTTTAATGAAATTACCTAATATGAGATCTTTTTATGGTCTCCAAATTTGATCGAGAACATAGCCATACATGAATGCCTTTTTTGTTCCCGGATAGTTCTTCAGTGGTTTTAAGTAGAGGATAGTTCTAAGCAGACAAGGAGCACATTGGGATAGGAATGTTGTCCTAATTAGAGTTTTCCTCTTCCCTTTTCAGTAGTGTATAGCTGTGATGTGAGCTGGATCTGACCTTCAGATTAAACACATCATGGGTATTTTTGTGGCTGTTAGAAGCCTTGAATGTGCTTCTTTCTACGCAGCTTGTTTGTGCAGTGCTGAAGTGTGACATGCCCTTCGAACTGTCAAGTTTTCGCACTCTGGCCTTTGTGGAAAGTATACAAAATCTTCCTGTTTAGAGTTTTTTTGTGTCGTGGAGAGTTTTTCTTCTTTCGTCTCTATACTCCCTCCAGATCTTGATGTTTTGTGATCCTTACTGCTTTGTTTGTTTCCCCACTGGGGGTCTCCGCACCTTTTATATCCTTTATGTTTAATATGAAGGAAGGCTCAGGAGATTAGCTAGCAAGTGAGATAGGAGTTTACTTGTTCTGCTGCTGTTCCAAATCCTTTTATTAAGTGTGTGGTGTGTGTGTATATACATTGTAAAATATGTTGAAAGATGCCACCTTGCTGGTCCTTACATGGTGTGCACAATTAGGCAAGTGAGTATTTTGATCAAATCATAATTTTTATGCATATTGGCCAACTCCAAGGTGTACAAGCTTGAATGCAAATCAGGTAATGTATATTTGTGTAATGAAGGAGGGTGTGACCTAAGGAGATAAACACCCAATATCAAGGTGTGCATAATTAGGCAAAATGGCCCACAAATAGAGCTTTCTTTTGGTGGTATTTGATCACCTCCTGCGGTTTTTATTTTTTGTGCTATAAACAAAAAAGTGACAATTTAAAAAAAAAAAAAAAGCAATATTTTTTTTAACTTTTTTTGCTATAATAAATATCCCCAAAAAATTATATAAAAAATAATAATTTTTCCTCAGTTTAGGGCGATGCGTATTCTTCTCCATATTTTTGGTAAAATCGCAATAAGCGATTGCTTGGTTTGCACAAAAGTTATAGCGTCTACAAAATGGATAGTTTTATGTCATTTATATTATTATTAATAATATAATTTTATTTTTTTATTAGTAATGGCAGTGATCTGCAATTTTTTTTTTTTTTTTTTTTTTATCGTGACTGCGACATTATGGCAGACAGATCGGACACTTTTGGTGCCATTTTGGGACCATTCACATTTATACAGCGATCAATGCGATTAAAAATGCACTGATTACTGTGTAAATGACTGGCAGTGACAGGGTTAACCAGTAGGGGGTGCTGCAGGGGTTTAGTGTGTCCTAGGGAGTAATTCTGAAAAATCGAAAAGGAATACTGCGCTGTGGCTATAACTTTTAAATGTGAAAAGCAGCAAACCTTACCGGAAGACTAATGGTTAATTATAAAAGTGAGAAGAAAAAAGTTGTGCAAAAATCATGAAAAGTCTACAATACCCACAATAAATAACAAAGTTAAATACATAAATTTAAATGCATAAAGTTATGTGTAAACTATAAAAACTCAAAATAGCAAAGTGAATAGTCCAATGTATGCACTGATGGTGGCTGATGTGTGTTGAAGTCAATCAAGCATCAATCATATAAATGTGAAAGAGTCCATGTGAACAGTGACAAATTCCACGTGGTCAAGTGACAACACTATGCGGTGCCCGAGAAGAAGGAATATTTTCTGTCAACACCATTACCTATAGGAATGAGGCTTACCGGAATTCAGACTTGGAAAGGCGTATGCCTCGCAAGTTGTGAACAGCTTTATGGTAAAATGTGGCAGGTCTCTGCTCCAAGAACAATCCCCAATGCTTCACTCGATATGGCGTTTTGCACACTCAGAGGATGGGCAGCAGATTGATAAAGGGAAGGAGGATGATCATCAAAACTCCACATATTCATGCGTGATAAACCATGATAGAAAGAACTTGCATGGTGCAAATACTGTTAAGATATTTTAATCCTTCATCTTCTCTCTATTCTTTCCTTTTTCTTTCTACGGTACTATCAATGTTATAGATAGTTGATAAACTGGCTCCACATCTTTAAAAGTTGATATCAAGTGCTAATGTAGGAAGCCAGACCTATAGTAATGAACTGTTACAATAAGTAATAATTTGTTTTTATTATGTTAACGTGGTAAATTTGTAAAACTTGAAATAAAAACCATTGAAACAAACAATAATATAGGTAAGATATTTTAATCATACAAAATATAGATCAAAAACACTCATTTGAAGTGGAAAGCAGGCTTTTTCAAATGTATCGCAAGAGAATGGCGTGATGCGGTTAATGGGGTCAACCCACCGTGTTTCGTCCTCTAAAACATTATCTGGGGTATGGACCACCATCAACATCACGCTTTAAATAGAAAATGTGACCCCCAAACTGAATTGCAGAGTT